>JADANN010000364.1:5617500-6300000 GCA_018806985.1 Angiostrongylus vasorum | reverse complement strand
TCATCTCCCCAAGGTTGGCAAACAGGTAATAGACAGGATGAGAATCACTGACTCGATGCATCAGTAGGTTGCCGCGAGTCATTGTATAAAGCCAGATATGCATCCAATCACCTTATCCTTTATCTATAAAGAATTCGCTTCCAATTCACAAAGTCTAGAGATTGCCTATGATGAGGACTTGAGAAGGCTCTAGCAGAGCTATCTAAAGGTTTTTGGGGAGAATCTTGACCAGATACAGGATATCTACAGGTCCTGCCTCGAAGGTACAGCACAGATAACATTCAGGCCAACAAATTGCCATTGCTACTATACTCATTCACATCATTAACGCTTTCGCAATGAAACTGGATTTTTGATAACTGACAATAGTTTCCCGACCACTGAAGTATTTAGAAAATTCGGTTCTTGAATGACTTTTGGAAGAGAATCCGGTCTATCGCATTAATCGCATACGTGGTTTTTTTTACAGTTTCTTTTAAATTTAAACTATGTTTAGAATAAAACAAAAGTCATGGTTTCGAAATTTTCAACGAAAGAAAGGCAGCGTCTTACATAAGCGCTACACTCTCGCATTAGGGCCGGACGAAATCCCACTTGTTCATTTGCTTTAGTGCCTCAAATATGAGCTCTGTCGTTGAATAACTTTTATTTCAGGCAAGAAGAATTGCCACAAGCTGAGATATGTTGACTTAAGTTTAAAAGCGCCCATTATTTTTTCATCGTCTGACGAAGGATTAAGAGAGAAGAGGCTGAACGATTCTAGGAAAAAGCTAACAAAGCACAACGAGTACATTTGTATTCCTTAAACGTTCTCTGAAGAATTTCAAATTGGGGGATCGTAGATGAACATTGAACTCTCTACTCCAAAAAATTATCCATTATTCGAGAATGTTGCGGAAGTGTTCTTTGAAACAAACAGTTTAGAATTGGACTCAGGTAGCGCAGTTGTAGTGATACCGTCCTTCACGAGCATGGTGCTTGTTCGATTCCAGCCCATGCTAAACAAGCCTCAAATCCTTTCGGGGTCTCTGAATCGGTCCCAAACTTGTCTTGAATCAGCCTACACCCTGAAATCCACTTCCACCGCTCTAGTACAACTATCCATAGATTCCGGTGAGAACCGGCTGCACGACATTAATGATGAAGACAAAAATCCTAAATGTGAGGCCGAACCTATATGCAAAAGAATGAATACCTTTTGGATGCTGGATGGGAATAAACGAACCGAATGCAAGACGTGCAGGGATCAGCACAGTAGATGTGAATTTGGGTGACTACTTTAGAAAATAATTAATGAGTTCAACCACAACGATGCTGAGACATTTGCAAAACTCCGGACCGCAGATGTCTGTGGGGGGAAACGAACGCGCTATTACCCTTTCCGTGGTTAACGCTTTCACCACCACGGTCTTTCGTTTTGCCTGTCTCTCAGCTAGTTCTTCTAAATACTGAATAGCTTATAAAGTGCAGTAATCAAGGAAAACACTGCGCATTCTGTGCAGAGCAAAGACGACCCGGTTATCATTTCGTGGAAGGATGGTCTCCCAGCGAATAATAGCGGTCATAACTCGCATTCTATTTTACGTGCTCCTGTCTTCAATTTCTCAGGGCCTACCGTGCAGAATCCAATGTAATCTGTAATACTGAGATACTGTTGAAAACTTAGATTTCATCTAACTGGTTCATGTCTTCGACGACTTAGTAGACGGAACCAGCTACTCTATGATCTGTCAAGCATAATTTTTTGGTTGTTGAGAACAAAGGAGAATGAATCGAGAAACTTTCAGTGACAGGTAGTTAACCACAGAAACGTCTATGAGAAAAACCAAGTATATCATTTTGGGAATATAAGACAGGCGATAGACGTACAGGAAACTGAAGCGGAAACACGAGGATCCCAAATGGAAGAGATGTCGCCATTTTAGGTAGAGACTTTTCTACGCTACCTACCACTTGAAGAAAACACGCCAATTTTAGTGTCAAGTCAACAATTTCGTACTACAGCCGCTTCCTAACTGATTATTCTCACTGCAAAATACACATAGAACTGCAGTTAGGTCACCTTGAAAGCGGCGCTAAGAGCGTACATGTTAGTCGAATCATTTTTTAAGGACGATTGGTATTTCACAAAGATCCCATAGAACAAGACAGTTTAATGTGTTAAAAAAGCAGAATGCCCTTATCCCAGACCAATATATTCCAACAAGTACGCACTCACCAAATGACTGACTGTAAAAAAAAGGAGTAACTTAATAAACCCTCTAATTGAAGCACGCCTCTATTAAGTATTTGCCAATTTCAATTGTATAAGATCCTTGACAAGAAATCTTGAACTCCATACGGCGAAAGACGACACTGCACAGTTAAGATAAAAGCCGTCGACCTCCATTCGTCGCTGGAATACTACAACTTCAACGGGGCTCCCAAACTGAAACCGTATGCAGCTTCTATATACCTAAGTTCCAGCTTCTTCTCCAGTTAGGTGTTCTTGAATACATGCTCTTCTCAACTTACATGGTACATTGATCCCCTCAAAATAAAATAAGCCACAGTGAGTTCCGCTTCCCTACTTAGAACACTTGTACCAAGTCAAAAAAAGACAGGATAACCTGGTAATTCTGAAAATAAAGAGCTAAAAATAACTGCAATGACACTCTTCAAGTTCTGCTTTCAGCAAATTTATTCACAGATGGAAACAATTCTGATCCATGAAAACCTGAATCGATGTTTAACGGAAGTATACCAGAAAGCATGTCAAGCAAAACAGGCTACGCCCATAGAGTACATGAGAAAAGATCACTGAATTGTTGACTGTGAACGCAGTAATTTTAAAAATAGCCTCTAGATATCTGCTGCATAGTTAGAATCCCAGTCTCTGTCAAAAATAGCTTGTAGTTGCTCAACAACGCCTTTTCCTTCACGATTATTCATGACAATTCCAACACCAGCTGTTGAGATGAAATAGTCACCAACCCAGTTAGACGTCCCTGGAAAGGAAAAAAATAGAAGTTTCCTTTAAAAAAAACATTTATGGAGCTATATTTCAAAGTAATTCGCAAGCCTACGTGATTTAAATGCAGTATACAGCAACAACGCACTTATTATGACGATTCGAATAGGTCAGTGGAAAGGCGCTATTTTAATCTTTGTTATTCTCTTTTTCCACAGCTAAATAACGATTAGTTATAAGAATAGTAACAGTGATTAGTGAGAACAATCCCAGCAACAAAGCGAAGACGATGCAACTAGAAAACATCCCATTCACTTCAGTATTATCGTATTCCAGTTCCTTCATAGTCATGAAAAGGGAATGAATAGTTTGCTAATTTATAAATAATTGACTTGTTATATTGTTAACTTTTTACTTACTGTCTACCAGAATTCTTCACAGCAGAATATTATGCGAAATTCAACAACAATGATGCTGTAATATTTGCAAAACTCCGGACGGTAGCTGTATGCGGTGGGAGGGTCGAACACGTTATTATCTTTTCCGGCGGTTAACCCTTTCACTACCACACCATGCGGATCCCTTCGTTTCGCCTTTCTCTCAGCTAGTTTTTCTGACAACAATAACATTGTGGATTCGACTACAGGCTCAGCCTAACTGGGTTAAACGCTGACTTGTGCTCCTCAGATCAATCTGTTGACTGGTAATTGCTGATGGCCTTGGTAGATAAAAAACTAGTTGAGAAAGGCGAAAGAAAAGCCCTGCATGGCGCGGTAGTGAACGCGTTAGTCCCCAGAAAGTGTAATAGCATGTTCGATCTCTACCGCAGACACTTGTGGTCCGGAGTTTCGTAAATATCACAGCATCATCGTGGTTGATTGTCAGGTTATAGTTTAAAAACCGACTTTCATTCAACCTCGGTAACAATGATCAATAGTGTTCCTACATAACTTAACTAACATGAACTTAATATAAAACTTTTACTGGGCTAACGTTTCCACGCTTTCGGCTTCTTCAGAGCGGTGTTGATGCATCGATGAAACAACGAAAACCCGCACCGATACAGCCAGTTCTGGACCAACTCGGATCAACACGGCTCTGAGGAAGGGAGTTGGACGCTAGCCCAATAAAAGTTTTATACCGATCTTGATTTAGCTCAACTATCTGGGAAATCTGGATCGCGAAGAACTAAGGTGACGATCTGTACCGACAACGCACGTACACCTAATCCGAGACCTCAATAGAAGAATTGTTCATGCAGGCAAAAAGGATAACGTAAGACGTCAACGCCTGGCCGAGACGAGACGACACCACCCATTCAACGGCGTCATTGACACCAGAGAAGAACTGTTCCTCGGAACATGCGACACTGGAGGAGCCGGAGACGTCGGCGTTCTCGTCAACACGAGTTTGTTCATGAACATCGATTCATTCGAACAACTAACAACCCGAATAGGACGTTTACGATTGAAAAGATGTCGATCAATACCAGTTTTGATGATCTTCGTCGTTAACGCGCCTTCATCTAACTATGACGAAGAAGAAGTCGAAGGAATCTATATGGACTTGGAGAAGTTCTACAGAGAACACACATTCTTCAAAGACATTATTGGAGATTTTACCGCTAAAACTGGAACAAGAAGAACGTCTGAAGAACGCCACATTGGGACCAACGGATTAGAATGGAACGAACAGGGGTGAGCGGCTCTCTGAGTTTATCATGGCGAGCAAGACCATCCATACATGGTAACTCGCAATTCCAGAAGGCGCACCCTCAACGCTGGATGTGGGAGTCTCCCAGTGGAGAGTACCATGACGAAATAGAGCACATCATAGTAAGCCGAAGGTTTTGCCTAACCAATTTCGCTGTTGTCCCAAAAATTCTACACGGAATCAGACTATCGTCTTTTTCGCGCAAGATCCTATTTGTGGCGGAAAGGAGAAAAAAGCCGCTAAATTCAAAAACCGATGTATCAGAATCACCATAAACTGGGACTTATTCAATCCATGAGTCGCCTGCTGGAAGATGCCGCTGTCGATATCATCGACGAAGAATACGATCGGCTCATTCAACATCTTCACATCAGCGTTATGAAAGCTGAGAGTTCGAAAGTCACCAAGAGACGTCTGTCTCCAGAAACACTCGAGCTGATACGCCAGTGGAGAATCACACGAGCCTCAGGCATCCGCGAACTAACGTTCGAACTTGCAAAACAATGAGCACAGGCGATAAAAGAAGATCTTAAAGAGAGAACAGCAGCAGTTATGGTCGAAGCTGCAGAGGCTGGGAAAAGCATTCGCAAAGCCCACCGAAGCTTCGCTAATCACAAGACCAAGATGATTGCACTCTGACGCCCAGATGAAACAGTTACAGCGTCCTGAAAGGCAATGGAGAAAATCATTCACGGTTACTACTCAGATCTCTTCAGTAGCCACATCCTTCTTCTCTCATGTGAAAGGAGGATGAATATGTCGTACCACTGGTTCTCGCTCCCAAAATCCGAAATGCTCTTTCGTCGGTGAAAAGTCGAACAGCTCCAGGTCCAGACAGGATAAGATGTGAACACCTGAAGAACCTTCCGCTAGTCCTTGTAAACACACTGGCTCGGTTCTTCACACATTACCTGTCTGAATGCAAGGTCCTTACTCAATGGAAGACCAGCAAGACTGTGCTAATGTTCAAAAAGGGGTGGCACTTCACGATACCGGCAACTATCGCCCAATCTGGTTGCCGTCTCTCTTCTACAAACTTTTCACTCGAGTTATCCTAAACAGGATTGACAGAAAACTGGACGAAGCACAGCCATGTGAGCAAGCATAGTTTCGAAAAGGATTTAGTACGATGGAGCACATCCACACGATAACTAGGCTCATTGAAGTATCGCGAGAGTACAATCTCACCTTCATCGATTTACAGAAGGCCTTTGATTCAAATGAGATAGAAGCAGTCATGGAAGCCCTTGATAGTCAGGGAGTCCCTACTGAGTACGTAAAGATTCTTCGTGAGCTGTACAAAAACTTCACAACCAAGATACCACCATTCTACCACGATATTAACATTAACGTCAAAAGAGGAGTTAGGCAATGCGATACCACCTCATATCACTGTCACTATCACTATAGATGCTATCATCACACTGGTAATATCCATCAATAGTCAAATATATCAATATGTATGATATCAATATGTCAAATGTCGAGAATAAGGCTTTTGGGAATGCGTACTATCATAGATGAACGGAATTTTCACGAGAAACTTTGGAAGTATACCGCCCAACTCCTGTAGTTCAAGGTTCCCGCTGTGAAGTGCTCACTGTGGAGTAGACTGAAGTAAATTTTGGAAGTGGTTGATGAATAACCGATAACGCCCAGCTACCGTACTTCGCTGCTAACCCCAAATGATTACCAGGAATTTTTCATCGGCTGAGGATTTTCCAGTTTTTTTAGCAATAAAAGATCTTTTCTCAGTGAATAGAGGAACTAAATGGCTTTGAACATGACACGATTGCAGAAAAGACCTTAATTGGTCGTTTTATGGGAATGACTGGTACGTATGCTAGAACTTACTATAGTTACTATGATCCACCGTGCAGAAATATTGCTGTATGCATTTGAAAGTATTTTTCAGCTTATGTCGAGTCTACTTCGGTATTTTTTATACCCACATATTCTATAAAGTAATCATGATTCATCATAGGGATTAAAATGAAACAACAGTTAACTGTTAGTGAAATTATCGGTCACTGAAAATTTTCCAAGAAAAGTTTTTTGCATATCATTAAGTATATAGAAGGACTTTTTCTGGTTCCACTCCATATTTCGATGCCATATCGATTAGCTATCGAGTGATTGTATATAATCTCATAAAAAACTCTGAAACGCACTAAAACATGGACGCTATAATGTCCATACGGTAGTTGGGTCCAGATCGCTAAGGACAATATGGTGTCTACACAGGGCCGTGTGGGTTAACTGAAGAAGGTATGATCTTCTTGATAGACCTGTCCAAAGGATAAGCAGAATGCTTAACCTAATTCGTAGTCGCATCTTTATGATTTGGCTTAGGTAATAAATACTAGCAAAGATGACAGTAGTTAAGATCTTCTCAACGACAAACGTTTGGTGCTGATCATTTGTTCTTCAAAGAGTTGGGACGAATGGCCAAACTCGTGTTGGCGAAGAGATTTTACGTTGTCAAATTGTTGAACCCATGTTTCGAACAAAACTCTTTCCTCAATATCTTCAACAGTTGATAGTTTTCTAGTTCCATCTGGTCATGCTTGATTTTCTTATATTGCATAACCAGGTTTTCAAAGAAAAAAAAGTTTCTGATGCATTTTCTACAAGTATGCACCGCTATGGAACATTGTTGTTCTAAATTTAAACAGCCTATAATTTCTCTACGTTTACTCCGTACTCGACATACCCGATGCTGCTCTGTCAGGACTTTTCCAGGATCGGGATAATGGGAACCTTTAATTTTACGGCGCTTGGTGACTAATACGTACAATAATTTTGCTGATCTCTAATGTAGGAACATGGTATATCTACAATTTACCCTGGTTTCGTAGATTACATGGGCTACATGTAGAGCTTATTGAGTAGAAGGTGAATCTGAACCATTTCCTAAACATTATGCTCTTGCAAGCAACTGCAAGCAGTGTCAACTTTCCTCCTTTCCAGATTTACAAAATAACCAGAGAAAGAAGTTAATTTGTAAGACTTACCGACATAGGCAGTTTTATCAGTAACCATGAATTTATTATGGTTAACACGAGCGAACGGAATCTTCTGCTGTTCCTCAGATGACGTCACCGTAAACAATTTCTTAAGGAAAAAACTCGTTTCACTGGAAAATGCGAGTACACAAAAAATACTTTAAGAAATTGCAATAGATTAGAAATTGATAAAATTTAAAAGTTTTTTTGCCTTCAAGCCTTTAGTTTGGTACTATGAGCAAGACCATTCTTCTTTCCCAAAGAATTTGAAAAAAGTTCTGGTAGCATAAAGTAAACAAAACCTGATGCTTTCCATAATAAAATGTATTGTTTTTATGGTGAAATGGCTCACTCTTCATCTGAATTCTTAGCGGATTTATCAAATTCAGCTCTTTTAACACTCTATGGCTCAGAATTGCACTCTATTCACAAGGACACAACTTCTCTAGGAATTCACCTCTGTTCACGTCCTTCGCAATTTCCATCGATAGGGACTTCATTAGTACTTTCCGCACATTGCAGAATATCCAGCACCTTCCCTATGAATTAGAAACGACCATTGTTTTAATTAGTCCAGGCAATGGATATGATCAAGAACTGGTAAACGTGAAGTGGTTCGGCTGTTTGCGATCGTGTTAAGTCCTCTCAGAAATGCTTCCTATTCAGTGCCTCTATACTTCTCAAAATATTCGATCAGATCTCCAGCGAACCATAAAGTTGGGCAAAGCCTTTTCTCCTCTAATAATTGAGAAACTTCAAATAATTCCACTTATTTACGATCCCATCCTTACTTTGATCTGCAACTTCAGATCGAAATGAGAGCGGAGACCGTCCTACAGGACTCCTTTCTGCAGGGCGTTATTTCCATGAAACTCATTATTCGAGAAGAGGGAACGTCGTCGATAGACATGGGAGTCGCACGAACAAAAGTATTTCTCGTTGACACCCCCACTGGTATATATTCTGCACTGGATTCCATCACCGCCTTCTCTATGCGAAGAATCGATTCAGCCATAAGCTGGAAAAGAATACCACTCATAGTACACAAAAAGCGAGACAAGTTGCCTTTGATGACGGTATTCTCAACAAAATATTTCATATGACTGGAAAATAAAGGAACAGCCGACAAGACACTACAAGCTGCTTGTCAACGGACTTCAAGCCTATGTCGAACACGCCTCAAATCCTAAAAAGAGGTTCAAACCATATCTCCTTGAAGCTTCATCTTATGGCAACACACCCAACACAGCTGACAATAAATGCCAGCCGATGCAGATCACTGCAGGAAGATTCACATCGGTAGAATAAAAATGTTAATGGAAGCAGGTCAAAAACGATTCAGTCTATAGAAATTTGGTTGGCATCTGAGGGATGTGTTCCGCTATCCATCCGAACGGAGATTACCAACGATAAAATTATCACCACACCCCCACCATAATTAGGAACTGATAACGTTAAAGTTCTACAGCAATCTTTTCCATTCCACAGTTCTCTTCTCGGACCCCGAAATCCTGTTGAGAAGAACCGCCCAAAGTTCCACCCTATGAAGTTCAAGTTGCGGTAGAAATCATGAACAGAGGCACGGGTCCAGGAGCCAGCAATATTATCGCCGATTTTCTTATAGCTGGAGGCCACAGATACCATTCGCAACCGTCAAGATGAGAACCTTCAGAAGAGGAAAATCTCAGATAAGTTGAGAACGTTGCGCACGGCCATCTTCCGTGAAAAAGGATGTCCTAAGGGATATTCGTAACTATCGACAGAGCTTTTCAGGACGATTATCATTTTGTGCATATCAAGGGCCTTGGATGAGGACAACCACTTGAGATAGCAGAATTCCGACAGAGATTCGGCGGCATCGTCCACATCAAGCCATGTCACGGGCCATAGAAGTCTGTTAATAACACCAGCTGCCTCTAGTCCTCACCTTTGTCGACTATGAAAAAGCGTTTGACAGTGTCGAAACGAATGCAATCCTATCAGCGCTCGTCGACCAAGGAGCGGACCGATCCTACATAAGAACTCTACTTGACTGTTATCCGAACTGCACTACGAAAACACAGCTTTTCCATCGATCTCTCAGCACACCCACCGGAAAAGGGGTTTGACAGGACGACAAAATATCGCCAAAGCTGTTTAGTGCCTCACTGGAGTGGATAATGAAGTCACTCGAATGGGATGAGAAAGGCATACGTATTGATGGAATATTCCTATCAAACCGTTTCGCCGATGACATCATTATCTCAAGGAGTACCGACAAAGCAGAGACGATGATCAACGAGCTCAACGAAGCGGGGAAAAACATTGGACTTCGCATAAATCGAAAGAAGACCCAGTTCATGAAAAAGCCGTGATGCGAACGCGAAAAAATTGGACTGGATGGCTCTCTGATTGCAGAGACCACCTCGTACGTATACCTTGGGCGATCAATGAACATGGAAAACAACATGGAGGGACTACACAGAAGGAGAGCAGCTTGAGCCGCATTCGGGTCTCTCAAAGAGCCAGCGAGCAATTGAAGGACCCGAAAACCCGCGCTCACCTTTTTTGATTCAACAGTCCTCTCAGCGCTCTGTTATGCTACCGAGACGTAGGCCGATACTTCAACCACGTCAAGAATAATCTACACTACTCACAGAGCGCTTGAGCGATGTCTTCTGAAATATAACCTGCACTCTCAATATCTAGTCGGAATGCGAAGCTCTGATCTTAAAATCTGTCACATCTTCGAAATCCAGGAGCATCGATAGCGAAACATAGATGGGCTGGTCACACAATAAGAAGAACAGAAAACAGATGGACGAAAAGAACTGTAGTGGACTTCACGAGAATGCAAACACCTCTATGACGGCCATGTTCATGTTGGACGAATGTGTTCGTATTCAAAGTTTATCACTTGTACTCTCAGGTGCACTTGTTTTACAGACCACGGTGTAAGACTCGCACGCGCTACCATGCTCGAACAAAACCACCATCATGGGTGACGATTGCAATTGACAGAAACGAATGGGAAATGTGCTGTGGTCCGCACAACTCGTGAGAACGGGCCATTTAACTATCCAAGTAAGAGCATTAATAAAAGAGCGACTTTAAGCATGAAAATTTTCATCCCTCCTACTGCCCCGTGAGCATGGGCTTCGCTGTATAAAATATTAATCAAAGCAGTAGCTTAAAAAACGAAAAAAATTGAAACTCGACATTTTAGCTTACACTGAAAATAACAAATATTTGTTATACAAATTTATCTTGCTCAACCAGAAAAGTTAGAAAAGAATGAAATGAGTGAAGCTTTAAAGTGTAGATAAGATCGGACTGCACAAGACTTTACTGATTTTCATGAATATTGTAACCCATGGTGCCTTAACTCTGTGAAACAAAAAATAAACCCGCCAATAAAACTACCTACAAAGTTCTACGGTTTACCAAATCGACGATGTAAAAAAAGGATAGAGAAGAGTTTATTGCTAAATAGGGACACTAACCACTTGAACACTCCCCTCACGTCCCCATATTTTCGGCAAACCATCATTGATAGCGATGAGGCTCTTCAGAAACGCTAGCTGGTGAGGATTGGAGTGTGTCCAGTTACTAACTAGCAATCTTACAGAAACTCCTCTGAATGCTGCTGAGCGAATGGCATCATCAATATCAGGCCAATACCTACATACAATATAATTTCACAAATTGCGTATTTAGTTGTGCAAAACCCTAAAATAAGATAAGCTTACCTATTGTTATCATCCATGTACAACGTTTGTGGCATGTAATCCATAACAGCTATACAAATACTTCGATCGGCTAATGAAATAGTCGAAATAATCGCTTCCAAGTCATGTTCGCGTCCTTTCGGATTGAAAGGAGTTGGCGAACTCTAAAGACACTACGACACACAATTAGCAAGCCTGAGAACTCTGCTGGCAGAATTTTCTATCCTTCCAGCAATACGCCGCAGGATTCAACCTAATGTCCTATGCTTCATAGCAGCAGATGGCTGGTATGCGGTGTCCGAGTGGAAAGTATAGCGATAACTTCATTCTCCAACGGAGTCTTCCAAGCAGAGAAAGTTCTAGACATTTCCACTCAGAAGTCCAGCTGAGACTAAATCTGTGCTAACAAAGGACTAGGCGAGCGATCTGTGGCTATATCCTCGTCAAAAACACTAAGGAAGGACATGATATCAAAAACTTTTCCCTCCATCAAATTAGCTAATGAGCTCCGCTGAGAAAAAGACAACGAATGGAACTTATTGGTATCCTTTCACGTTACTCGATGAATAACGATATTCACAGATGACACCTGTTAACATCGGATTGCAGAACTTTTAAATGAAAACGATAGAGTTGCCCTTTGGTAACATAAGACATCGGCACGGCTTCTAACTTATTTGATTACATCCTAAATGACATTAATATGACTTTCTCCTAAATGACATTAATATGACTTTCCACGATTTCGTTCAGAAATCAAGTCAAGTGTATGATACGGATTTCAACGAATTAAACCAGGAAGATGTAATAGAAACCACAACCACAATGATTCTGAGAACCCTGGACCGCAGGTGTCTGCGGTGGGGATCAAACACGCTATTACGCTTTCTGGGAGCTAGCGCGACCACCACACCATGCGGGTCCTCTATTTCGCCTTTTTCTCAGCTGTTTTTCTATCTATCAGTGCCATCAGCAATAACCCGTCAACAGGATTGATCTGGGGAGCACAAATCGGCACTGAACCAAGGTGAGATGAGGATGTAATCGAAAACACAACGTCAGTTTTTTTTATTTACTGCCTGCTACAATTTTGTGCTACGATTTGTACTTTTTTCCCATTGTCCAAAACTTTAATTTTTTTTTCTTTTTTTTCGAAAACTAAAAATTTTAGCACAAAATTGTAGGGAGATAGTAGACAAAAAAAAGTTACTAATAGAAACAATTCAAAATATAGCTTCTTTTATGAGCATAAAGAATATTGTCTCAAAATATTAATTCGAAGTAGGATGACCGACCCCAGCACTACTACATTGCGCCTATGCCTTCTCAGTAGATATTCACCACAACGTAAAAAAAACACCGACCGATAAGAAAAACATCTGTTTCAACACCATCGAAATTCATTTTCATTGGTGATTTGAGATTAAACGATGTTTCAAATGACTTTGGCCACTTTGAAGGTATTTGAGCACTTTCCTGTCCAAGGTACCAATATACATTAAAAATTCTAAATAAATCAGTAGCGATGCAAGGACAGTTCCGTATGTACAGTCCCAACTCCTTCACCTAAATGGAACTACAAACTTCGTACGACAGAAAATGGGAAAAAAAGAAAGCGGGGATAGACCTCAGAGAGTGACTTCCAGTCCATATTCGCTGAACCAACATAGACGTGTTCTAGATCCACAATGATGACTTTGCTATGCAAAACACCTAAGCCGAGTAACTTTTTAAAATCCACCGTACGAACCTGTAAAAGGATGGAAAATTACAGACGAAAGCTAAGAAAGCAATTACAATGTTCAGAGTGAAAGCTCCCTATTTACCTTAGCCAGGCCCATCTTAGACAGCCATTTTGAATCCTTGTTATCCGACAGACCTTTACTCACGTCTTGCGCAATTCGTATCTAATAATAAAAAAAAAGTAAAGCATGGTACCTCATGCCTAATTTATTGTCATAAAACGAATTTTTTCGAAAGTGGTGAGAGACATGTCTGAGAGCTGAAAAACCCCGCTATCGAAAAAACTAAATTTTTTCCTTTTAGAATGTATTAAATCGATCTTGAGGTAGCTGGCTTCCTTTGCAACAGACGAGAAACGAGGAATCCGACGTATCCCAATTAGATGTCATCTCATACGACAATACTACCATTTCGTTTGGTCATTCATGGTCTGAGCGCATAAACAATGTCTTCCGAGATTTAACCAGTCCACTAGCGGGAATGTTATATTCAGACGTTCGATTCCTATGCTATATTTAATATCCAGAAAATTTCACGTCATAGTGAAATACAGATCAACTAGGCCGATCACGTAATGAGATGAACAAATGATAGACGAAAAGTACTGTGGAGTGGAAAACAGGATGTAAGAGGTGCATGAACACATGAACGATAGGCGCACGCGTTTTAGGTCACGGCAACTGCATGCTTTTCTAAAGATGGACACGATTTCTAGATTACGAAATGCGCCCCACGGGCGTCGCCATGCAAGAAACAGACCAACACTATGGATAACGATGACGCAAGAAGAAGCGAATGGATAATGTGCTCGGGTTTACGCAATTGTCAGCAAAATGAAAATCTACATATTCTGATATAAATTCATATTCTGATGGAACCTGAAATTTCTGTAGCCTAAGTAATTTTTTAATAGCTTTTTTCACCCAGGCTTGAATTTCGAGAAGCAAAGCAACTGGAAGCGGAATTTCATCCAATGGGACAGTCAGTGCTCCCTGATCGCATTATTGACGACCGAGAATAACAAGTATGAACTGCAACTCTCAAAGTACTGGTATGCGTAAAGGTTGGTTTGGAAATCAAAACCGGACTATTTTGGAAAAAAAAGGACATAGCTCTATGGAGATAAGGAAATGCTTAATATACAAAACGGTCAAATTCACATTCAAATGTGTTGGCATAACTAAAAAAAAACAGGATAAAACTCTCGGCGTTGATCAGCCCCTAAGGCATGCACCATGCACTCGACTTCATTAAGCATCGTTGGAAGTGATTGAATGCATAACTGGTTTTTCGCATCGCCTCGTGGAGGCATATCGATGTTACGAGCCAGTGCTGCTATCCTCCCAGGCAAGTGTGTTGTCAATCTACCAACCGCGGAAAGGTGGAGGGCTTGGTGAGTCTGCAGTGCAAGGATCAATCACATGTGTATTGCATGGCGCTCCTCACCACTGCGCTACATGCGCCCCCTTTGCGTTAACATAAGTCCTTGAAATGTTGATACATTCACAAAATATGAACTACAATAGGTCAGATATTGGTATTCGGAAGCAAGTCAAGATATATGTCACTTCCCCTTTAATTTTCCTTCCTTCAATTCCACGAAATCCATTATCCATCATCCATCTCTATTTGTCTATTCTTTTATTTATTACAACAACGTATAAACACTATGAATTTCATTGATCTCTGCATTATCTCAAATTATTTGGACAACTCACATCTACACGTCGCCGACCAGCGTTAACAAGTTCTGCATACACGCGTCGTCCAAAGTCTGATGTCCGGTAATCTGACGAGTTCAAATTCCAATAAAATGCAGCTATATGAATCGTACGAGTCGCGTTGTTAAACAAATCAATCCAAGCGTCATATGTAGAATGATGAATTGGGCCTTTGGAGAAGTTCATCCCAGTGGGAATACTTTCAACAAATTGTACGTCGCATGAGTTCTCACATGATCCATCAACCGTTAACTGCATGTCGTACATATTGACAAGTATGAAGGAAAATAATAGTGCTGAAGTGAGCAGTGCCACAACCGAATTCGACCATTTCCTGTGAAATACAATTTCACATATAGTACTCACATTGAGAAGCAATAAGAAGTTTATATTGGGACCTACCATTTTCGGCCGACCACCATTTTACTGAGCTTGGGATGCTCATTGCCAACCTACAAAACACCCGCAGAATGACAATCCTGGTTCGACGACCCTCGTTTTCAAGTGGGCTGGATACTGACAGCAGTACTAATGGATTAAGTTGACCAAAACCGTACAGCACCTCATCAACCTGGTCTTCTGGTAGTAACGATGCGATAGCTGGGAAAAGCTTTCCCCAGATATCGCAGCGTTATTACCAGAAGACCCTCGTACAAGTTAAAGATGATAGAGGCAAACACTCCATACTATTATTCGTTTACTCAGTATCGTACTGCATCCTTGGATTTCCAATTAATTCAGTGCCCACCTACCTCCCCGTTGCATGAGGCTTGCTTATCTTCCAAAATCATTCCTGAACTACCATACAATATTTTCCGAACTAAGCAGTTCTATTCATTGTACAGACAGAACTCACGAGAAGAACGTTATACTTCTGCCACTGATCGGTGTGCAGCAACAATCAAAGAGTTTATTAACACATAACGTCATATTTACGTTCTAAAAACAAAGACGTTAGGTGCTCAGCATTCATTGCATGCTCTCTTGAATAATATTATAGGAAAACCGATAATTTGCCAGAATAAAAAATGGAAAAAAAAACTTTTGAAAACTCAATCTATTTACAAAATGAGGTTAACGGCATAGAACAAGCTGAAGATAAGATTTCAAACTTGCTTAAGGAAACAGAGATTACTAAGTGGAAATCTGCTTAATCGATTCTCTACGACAACGCCAAAACATACCTTAAAGAACAAATAAAACAGTTGTACAAGGAATAATCTCTAACGATCCTCAAACAACTCATCAAGCGTATTCGAAATACACTACTAAGTGCTATTTTATGAAATAAGGACAGCACTACTTTCTCAACGCATCACCTGAGCGGAATAAGGTGTGCTATGAGGAAAAACTAATAAGTGCGCTGGCTACATATAGACGTTAGGAAATGGAAACGCTACCGTAAAGCCCCATGAAAACTTGAATTTCGCAAAAGCTCTCCACCTACTGAAGAATATTTCGTAGCATTAATGCAGAAATACTAGATTCGTTGAACGAACGATAAAAAGGATATTTTATATCCAAACGAAACTGCTTAGATGAGATGTCTCAGTCCCAATAGAGGCACAAATACGTGGAACTTTAGATGTCGTATACCAAAATGACAAACCTAGCGCATAAGGAGAAGATAATAATGAGACCTGGATTATCTACTCTACAACTGTTATATATGTACAACAACAACAACAAAACATGTGTACTGATTGATGTCCACAAAAGACCTTCATGACTGGAAGCAAATAACGCTGCATGATTAGATGATGAATGTTGCTAATAGTGTATGATAGCTAAACTTTCATGAATGATTATAAAAACTTTCAAGAGGCAGTCACGAGGTCAGACATGAATGAATATTTCCCACTTGCAAACAGAAACAAATGAGGAAACAAATGCGAACAATATAGACCATAAAAACAACAGACAAACAGAGGAGTACCTGGCAGAGATAATACAGATATTGAGGCGAATCCATATAACATACGAGTAATACTGAAAGCTGGGACCAGACCGCTTCCTGCAAATTTGAAAAGGACGGAATTGATTGAACCAGATAAGTATGACTGTAGTGGTTTTAAATCCGGAAATGTTAGTTTGATTCAGCGTAAACGTATAATACTGGTTAACATGAAAAAAAAAGGAAGCATATAGGCATGGTCAGAGAAGTTAACCCACAAACGAAAGTCTCTAGTCGTCTGCAACTCTTCCTCTTTTCTTGGGAGGGAGATTATGGTCTGTATTAGCTCCGCGTTTCTTTGAAGGCATAACCTAAAACGCTACTAAAAGTGCAAATGTGATGCCAAGTATGAAACTAAGGAAACTAAGGACAATCTATGGAAGCCATATAAAAAGCTGCTAAACCTCATCTCCACTGCCCGCCCCATCACCTTCGTCAGATTTAGAATCATCAAAAACCACTTCATTGTCATCATCATCTTCCGAATCATCGTGCCCCTTATGTGAAGCTGTGGCACCTCCCCTCCCACGTCCGCGACCTCTACCACGACCACGACCTCGAAGCGCACCTCGCTTCTTTTTGCTGCCAAATTCAATGTCGTCGTCATCACTTGCCGGCTGATCGCTGTCACTATCAGTTCCCTTTCTTCTTCGACCTCGGCCTCGTCCTCGTCCACCACGTCCACGCCCGCTCTAAATCGCAATGATGATATATACATGACAAAGAAAAAAATTATAAGTCCAAGTCGGCTTTCTTAGATTAAACAGGAGTACTGGTTTCCTATACGAGACAACATTACATTTTCTAAAAGAAAGCAGCTTACACGGAAAAAGTTTTCCAGGAATTTCATCATCAACTTCGGCAAGAACTGTTGACGTATCCGGATTAGCATAATCTACGCGTGTTGATGTAGAGCGGCGAGGTCTTGTCGATGCTATTGACGACGGCTATAAGCAGAAAACTCAAAAGATCGACTTTCTATAAACCGCATAATAACCGATGTACCTATATACATATACGTTCATACGAACTGTCCTTGTTTAGCTGACGTGAGGTAGGTATAGATGTTCCTATTGTTCTTGTTGTCGTTGTCCAATGGCTAACTCTTGGACGTTTTGGATAAAATTCAAAAGTCCAAAGATGAACGGGTAAAAATGAATGCCTTGCTATGACACGTGATATGGGAATTATCTAAGAGTGATTTTTTGATGTACACAGCCATGGGTGGGTGTCACTCATCATCTCTCGTGAACAACACACGAGAGTGATCCAACAACACGGTGGGTAGTTCTTGAAAATTAGCGTCTATTAATATGCTGGGTCTTCATCAAGACTATGGAGTTCTTCACCGAATTGTGGGGCTACTACTACATATAGGGACGTCCAGGGTCTAAGGAAAGCAAAATCCCCAAAACAGCCATTGGACAACGACAACAACAACAACAATAGGAACATCTGTACCAACCTCGCGTCAGCTAAACAATGGTGGTTCGTAATAACATATGTATAGATATAAGTAGATACTTGGTCAAAGTGATGTTAACAAAAAAAACCTTTACAACTACAAGAAGAACATACCACATCGTCCGAAGTGGTAGTTGTAGCGAGACGAGGAGTACGTGGTGTTCGATTCCCAGCAACAGCAGCTGGTCTTCCACGACCACGACCACGACCTAAGCTAATACTCTTCAGATAGACATCTCATACATTGTGGAAGAAGCGGTATGGAATTGTTCATTCAAAGAATGATTCTATTGCAGTACGAAGTTCAGATGGATAATTCTAAGAATAACTCACTAACGACAAAAACCTCTTAAATAAGGAATGGTCAAACACTGGTCACAGTGAACTATCGCCCATCACAAGTATCTCCTTTAAAACCGTATATATGAATCATACATAAACATAAAGTACATCTACATTCACTTATACGGCTAACTCCACTAGATGTATCCAACGTGCAGTTCTGTCGACATCACACCGAAAAAAATCTTTTTTCTTCAGAGAAAAAACATTGTAACCTTCCCTCTATGTAAGGAATAAAGCGAATATAAATGCAAACGATAAAAGCAGTTTAACTAACGAAGGTATGAATTGTCACAGTTTTTTTACAAGCCGAACGAATCGCATAGTTCTGCACGCTTTTTCTCATTTCATGCTAACTCTACTAATTAGTTCGTTTCATTAATTGAAAAAATCACAAATGTCATACTATGTTACCACTCCTTGATGGGAAAGAAAAAAAGATCTATGGTCCTTGAACGTCTACCTGCATGAGGTAACACAACGATTAATGCCAATCCATGTAAAAGTACGTTATGAATTATTGTTTTAGTTAATGTTTGATGTCTTACAATGATCTATGCTACAAGTTACTTTCGTCGTACCATAAAATATCAAATAGTCTCATAATGCCCACCACGTCCTCTTCCTCTTCCTGTTGCCGTGCTGGGAGCAGTCACTACCTCTTTTGGCACTTCGTTCTCCTCCATAGAAACATCCGCATTCACCAACGGAATTGTAGAATGTTGGTCAACTTTCTCCATAACCTAGGGAACATTTAAAGAAATGAAAACCCAGTACCACAGAAAAGCGCAAACAATATGAAGTAACTCTCTCTCTGTAACGGAGCAGTTGTTCACCTCTGCTTTTGGTGTTGTTTGTGTGTCAATGTTCTCCTCTTCCCGAGTAGCAGCACCACTATGATGGGTCTCATTCATTGCTTGAGCAGCCTCAGCCTCTTTGGCCTAAAGGTTTACTATAGCTTTCAACGAAGAACATCAAATTGTACACATAACTACTCTGAGATAGAGTTTTACACATATCCTTGGCGTTTGTCTAATAGTACTAGCACCCCACTTTTATGGCGGCATCATTAAAAATCATAACAATAAATCAAACACACTTTAGCCAACTCCTCATCGTCTACTACCTCCCACTTCTCAGAGTCGCTTTCCATTTTATCTTCTGTTGGTGGAACATCTCCCCCAGTGGTAGCTTCTGAGGCTTCTGATGGTTCGTTAACATCCATGACAGTATCCTGTATGAAGTACTATCACACTAAAACATGAAATAAGTGTGCCTACAGAATCACCATCCATTTAATGCATGCTAGCATTGCTTCCACACTCGAAACAACCGATCTGTTATACTAATTAAAGTAAGTAGTACAAGACATCTTTACTACTTCTAATGGCTTAACGGCAGATGCTGGATCGCAGGATTTGAGACCCTCAACTGTTGCTTCAGGATGGCCATTTGAATCACCATTCGGAACTCCTGTATCGTTGGGTGGAGCAAGATCCAATCCAGGCTCTGCAAAAGTAAAAAAAAACGGTCTAACAACCACACACCAAAAAAACTGGTTATACATGGCCCACAAAATCTCCAAATTTCGTCACATTTACTTCGACCACTAAACTTTCCCCTCAAAATAACACATAGTAAATAATAAATAAACACAATACCATAATAATAAACACCACAATAAATACCTACAGCATAGTAAATACCTACGTAAAAACTTCAGACGACGATGACATACAGGCAACGTTTTATAACAAAATCAAAAGGCTAAGCAGATGGTACATTCTTTTGCAAACTCTGTTTCTTTTTTAATACACAAACTGGTACAGATAGGTTAAGAAAAGCTCTCGGCGCTGATCAATTCCTTGCAGATGCACCATACATTCGACTTCACAAAGCATCGTTGAAAGTGATTGAATGCATATCTGGCCTTTACAATGACATGCGGTGGCATACCGATGTATCGAGCCAGTGCTGCTATCCTCCCAGACAAGTATGGAACCAATCTGCTGACTCCGGAGGGATGAAAGGCTTGATGAGGCTAAGGTGTGGGGATTGGTCCCGTGTGTATTATTATGCGCCTCCGACCACTGCGCTACAGATAGGTTATGTTCGAGAAATGTGGCCCTCTCTTCCTGACAAGCTTATCAAGGAAAGAATACATAATGATTAATGATACCGAAGTTAAAGGAAAGTCAGTTTTGAAATAAACTGTTCCCATCTTCAGAGCGGTTTTCAATCGAACAGAACTCACAACGGTCACATGTAAATGAACACAGGCTTCTTCAGAGTGAAAAAAGATAGTTTTATACAAAAAAGCCGAAAGCAAAAATTAAAAAGAAAAGGTGAAAGTGCATTAGAATGACAGTAGTGAAAGTAGGATTAGCAGCCCTCAAAACTGAAAAACTAAACTTTAAGGCAAGAAAATTACCAGTTTGTTCCTTGACATGTGCGGTTTTCTGTGTGGTTTCTTCGTCATTGGTAAAACCTTGTACCTGTGCTTCTTCCGACATTACGCACTGAAAAAATCCACTAAGGACTAAGGCTCCACTGAAGACTCTAAGCCCTCATATCGTTAGGGACCTAACACACTTGGGTAAAACTACTATCGGTAGGAAGTAAAACAGTAAGCATAAATAAGAATGTTAGTTAATACCAATGAAAAGAAAAAAACCGACAGTTGTCGGCATACAAAGGCATTCTCATCTCGAACAAACAAAAAACATCAATACGGACGCCAAAACGTACGCGCCGCGACCGGTCGCGAGCGGTTTCACTGCGCGTCGACTCTTAGGCGTGTGAGACGATACGCAGTTAGGACCTGCACTCCCGTGTAGTCCTTATGGCTCTGTTTTCGCCATTGGGGGAAGTTTGCGTTGAAGAGTTATTCGGTTTGTGAACAGGGGGGATGGGGATGTTCAGTGTCGTTCTTCTTGTCGGCAGTTAATTTTCTCATGGTTTCTGGATGGAATCGCGAATGTCCGGAGTTTCTGGATCGTTGGAACAGCAGCTGTTTCGGTAATAGTTCTTTCTTTTGCTTTACGATGCTTTGAATAAAAATGAAGTGGAGATCGTACATATGTTTAATTTCTAGTGAAATGTCGAGTTTTTGGACAAATTACTTGGATACTTTGATGGCGGGTCTTCATTGATTGTGCGGGTAACGGTATAATTTCCACTTTTTTCGGAGTTTTGCTGGTTTAGCCAGCGTGGTTCTCTGGAGTCCGTAGGTAAACCTAACCAAAGTCTGCCCTAGGTCGTCACCACCACAGTTAGTAGCAGTCCTTGTGGATTAGATGGAGGTTTACCACCATGAGAATAGTTTGACAGAATGACAGTGGTGGATCCTGGTATTGGTTCACTCCTAGCTAGATGGAAACGCCGGACTCCTCAGCTTGGGAGACCCTGTTGGGGAGACGAATCCTTCCCCTTTATATTGCAGCCCGACACCCAGGAACACCTTGCAGCCACGATGAGGCGGTAAACCGTGAAGAGAAGTTGCAGATTTATGTCAGAGAAACTTTGTAGTGAACAACATAGTGGATTTAACTTCAACGAAGCTGAGATATTTGCAAAACTCTGGACCGCAGGTACCTATGTTGGGGAACGAACGCGCTATTGTCCTTTCCGGGGAGTAACGCGTTCACCACCACACCATACGGGTCCTTCGTTTCGCCGGTATCTCAGCTAGTTCTATCGATCTTTGGTCATCAGCAATCACCCGTCAACGGGGTTCCCCACCATAGGCACCTGCGGTCCAGAGTTTTGCAAATATCTCAGCTTCGTTGAAGTTATATTTCGCAATATACCCTGCCATTAAAAAGAGTACGCAGTAAGTAAAAGGGTAAAATAGTGGATTTATTCAATGCACTTTTAATCAGGGTTAACCTATATGTCGAATTACATATCGAATCGACGTAAAAATTGGTTAAAGTACATGTAGTCGGTTTAGCTTTTCCTAAGATCGACTTTCAGTTAATCTCCCTGCAGGTCGACAATCCACTGTTTTTTCTTCAATATGCAAATACGAGGTTGGTATTGGTAGCATAACACTTATTAGCGCACAACACCTGACGTTTCATCGGTTTCGCATTCTTCAGAGCCTGGTAAGGTCAAATTGGCGTGCAATCTACTCAACCAAACAGCTTCATAACCTTAGTAGAAAAAGACTACTAAGATTATGAAAGGGTCTGATTTTTTGTTTCGTTAGTGACGTTATGGTTAATTCCAACTGGCTATGTGACTATAAAGGAACGCAGTCGTCCATTTGCGAAAGGGTTAACGAACCACTTAGCACAGCACGTACTTAGTATTATTACTATTAGGGGGCGGTGATAGCGGAGTGGTCAGTGATGCACCCGAAACCAAAGGGCCCTAGTTCGATCTCCGCTCCAACGCTCTCCTCCATTCCACGTGGGAACGCCCTAGCCGGGTTATCTCCAAGACTACAAAGAGAAATATTAGGTTCTGGGCCTATGACATTCATTAAGATAACGAAATCCTCGAGCAGCAGCCCCGCGAAGTGTTTGAAGACCCCTTGTCCAGGACTTATGCAAGGAAAACGAATCAAGTGCAAGAAGTGCTGGAATCGGCACAGTGGATGTGATAACGGTAATGTAAAATAGATAAATTCCGACACTACATGTATTACATTATGCGGATCCCAACACTTCTTGCATTCGAATGGTCTCATCGCGTTCACCATGCATGGTGGTCGTCGAGCTTCTTTTGATGGAGATTCGGCTGTTGCCCGAGGCTTTTTGTTTTCTTTATGGATAGCTGATTGAGTCGATTTTCCTTGTAATTCTGAGATAGCCCTGCTAGGGCGTTCCCGCGTAGACTAACGGGAGTGAGGCTGTCCCTAAGCAAATCCATTAGCAATTCGCCAACCTCGGAACGGTGGGAGGGTTGGTGACCCGGGTGGAGGGCGAAACCACCACCCAGGTAGCTTAGGTCATCCACCTTATGGACGGCTGCTATTATTGTAAGATTAGAACAATGCTATGTATCTGATTTCAAAATGTTTTCAATGAATAGCGTGCTTTTTCTGTGATCGTTTTAGGATCCAATAATAGTTCAGTAGCCTTCATTAGCAGACTTTATTATACGCCCAATTATAGTAGTCAGCAGTTTTGGAGGTATAATAAGTTGCATGTATGCACACAGTGTCCGAATTCCATTCTCATATTTTTTCTAGACATGGCGGAAATATTCCACCTTCGGATTTTCCCCTCAATCCAGTGCACTCTTTTAGCGAGATGTGTCCACATCAATGCAGAAAACTAGTAGTAGAGAGGGTTGTCCATACTCTGTCACAGTTGATAGAGTTCATAATACGTCGGTTACAAGTTTTTGTAACGTCTATAAATAAAGGATAGAGCTGTTGACGTTGATCAATCAATTAGCGATGCGCCATGCATTCGACTTCATTAGGCATCCTTGAAGGTGATTGAATGCATATCAGACCCCTTACGATTCGCGGTGGCCTATTGATGTATCGAGACAGTGCTTCTATCCTCCCAGAGAAGTCTGGTACTAGTTTACCGACTCTAGAGAGATGAAAGGTTCGGTGAAACCTTGGGCGCGGGGATCGATCCCATTTGTATTGCAGGGTGCCTCCGACCACTGCGCTACAGGCACCTCAGTAATGTCCATAACAGTGACAAGTACCACTATTATTAATTTAGGCCTCGAATTAAGTAATGGGTTTTGGATGTCTCTTCCAAAAGAAGTGTTTTCGTCTACTGAATTTATTAATGTAGTTCAAACCATAAAGTGTTCGTTATTGAGTATTTCGACATTGAAAAAACGTTCTAAGGGCCGATTGTTCGATTTCTGATGACTAAGCGCCATGAATAACCAATTACAATCGTATTAAACTTCTGTGTTGAAGTAATGTGTAAACGGTAGATTTAGCTGAAGTTATGAAGATTTGGATACTTGGATAGTTGGGCAGCCTTTCATCACTGGTTTTGCAGCCCTAGCATATTCTCCAATTTTTGGAGTTTTGCTGGTTTAGCCACTTTGTTTCCCTGGAGTCCCGAGGTCAGCCTGCCCCCACCTCGCTGTACATCGCACCCCGACACCCAGGACCACCTCCAACCACAAGGAGGCGGCAAACTTTTGGGAGGTACGAGGATTTAGAATGAACTAAATAATTAGTGCAAAAGATATTCGATCAGAAACTACTGAACATGAAGCATGATGTGTGGTGACGAATTTCGAGGAACGAGAGGGAAATGAAAGCGAGGACAGCTACGAGCAAGAAACATGAAATTGCGACTTTTTACTTCATCCCGATATTCGGCAGCAAAGTGAACACGTGTTACGGACATTCCTCGTCATATGCGTGGGAGTGGAGTGATGGTTCAATGTTCCATTAGGCCGATACGCATGTTCGGAATTTAAAAAATATTCTCTGAGCTGCCAACAAAGTCATGTGTTCGGAAAGAAATTATTATTATACTATCATTGATGGTTTTCCTTACTCCTTCACGACCGTCCACATTGATTTCAGTGTGTGTGCTGCTGTGCGTTCAGGGCCGTACACCTTGATTTCAATGCGCATTTCAAATACGCTCAAATGACATGGCGTCCTATGGACCTGCCAGTTGAAAATGGGCGCGCTTGTGAAAAGAGTGAACGTTTTGTATGGTAACTATTTATTGCACAGGATTGACCAAAACTGATTCTGTTTCAATGCTTCCACGTAGATTCATCACTTTTTGACCACATAGCGGGTTCGCGACTCTTCGTTGTCAATCGATGGTTTGTAGAACGCAAGTTTTATGCTGACGCTGGTCCACAGATAGGTTTTCCATTTTTTACTTGCAAACAGCCGTTTAGCGCGGTGGAATGGAATCGGTGCATATAAAAAAAAACATTAAAGAAACACGGAAATGCAATACAACTATCACGCAAAGGCTTGCGGAAAGCTGAAATAGCATTGCGGTCATAATAGACGGATTTTTTCTTCATCACACACAAGAGTTGTCCAAGAACATGGGAACATATACCGAAGAACATGGCTCATATGTAGATGTTAGAGAAACATGAAAAAAGTGTGAGGGAACAGAACAATAGAACGATAACAAATACAATGAAGTAGAAACGACTCCAGTTCGCCGTGCTTCATGTGCGGACTCCGGGACCGTACATCTTCATTTCAATGCGCATTTCGACTGAGCTCGAATGACACGCAGTCCAATGAGTCCGACACGCGAAAAGGGGACGCACTCGTGAAAAGGTTTGTGGTTCAGTGCATCACTGTAGCGGTAAAGTGATCATGAGTGTCTAGCTGCGATCAACAGCGACGATTCATCTCTACGCTTGGTCTTCTGAACTGTACATACTTGATACTTGATACTTGAACGGATCGTCATCACTAGTTGTGCGGGCCTAGCATAATCACCATTTCTCGGAGATTTGTTGGTTAAGCCATTGTGGTTCCCTGGAATCCCGAGGACAGCCTGGCCAAAGTCTGCCCCCAGGTCGTCACCACGACAAGCAGTAGCAGCCCTTGTGGATCAGAGGGAGATTTACCACTATGCGACTTTGATGTCCAGACGGTGGTGGATCCTGCTATGGGTTTACTCTTAGTTAAGCTTCCTGATGGAAACGCCGGACTCCTTCTCAGCTTGGGAGGCCCTACGGGGGACAGAATCCCCCCGGTGTACATCGAAGTCCGACACCCAGGTACACCTCCCAGCCACGATGAGGCGGTAAACCGTTGGGAGGAATCTCAATATTATATATTATATTGTATTCTTCATGACCTGCACGTCTGTAATATACTGTATTAGAGGGATGTAGGCTATGAAGTCTAAGAAGTAGCGCTTATTGTCGTCTAGAAATACCTAAATGTTTGCGTCCTGTAAGTATTTAATCTACGCAGCCATTGAGTGAACTGAAAAAGTCACACAGCTCTACGGGTTGGGGCCAGATTAGAATCAACTACATTGCTTGTTACCGTTCGATATCGAACATTCTTTTCATCTTTGAAATCCTTTAAATAAGATATTATAGCGCCTTCGTCTTCTTCAGAGTCCGAATGATTCGAGTGGATTGTCCACAGCCAATCGTTTTCGCACTATTTGTCTTCGTCGTCACACCGGTCATCTGATGGACTAGATCGTCGCTCGAATGAAACATCCTCATTTGCCAGCGCTCTTTTATGCAGGAATGTATGAAATGATCGCACCAATTGAGAAACTTTCATTCGAGTATTGCTCCACACTACTGGGTTCGACTCGATGCGATCACGGACCTCCTTATCGGAGGGATAAATAGCTGCCGGCAATCGACGGGATCATTTCGGCTCTGAAGAGAACGAAGTAGCCGGAACGTTATCCAAGAAAAGTTTCATAGAAGCTTCGTTAATCATCTAGTGAAATACTGACTAGTCGTGCTAAGGCTAAAGAAAAAATTGGTCTTGAATTATTGTATATGAAAGATTCCTTTTGGATGCTCTCTATCTTTTATGTTAGACATTTCTTATAAAGCGCGCGTGTGGCGCACTCGTCGGAGGTGCCCTGCAACACACAAGTGGAATCGATCTCGCGCCCATGGTCCCACCAAGCGTTCTATCCCTCCGAGGTCGGCGAATTGGTACCAGACTTGTTTAGGAGGATAGCAGCACTGGCTCGTTACATCGGTAGGCCACCGCGAGTCATTGTAAAGCCCAGATATGCATTCAATCACCTCCAAACGAACTCGAATGCAACGAACTCTTAATGAACTCGAATGCATGGCGCATCCCTCAGGGATCAATCAACGCCGAGAGCTTTATCTTTAGAGCTTTTATACGTTTCTTATGATAAATTTGCATTGTTTCTAGTGTTATTTACTCCCATCTCTTCATATATGGCATATATCATACATATACGTTACATACAGTACGTACTTCTCTTGTATTATATTCTTCAACCCCCCGCCGCAACTGGGTAGTTTTGGAAGCGCAACAATATCCGCCCACTCTAGAACCTCTTTTGGAGCAATAACCTTAATCCTCTCCAGCTGTAATTCCAACCACTTCAAAGGATTTGTAATGATCGCTATTGATTGTGAACCCAATTCTACTCGTACCCTTTTGCTTTTCCAGACGAGGGTTCATAACTAGCTATGTATGATAAAGCTTTTTTTCTTTGTACTACTTACGTGCTTATTCGACAATACTTTCAGTGTTGATACGTATTCAATTGATGTTGATAGATATTGATATCCAATTTTTTATTATTTTTATTACTTGACCCGACATCACATTTGCCACACTGTGCGGATCCCAATACTTATTGCGTCCGATTTGATTCCTCGCATTCACTGTCCACGAAAGTCATTCAACATTTTTTATGCGTAGGTTCTATTGCTGCTTGAAGATTGTTTCGTGTTTGTTACGAATGTCGCCCAATGTTGGTGGAGTTGATTTTTCCTTGAATCCTGAAAAGAACCGTGCTAAGGCGTTCCCACATAAATTAGAAGGAGCGAGCTTGTCTCAGACAAGTCTGGTACCCAATTTCCGACCCCGGAGGGATGAGAGAGTTTGTAGGTCTGGAGCAGAGTCGAACTACCTCCTTGTTAGTTGGAGCCGTGCGGGTAATAAACGGGACCACCACCACTGCGCTTCTCGGTTCTTTGATGCGTTATTACTCTAATGTTGTACTAGCATTGTTTACATAAAGGTCTTATTAACAACGTTTGAGGTTTGGTGTAAAGAGGACTAAATAAGACTCGTGTGGTAGAATAACTAAGCTGCCATTCAGTACACACTTCTACGAATCTCACTATATAATATCTTTTGCTCTTTTCTCTAACGTCGCCCTTGCCACTTCATATTGAATCTTGTCAAGTCAAAAATCGCAACCACTGAGCAACGATGGTCCTTGTTACTAAATAAAGAAAGGGAAGCAATATACGGTGGTGTCATCGTTAACGAGTTCTTGTCAGAATGACAACAGTTTGCAAAGATCTGACGTTTGGGCATGCTTGCGCTCTGGAACGGTTTTATACACGTGTTGAAGACGGATTCAGCATTTCAAAACTTCGGTAGCATAACAAGCACCAGAAAAGCACTACTCGTAAATCCTGAAATCTTACCGAAAACTCATTATTTAGCGATAATCCGAAGTGGCGTCATCGTATTGTGTAAATTTGACAACAGTGGTGTCATCAGTGCATCACTTTATTGTCAACTGTAATGCAAAAATTCACAAAAAACTGTTCAGCACAAAAGGAATTGTAACAAGAACTGTAGAAAAGAGTGATTGCTGTCTTATTTCCATAGCATTACAATATCATCTTAGTACTTCTTATCAGAGACCAAAAAAAAGGAGGAGTCCTTTTACTACTGGAGCCAAAGTCATGTTTTTTCTGATGGTGACCTAGGAATAATAGGACTCCTTTCCTGGTAAGATGTCTTTGTGCCACGTTGCCCTAAGTTAGGGAGTCGTATAGCTTTTCCAGTAAACGAAGTGTTGTTGGAAAATAAATCGTTTGTAATCTTTCAAATTCATCAGAGCTCAAATGGAATAACAATAGAGGCTGAGATAACACGTTCAGTTATAACACCTTGTTTTCAAAAATCAGCAAAAAAATCGAAATGCCTAAGTATGCCACCGAACACACGAATAAGGAAATGGAGCTGCTCATTCAGTCTCGTTGAGTTGGAGGTTTCCCTAGGTTTGGAAACAGTAGTTCTAATATTGGTGTTAATGGGCTGTACAATAGTAGTCTATAAAATGTTGATGAGAACCTTTTAAAGTGCTTAGGATATAATGAGACACTATCTCTTAAAAGCTTCACTCTCAGTTAAACACATCTTTGGATTGATAAAATGCAGAGCACAAAGACCTAGACACAAAATATGATTACGTTGAGAATAAAATGTGCTGGAATTTGTGACACAGTGCCTAAAACATGTGGTGTGCTTGAGTGTTTTTTGTTCTGACTGCGATGTCCAATGATTAGCGATGAATGCTGAGCTATACGCAAGAATAAGTAAAAAATTGTTGGCCTTGTGCGTGGCAAAAGTGCTACGAAATTTTCTAATTCTATTTTTCTTACAGAAACCATCTCCTCGCTAGAAAGGAAACGAGGAGCCTTTGCGGAAACAAATTTCGTCGAACTTTTTTTTGTTTGTATGATCCGAACATCACATACCATGTAGGTCCAAACGCTACTTTCATTCCGTTCGTTGTTCTGGGCTGGTCATTCTCCAACGTCTTTAGAGTAGCGTATAGGTTAGGCTACCAGCTGACGATTTTATCTTCTTTATCGTTGCCGTTGTTTGCTCGTTAAGATGGTTCGCCTAGAGATTCTAGAACAACTCCGCTGGAACATTGCCAAGTCTTCAACACAAGCAGTTGCCGGCATTTTTCGGATGAGAATGAGGTTTTCGGAGAGAAGTCTACAACAATTTGTCAAGCCAGATGCGAAAAAGGCATGGTTGGCCAGGCGCGAGGTTGAACTAGCGATTATGAGCTCGTTGTCCCATAGCTCGAAGCATTGCGCTTTAAGCGAGTTTTTTGATGATGACCTAACATAATTATGCTTGGCGATTAAAATTGCTTAAGTGTTCAGTGTAATGGGTCTATGTTTTTTTAATAGAGCTCAGTCATCACCCTTGACTCCTTTAACGCTCATGTAAAAATCCAGTTTTCATCGTTCGTAACAAGTCGGTCGAATTACGGTTGTAGCAGAGCACGCTTGGTTATGCAGAATTTTCCGATTCTGATGCTAACCTTGTGTTGTCTAGCATTCTCAATTCTATAGCAACGTTACAATGCCAAAAGCTGCCCAAATTTTCCTACATACAGCTATTTCGTTTAAATGTTTGGGTCATGTAACGCACTGGCTAGAGGTGCTGCATACATGTGGGATCTTTGCTCCGATCTCGCTCCCCGATCTACACAAGCCCTCCATCTCTCCGGGGTCGGCATAATGGTGCCAAACGGTTCTGGGTTGATTTAAAAAAATCCTGATTATCGGTAGGCTACCACAAGTTATTGTGTACGCCAAATCTGCGCTTAATCACCTCTGTGATGTTTGATGAAATGCAATAATCCAGTGCATGGCGCTTTTCATAGGGATGGATCAACATCGCATTCTTCATCCCTTCTCCTTTGTACATAATTCGTCTAGGTTTTGTCGCTCTCAGTAAGTTCCAATGGTCTCCCAGTAAAATTGAAGACACGACTCTTTCTGTTGTTCACCAGCCAATTTTGTTATTCCGCCAGCTTCGCTGTTACAGACAATCTACAACAGGTACAAACGTTGCCAGTTACTGTAACCACTGGGAATGTTATGAACTGCTTAGTTGATCATCAGTCTTACTTAACTTCATACCACTAGCATACATCCGAAATCTTCGAGTTCCTTTCCGTTTTACCCACAATTTCAGTCAATACTTATCGATCCGAATTTATGGACACTGACCAGAAATTTTAGTCAACCCTAGGATGGTGTAGAGGGTTTAATTTTAACCTTGTAGCATCGAACATGCATCAACATTTTCGGGGCATTCGACAAGGCATGGAAATCGAATACCAGCTCCTTTCGTGATGTTATCCAACTTTACTAAACTTTGTTTCATTCTTCACATAGTTTCTCCATACCACTACCACACATATGAGCTTATGGGGTATCATAAATCTTAGTTTTATTTTGGTTTTCTGATGATTGCAAACCACCACCACCACATTCATTACCATTTACGACGATGATTGGGTGGTATGATTAGAAAACCGTTAACTGTCTAAATCACATGCTTTATCGATTACCCTCTCAATGGCCTTCATTCTTTCAGAGACACTTTAGCATATAGACAAAACACAAACGGATGTGGGTGATAAGGAAATCTTCTATGGGTGTTGTATTCCTGCCATGTTTTTTTGCCATAGGTTTCAACCTCATCATGATTGACCTATATAAGAGAATTATTCAGTAGAAGGAAAAGAATGTCATAAACATGCGCTTTGCGTTGGACACCATTGATCATCGTTGAAGTGACTGAATGAATGACTGGACTACTGAATGTTTTCCATAGATCTACCGATGTTGAACTCAGTGTTTTTTATACTCTGTCTGGCACCCATATGCAGATCCTGAATGGATGGAGCACTTCGTATGTCCGGTGTGGGAATTGAACCAGTGACGAAGAGTGTGTTGCAAGACACCTCTAGCCAAGCTATTACACTCACTCCATTCATATGTTGAAATCCTGTCAAATATGACACTAATTAACTGAAATTTCTGTCCTACAAGTATTCGAATATTTAAGTAAATGTATGCAAAGAAATGGGATGTTCCAGGTGAACTGAGTTCATTGTCAAAGCATAGCATTTTATGCTTTATGCAATGTATGCGCTGAGTCGGAGATCAGATAGACTGTAGGAATAATGCCTCATGACAACAACTATTGGACAAAATCCCAGACGAATTTTAAGCGCACAACTGGAACATCTTCGACTGGATGGTTGGACTTTTTCGGGAAAATAAACTTATGATCCGCTAAATAAAAATCCGAAAAGGCGAAATCCGCCCAAACGTCAGCTTGTACGTAAATAAAGAAATAAAGTAGAACCTCTTGTGTGCTAAACAGAGGTAGAAAGAATTAAACTTACGTTGTTTTTCATGCCTTTTAAGTCAACGGAACTTACAAGCTATTTTCGGATTGTGACAGGGGTGGCAGGGGCTAATGATAACTTTGCCGTTGCTCGCTCGAATCAGTCAACGATTGACGATAGGAAAGGTGATACAGTCGATGATGAATGATCCAAATGTCCTTGTTTTGTGAAGTAAACCAGAAATCAGTGGGGGGAGAGGTTATCACCTCGTTGCGGGGCGCCATAGGGGGCTGTCACGGAGGACGTTCGCATAAATTTTTTTCTCAATTCAACAACAGGACTGAAACAAGGAATCATTAATTTTAAAAGCTTTTTTGTTACTTTAAGATTTGTACGGCCATTTTGATTGGATCTATTTCGAAGTACATGTTTTTCAATACGGTCTTCCTTCATCATTGTTTTATCTTCGTTTTCTAAACCATATGGGAGTATTTACGAAAGGCTTAGATGTTTCATACAGCTTGTAAGAATTCTGTTTTTGCTATTAATTGTGCGATTAAGCACTGTGCTGCTGGGCATCTGTTTCGTGTTGGAAGAAAAGGAGGCATTTCAATAGGGTGAGATCGGTTCTTGGTACATAGTTTGTTTTGTTCTAGGAATTATGATAACCATTCGTTCACTATTTCTTATTTTTTTCCTATTATTTCTATATGCAGTTCTCAAAACTTTTTATTTGGATTGTAGAAGGGTTATTATGAGAGGCCAGAGTGTTAAGCAATAAGAAAAACTGGGCTACGGTAAAATTGGTGCCCGAAGCCACTTCGGTCAAAGTTTCTCAACAGTCTTCTCTGTGGCTCTCAATATTACTACCGTTTCTTTGAATGACCATTCTGTTGAAAGGCGTTTATTATTAGTTTATGGAGAATTGATCGTGTAATTTCCATTGCCATCCTAAGCTCTCGCAGACATGTAAGGCTTGGTTAGCCCCGGACGGCATCGATCCAAATGTCGCATCTATGGTAGGTCACCTGTTACCACTGTACTACATGCGCTCTGAGAAAGTTTTGATTTGTTTAGTAAAACTAATGACGCATAATGATTTATTGTACGGATGTGTGCGTTACTCTTACTTTCTTGACTATGAGGTTCTAGTAAATGAACTAGAAAATCATGGTCGTGAAGTTCAACGTTCTCGTGTAAGGACAGCTTTGTGTATCATCGGGTGTTATAAATGATATGAATAGGACTTATTACAAAGTACATCGAACTAAGTGGTAAATAAAGAGAATTCGCTTTATTTTGTTTAAATTTACAAATTGAAGAACCATTTTCACAATGCTTCAGTGAGTAGGATTGGCCGTCCTCCTTCTATTCCTCTTTCTATGCTTTTCGAATTGTTGACCACTACATCGCAAGACCTATTCCATAACGGAAGTTGTTCTGTCGCCTGAGTGGTCTGTGTATAGAGTACACCCTGGACTAGAATTGAAAAACTATAAATAGCTATGGTTGCGGAAGTCGTTGCAAAATATGGTGGGAAGGCTGGGATAAATGAGAAAAAGTAGTTCTTCAAGTTTGCTTAGTTATGTGGTGCTTTATTTAATGAGGTTATATGAAGAATTATAATCCCCAATACGCTAGTAAACCAAGGGTTCCTATTTTTTGGGTGGAATATATCAAATATGTATTTTCCTGCTTCCAAATGGAAAATGTACTCACCTGCCTAGAATTTCAAAGTACACTTTTCATGCTACGACCTGCCATCATAAGAGATTTTCTTTTGGAGTCTTGACGTAGCTTTGCATGGGCTTTCCAATCACAATCATTGGGCGGCCCTTGTGGAAAGGAGAGAGGTTTTTCACATCGAAATTAGGTTTGAAGGCTGTGATTCCGAACATGTTTTGCTTAAATAAACTTGCGAATGGAAATTTCCGACTTTTTATCTGCTTATGAAATAACACTGGGGTGGCGAACCCTTACTGTATGATCAATTTCACAATAGGTGGGGAGTGAACCCACCGAGAGGTATCTCCTTGAACTTGAGGATATAAATAGGTCATGGATCTTCCTCATTTAGAAATCAACAGCTGAATAGCCGTGAGGCTATGTACTGAATCGCTAGTACCATCATCGTTATAACATAAGCTGCATCGCCATATCCGGAAGAGTCCGAAAAGTTATCGCTGATTATACCCAACCTTCTAGCTCGAGGCCTTGCATAGTGACTCTAAAGAATCGTAGCTAGCCTTCTGTCAAATAGAGCGTAGAGTCCTAGCACGAAAAAAATAACTTCATATTCTACTCATCCGCCTATATTTCCCATTTGCAAGAAGAAAAAATACATATTTGATATATTCCACGTAAAAGTAGGTTTCCCTGGCTTATCAGAATTTTTAGCGATTGTTATTCTCCACATAATCGCATCGAATAAATAAATATTTTTATAATATGATTGCTCGAGTTCGATGTTTCGGTGCCATGTAACCGGGTTTCACTAATACCTTTACTTTATCGACAACAGCAGAAAATTTTTGAAGAGCACTGCATGGACGTGTAAAGTAGGACAATTATAGTAGAGGGTAGAGGGTCACCGATCTTGCAACTGTTACACACACTTTGCTTGCTGAGTAAACAATGGGGTCATGGCGTCAAGCAGAAAATCAACTGTAACTAAAGAAAAAATGTCGGAAACTCCCATATTCACAAGGAAAACACCGATCATTTGCTAGATGGACGCAGAGAACTCTGTTGTTCTCGCAAGGCTTCACTGATTAGTTACTCACATTTTGGATTATGCAACCTAATGGTAAGAATATGTATCGATAAAATGTGAAGTCGTTTGGGGTAGCATAATAAACGAATTCCATTCCTCAGCAGTAAGAGAGAATTGGTCACATTACACCTCCATATCCATATAGTATGACGCCCATAGATGAAGAAAAGGCAAAACCAGTAACAACTTTGTTGATAAGCTCACTGGTCGGCACAATACCTGCGTGAGCCGCATGACCGAAAAGTAAGCGCAAAACCAACAACTTTGTTGATTTGCTCATTGGTCGTCGCAATACCTAGGTGAGCCGCATGGCTAAAAACTAACTATCTATTTTATAACGCTTGTAATCTATTCATATGTGATGATCTTTTCCGTCTTTTTTCTTATGTTCTTTAATGTATGGGAATTTAATCTATGCTCCTGTCGTTTCTTTTCTCAGATTGATTTTGATATGGCTATTTGTTAATGGTTGAATGCCTTCTTCTCTGGGAGACAAGTAGGCCTTCATGGTCCACATAAGTAGCCATCCAGAAAATCTGACTTTACAACTTCTTATGGCATTGGTTAAAGGAGTAAGCGAACTCTAACAAACGAACGACTTTAGAAGCACTTAGAAGGAGAATACGAGTTGTCTTCCATCTCAAAAGAGGTCCTAGTGAAATCAGTCGATGCGGATTCGGATGGCGTGAGAAGCTGGTGACAAATTCTGGTACCCACGTCGAAGTCTAGATAAAACTTCAAATTGTATCCTTTCGTCTCTTATACACTCTTTATAAGAAGTTAAGAAAGTTATTCTAACTTAAGTGGTAAATTATAAGAACTTCAAAATCAGGAATTACTTTCCAATCAGCCTGTATATGAACACGGAGTTTTATTAGTGTCTATTAGCGACCGTCGTTATCATTGCCCTGAGGATCACATACTCCAGTGATTATGGCAACGATAGAAAACGACATGTGAGAAGTAGAAATATGTGTGGCAAATAACATTCGTGCATAAACGACAAACAGAATGCATAAAAATTCCTAAATGATCCAGTTTTTAATATACGACGTCGTAGGTCTAGCTAGTTTGTTGGTCTCTCAGCTGTGGTTCGACTTTCGTTTATGTGCTACCTAAAGTCCTTCATTCAGAAAACGTCAACTAGATCACCCTATCGGTCAATCCTTGCAGCCAATCTCACATTCTTCCTGCCTCAGTGAACATAGGATGAAAAAATTTCTAAACCTAATGTCGAATCATTATTTGTGATAGTTGGTAACGCAAAGTAAAAATCGAGTTTTCGTAATATGAGCGGAAAATGTCGGTTCTCAGTCATTTTCCGTTAGATTTCTACTTTGTATTGGATTCCGCCAATCGGTATTATGTTCACAAAATCTACTGAGTGTAGGATTTATTAATAACAGGTAAGTATTGAAGGCGCGTGTGGCGCAGTGGTTGGAGGCGACACACACACACACACACATGGGATTGATCCCTGCGCCCATGGCCCACCAAACCTTCCACCCTTGCTGGGTTGGCAAATTGGTACCAGACTTGCCTGGGAGGGATAGCAGCACTGGCTCGATACATTGGTAGGCCACCGCGAGTCATTATAAAGGCCAGATATGCATTCAATCACCTCCAACGATACTCAGTGAACTCGAATGCATGGCGCGTCCCTCAGGGATTGATCAACACCGAGAACTTTATCCTTTTTTTTTATCGTGAAAGGCAGAGTTGTCAATTATGCTAATTAAACAACAGAAGAGTATAGCGTTAGGCCTTGGTAAATGTTTGATGAATGCGCTATGTGTTCAACTTCGTTAAGCATCGTCGAGTGCGCATCTGGCCCATGTTGTAACTTACTGTAGCCTATCGATGTATTAGTTTAGTGCTTTTCGTTTTCTCAACCAGGTGCTCTACCAATTTGCCGACGCCTGAGGCATGAAAGGTTTGGCGTTCCCTGGGAGCGGGATCGAGTCAAAGAGAACGTGTGTGTTAGAACGACTCCTCTATCCACTGCGCTATAGGCGCTCTAGGGTTTACCAACAGTACAGGAACATCATAGTGTGCAGCATCATCACTTATGATGATTAACACTACAAAACATCCTTTAATTTCTTTGATACTTTTGAAATTCAAACGAAAAACATTGAATACCAGGTCATTCTTCGCTTTTTCTTAGTTTGGAGGCCATCATTCTGCACTAAAATGTACTCATACATATTTTTTAGCATACCAACATCGTAATATGCATAATATGCACTAAAAAAATTTAAAACAGTCCCGGATACGTTTATTTTTATCTGCGTGGGTAACCTTTGTACCGGAAACTTGTCACCGATATAGGCGTGCCTTCCCGATCATGGTGATGTTATCACGTGAACATCACCACCACCATCGCCACCAACACCACCATAACCGCTGGCGTATTCATTCGCAAACGATGGAACTTTACATAACACTTTTGTACCGATACTGTACTTGTTCGGTGTAGATATTTTAGGATGTACTCTCGAAAATCATTCACTAGACATCTGCCATGGTCTGGTCGTTATTTTTAATTAACATTACTGCTCACTACACTTATTAGGTACTATTATGTCTAAAAAATAATATATGTCCATGTATTATTTAATGGTAGAGACTATCTCGAACCTGGCTAGATAAGGTAATCGGAGAACACTTTTCACTCCCGTTATTTGTTGATCATTACTGGAAAAATCATCCCTAATACTAATCTTTTTTACAGCTAACTTTGCAGTTCCACAGATTTCTACCGAAACTCTACTCAGTTTCAGCTTTATAAGCAAATGACACTTTCTAGAAGTCGAATGCAAATTCCTTTGCAACAAGTTTTGTTAATCCTTCTCAGTAATTCATCTTTACCAATCTAAATAGCTTAAGTTTTAGTCATGTGGTAGCATTTTGTTTATTTTCTACTCACCATTTTGGTTCTTACACTAGGAAATTTAGCTGTGGTAGAGAATTTGTCTTACGTAGCAAGTTTATTATCTCATCGCTGTATCTAGATCAATATTAGAGACTCCACTGTTTTTTTCAAGGTATAAAATCTACTTAGAGTTAAATTTGTCTGTCATCTCTAATGTCCTCAATAAAGAAACCTACAAAGACTATCTATTCGACATTTCGTTGAATAATATTGTAAGTATATTGGACTTCACAGTATAACGAATGTACGATCTACATTTTTGGGTACTTCGTGTCAATTCGTGCTGTTATCTGTAGACTTTCTAAATCGTCAGATGTTCAGGGAAACCACCTATCGGAGACAATGGTGGACGTCTTTCCGTCACAAGCAACCGCTGAGGCTCGGTATATAGCGATTTTCGGGACAAGAACACGTTTCGTCGTTATGATTCTCGTACTGTTGTGTCTAACCAGCATATGGTATGTGATAAGTTTATCAGATTATCACTGTTCTATAAATAAGCTCCTAATATTACACTAACATTCCCAAGTAGTACGATAGCATGATGGTGTATGGATGACGTCAGTTTCGCATCCTTCTCCGGATGGTCTATTTCCAGACGCTTGTGATCGATTGTGATCATGAAAACTCGTCAGTAGGAAAGCCGAACTAGTTTTTTTGTTTTATTTCTTAATGTTGCTTATCAAAAAAATGATGGAACCAGTTGACAAACGAAGCTTTCATCTTTAAGCAATACTATAAAGCTCATACGGCACTGTCGAAAGATATCGAAATCCTGTTATTTTAGAGAAAAAAAGGGAAAAATTGAAAAAAAAGCTTTCACAAGGGTTTAATGAGGTGAGGTGACAAAAAAAGTCGAACAATTGAGAAAGTCCGAACATAATTAGCCGCGCTACTGATAGTAGTGAGAAAGAAAGGTACAATCAATCATGAAGTAGAGCAGCTTCGTTTTATACCTTTCTCAACAAGAAAACTAAGAGCGTAAAGGTAAAGAGTGAGAAGAGGCGGTTCATCCATCCCAATAAACACTTCGTAGTTTCGATCGTCGTAAAGTTTTAAAAAAAAATTCTGAAAAACCTCGAAAGAAGGAATGATCTCTTGATTTAATGAACGAAACGACAATTTTGAAAGAGTAAAGATATGGAGAACAAAAAGGGAGACAGAGACAAAAAAACAAAAAGGCAAAGCAAGGAAAAACGAGAAATGTAGTCCTTTTTTGGATACATGTTAAAAAAAAACCCGCCACTCTAGCATGAGAGCCGTCCAAACGGTTTACCACCTTATCGTGGCTGAGAGGTGTTCCTGGGTGTCGGACTGCGAGGTACAGCGGGGGATTCATCTCCTGGCAGGGTCTCCCAAGCTGAGAAGGAGTCCGGCGTTTCCATCAGGAAGCCTAGCCAATACCAGAATCCACCACCGTCCTAGTATCAAGGTCGCATGGTGGCAAATCTCCCTCTGATCCACATAGGTTACGACTGCCTGTGGTGGTGAAGACCTGAGGCAGACTTTGGCGAGACTGATGTCGGGATTCCAGAGAACCACAATGGCTTAGCCAGCAAATCTCCGAGAAGTGGAGATTATGCTGGACCCGCACAAACAGTGAGGGCAGGCCATTCAAGTATTAAGTATCAAGTGGTAGTATGAGCATAGTAAGTTAATTAGATGCTAGAAGATTACAAATAAAGTGATTTCAGTATAAAAATAAAAGAATAACGAAGACTAAATAAATTACGTAATGCGGATATTTTCCTTGAATGGATTTCACTAAGGCGTGTAGTGTAGTTCACGATAAAAATTCGCTTTATTAACGTTTACTTTTCTCCTTCAAATACGGTAGATGACAAAAATCTCGGGTTCAGCTGGAAGTGGAAAAATCCACAATTCTTTTCTAAGAGGCCTAATTGGAGTTCTAAAGGGAACACAGAAAACTACGTCGATGGTTTACATAGCGTTTGTGAAGCGGGGAATTTTCCGTAAATTCTACATTTCCTCCGCAGTTGCCAAGAAATTTGTCTCAATAATATTAACAATACACAATAAGAACACAACTGTTTGGTTCATCTGCTATCAATCTTTTGTTTATTTTCGAAACAGTTCGCACTCTTGAGCACTTTAATGAATACAGTATTAGTGTAATCTGACCACTTTTTATTTACTGCCAATTATTTTTTTTATGGCTGGGTATGACGTGAAGTTTAACCATAATGATACTGAGGTATCTGCAAAACTCGGAACCACAGGGGGTCTGCGGTGAGGATCGAACCAGTTATTACTCTTTCCAGCGGCTAACGTGTTCACCACCACACCATGCGGATCCTTCGTCTCGCTTTTCTCTCAGCTGTGATGCTGCGCGTCATTATGGTTACAATATTAGTTTTTTTAAATGGCTGCAGCAAGATATTAGTTAAAATTCCAATTATTGAATGTCTTATGTTTCACCGTCACCTGCTAGACATTGTAATTGTAAAATTTCATAACAATTTCAATGAATTTCATCCATTTCATTCGTATTCGTCGCTCCATCTCCGAAATTTTCTTGCATTTCCTCTGACAGTTCCATAACGCCAACACCAACGTTAAAGAGTTACTTTAGTTTTTTACTAGCGAGGAATATGCTAAACATGATTCTAAACGTTCCATTTCGGTGCTTTCGCTTTGATGCAGAGATGTTTGTCCTGGGCAGAATGGGGAAGCACGTTGTCGTTTTGACCTCATACGTAAACAGACCATTTATTTATACTTTTACACTTTCGAAAAGTCTAAAATAGCTAAGAAATGGTCGTAACAAGAAACAAGTTGGTGGGAAAACAGCACAGATCGTTATTTGCGTCAATGTATAGCAAACACCGTGTTTACGGAAGGAAGGCCGGACTGGTTCAATGAAAACTTGGCGGTCGTAGGGTGACACCCGGGCTATCGCAACTAAGCACTCTAGTCTTGTCAATATCTGAAATTTTTTTCAACACGTTCTCATGTGAGAGGTAGTATAAGAGATTTACTCAAACAAACTTCGTAGTTTTCTCAACGTATCTCTTGTGTTGATCGGACTTCCTTAAGCTATATGAATAACAGTTCATAGAACTTTTTTGCCTAACGTCCTATGTACAGTTCTTCAAGGGACAAAACTTTTACGGAAGTATGAAAGGCTTTGAGAAATCAAAAGAATACTTTACGAAGACTTGTAATGTTGAGAATTTAACTGCCATATTGCACTGTAGTTCACCATAAACGGTATCTGAGGCAACAAAAGTGCTCAATAAGTGGTTGTTTTTTAATGGCTGAATTTGGAGATAAAATTGCTTTATTATAAGAATAAGAATAATTCAGGTCAAACATTCTTACCTTCAACTTTGCCGTGGTTTGTATGCAAACATCGGTTCGAGAGGAAACTGCAGTCAATGGCGCGAATACAACACAATCGACGAGTATTCGAGCATTCACGAATGGTTTGTCTACATCTAATACTCCGTAATTTATTTAGTTTTTAGGTGGATTTCAGTTGTATGAAGATCATGAAGGTGATCACTTATCAAGCTGATCTTCTGTTATTCGATCCGACTATCACTATATGCGATAGTGATAGTCAGAGGCAGAGCCTTCAGTCGATGGGCATGATTGATTATCCGAAGTTCCCGTCGTGACGTAAGGAGAACTAAAAAGCAGTTATCGGGAGAAATCGAGCGAGTTGAACCGAGACCAAATGGCAGGACGGTCGAGGTGGAAGTGGGTGCGGGAACCCGGTTATGGCAGTCAATAGGCCGCAGGCAACTCGTACGAACATCGTTACAGCAGGATGCTAGTTTTTACCATAATAATCTAAATTAATCACTTAAAAATGAACTACAGTATTATTGAAAAATCTATTTGCCGTAATCTGAGTACGGAAAAGTGTTCAGTATGATGAAAAGGGTCAGTCAGTCCGAAGGATTTTTTCTGAATTATGCATTAAGTCGACATTCCTTTGGGTGGCTATGACCATTACTATCATACAAAAAATGATTACAATTCTCATAATACAATATGCTTCTCTACTTGGGCTATCGATGAAAATGAGGAGATAATTCTAAAATATCTACGAAAGCAGCTTTCACTTGGGATTTCGCCTACAAATCATGTTTTATTTTATGGTATTTAGGTCAAGAATCGTGGGCAATATCGGTAGTGGCGATCGCTGCACTACTTGGTAACTTTCCAGTTGTACAACTAGTAAATAAGGTCGGTATCAGAACGGTATTTGCCGGTCTTGGCGTGCTCAGTTCTATATCGACATTGCTTATACCTACAGCGATCCGTGTGAGTTTACAGTTTGAGTTTCTGGTGAGGGAAATTCTATGACGATCAAATAGGTGAGACGCAGTGGAGTATTGGAACAATAACATTGGGGAAATTCTAAGGCATAGATAAAGTAAACGTAAACATTAGAATCTTCACTTCCAATGGAAACTCTCCTGCGACCAACATGGCATTTTAAGGGAACAACGTGACGCTTTCCTTTTCTTTACCTAAAGAGTGTGACATGGTAAATATACGTAGTAAAAGATGTCGTGTAGTATACACGCGATCACTGGCTCGATCTTGTGCCTTAGAAAAATCAAGCCCTTTATCCCTTCAGGATCTGCGTTTGTTATAAGATTTCCTTTTGAAGATACAGTATGCTGAAGTGACTGATCAATGTCGAGTACTTTATGTCTTAGCTAATTTGGGTTCTCTTTTTTAGAATCCAGTGCTTCTTCATATCTCTACTAAATCGTTGAGTAACCACGAAATTTACAATCCAAGAAGGATTTCTACTTTTTATTAGAGGGATGTATTAATTTGTGCTCTAAGAGGCATTGATTTGCTGGCTTAAGACTAAGCAGGTCTTGTTATTTGTAGAGCAATGGGTATCGGTGTCTAGTGAGTGTACGACAATTTCAGTTCGGATTTCACTGGTTTCTTGCTGTACGTTTTTTGCAAGGATTCGCATTTGCTGCTAATTTTCCTGTGATTGGCTCGTTCTGTGCAAGATGGACCTATTTCAAGCAGGTAATGGGGAGAATTCTGAACTTATCTGAGATATCTATTCTATGGAAAAAATGATTGAGCCACTCAGAACGGTCTATTTGTCTCGGTTCTTGTCGCTTATGTTCAGCTGGCACCAGCATGTACTATGCCAGCATCAGGAGCGCTCTGTTCGGCTTTTTAGGTAAATGATTTTTGTCTTCGTATGCTGAGAGGATATGGTTAAATACGATTGCAGATAACTCGGCTGCAAAATTTCTTACATAATAGCCTACAACTAAGTAATATCTTTCAACTGAAAGAAGTAGTTTAGTAGAGAAATAGCGCAGAAAATACTGTAAGAAATTAGTGCCATTAATATGGTCCCCACATTTTACGCACCCTAATCGCAGATTTTGAAATGGACTTTACTGCAAAGCCGCTAATTCCCGACTTTTTGAATTGATTGTCAAACAGGCTCAAACTTACCGCTAATTCGAGGTCGACCGCGAAAAAATAGTTTCCACTTTTCGACAACAATACTTAGCAGCTTAGGAAAGATTTTCCCCTTTTGTATTCTCTGATGTGATCAACCAAACAATCGCCGGCCATTGTTGTTCGGTAGTTCGGTAGAAGGCTTATATCACATCGAGGCTAGGTTTTTCCATGACGGCAGGGAATCCAGAAATGTGTTTACTCTCAGTGGGGTCGGTCTTCTGATCAAGATCTAGAACAGTTTTTTTAGTTAAAGTGAATCCTTAACTGATGGGACACCACAACTGTTGCGCCTAATGTCGGCAGTCGGCTTAGGTACATCCATTGCTTGCTTCATTTAGAGTGATCATAAAAGGAAGTAATTATTTTAGCTTTCATTTATAGCATTTTTCTTTTTTTCGTGACAGGGTGTGATAATACAAGCATGAGGATGCTGAGATAATTAAGACAAAAGGTAAAATAAATATTATCACTGTTATTTATTATGAATGAAAAATAAGGTTTTGTAACCTCTGCCTAATGAAAAACTCACCTATTAATCACTATTACTTTTTAATGCTTATTACCTTTCCTTGTCCAATACTTGCTTGTACTTGGAAACAGCGGCAAGCGGTGGCATGTCAAAACTGTCGAACAAGTCTTTTTGGTATTTGTATAGCTCGAACTGCTGTTTTTTTAGCTAAGCTTTTAGAGGGTACATCTTGTAACAGTTCCCAGGATCGACTTTCTATTAACCTCGGCATTGGAATATGAATGTTTTTTGAACAAGTTTTCTTGTTCAGCAATCACGAGGTTGTTAAACAGCATACATTTAACTTCAACGAAGCTGAGATATTTGCAAAACTCTGGACCGCAGGTGCCTATGGTGGGGAACGAACGCGCTATTGTCCTTTCCGGGGAGTAACGCGTTCACCACCACACCATGCGGGTCCTTTCGTTTCGCCTGTCTCTCAGCTAGTTCTATCGATCTTTTTGCCATCAGCAATCACCCGTCAACGGGATTGATCTGGGGAGCCCAAATCGGCATTGAACCCAGTTAAGCTGAGGCTATAGTTATAATCACAATTTTAACCTTTTTGCCTACTGCCTACTCTTTTTGATGGCAGGGTATGTTACGAAATATAACTTCAACGAAGCTGAGATATTTGCAAAACTCTGGACCGCAGGTGCCTATGGTGGGGAACGAACGCGTTATTGTCCTTTCCGGGGAGTAACGCGTTCACCACCACACCATGCGGGTCCTTCGTTTCGCCCTGTCTCTCAGCTAGTTCTACATAGCATACATTTACTTCCACTGAAAAACACAATACAATACAACAGTAGCTGACGTTTCGGCAGTATCGCCTTCTTCAGAGCCTGGAAGGGCATACTGATTTACAATTTACTAGGCCAAACGCTTCAATAACACTTACAAAAAGAAGAAAAACTCTATGGTAATTACATGGTCAACAGCTTCTCGATAAAAAACACCGTTTTTTTTACGTGCCTTCCAATGAGGAAGATTAGAACAGCTGATTATGGTCGCATAAGGTTGATGACTGCACCATCCCACATAAGAAATTGATGCGAACATACGGAGTTAGGTCGCGTGTGACCTCTGGGCATTCATCCCTGCTATTCATTGTAGGGTCTCTAGCATTTATCCAAAAAGCCTTAAGAAGTTTTCGCGCTGGTGTTTTAGTCTCCTGTGCAAGGATATTGACTTTTTACTTCAAAATCGTCCCCGCTATGCTTTTGTATCCTGTGCGTCCCTAGTGGGGTACGTTGTCTTAGTTTTCGTTTGCCATCTAGGTGTTCTTTTTATACGGATACACAAAGGTCTGCCCGTTTCGCCAATATATTCATCTGCGCAATTATTACAAGATTTCATGCCTGAACTCATGCAATCACCGTCCCTGCCGTAAGGGCACATTACGCAATGTGTTGTTTCGCATAGACGGTCATACAGGCGGTTACGAACTAACTGACGACGTAGAGTAGCCGGTGGTATTTCAACTATCGCTACCGGTTCCTCCAGACCTGCCCTTCTTAAGCATCATTTAATCGCTACGCTTACTTCATCGCTAATAAAAGGGCAGCATAAACGGGACTTTCTTTTGGCCAAGTGTTTCGCTTGGGCGCGTCGCTCTCCTTCTAAACTTATTCGTGGGGTTACTATTTCGTAGCCATTGGAGATCGGTATTTGCCGAGCCAAGTCGCGCGATTCTTCCTTTAGTTCCCTGGTTGTGCACACAGAGGTGGCTGTTCGAAACGTCTCACAAGCGCCCTCTTTGTGTGTGAAGGGTGAGGGAGAAAGGAAATGAACGAGGATGTTCTTGTTACTTGGCTTTCGGTACCACTTTGTCATGTAACCGCTACTTGATAGGTTTATTTGAACGTTTAAAAACGGAAGCCAGTTTTTTGTTCGGTTTCTCCCGGGTTAACTTAATGTACTCAGACTGCTCGTCCAGTAATTCAAAGCATTTGTCCATCTCCTCCTGCATAGGGAAGATGACAAAACAATCATCTACATATCTGCAGTAGTGTAGTGGCCGGAGATCGAGAACAGGGGGCTTCTATCTTAGACACAAAGCATAATGGCAAGGCTTGGTGCCAGTCGCTGTCCCATAGCCTACTCCCTACAGACCATCTGAAAATCGAGCAATTTAGGCACTCCTTTAGGAGAGCCATTAGCTGCTGAATGGACAAGCCATGCATAAAGCTATCAAGTAGCGGTTACATGACAAAGTGGTATCGAAAGCTAATTAACAAGAGCATCCTCGTTCACTTCCTTTCTTCCCATCCCTTCACACACAAAGAGGGCGCATGTGAGAAACATGTTTCGAACAGCCACCTCTGTGTGCACAACGAGGGAACTAAAGGAAGAATCGCGCGACTTAGCTCGGCATGTAGCCGTCTCCAATGGCTACGAAATAGTAACCCCACGACATAAGTTTAGAAGGAGAGCGACGCGCCCAAGCGAAACAGTGGGCCAAAAAAGAAAGTCCCGTTTATGTTGCCCTTTATTAGCGATGAAGTAAGCGTAGCTATTAAACGATGCTTAAGAAGGGCAGGTCTAGAGGAATCGGTAGCGATAGTTGAAATACCACCGGCTACTCTACGTCGTCAGTTCGTAACCGCCTGTATGACCGTCTATGTGAAACAACAAATTGCGTAATTTGCCCTTACGGCAGGGACGGTGATTGCATGAGTTCAGGTACGATATACCTGATCTCTTGTAATAATTGAGGAAATGAATATATTGGCGAAACGGGCAGACCTTTGTGTATTCGTATAAAAGAACATCTAGATGGCAAACGAAAACTAAGACAACGTACCCCACTAGGGACGCACAGGATACAAAAGCATAGCGGGGACGATTTTGAAGTAAAAGTCAATATCCTTGCGCAGAAGACTAAAAACACCAGCACGAAAACTTCTTGAGGCTTTTTGGATAGATGCCAAAAACCCTACGATGAATAGCAGGGGATGAATGTCCAGAGGTCATACGCGACCTGATCCCGTGTGTTCGCATCAATTTCTGATGTGGGATGGTGCAGTCATCAACCTTATGCGACTATAATCAGCTGTTCTAATCTTCCTCATTGGAAGGCACGTAAAAAAAACGGTGTTTTTTCGAGAAGCTGTTGACCATGTAATTACCATAGAGTTTTTCGTCTTTTTGCAAGTGTTATTGAAGCGTTTGGCCTAGTAACTTGTATATGAGTATACCCTTCCAGGCTCTGAAGAAGGCGACACTGCCGAAACGTCAGCTGCTGTTGTATTGCATTGTGTTTTTCTATGGAAGTAAATGTATGCTGTTTAACAACCTCGCGATTGCTGAACAAGAAAACGACGCATCCATATAACCTTTTAGAATTTAAATCTCGGAAATGAAACATTTTTGTTAATTTTTCAATCAATGTGCAGTCATTCTTATAGCCATTAATACAGCAGCTGCTGCTATTTCGAAGTTTCATTTTTTTTTGTATAAAGGTAGTCATATGTTCAGCTGGCCAGCAATCTTCTACGCTCACGGTGCTGTGTCACTACTTCTCTTCATCACATACGCCTTATTCTACCGTAACTCACCTGGCAAGCACCCGTTCGTTGGACGTGTGGAATTACGCAAGATTAGTGTCGGAAAGATCGACAACGTAGAGTAAGTCCGGCTGCGAAACGCTAATTAATGCCGAACAAATTTAGTTAACGACAAATCTCTTTGAGTAGGCTGTTATCTTTTATCAGCTAAAGTGACCCCAGCAAAAGAAGAAACAGTTAGAACGAAATTGGAAAATGTTAAAAATTTTGTAGTCAACAGCAAACTTCTGGAAGTTTGTTTCCTTTTTAATATTCATCACTTCCCGAACACTCGGTGATGTTCAGCGTTTTGTTGTAGATCCGATAATGAGGAGTTGAAAAACAAAACGTTGTCGAACCACGTAGGAACTGAAGGAAACTGAGTGGAATCCTAGAGCGACAATCTTAAAAAAACTTTTGAAAAGGTGAAGAAAGAAAAAAAGAACAAAAACGAAATTGTCTGCTAGTTTAATCAAACGCATTAGTTATAAGGAAATGAAAGGAAGAAAAAAAGAAAACATAGGGAGGAATAGACACATTTTCTTCACGACATAGAGGAAGGTATTCAGAAAAAGCTCTGTGGTATTAATTTTTGTTAAAAAGAAAAACTTCGTTAGTGCTTGAGTCGGATGTGCTAAAGCTTTTCATTTCTTATTGATCCAATTTTTTCGCACAGTTTTCTGAGTTAGTTTCGCTCATAAATTTGATGTCACATTACTTTCGTGCTCTCTGTACTTCGCAAGTTTGTTCCTCTTACTTTTCATTACTTGAAACAAAGCCCAGAATCTCACTTTGGTAGAGCAACAGAACTTGTGCCTTGTTGGAGAAAGTCTGTACATTATAGTATTCCCATTATCGATTTTCTATTAAGCTCGGCATTGATCGAATAATTATTTATATTTTTGTTGAGCAAACACGATGTGTTATTTTATTCTTTATTACGGAAAAGCAGACGTTTCAGCCGATTTCGCCTTCCTCAGAGCCTGGAAAGGTTAAGTTGACCGCAATCTACCCAGCCAAACACCTCCATAACCAAACAAGGAAGGTGTTAAACCAAGATTTCAATCACATTGAACACAGGGTGGCTTCTTTGTACAGTCACTGCTTTCTGTAAGTCTTCCACTGAGTGTGTCATGTGGAGACCAACTGCAGAGAGCACACATGGAAGCGTTATGTGGCTCTCACATTAAAATAACTCTTAAATAATTAGTGAACATTCCAATATGCCTAACGTTCAATACTTTCTGAAAAATTTTTCTTAAATAGGGTCTATTACCGTATGTCTACCAAATATAACTTGTCATCCTCTATCCAATAATATACAATTTGTTTATTGTTGATGACGTCATTTTTTTTGACCCGTGTATCGTGGGTTAAACTGCACCTAAACATCAACATTGGATTGCCATGTGCATGTCACGTGATCATCACGTGGGCAGTACAGTTGTACGAGACGTCAGAAAAGCTCATTTTACCGTTTATTTATTATGGAGGGATTTGTTTTCCCTTTCTTTGCAACACCTCTGTCATTAATTCTTCCCAGATCGATGGAGATTTGAACAGTGAAAGCTCAACGATCGTAATGAAACAATCACAACCAACTCTAGGTAGGATTCACAAGGAAAAGAATCGAATTGTTGTGATATGAGCCTCGTATTTTTCTTATTCATTTAAAATAATTCCTCGCAAATATGGAGTTCCAATATAGGAAGAGGGGAAGTGATACACAAAGATTTTTTCGATAAGTCTGATTAGGCTCATCGCTAAAAAGCAGTTGTTCTTTTTTGTATTAGAATAGTCTATGCATGCCAACTAAAATAAAGTGGCGTTCTCGTATAAAAAAGACTGGCTGAGAGGAAAGCAGGGCTGGAGCCTCAGTGGTGTCATAGGTAACATGTGAGCCCAGGAAAGGGTAATCGCGGTCGGATCTGGCCTGGAGTCCAAGTTTTGCAAACATCTCGGCGCCAAAGTGGTATTTTATCTATCGAATTGGCTATAGTTTGTCTATTGCTGGAGAGAGTACTGGATTACTTTACCTCTTATGAGTGTCGAACCAACGACTAAGCCCAGAAAAGTATCGCAGCCTTATCGGCGCACTATACTCTATCATCCTATCTCTGTTTAATTTAAACCTCACTCATTCAGACATCATAAAAAAAGTGTACCTGTTTTTAGAAGCACACTCTATCTAGTGTTTCTATTTTTGCTTTAATGAAATACATTCCCATCTTTTATCCTTTCCCTCTTTCTCTCTGTCTCTCTTCCTGTCACACTAGAAAATGTGTAATAAAGCGCATTAAAACTTATCCAAGGTCTCGCTAAAGAAATGCAACAAGTTGTATTCACACAGGCTTGGCAAGAATTCCCGTTAAAGCCGTGATAAAAAATCGTGTCCATAAAGTTCATGCGACATTCTAACATAGTTTTTCTTATTGAGCATACGTACTTAATAATTTTTATATTTTTACATTTTTTATATTTCTACATTTTTACGTAACCCGTTATCACATGTGCTGTGCGGATCCCAGCAGGTCTTCCAATTGATTCGTTTACCTCATGTCGTCCACAATGGTCTTCGCACAACAAGCTGCTTGTGGATTTCGTCTCCTGTATGAGTGTAGTAGGTTGCTGACCAGTCGATTCTCTTCTTGGGATCCTGGAGGTGACCGTACTAGGGCGTATCCACGTGGATTGGGGAGTGCCTGAGGTGGGGGGTCCGACCAGCACTTTTTTTTCTAGTGGTCTGCATCACTAACCATTACGCTAACACATCCCCTCCTTCGCTCGCACATATATATTCTTATACTAAATTAAAACGAGCGGTTTGTTAACCATCTTTTACAAATGTATCCTTTTTGTGTTCAATTTCCTATTGAATTGAGGGCTAGTAGGAAAAGTGAAGGAAAGGACAAAAGTATTGTCGATGAACTTCCACTTGATAAAATCCAACTAGGCAAATTTCTTGAAGGAAGCCCAACTCTTGAATAGCAGCGTTATTCCTTGTTAAATATGCATAATCCCAATCTTTCAGTAAACGAGCCCTACAAGCCATACCATATGCGGCTATTCTTAGTACACCAGCTATTTGGGCTATATGGGTTGCCTCCATCGGCAACTTTACTTGCGTCAATATGATGTTTCTCTTTTCACCTAAATATCTGTCGACAGGTTAGCTTTTGAGAACTTTTGACAGATTTTTTAAAAACAATTTTATAACGTAGTATTATTTTTCATTTAATTCTTGTAGTTCTCGGATTTCCCGTACACAAGACTGGAATCACAGCAGCGTTACCTCCTCTAGCTCAGTTTTTGCAGCAAACTAATTTTCGGTCTGTCTTATGTTATTTTCTTTATTTCTACTGGCTTGGCAGGTAGAAAATTTAGTTTTCTGGATCCTGGTGAGTGTTTTAGGAGGTTAAAACAAAATTTTTGCTCTTCTCGATGCTGTGGTAGGTTAAACCCATTCTTTCACTGGTAAAGATGAAATTCAGAAGAGTTAGCGATGATTCAAGCCTAAAATATCACTGTGGGACCTGGTGCTTTGCAACCCTTGTTAGAATATCCAAGAAGAATCCGAGTAGCAAAACAGCAGCTTTACTTTCAATTTACGAAAGCCGGCAACTGCATGAGCCTCGAGATATCCGACGTTCACGGTGTGAATGTGGAAAAACGATGGCAAATGTTTGAGATACAACTGAACCCAAACATCATTCCCCACCATATCTACAAGGCAAATGTTGTAAGACAGAAAGCGATTAAAAAAAATGCTATGGTTTGTGGTGCATTTGAAAATGGGCAATCTATGAACTGTACAATCACAAAACGGTAGGATAAAAACCCTCGGCGTTGTTCAATCCCTCGAGGGATGCGCCATGCATCCAACTTCATTGACCTTCTTGGAGGTGGCATATCTGGCCTATGCAATGACTTGTGGTAGTTTACCGAAGTATCGAGTCAGAGTTTTTGTCCTTGTGAACAAAGATGGTACTATTTTTGCCGATCATGGAGCAGTGTACGCGGTTTAGTGACGCTAGGGCATGGAATGAAATCATCGTCCGATACATTATGTGCTTCAAGGTACCTAACCACTGCGTTGCACTGTGAAAGAATGCTGTGAAAAGCTGATAGGCAGCTTTTTTTCATAAGTCGGTAAATTTTAAAGAATTTACCAAAATTTTTTACGTATCATTTGACTAAATACGTTTCTCTCGGTGATAAGTCTATAGTTGTTCAGAGCACATAAGTAATTTTAAACAGAGTGAAATCATGTAAATAAATAGAGTTGGAATCACTTGTGTAACACTTAATGACCTTCTGTAATCGTCCTATACTGTGGTGATGGTAGCGCAGTGGTTAGTGATGCCGTCGATCAGGACTCAAAGCCCCTAGTTCTGTCCCCTACCTAACTCTCCTTTCTGGTCAACGTCGGAGTGCCATAGTTCGACTATCTTCAAAATTTTATAGACAGTTGACTTAACTATCATTGCACGATCTTCATAAAGAAGACGAAATCCTCAAGAGCAGCCGAAGCAACATGATGTTCGAAGACCTTTGTAGACGATGCTGGGGAAATAAATCGAATGCAAAACGTGCCAGGATCCGCAGAGTAGATGTGATGACGGTTCATGTAAAATAGAATAAAAAAAGAATCGTATACTGGGAAATTATTATTATTAACACTAGTTCTTGGAGAGATGCTTTTCCTTGGTCAAAAAGATCTTGTCAAAATCACCTTCGAGCCTTATTTCTTTGTAGGCGAAAAAAAGTTCATTCCTATGAAGCCTTTATCTTAGGTATGCTATCGGATAGAATCAAATTCATCTCCGAGAAGAATAAGTTTCGAGTTTTTCAACTCGATCGCTTTTATTGGATCGGCAACGTTTTTGACCATTCTGGCATTCATGGGTGATTCCCACAAGGTAATAACATCTCATTCCTTTTAAAGAAATTGATCAAATGATTTCTAGAACGAAAACAGAACAAGATAAAAAACGGCTTGCACTTAGAATATCAATATGGTCGTATTGGGATGTGCAGCTGGAATACTTAGCGCAACTACCGGTGGCTTTTTTCAAAGCTGGACCGGTGATCTCAAAACAGTACAGGTGCGTATTGTAGTCAAGAATTTTCGAGAAAACCAATCTTCAAATGAATATGGGGTGAAGATTTTTTAAAATTGAAAACACAGATTGGTGATTCATAGTATTCTTTAGCCATTTTGTTACCGGAAACATCTCATTGGGTATTACAATCACTATGCTTATCGTTCCATTCATCGTCAATTCGTTAACACCGAATCACATACAAGAGGAATGGAAATGGGTTTTCCTGTTTGTAGCGGCTGTCATGGTAGGTAAACAGAATTTATGTAATTGTAATTGAAACGTATCACTTAAACTACTTCTAGTCTTCTTTTTGAACATATTGCAGCTTACAACTTTTCTTGTGATAATTCCAAAAACGTAAGGGTGGGTTGTTGGTTAGACACTTCGTGCCATAAACGCATGGTCGATGGTTCCACGTCGTTCTGGGCCAAATAAAGGGGTGGAAAAAAAATTAGTACCAGACTTGCCGGACAAATGTTCTTTGCAATTAAAAATGGTAGTTCCTGTGATGAAGGTCTGGGAACGTTCTACAGAGGGGGACCTTAGTTTGCATCATAGTCGACCAGCATCAAATAACATTCGTGAGTAAATCAAAAATCCCCAACTATCAGCCGACTCCTCACGCAAATTAGGACCCTTCTGTGAATGACAGCCGCAGTACAACGAACCGAATGAAGTAAGCACTGGGATGGGATCCGCACAATATTTGAAGGCGGGTTATCTAAAAACCATAGACAAACGTTTTCAGATATTACCGTCACTCCATGACCTACAACAGAAAAAGACGACAAGTTTCACATATTCTTCTCAGAACTACCCACATATTTTCTAGTTTTAACATAACGCATCTTAACATATATTATGCTGCTCCCAGAACTTCTCGCATTCTTCTCGTTTCGTCGCATCCTTCACCAGCGAGGGTCTGCGAACTCTCCTGTGGGTTCGACTATTTGTACAGAATTTTTAATTAATGTCACTGAAAGCTGGTGGAGTTAAATCTCCCTATCCGAAAGCCGATCCTAGTGTAGCAGGTGCTAGGGCGTTCCTGGATCGTATTTGCCGAAGAAAGCATCCCCGACAAGTCTGATACCAATTTCCCTACCCCAGAGGGATGGGAAATGGCGTGGTCCGTATCGAGAACGAACCAGCTCTTGCTCGCATTGGACGACACCAATGCAATGCGCTGCCAGTGCCCCTAAGATGTCCACGTAGCAAAACTAATCACTTATTGAACAATTTTTGTTTGTGATTTTAATTGCCATTATTCTAAATCAGTGGTGAACATGTGTGTACTAAATATGTCTGACAAGAGAACTTAAATAAAATAAAAAATGCTTGAGAACACAGATTTTTATGACAAGAAGACTATTTTATGATTTCAGTTCGTCACCAATATCATCTTCATGATTTTCATTAGAGGCGAACCATGTGAATGGACAAAAGATGAATTTGTCCGCTCACATACAATGAACTCCGTTAGGATACAAGATGTACCACCACCGACTGTGCAACGATTCTGGAATCCTTTAATATGGAAAGGAAAGAGTCATGCATAGTACGTGTTGCCTGGATTGTTGTCTACTATATCAACAGATGGCGAATGGCTTAGTTAATACACTAAGTGAGCGTTGCTGCTTAGATAGATGATCCATTTACATAATGAGTTATTTTTTTCTTCTTCAGTTTTTTTCACTGTTTCGAATAGACCTCTAATTGTCGTTTCATTCCTCTGCCTATGATCTCCTGATGTGAAAAGTTGTTGTATACTATAGTCAAACTCACCACTATACTGCTTTGCGTGCACGTATGTTGCATAAACAAAGAAATAATAACATTAAATCGTATAATTCGTCTTAAAGATGCTGAAAATTTTTTTGCCAAAGATAATAATCTATGATGCATTCCTTCTAGCTTTGAAGAGCCAGAGAGCGGATCTCGTACATTTGCAAGCGGCGGAATGAAAGTAATCGTTTGACAATTGGATCGTAGTAGTCTCTGCCATAATCTATGATACTTGACGACGAAATGACTTGTCTAGGATTCATACAGTACACTTTTAAAAACACAATTTGTTCAATAATGGATGACAACTGAAAACATCTATTTTTCATAGTTGAGCTATTCTGCCTATATACTAGAAAACGTTACTTTCGATTTCACGTAAAATATAATGGAGTTGATGTTGTCAAAGGGCAAAAACAAGGAGCACTAGTCCTTGTTTTCGTCTTTCGTTATTTCTTTCTTTCCCTCAAATGAGGAAGAACTAAACAAACTACCAGAGGAGACATTATATGAAAAGGTTATTGAATACATATAAGTTTCTTGTCTATAGTTCACTGTATGCTCGATGAGTAGTCACAAGGTTGTTATTACACTATCTATTTACAACAGCTGACCTCTGGGCTGTTTCGCCTTCTTCAGAGCCTGGAAAGGTCAGCTGACACGCAGACTACTCAGTCAAACACTTTCATAACCCCAGTAGATGAAACGTCAAGAAATTTAATAAACTGTACCCGAACTCGTGCAATCACCGTCTCTAGCGTTAGGGCAAATTATGCAGTTTTGCTTTATATATAGACGGTCATACAGACGGTTGTGAATTAGCCGGCATCTCAGAGTGCTCAGTGGCATTTCGACTACTGTTGCCTAATTCTCTAGGTAGGCCCTTCTTAAGCTAGGGTTTTATAACTGCACTAATTATGCTGGAAATGAAGGGCGGGATAAACGGAACATTGTTAAATCATCCCCTCCCAACGGTTTATCACGTCATCGTGGCTGGGAGGTGTTGCTGGGTGTCGGACTGAGATGTACAAAGGAGGGCATTCATCCCACTAGCAGCGTCTCCCAAGCTGCGCAGGAGTCCCGCTTTTATACCAGGAATCCTAGCTATGAATAAACAAATACCAGGATCGACCAGAATCAAACTAGTCGCATGGTGGAAAATCTTTCTGTGATCCACAAGGGCTGCGACTGCATGTGGTGGTGACGACCTGGGTCAGACTTTGGCTAGGTTGACCTCTGAACTTCAGAGAAACACAATAGCTAAACCAGAGAAACTCGGATTATGCTGAGGACCGTACAACTAGTGAAGATGGGCCATTCATCCAAGTAAGTATTAAACCGATAGAAAACCCGAAATCCATTTCTTGTTGCCACTGATGTGGGATGGTTTTAAACCAAATCGCGTGTAGCGATACTACCAAAGCCGAAGGATCCGTTTTAATTCCGAAATTCATTTAAAAATGAACCTATGCCATGAACCCTTTCGCGCTAGTAGGTACTAGTAGGAATACTCCGTTTGATGCCAACAGCCAGCGACTGATTTGAACGACGAACTCAGAATGTCTTAGTATGGGGTTTTCCTTGATGTCATGGAAAAGAGAGCTTACCAAGCCAGTAACCAGATAGATGAAAAGTGATAGTTCGCGACTCTTCGTGGTCAATCATTCAAATTTTCTACTACTAGACCAGAGAAGCACTAACGAGTTAGTGTACTAGTCTACTGCACGAACAAAGTATTGTTCACAGGTTCAAATTAACACACTGTTCATAAATTAAACAGCATACGACAGAAAAATATACTGAAAAAGATCATCACATAAATAGCCCACAATTGTTAAACGAGTTAGCTCTGTAGCGCTTGTAAGATTGAATCGCTGTTCCAATCGTGATTTGAACATCGCAATTAGCAGGGGCTGCTGCTTGGGAAGACGTCTAATTTTCAGCCTTCAAGGTCTTTTTTGACAATACACAATCAATCATTCAGAAGACCGACTTTCTACAAACCTCGGCATTAATGAGTAGTAAAACAGAAATGAAAAAAAATGAACCGGAAAGGCGAATGACGAACTGTCGAATGTGATTTGGCGCCTTATCTGCTTGCCTTTTTGTTTACGGTCGATTATATCTTCTTGGCAGTGTATGATGTGAAATACAACCACAATGGTGCTAAGATATTCATTCCCGTCGACGGGTGACTGTTGGTGGTACCGTTAGGATAAAAAATATGCTGAGAGAAAGGGAAAAAGCGAGGGCCCAAGTGATGCAGTGGTTAACACGTAAGCCTCCGGAAAGGGTAATGGAGAGAGCGAGTCTGGCGTGAGGTCCATGTTTTGCAAATATTCCAGCATCGTTGTGGTCATATTTAACATAATACCATTCTGTGAAAAAAATTATGGACATCAAGTATGAAGTTAAGCTGCATGGATACCAATTCTTACGAATTGCTCTTTTTGAGCTGAAGCGAGGTTGGTTAAAGTTGTTGTTGTCGTTATTCGAAGGCCGACGTTTCAGCGAGTTCGACTTTTTCAAATCCTGGACATATTTTATGTAACGCTGTGCAACTTATTAGGTAAACTATCTATAGTACCAAGACCTGTTATAAAAATGAGCGTCACATTGTTTAAAAATTACTCAACGTTTCGTTATCTGAAGGATAACCCATCTGTTGTAGTGAAGTTTCATTCATAAGATTATAGAAGACATTGTACTTAACCACTCTAGGGGGTATAAGTAGCACTTAAGGCACTACTTAATATATTATACTATACTCCATCATGCAGCCACATTTCTGTCAGTAAGTGCTTAGCAATTGTTTTTGCTGCGTCCACTTCGGTATCATCTCGAATCTGCCCATTCAAGATGAGAACCACGATCCATTACAGCTACTGATATGAGATAACAGCCAACTACCAATCAAATTACTGGTCAAAGAACTTTTTTCAAAAAAGGCCCCTGTGAATTATTAAGCGTAAAAAACAGGTTTCAACGGGCCACTAATAGCACTGCATCTGTGTTCAGTAAGCTGTCTACTAAGCACTTGAATAGTGGGTAAAAAATACAGGAGGAAAAATTCTATGCGGGAATAAACAGAGAAGAATGGGACCAACAAAAAAACAGCATAGCCCGTTGCGTGTCTGGGCCTATATTTACTCATACATTTCGAGGAATTCTGCAGTGTAGGATGTATTTGAAAGAAACATTATAGTGTATCATAAAATTTAGACAGTGGGAATAAAAGATGGACACTTTCAGTGCAGGTCTGGAATCACAACAATACGTGATGAACATGATATTCTAGAATTCTATACACAGATCAAGTATAATATCTATAACAGATATCCGGCTTATGACAAAGGGCAAAAGTCAGAAATCATAAGGTTCAGAACTTAACTCTAAGTTTGGTCAAAATAGAACCGAAATAGAATATTGAATGGGCATGAAAGAAAAAACACAAGGCTCACCACGACTGATTACACCGCATAATCTCGTCATGAAGATAATTCTGTATAAAAGGTTTATAACACATTTATACCAAAATTCTGCAGATTTTGTTGGACATGGACAAGACAGTAACCAACCAAAACCCCAGAATGTAAGACGTGATATGGTCAGCTACTTAATGGCAACAAAAGCGAAAACTACAGTGTTGCGAGCTAATGTTCCAGTCAGTGCTTTCTTTAGAGCCGCCACGATACGAGCGAGTCGAGTGTCCAGGGCTGTTGGTTCTCTCGAGGAATTCTGGCGGCTCTGATGAAGACCGTGACCACGAAACCATAGCCACCACAACTTTTAATAGTAACCTTATATAAGCTTTTCAATAAACCAACATAACGACGGTCCATACCGAGGTTGATCATGGAAATATTCAGAGATAGAGCCATACGATGTAAATGATCATCTACGAATGCTTCTTATATCATAAAAGATTCAAAGAAAAGAACAAATTTGGTTCGCGTTGATATCATGCATAATCAGGAAGTTTCACGAGAAGCGCGGTATAGACAGGATTGCAACAATTCAGCAAAAACAGACCGACAACGAAATTTAGCGCCATCCTTTTTTGATCACTCACAGTCAACTCTGAACACCACCTTGAAGAGTGTCAAGATGCGTTTAAGGTTGATCGGAAAATGTTGGTATCTGTGAAATTTTGTTGTACAGTTCGGTATTGGTGTGAATAAGTATCGCTTGTGGCATAAGAAAGGCATAAGAGTAATTCTAAATCGGTTTTATATACAATCGTTCGGTTATTTTTTTTACATAACTACACTTATTGGCTTTTTTGCAAATCAACGGAGTGCACACAGTCAATTGTTTGACTGTGAAAAGAAAGCAACTTTAGAGATATTCACAGTTGTATGGCAGAAGAACAAAAAAAACCGTAGCTCACAAGACTGACTTTCTACAAACCTTGACATAAATAATCGGTATACGTATACACATTTTTAAAAAACTGCCCTTGATGATCAGATAGGAGGTTGGTATACGTTGTTGCTAAGGTTCGATGGCTGGCTACGCAACAAAATGGTATCGTTAACCAAAGACCAAGAACTCTTATCCTACGCACATGAACGAAGAACATATTAAAAACCTGTGCCGAACAGCTGAAAATGTTCGCACAGGAGAAGAGCAATGGAAAGAATCGCTATTTCTGCCACAGAAAATAGCCATTTCCAATGGCTATGAAGCAGAAGCCACTCGGGTCATACGAAACGGTGGGATTATTCCCCAAAATAATGTTTCAAACCTAACTGATATCCCTTTCAAGCTATCCTTCATATCAAACGAAATAAGTTACGCCATTAAAAGGTGTCTAAGAAAAAAGTGGTCTTGGAAATTCTGTGGCAGTTATTGACCTCACACCACTCAATACCCTACGTCCTCATTTAATCCGCAACCGCCTCTTTGATCGTTTGCGCAGAAAAGAAAATTGTGTAATCTGTCCCTAACGGCAGAGAACAGATTGAACGAGTTCAGGTAGGACACATTTAATCTAATGTAAGGCATGGGTGAAAAACACATAGAGAAGGGGAAAAGGGTAGACCACTTTGTACCTGCATAAAAGGACATATAAATGGGAAGCTTGAAATCCGCCAAAGTACTCCTTTAGAGCCACCTTGGGCAAAAAAAGCACAATGCCCTTGATTTTGAAGTGACTATCATGATCCGAGCTTTGTAATCGAAAACATTAACGCGCAAAGACTCTTGAGTGTTCTTGGAAAAATTTCGAAAGTTATAAAATGAACCGGAAGGACGAATGCCTGATTATCACGCATGAAATGGCGCCTATTTTCAAACTGATTTTCTGACATAGGTTGGTTTCACTCGTTACCCACGTGAACAACACACGGGAGGTCCCATACGCAACAACACGGTGAGAAATTTCTTTAACAAAATGGCGTTTATTTATATGTTAGATCTTTTTCAGCACTATAGATATTTCACCGAATTATAAGGCTATTGTTGCATAAAATTGCATAAAAAGAAGTCAACCTCCGAGGAGGGCGAAGCTGCCGAAGCGTCAGGCATCGAACCACAGCAACAACAACAAAAACGACAACTTATAGCAACATTCCATCAGCCCAACAAGGGCATTTTTGTAAGAAAGACAACAAAGTTACTGTCCAGAGAACATAAGAAGTTGATGAGACTTCAGAAAGATTTCGGAATTATTCTCATACATTCATTGCCTTAAAGGCGTTTCAGTGTGAGTTCCACAGTTTCCAACTCCGTCATGTTGCAGAGCTGGACAATAACTCTGACATTCACAAAACTCCATTATACTAAAAAGACACTGCGATATTAGGATTTTTTCAGGATGCGTTACCAGTCGATGTGTTGTTGACAGGCATTGCGGCGTTGACTGGTGGCGTGGCGTTTTCGTCCTCTTCCTCAACACATTTAGAAGTGTCTGCGACTCGGTACGTGGAAATCTTCTTAGCACGCGGACGAATGGGCACCGCACCACGAGAGTAAATATTCGACAACGCTTCTCGCAGCTACAAGTAGATTTATTAACTATATTTTCACGACAATTTGTGAATATCCGTTTATAAGTGAAGTCTTAGGAAAAAATGCTGCTCTAATTTAAAAATGGATCAATTTTCAGTCCGACATAAGCAGTATTTGAAACACCCACTTTTTTTATAAAATAGTAGACCAAGTATTTCAGCATCGTGCTTTTCCCGTAAGACCGAGAAATTCGTGCCAGGATTTTTCCAGGTCGTTGCATCGTTGCCGTAGGCGGTCCCGCAAGTGTCCATAAGTCGGGAGTGTTTAGATAAACTTACATTGCATCGGCAATATTGCTCAATATGCCTGTTGCACCGACTCATTCTCAAGATGATTGATCGCACACTGGGCAAAGAACTGTCGTGTGTGCGAATAGGGTTTTGAAAAAAGATTTAGCATGACAGACCATGTTTACATGAAAACGAAACTCAATGATTTAAAGAGGACTTCGACAAGATCATAAATCCGTGTCACAGTAACGTACAAACATCTTCGAGAAAGTGATGCGAAAACTAGAATGGGAGGACATGGTCACCTTTGCTTTGTTGGTAATATTCTTCCTAGAACATCAAGAAGCAGTCAAGTAGGAACGGACACTAGCCAATCGTGACGCGTGCAGAAAGAGGCCTTCCAGTAAATCTCAAGACGACGACAAATGGACTTATTTTTGATGCCCTGTTCATTCTCAGCCAAACGAATATCTTTAGTGCACCAAAAAGTTCCGAGTTTTCTTAAACGGCGTCCTCGTTTGGATTAAAACACATAACGAAAACTGTGAAGTGCTTATCACACTAACGCTATTCAGTGTGTTCTCTCGACTAGTTAGCATCTCAATTATTCAATAAATAGCCATTTACTAGATCTACAAAAAGGTAGCCGATTAGGCTTGCATACGGTTCCTTATTCAGCAGTTCAGTGCTAATAAAGAATGTAAAACAGTAATCTGTGAACTGCAAATCTATGCTTTATTTCCAATTTGCTTTGCGCTCCACCTTAGTAGGCCTCCTATCTTTCCGGGGTCGTAAAATTGGCAGAGTTGTGTGGGAAGCATCCACATCCTGCAAGCCAAATGGGAACGCTCTTACACGGCTATCCTTGGACTCCACTGAGAATTGACTCAACCAGTGTTCGGCGAAGTTTTCAAATAAAACGACAATCTATAACCAGTAGCTGAGCCCACACGCAAAGCGTCGAAGACCTTCATGGAAAGTAGGCAGCAAATAAAAAGGTTAAAACAATGGTGTATTAAAGCGCGTATGGCGCAGTGGTCAGAGGCGCCCTGCAACACACATGGGATCCATGGGATCTATCTCCTCGCCAATGGTCCATCAAGCCTCGCATCCCTTTGAGTTCAGCAAATTGGTACTAGAATTGTCCGGGAGAGCAACAGCACTGGCTTGATGTACTGGTAAACTACCGCGAGTCATTGTAAAAGGCCAGATAGGGCATTCAATCACCTCTAGCGATGCTTAATGAAGTGGAATGCACGGCGCATCCCTCAGGGGATTGAACACCGCCGAGAGCTTTATCCTTTTTATCCATTTACATTTATCTAATTGTTTTCACTATCAAATATTTATTTTTTTTAAACCTTTACTAGCAGTTCCCATATTATTATTGTTGCTATTGTAGTTTCACATTCTACAAATTTTTGTTTCCACACAAGTTTGTTAGGAAGGAAACATGTGGAATGAAAAAAGCTTGAAAAGTAAAACGTTACCTCTTTCAGTGAAACCACACCAACCAGGCGTCCTTTTTCCGTAACGTATGCATGATTCAGAGCCAACAACGAGAAGAGTGTATGAACCTTAAATAATGAAATGCTTTATGATGTACCACTCTGGTTTTTACTTTGCAAACTGACTTTAATTTAACCTCGGTGGGAAAGACCAGCGTCTTACTTCATTGGTAAGCTCGCTCGAGGATGACATAAAACTTCATTGAGCTAACGGAACCTCACTGCCCAGTGAGGTTACCTCATTCGAACGAGGCTCCATTTCAGACGATTCGACGCCACAACGAAAACCCAAATCGCAAGACTGAACTTCTGTGAGAAATCCACTTCGATCGTAGCGGTTCTTATAAACATCCTAATACGGGGGAAGCTAGTTGAATAAAGTTTTATATCAACCACTTCCTAGTTTGTCAATAAAAGAAGACATTGGTTTACACTCTTCCACTTAATTTTTTCTCCAACACCTAATTTTTCGCTGCGCACGGTTTTCATGGAAATCCGCGTTTTCACTGAAACCGTTGTCTTAGAAAGGAAGAACACAGGGACATCATTATCGTCTTTATTAGCAATAGTCTCTGTTGCTCGGTCGATGCGAAAAAGCAAAGAATCGCTGAGTGACTCATGTATTTGTTTTTTGTATTGGCAGAGTAGTGATATCGCAGCACCCCTCTTCATAAGTGTTAATCTTTGGTCCAGCGAATAGATCTTAGTATCTTCTTCATTAGCAATAGTCTCTGAGGCAGTACGAAAAAAGTTCTTCGAAAAAACCTTTTGTAGTAGAATATTAAGGGTACTGAACAATTTTCCTGTCAAGTGCTTGGAACAAAATCGGTGGTGGAGAGGCTGTCGATTGAATGTAAAAGATCTAACAGAGAAATTTCTATGCGCTAAAAAAATGGACGGAAATAAAGTGCATTGGCTAGAATGCTTATCACTGTGGATGTGCAACCTAATGTTAAGTTTTTACTGAATTTAAGTGCTAATCACCTTATAAAGTGATGTTCCTTTAACGAGTTGAAATGGTGCTGGATCAATCGCTACATCATCCAAGTCGATTTTTGATGCCAAAATCTGTGCTCGTTGAGCCAAAGTGTGCTGAAACATAACTGTTTCTTCTTATTGGAGTAGTTTTGTATTTATGTATTGACGTTTTCCTTAATATCAACCATGCTATTCATTACTATCACTTTCCGATGCACTTTGCTTTAAAGTTTTGCTATTGAGTGATGACTTACCACTGGAAGGTCATGCGTTTCGGTTTGACTATAGAGAAGTGGCGCAAGTGGCCCTCTATCACCTTGGTCGTCATGAAGCGGTGAGTGAGCCAACAGTGTGTTTCCGCTGATATTTCTGTCTGTCAGGATGGCCTGGGTTAAAGCCCCATTATTGGACGCGTTGAAGTTCAAATTCGACCCTCTTCTGAAACGAATAGAAGAAAAAAGTTGGACGCTGAACTACTTGCGCCTTTTTCTCAATCTCATGGTGATGAACAATAACGTTGAAGCAAAGGCGGAACGGAAAACCGTAGCATTTTTTATCCTAAGCTTATAAGCCAAACGTTTCAGCAGAATTCACAGGCTCCGCATATGTAAACAATAGCTAGGAAAACCCCATGTATATCGTAGGCATCGAATTTTATAAAAGGAGCCCGCATATTTATCGGTGAAGGAAATACGAATCCCTTGGATTACTTGATTTCCCTTTCATTTGCGTGTTTCCATAACTCTTTTTTATCCCCAAAACTTTTTTTCCCTTCTATTCACTTTTTTAAAAAATTTATTCAATTATCGTTTTCTTAAACACAAATGAGCATTATCCGTTTATCAGCAGTTTGAAAATCCATTCCATTATAACCCTTAACTAGGCAAACTTGTTGACGACTGAAGGATAGAAAATCCAATCTATCTTCACTCCTTCAACTGATGCATATGACTAACCTGAATTGCCCTATTGTGTTTAAAAGTTCGGAGGCTGTGCGACTTCTTCGTTTTTGCGGTAGAATTCCAGGTTCGGGACCGAGATGCTTTGACAGAAGATAGCAAAGATACTTACGAGCAACACTGCCCAGCAGAATCATTGATCCTGAAGTTAGACTCATCCCTAATAGTTTGAATTTAGTGTATAGATTTGGAGTTTAGTTAACATCCACATTTTTCAAGCTATGTTCCATTCGCACATTTTTTGGGATACATTTCCAACTCCTATACACCCTAAGACTACTTGACAATTAAAAATTCACATAAGGGGAGACTTTCGATAGAGACGATGTAATAGTTGCTGTGGTGTCGATATCGATATCGACAGATTAGTATGGCGAACAATATATCATGGTACTTTATCCATCACATTTCTTCCATTCTATCCAGAAATATCAATGTCATATCAAGTAGTTTCTTGAAACCACCTACCAAGCCAAGCTTGCTGGCTCAACTGTTAACCCAAATTCTTAGCTATAAGCGATCCATCTCTAATATCTGTCTTCCCGTTTATCATTCAGTGACCACGCATTCAAGGCCGTTTTCGGAAAAAAAGTAAATCGTTCGATTTCTTATTTCACTGTGAAAAGGAATTATCACATGGCATCAACACGGTGTTCTACATAATAACGCGCTTTTGGTGAGTATATCGGTAAATGTGTGCAGGGGAATTACTAAATTTATTACCAAGATTGCGCACGGGAGCTCCTCACTAGGGGTTCGTTCGCTAAAGGAGAGGGAAAAATGCCATACTTGTGGTGCCCTTCTTCACTTTTACACTTTTTTTGGCGAGAACATACCCATGCGTACCTCTCCAAGCTAAGTCGTGGTATCTGTCTCCTTTAGCAAATATCCAGAGAGATGTGCGCTTGTTCCCACCTTAGATGACATCGTTAAGTGAAATTAACTTCCGATGATCACCCGTTCTCCTTAACTAAACCAACCCACGGACAACTGTAAGTCGGTATGGAGAGGAACTGGCAAAATAGGTAGAAATAAATCGTCAAATTCACCGTGTAGCTCCGACTTAGTGCAGACCAATTTCCACTACTCCATCTGTATCATCTGTTGTCCCGTTGATCGTAGAATGACCCGAGCGATCGAGGGAAAAATATTCCATTTTTTCCTTGTCGCGTGTGAGAGTGGCCAGGAGGGTTCTGGTCGCTTTAGGGACTCGCTGATCATCATGCCTTTCTTCTAGGGCTTTTTCGTGAAAAACCCCCGACCATAGGGTCAGTGGTCTTCTTGCTGTACATTTGAAATCTTGAGGAATCCAGTCACTAACGGCTCTTGTCCATCGATTGTCCCATGCGCATTACGTGTCCGACCCATCTTATACTCAATTGTTCGGCGTATTGAACGGCAGCATTGATTTTTGATCGTTCACGCAGGTCAGGGGGCTTGGATCCATTCCTCAATTGTGTGACAAAGGATACTCATAACATCCTCCTTTCGACTGCACGTAAATAACGCTGACTGACCTTTCCCTCTGCTTACGTAGCGGCCAGATATAAGTTAGGGCAGGAGGGTGTTCTTTGTTCTCTTCAGTATATCATCGATGCTCTTGAAAGCTCCCCAAGCCAGTCGTCTCCTTCTGTTTAACTCTGCGGCTATATCTTTTATCTTGTTGATTTCCTGACCTAGATAAACGTAATTGGAGCATTCGGAGATATTGGTTCCATTGAGCGTGAACAGGGTGCAAGTAAGCAATCCGTTCTTCATAAAGATCGTTTTTATCAGATTCAGCCGAATACCAATCCTTCCACTGACCTTGTCAAAGTAGGTAGGCATTAGTTGACCTTGGTTAATGTTTCGTGTTATAAAAACGATGTCATCAATGGAGCGATGAAGATGGTGTAATTGTCGACAATCAATTTTCCCTTCTGTGTTTTTCCTAAAGGCCGCGTTTGGCGCGGTGGTCGGAGGCGCTCTGCGACACACACTAGGATTGGTCTGGCGCTTGTAGCTCAACAGTCCTTCCATCCCTCCAGGGTCGGCAAATTGGTACCGGACTTGCTTAGGAGGATAGCAGCATTGGCTCGATAAGCTACCGCGAGTCATTGTAAAAGGCCAGATATACATTAAATCGCCTCCAACGTTATTTAATGAAGTCGGATGCATGGCGCATCTCTCAGAGATTGGTCAACGCCGACAGCTTTATCCTTTACCTTTCATGCTTTCCCATTCCAGTGTTCTCACGACGTTCTCAAGTGTGGTAGTAAATAATTCTGGCGAGATTGCATCGTCTTTCTTGACTCCTCTTTTGACGTCGATGTTAATATCGTTGAATGGTGATATCTTGGTTGTGAAATTCTTGTACAGCTCACGAAGAATCTTTATGTACTGAGCAGGGACTCCCTGACTGTCCAGGGCTTCCACGACTACTTCTATCTCAGTTGAATTAAAGGCCTTCTTTGAATCGATGAATGTGAGATAGAGCGGTTTTTTTGTACTCTCGCGATAGTTCACTGGGTCTTGTTATCGTGTGGATGTGGTCCATCGTACTAAATCCTTTTCGAAACCTTGCTTGCTCACATGGCTGCCTTCGTCCGATGTTCTGTCAATACTGTTTAGGATAACTCCAGTGAACAGTTTGCAGACGACAGACAGTAAGCACATTGAGCGATAGTTGCCGTTATCGTGTAGGGTCACCATTTTTTTTCAATAGCATGGTCTTGCCGGTCTTTAATTAAGTAGGAACTTTGCATTCTGAAACGTATCGTGTGAAGAGCCGAGCCAATGTATTGCTAAGGACTGGTGGAAGGTTCTTCAGATTTTCAGATCTTATCCTGTCCATACCTGGAGCTGTTCGATTTTTTCACCGACGAAACAGCTTGCCCGATTTCGGAAGGAGGAACCGGTGCTACAACATATCCATCCAGCTTTGTTTCACATGAAGGCATACGGACGTGTCTATCGAACGTTATTGGACGTTTACGGTGGTTTTGTGGCTTCCTTATTCGAATTCAGCCGTTTTTTCTCCTTTCCGCAAGAAATGAAATCTAACACAAATTAGGCGATGGTCTGATGCCCATGTAGGATTTCGGGATAACAGCGACTTCGGTAAAGCAAGAGCTTCGATTTACTATGATGTGGTCTGTTTCGTTATGCTACTCTCCATTGGGAGACTCCGACGTCCAGCGTTGAGGGTGGGGCTTCTGGAATTGCGAATTACCATGGTGGTCTTGGTCGCCATGATAAACTCAGATAGCCGTTCTTCCTGTTCGTTCCATTCTAATCAGACGTTCTTCTTGGTCCAATGTTGGCCTTGAAATCTCCAATGATGACCTTGGTCCAATCTTGGCCTTGAAATCTCCAATGAACCTTGAAGAATGTATGGTCTTCTCTGTAGAACTTCTCCAAGTCCATTTAGAACGCTTCGACTTCTTCTTCGCCAGAGTTTGACGTGGGCGCGTCGACAACAAGGATTGTCAAAGCCGGAATTGATCCATGTCTTTTTCAATCGCAAACGCTCTGGATTCAGGTTGTTAGTTGTTCGAATGAATCGATGTTCGTGGACAAACTCGTGTTGACGAGAACGCTGGCGCCGCCGACTCCTCTACTGTCGCATGTTCCGAAGAACAGTTCTTCTCCGGTGTCATAGACAGCTTTGAATGGGTGGCGTTGGCCTGTCACGGCCAGTTCGATGACGTTGTACCTTATCCTTGTTGTCTGCATGACCAAATATTCTGTCGAGGACTGAGGTGCAAGTGTGCGTGCATTGTAGGTACGAGCTTTCATCTTAGTCCTTTGCGCTAGAATGACCCTGAGATATGAACTCTTCCTATTCGTCCTACCGAACGCGCCGTCCCTAGAGGCTCTTTCGAGGTCAGGGGAATGAGGTCCACCTATTTTTACCATGTTCAGCTTTCTGATACCTACGTATGGCTTGCGAGGTCTGCACGTGTAGTGGGTATGCTCCTGCTGGCTTTCCGTTCTGTACCAGAGTAGACAGTGAGCTAAGCGACTCAGACAATAATAGTTCTCGATAATCTTGTTGAGCAAACACGAGGTGTTACTTTATTTTTTATTCCGTTAAAGCTGACGTTTCGGCGGATTTCGCCTTCTTCAGAGCCTGGAAGGGTATATTGATAGACAATTTACTAAGTCAAACGCTCCGATAACGCATATAGAAAGATGAAAATCTAACCTAACATCCTTCAAGGTTAGATCCATCATCAGTTGTGTAGACTAACCAACGGATAGAATAACCTGGTTTTTAAGCCTAATACTTTCCCAGTTGCTCAAACATATTCCAGCTCACCTTACGAACACCCATATGTTCCTAGAACGTCTACTGCGTAGTGGAGTCTTTCGACGTTTCCGCGCTGTACACCAACATATCGAATGACTCCGCAATGCAAGCCATCCACGAACTTCTTGTTGAACATGAAGGAGGAATACATATGCATAGCTTGTCTATTCAGCAGCTCATGGCTTTTTTTAAAAGAGTGCTTAAACTGTTCGATTTTTCAGATGGTCTGGGAATTATTACGCACAAATTAGAGGGCTGGCAATGGGACAGCGACTGGCGCCAAGTCTTGCCATTGCATTTATGTCTAAAATAGAAGCGTTATTATTGATTATTATCGTTACCTATTACTATTACCGTTATTGATCTCCGGCCGGTACTCTACTGTAGATATGTAGATGACTGTTTTGTCATCTGCTCAACTCAGGATGAGATGGACAAATGCTTTTAATTGTTGAATGAGCAGTCTGAGTACATCAACTTTACCCGTGAGAAACCAAAAGAAGATTGGCTTCCATTTCTTAACGTTCAGATCAACTTATCGGACAACGGTTACATTACAAAATGGTGCCGAAAAACGAAGCAACAAGAACATCATCGTTCATTTCCTCTCCTCCCACCCTTCACACACAAAAGAGTGCGCTTGTGAGAAACATGTTTCAAACAGCCACCTCTGTGTGCACGAAGAGAGAACTAAAAGAGGAATCGCGCAACTTGGCTCTGCAAATAGCCTTCTCTAATGGCTATGAAATAGTAACCCCATGAGATAAGTCTAGAAGGAAAGCGACGCCCCCAAAAGGAAAAACGTGGCAAGACAAAACCCTGTTTATGTTGCCCTTCATTAGCGATGAAGTAAGTGTAGCCATAAAGCGATGCTTAAGAAGGGCAGCTCTAGAGGAATCGTTAGTGATAGCTGAAATACCACTCGATTCCCTTTGTCGTCAATTAGTTCGTAACCGACTATATGATCGTCTATGCGAAGCACAAAGTTGCGTAATTTGCCCTTATGGCAAGGACGGTGACTGCATGAGTTCAGGTACGATATGCCTGGTATCTTGTAGTACTTGCGGAGACGAATATATTGGCGAAACGGGCAGACGTTTATGTATCCGCATAAAAGAACACCTAGACGGCAAACGAAATTCAAAACAAGGCACGCTACTAGGCACGCATAGGATACAAAAACATAGCGGAGACGAGTTTGATATTAAAGTCAATATTCTCACACAGGAGGCTAAGACACCAACGCGCAAACTTCTAGAGGCTATTTGGATAAATATCAGGAATCCTACAATGAACAGCAGGGAGGAATGCCCGGAGATCACACGTGATCCGGCCCCGTACCTTCGCATCGACTTTTGATGTGGGGTGGTGCATTTATCGAGCATATGCGATCAGCTGTTCTTCCTCAGTGGAAGGCATGTAATAAACGGTGGGTTTTTTTCGAGAAGCTGTTGATCGTGTGGTTGCGATTTAGATTTCCATCTTTCTGTAGGTGTTATCGGAGCGTCTGACTTAGTAAACTGCCCTATCGATATACCCTTCCAGGCTCTGAAGAAGGCGAAATCCGCCGAAAACGTCAGCTTTAACGGAACAAAGAATAAAGCAACACCTTGTGTTTGCTCAACAAGAATATCGAGAACTATTTGGTCACTGCCGAGGTTAACAGAAAGTCGGTCGTGAGAATTGCTATCAGACATAATAATTACATGTTTAGCACTTCTACAGGAAATTTAAAAAATCTCAGAATGAAAATTGAATTTTGAGGGTAAAAGTAAAAAACCAACATCGTCGTCGAAGATACAAGGCTTTTTGGGTGCTTTCTAATCAACGCGGTGGATAATTCACAAGCTCGTCAATGATATGACTAAAATTTAATTCTAGCAATATTAACTCTTTAATTGCTGACTACTGCAAATTTTTTATGGCAGAGTATTATTCGAAATACAGCCACAATGGGTGCTGAGATATAACTTTAACGAAGCTGAGATATTTGCAAAACTCCGGACCGCAGGTGTCTGCGATGGGGGAACGAACTCGCTGTTACCCTTTCCAGGGTCTAATGCGTTCACCACCACACCTTGTGGGTCCTTCAACTAATTTAACTCACTCTAGCGTTTTTCCTGTGCAGTTAACGAAAATGTGTAATCGAACAAACCATTTGCTGAGCAAATAAAACCTTTATTGTTCTCATAAACGGAAACTTTGTGTTTGCACTGGATGAAGTCGAACGATTGCTGCATGAAACGGCAATACTGGCTCATCAAGAACTTAACAACCGACAGATAACCCCTTGAAACAAGGTCGATGGTGGAAGCTAATAATGATTATTATTTAAAAAAATAAAAAATCTCGACGATCCTAAGATCTCCAACTTTTCGCAATAATCTCATGGTTAAATAAGTTTGTTATAATCTACAGAAGAAGACGTTTTGAAACATGTTTGAGACGTTAGCACGCATATTTTCACTTCATTTCGCACATTTTTCTATACATCAGCAAGTACCAGCTCAGTTCCTTGCACTCCCTTTTTGAGATGCCTCCTCGATTATAACTTCAATGGCTCGTGATTTTTAAAAAATACTTACTCTTATCAGTGACGAACGGATACGACCTGAGATACGGTGTATCGAGTAGGATCTCTCTTAACTCCATGTAGGTGGTGTCTGGAGTGATAAACACAATGTCCTTCACCATCACTTTTTCCACTTTCATGGTGTGAACACTAAACCAAAAAATACTATTAGGTTACGTTCTTTCTATGTCTCTTCTAAAACTTTATAACCTCATAACCTAATCATAACTTTCACAAAGAAATCACGGTGATAAAGAAAAAACGTGATTCCAATGCAACAAAGTGCCGCTGGTACCTGAGTCGACTTGGTGGAAGATCTGTTAGATAAGGGTAACCTTGGATATTTATGATACTTTCGTAGATTGAGGGCTGAAGAAAACTGCAGATTGCATTGCCAATCATAAGAGCGATCTATAAAACGAAATTTTTGCACATAATATATTTTATTACTCAGATATTTATTAAATATTGCTAGTGCAATCTAAAGTGTAGAGAGAAAAATGCTCAACGTTGTTCAGCACCACATTTCCACATACGAGTTCCATTTATCAGAAATTTGTTAAAGAAATGAACGTTGAACTGCTTTACACAATGAGTCGTGGTGCCCAGTGGGCAAGAAACAAATAAAAAAATAAAGGGGAAAAAAATAAGATGAAAATAGGACTTAATAGCCGTATGAGGATAAACACCCATAGACTTGCGATTACCAAAAAAATCTTGTCATCGCTCCCTTTCCGTAGCGAAAAACGGACAAATGAAAAGCGTAAATGAGTAGAAAGCTCAGTTGATTCTCTGTATACCACTATGATTGCACACGAGTGATCCAACTATCCAAATGAGTATGACGTCTTACTACTTACTACCTCGCTTAACCTATTCTGAGGGAGTGTTATCGCTCATAGGGTTCTACATCTACTTCAGTGCTAGCTTTTTAGCTCCGTTCCACATTTACTCCTATAAGCATACCATTATAGAGAAAAAAACCAGTTTCTTAAGACCGGATGAGTGGGTGGAGTACAAATACTTCTTTCAGTGGTAGAAAATATTACCAGAACAGGTAATAGAGCACAAAGCTGTCCAGTGGTTTCGCATACGATAACAGCAATCGACAGTGAGTGCGTTACGGCACCAGTGTACGCCGCAGCACCTAGAATAATGACACGATATAGATTCATAAGAAGAAAACTGATCAAGTTTAAAACATTCAAAACCCGAACGATGCTTTCAGTTGGGACCCGCACAAGTACTATAGCCCAGCTTCGCTTTTTTGTTTCCAAACGCTTCTATGTTTGATATAAAAAATCGTACTGTTAATTTGGAAGAGGAATGAAACCAACCAACAACGGCATAGAGACCAGGGTAGATTTGTGGGCCATCGCTACCGCGAAAACCATCCGGCCACCACATAATCAAAATCTGAAGGTATTCAGACTCTTTGTCATGAAAACTTTTATTTGAAAAAGATATTAAATCTAGCCTCGCCAGCAATTCGCCCTCCACAAGCTCCAATGACGAACGATGGCACGAAAATTCCTGCAGGTATGTACAACGAAACGCAAACAGCTACCAGCAAATACTGAAAACATCCCAAGTTTGCTTCTTTTTGTTTATAAGCGTAAAGGCTCTCACAAAACTGACATAGAGCACAAGGTAACAGAATAATGTAAGCAGTGGATGGAATTCATTACTGCCACCACCAGTCCAGTGCGAGATCATCTCGTGTGGACAACCTTGTCGGCTTACGTTTGTAAGTGAAAACGTACAGTTTGCCAGGAAGTCTGCCAAAGTTTCACGAAACGTTAACTCAAAAAAGTGGTTTGAAAATCATATGATGCTTAGTAAGTAGACTATGGTAGATAAAGTTCTCGGCATTAATCAATCTCTTTGGGATGCGCCATATTTTCGACTTCATCAATCATCATTAGAGAGGATTGAATGCATATCTGGTCTACACATCGACTTGTGGTGGCCCACTAATGTATCGAGCCAGTGTTGCTATCCTCCCAGACAGGTCCAGTACCAATTTGGCAACCCCGGAAAGATGGAAAGCCTGGTGAGCCTGGCTTGTGATAGAACTCATGTGGACTGCAGGGCGGCTCTAACAAATGTGCGCTACATGTTCCCAGGAGATATGATAAGGCCATAAATGATCGCCTTCTGTTTGCTTGATTTGACGTTGAAATAAAGTGCTATTTTTACTTTACTTCCAATATTTTTGAACGTGTCAGAAATGTCGAATATAGCGAAAAGAACTTCTTTGAAAAAAATTTTGAACGTATTCAAGAATTTGGTGTAATTTATTCGTTAAGAAATTTTAAGGAAAAAAGTAGCTTTTTTATTTACCTGTCCAGCAACATATCGCCCAAATCCTTCCGGATACGTCAAAATGGCCACTATCATAGCAATCAACGTGGTAAACGCTATAGGGGCTGTAAGAATATTCATAATATTTCATGATGATCAAATATGATGTAATAGGCCTTAAGACATATGTAACAAAAAAAAAGCTCTCGGCGTTGATCAATTCCTGAGGGATGCGCCGTGCATTCGACTTCATTAAGCATCGTTTGGAGGTGACTGAATGCATATCAGACCTTTACAATGAATGGCGGCGGTCTACCGATGTGTACAAGGCTGGTACAAAATTATCGACCCCGGAGGGATAGAAGGCTCGGTGGGTCATCGGCAAGGGATCGATTCCACGTATGTGCTAGAGGGCGTCTTCGACCACTGCGCCACACGCGCCCTTGAAGCGTATGTAGTAATGAATAAAATTCATATTCTTTTTACACGACTTCCATATTTTCTGCACCGTGGAAAAAACGACGTAAGCAATGATACCCTGTGGAATGAAACAATGATTTAATCCTGGAGTACAAAAATCTTAGAATCTTTGAAGATTTAAAGATGCTGTGAAAGTAAATAAAAAAAAGTCGACTCAATAACAAGGAAAAACGTCTTACGGTTACTTAAGAGGAAGAGCAGTATTGTATTTTTTGTATGTATGTATTTGTATTGTATTTTTTACATTATCAAAAAAACCCGTATATCCTTTGAAGAGGTGCATGGATTTCTATTAAAACCTATAAGGAGGGGAAGATTGATGTGCATGAAAGCGAAGTTACACAGTGAATTTGACGATTTGTTTCTACCTATTTTGCCAATTCCTATTCATACCCAACCTTCAACGGCATACCGACTTACAGTGGTCCCTTGGGTGGTTAGGTAAGGTGATCTTCATCTGAGATTAATCTAACTTAACGAAGTCAACTAAGGCGAGAACAAGTGCACATCTATCAGGATGTTTCCTAAGGTGGATCAATACAATGACTTAGCTTGAAGAACTACGCATGGCTTCCTTCTCGCAAAGAAAAGTGTAAAATTGAAGGCGACACCATAAGTATGGCACTTTTCCCGCCCATTGAGCAAACGAACCCTAGTGAGCAGCCCCAGCACGCGATCTTGTCTATAAATTTAGTAGTTTCTTGAACACATTTACCGATATACTCACCAAAAAGCGTACCATTATGTAGAGCACCGTGTTGATCCCTAGTGACAATTTCCCTTCACAGTGAAACAAAAAAATCGAACGACTTACCTTTTTTCCGAAAACGGCCTTAAATGCTCGGTTGCGTTTTCTAAATAAGGCCACACGGCGATGCAGCCAAATGAAGCTGGCTCCCATCAAACCGCAACAAATTCTGTAATGCTTAGAAAATTTCGTTGTGAAGAAATAAATTATCAAGCTATTTATAAGAAGGAAAGTATTTATCCTAAGAAAAGTTACCCTAATAGAGCAAATAGTGGAATTTCTTCTATAAGAAACACTTCATTTGGAAAGTTCGTCTGGTAATATGCCGTTATAGTACCAGCTGAAAAAACAAGCACTTTGAGAATGTTCAACCTACAACGACGTACACCTGGAACCTACCAATATGCTGTGGAACAATGGCAGCGATTGCAAAACGGAAAATTAGCGCTGCACAAGTGGTGGCGAAAAACGAACGCCAATAGTTTTTCACGGCAAAATATTTTGAAGTTGACTCGATGCCGTAGAGAACAGCTAAAGGAGACTTGTATTTCACAGCTATATTTCAGCACAGGGAAGGTTGAAGAAATAGTTCGGAGATAAATACGTGTATGTAATGGTTTTCAGAATCAAAAAGGTGAATGCGTCAGAGTGTTATCATTAAAACATGTGTATGGCATCTATTGGCCAATCCTAAGTAGATACAGGACCTTCGCCCGATTGGTGAGGTTACCCAAATCAGCAGTTCGAACCAAAAAGCGACAATATCGTGTCATATAATATATAGGTGCACATGAGCAGGCTCTAAAATCAGAACTAGTCCGTCGTTGCTACTCTGCTTAATTTTCATGAATGTTCACCTCCAGCTGGCGCGGAGAATGTGCATGCAATGCCAACAGCACATCCGCTACTAAGCATCTCCATCTGCCGACCTTCGTTGGAAAAAAATGCATTGTATTGACAGGCCGAAGTTGCCTTGGTCAGAAGCGAGGCTACAATCGCACCCATGTGAACGAACGGCCCCTGAACAAATCATATAACACTGCGTTAAAGATATTGTACAATATACCTGAATAACTTAATAAAATTAAACCCCATAAGATTCTTTCCGATATCACATAAACTTTTTCTAAATCAGATGTAATTCGAAAAGTTTTTCAGATGTCTTTTCTTATTGGAACAGAAGACGCTGTGGAGCAGTAGTCGGAGGCGCCCTGCAATACACTTGGGATCGATCCCTACACCCATGGCTCACCAAGCCTTGCATTACTCCGGGGTATGCGAATTAGTACCAGACATGTCTGGGAGGATAGCAGCAGTGGCTTGATACATCGGTGGGCCACCACGAGTCATTGTAAAGACCATATATGCATTCAATCACCTCCAAACAATGCTTAATGAAGTCGAATGCATAGCGCATCCCTCACGGATTGATCAACGACGAGAGGTTCATCTTTTGTTTTTTTACTCCAACATTCTAATTTTGGCCCAACGGTAGTTTACCAAGAGTCGTGAGATTATTGTCGTTCATCATGAGCACGATGTTGATTCGATTTCACCTCACGCTCACCAAGCATCTCATCTCTCCGGGACTGGGAAATTGGTATCAAGCCTGTCTGGGAAAGGTTATTACTACCAATCTAAGTGTGAGTCGAAAGGGTAGCGCAGTGGTAGTGATGCCATTCGTTACAAGCAGGGCACTGGTTCGACCACGCGTTGGGCTCATTAGGCATCTCGCCCTTCAGGGTCGGAAAATCGGTACCAGGCAAGTGTAAGATAAGCAAACATACATCCAATACATGTGGAAACGTTTCAGCACAGTTATCTCAAGATTCGAGAGAAAGTCGAGTAGAGCTGCATTCCAAGGTATTCATAACGAAGAAGATCAAGAAAAAGGCGAATCCACACGTGAAAGTTCAAAGATCATCGTGGATAATAGATGCGATGAAACGAATTGAGTGCAAGAAGTTGTGGGATAGGCAAACTAGATGCGAAGACGAATTGGGTAAATAATCACCTCTATCACCTGTAGTCCCGTTGATCGTCGAGTGACTCGAGCGGGCGCCAGTAAATCTTCCATTTTTCCCCTGTCGGGTGCAAGGGTAGCCCAGTGGGTTGTGCTCGCTCTAGGGACCCGTCGAGCATCATATCTTTCTTCTAGGCTCTTCGTGAAGAACTCTGACCATCGGCTCAAAGGTCTTCCTGCAGTACGTCTGACATCCTGAAGAATCCAGTCACTAAAGGCTCTTGTCCATCGGTTGTCATTCATACGCATTACGTGTCCGGCCCACCATGTGTTCGACTGTTTAGCGTACAGAACCGCATCTTTGATTTTTGATCGTTGACGGAGGTCGGAGCTTCTGGTCCCATCCCCTACTTGTGTGAAACGAGATACTCCTATCATCATCTTTTCGACTGCGCGCTCGATAACGCTGAGTGATCCTTCATCCTGCTTACGCAGCGTGCATGTCTGACGCACACGTTAGGGCAGGAAGTACCGTTGAGTCGAAAAGGTAGGCACGGAGTCGGGTGTTCTTTATTCTCTTCACTACATCCTCGATGCTCTTGAAAGCTCCCTAAGCCGCTCGTTTCCTTCTGCTCAGCTCTGGAGCTACGTCTTTCATCATATTGATTTCCCAACCTAGATAGCCATAACAGGAGCATTCGGAGATATTCGTTCCGTTGAGCGTGAATGCGGCATAAGAAACCAATCTGCTGTTCATGAACACCGTTTTTGTGAGATTTAGCGTTTTTGTGAGGTTTAGTCGAAGACCAATCTTTCCACCGGCTTTATCGAAGTCAGCAAGCATACGTTCCGCTTGGCTAATGTTTGGTGTTATAAGGACGATGGCATCAGCAAAGCGAAGATGATGTAACTGCCGACCATCGATTTCCACTCCTATATTATCCCATTCCAATGTTCGCATGACGTTCTGGAGGGCGGCGGTAAATAATTTTGGCAAGATGGTATCGCCTTGCCCAACTCCTTTTTTGACGTCAACGTTAATATCGTTGTAGAATGGTGATATCTTGGTTGTGAAAATCTTGTACAGCTCACGAAAAATCTTTATGTACTGAGCAGGGACTCCCTGACTGTCCAGGGCTTCCACGATTGCTTCTATCTCAGTTGAATCAAAGGCCTTCTTTAAATCGATGAAAGTGAGACAGAGCGGTTTTTTGTACTCTCGCGATAATTAAATGAGTCTTGTTATCGTGTCGATGTGGTCCATCGTACTAAATCCTTTTCGAAACCCCTGCTTGTTCATATGGGTGCCTTCGTCCAGTGTAGTGTCAGTGCTGTTTAGGATGACTCCGGTGAAAAGTTTATAGACGACAGATAGCAGCCAGATTGGGAGACAGTTGCCGATATTGTGTAGGTCACCCTTCTTGAACAATAGCACAGTCTTTGCTGGTCATCCATCGAGTATAGACCTTGCATTCAGACAGGTAACGTGTGAACAGCCGAGCCAGTGTGTTTATGAGAAGTGGCGGAGGGTTCTTCAGGTATTCAGTTCTTATCCTGTCCGAGTCTGGAGCTGCTCGATTTTTCCCCAACGAAATGGTATGTCTGGATTCGGAAGGGAGAACCGGTGGTACAACATATCCATCCTCCTTTGTTTCATATGACGGGAGGTGGACGTGGCTATCGAAGAGATCTGTGTAGTATTCGTGAATAATTTTTTTTATTGCCTTTCTGGATGCTGTAACTGTTCCGTCCAGGCGTCGGAGTGCAATCATCTTGGTCTTATAATTGGCGAAGCTTCGGTGGGCTTTGCGAATGCTTTTCCCAGCCTCTGCAGCTTCGACCATTACTGTTGCTCTTCTCTCTTTAAGATCTTCTTTTATCGCCTGTCTGCATTGTTTTGCAAGTTCGTCCGTTAGTTCACGGTTGCCTGCAGCTCGTGTGATTCTCCACTGGCGTATCAGCTCGAGTGTTTCTGGAGACAGACGTCTCTTGGTGACTTTCGAACTCTCATCTTTCATAGCGCTAACGTGATTATGTTGAATGAGCCAATCGTATTCCTCGTCGATGTTATCGATAACGGCATCTTCCCAACAGCCGACTAATGGATTGAATAAGTCCCAGTTTGTGGTGGTTCATTGACTTCAGTTTTTGAATCTAGCGGCTTTTTTCTTCTTTCCGCGAGAAATCGAATCTTGCATGAAGAAGACGGTGGTCTGATCCCGTGTAGAATTTTGGGACAACAGCGACATCGATTAGGCAAAAACTTTCTGTTTACTATGATGTGGTCTATTTCGTTATGGTACTCTCCATTGAGAGACTCCCACGTCCAGCGTTGAGGGTTCTGGAATTGCGAGTTATCATGGATGGTCTTGGTAGTCATAATAAACTCAGATAGCCGCTCACCCCGTTCGTTCCATTCTAATCCGTGGGTCCTAATGTGACGTTCTTCAGACGTTCTCCTTGGTCCAGTCATGGCATTGAAATCTCCAGTGATGACCTTGAAGAATGTATGGTCTTATCTGTAGAACTTCTCCAAGTCCACACAGAACGCTTCGACTTCTTCTTTGTCATAATTTGATGTTGCCGCATAAACGACGAAGATTGTGAAAGCCGGTATTGATCCACATCTTTTTAATCTTAAACGTGCGATTCGAGTTGTAAGCAGTTTGAATGAATCGATGTTCATGGACAAACTCGTGTTTACGACAACACTGACGTCGCCGACTCCTCTACTGTCGCATGTTCCGAGGAACAGTTCTTCTCCGGTGTCATAGACGGCGTTGAATGGGTGGCGTCGTCTCGTGTCGGCCAGGCGGATGACGTCTTTCCTTATCCTTCTTGCTTGCATGAGCAAGTCTCCTATCGAGGGCTCGGATGCAAGCGTACGTGCATTGTAGGTACAGATCGTCACCATAGTTCTTCGTGATCCACTCTGCTTCCATTGGCCCTGAGATTGTAGCAGCCTCTCCGTACTCTACCTATCCAACGCTGCGAAACTGAGGACTCTTTCGGGGTCAGGGGAATGAGGCCTTTTTTTTACTGTGTTTAGCATTTTGATACCTACTTATAGCTTCTTGGGCTCTGAACATGGGGGCTGGGTATACTCACGGGTAGCTTGCCAGGCTCTCCCAGAGTGGACACGGAGCTTATTTGTTAGAGGCGACTCCTAACCGCCTCCCATATACTTCCCTGTCAATTGATTGCAGGCTTTTGCCCGAATTGACTGGTAGAGTACAATCCCCATAAACGAGAACGTACCCACACGCATGCATGAATACGCCTAGCAAATACAGAAAGTATGTGCCATATCGGAGCAGCAGAAACAGGGAGTCCATCCTCAAGATCCATCTGGATCTCAGGGAAGCAAAGGCCGCTTTTGGTCCGCGATTAATCCCCCTATCCGCCATCTGGGGACGCGCCACGTAGCGTCGCGTCTAACCGGCTCGAGATCCCTCATATGAGGGAGATCCGTGGTGGGTAAATACTAATAATAATGATAATAATAATAATAATAATAGTAATAGTAATAATAGTAATGATAATGACGATAATAGTAAAGGTAACAACGGTCCAAGTGAGAACGCCCCTAGACCAGTTATTCCCTGGACTCCAGCGAGAATAAACTCGACTAGCATTCAATGACATCCACAAAAAAAGTCGTCAATACTCCAGCAGCATTTGAAACAAAACGTGAAAAGTTCGAAGACCTTTGTCAATGATGGATGAGAGGATACGAAATGAATACTAGTGCGGGGATCCGCACAGTTTATATGAAGACGGGTGGCGTGAAGGAAACAGTTCCGTCTTATGAGAAGTTATGCTGGCAAATGTGGAAATACAATATGTAAACAAGGTCAATTAAGCAGGGAAGGAATTGGATACTGTTATTCGTAACCCTGGCAAAAACTAAACCAATGCCAGGAGCTACCATCGTTCTGTAGGGAACTCAATAGCAAATGAGGAAATCTCCTTCTACTTCCCTCCCAATGGTTTACCACCTCATCGTTGTTGGGAGGTGTTCCTAGGTGTTGAGCCACGACGTACAGTGGGGAGATTTATCCTCCCAGCAGGATCTCCCAAGCTGAGAAGGAGTCCGGCGTTTCCATCAGGAAGCTCAGCTAAGAGTTAACCGATACCAGGATCCGCCACCCTCCTGGTGTCGAAGTCGCATGGTGGCAAATCTCCCTCAGATGCACAAGGACTCAAGGACTGCGACTGCCTGTGGTGGTGAAGAGTTGGGGCAGACTTTGGCCAGGCTGACCTCAGGGGGTCCAGGGAAACACAGTGACTAAACCAGCTAAATTCCGAAAAATGGAGATCATACTGATGCTCGCACAACCATTGGGGACGGACAATCCATGTATCCAAGTAAGTATCCTTCTAATCTACAACAGCCGGTGACTGCTTCTGATGATGACCTGGGGCACTCCATTACGAGCTTTTGTGCCTCCAGTGAAAAATATTCTTGAAAATCACCGTGTAAGAAGACCTAAAGCCATGAATACTAAGTGTTTATATGAAGCTTTAATAGATACCAGCCAGTAAGGTGTTGACATTGACACGATGCAACACTTTAATCACCGTGGCTATAACATTGATAGTAGGGAATTGCACCATAATGGCTGATGTCAGTAGTGATTAATCGACGTCAAACTTGTATTCCCAAGAAATGAAGATTTAATTACAGTTGCGCTACCGTACGGTCTGAGTCACAGATAGCCAGTAATGAACATAATACAAAAATTAGGAAACTCATCTGTTGAGCACGTAAGGAGAGTAAGAGAACAGAGAAGCAACTTCTCATTGGATAAGCTAGTACACAAGGAAAAAAACTACTAATCAGTTGATGAGGAACGCATTTCACCACCCGGCCTCATATAACACATGACCGTCGACAATACATAAAACTAAGTAATGAACTAATCTCTATGGTGTACGTTGAAACAAGTAACCATGAATTTCCCACTTAATTTGAATATGTGAGCTGTTCTTAATCGTTGCTCTCACATTCACCAGTTCTTTGTTGTCAAACCATTAGTGTAAAAATGAAGTCCTTTATAAGCAAAAACTTTTCACCTCTTTTCCCACAGGCATTCCAGATCCAAGTGTTAACGTCAACCCAACGATCTTAGCGACTAATGTTTTCAGTGTTAGGTAATTACGGAGGACGAAGCCATGCATGATCACCTTCACTTCAGGAATACCCGAACCTAAAATTCAAAGAATGGACCACAGAGAAAGGATGAAAGGATTTTCTTTCCCAGCTAGAACCTTGTACCGATGCTTGGAATAACAGTGTTCGGTAATGATGTCATCTCTCAAAACCTAATATGTATTTCTGGAAAACCATGGAACGTTTCTTGGTAGGTTTATTTACTCGCTGAAAGTGCCGAGAACTACAAACGCTCGCGTAAGGTGACATGAAAGGTAAGAGCATCTTTTAATATAAACCATCCCTAAATCTACGTTTCTTTTTGTAATAAAGTGATATACACATCCATACAATCATGTAAACGTCATACAAGAGACTCTATGCTTTTTTTTAACGCTGGCTCTCTTTCGAAGGATTAGCATTACGCCTGGTCATTCAGGCTTGCACACTAAAAAAAGGACAATGATAGCCACTTTCAAAAAAATGACAGAAGTGAAGAACAGTTTCTTCATTTGCATTTATCTTCACATCTATTGTTCGGATCCTAGCATTTCCTGCATTCGATTCGTTTTCCACGAGTGCATAATCCACAAAGTTCTTCAAACACTTTCCGTATTGTTTAGGCTGCTGCTTGAGGATTTCTTCGTCTTTATGAATACCGTAGAATGCTTCTCGAGACGGTTCTCCTTGTAACCTTGGTGATAGGAGGGCCAAGGAGTTCCCATAGTGGAATGGAGGAGAGCGTTGGGTAAAAGGGGTAGAATTAGCGCCTTTGCTTACTGATGGAAGCCATCACTAGCCACTGTGCTATACATGAAAATGGAGAACCTAAGAATCCAATAAGGTGTTAAAGTTCTATCATTTCAGCAAATACGCACTCGACCTGGCGATTTGTGATTTCACAAATCAATAGACTGATAAGTCAAGATGTTTTTTGTATCTGAACTACTTGCGCCGTTCTATTTATGACCAAGACTGGATTGTCTACTGAGGACGAAACAACATGTGATCCGGAAAACTGCAAAAACGAGCAAAACATCGTAATAGGCATGTTATATGCTATTTATAACTCATAAGTAACCAAATTCGCCGTTTTTTTTTGCTTACTTTACAATGATAGCATTACCCTATTTCCTCTAGGCATTCCCCCTTCAAACAACAGTGATCCAACTGTTGGAAAACAACTAATTAATTAAGCCTTTAGAGTAAAACGCCGGGAACCAGTGTATGACAACAGACAATGATTTCCCAATCATTAGAGTATGTGTGAGGCTTATAACTGCATAGTCTAGTGGATTTATAAAAGAGATTTTTATTCTATCGCATCTATCGTATATGTAATCTATTCAGTACTCCACCAATTTTGAACATGTCTAGGACTAAAATTCACCATAAACTGAAAAAAGTGACTTGAAGGCTTAGAACCTCCAACGCAAGAACGGTTGCTACTAACATAAAAGGCAAATCGGCAAACACTGTTGTGCCCTGCTGGATTAAATCCTGGTTGTTTAGTAGCTTCCATATTGGAAGTACAAACGATTAATCAAAGACATGAAAGAAATAACTTCCATAGGTTCGAGGAAATTAGAATTTCACCTTGGTAGAATAGGATAACTTGTGTCTTATAGTCAAAAATCTGTGGATTCTAATAGTCTTTATTCCAAATAGTAAAAAATCAGAGCGAGCGGACATTCGGCAGTTCGAGCTTGATAGAGGTCCTGACTTTCATATCAACTGCGCTATATCTAAACCATGTCAGGCGTTAAGACCCAAGGTGTTTCAATTATTCGAATTTTTGTTCTTTGTCGGCACTGACCTCTTTAAGCGTTCGTTAGCCTTTATTAAACGAATCAGAACTACGGAAAAGTTGAGAACTTAATTGGTTGGCGAAATGAGTGCCACATGTCAAGAGTTATTTATGGACTCAATTATACAGTGTGATACTCAACCATATTTTTGAGGCCTTGGGGTTTTGACGAAAAAAAAGAAATAGAAAAGAAACCGCAATTAGCCCGGTTTCTTATCGCACACAATTCTGAAATCACGCTGCGATAAGAAATTTATTGTCTTCTACCGTACCAGGTCCATAGTTCAACAAATTGATAGAGTAGGAAATTGCATTCCTATAGAAAACTACAGCAAAGAACATTATATAGTTCCCATGTACATTTTTCTCTATGGAATGAAAAAATAGGAACACCGAGGTAGCCGTGTTAACGTTTTCCCAAATCACCACTATGCATTCGGCGGCACTTGTGGATTGTGAGGAGGTCTAGTAATGTGCTACTAGGCTGCTTCCCGAATAGGGGCAAATTCTGACATTGGGATAGAAATGTCGAATTCTTTTTTACCAGACGGAACCCTGCTGCGGAAAGCAACCGCAGCTGTATATCGCAGTTTGACACTCTGATGAGGCATTAAGCTATCATGAGTGATGAAGTATTAACACAGCAGTTGCCACAAGACCATTTCCTGTCTTTGATCGTTTTTTTTTGTTTTGAAGAAGAGCATGCGTTTTTGAGAGTAGCTGCATCCAGATCCACATATGATAGAGACCAGTTCGTTAAACGTAGACTTTTTTTTTAGGACAGTGAAGTGACATTGGATCGTTAGTTTTGTAAATTTCATGATTGGCACATGACCTATGACGCTCTTTGATTTCAATGCGTACGTAAGCGAAAATTGCGCCTTTAAAGTTTAAACTAGCATATCTCAGCACATTGTGGAGACCCCACTGAAATAAGAGTCATTAGAATTTAAAAGTCCAAGTAAACAAGGTAAAATACTCTAGAACGGTAAAGGCCTAAATTTTAAAGACCATAAAACCCATTCGTTTCCATATGGACTGGAGTGAGTAAGCCGATTACAGGGAACTCTGGTGCCTACTCCCCGTCCTCCCCGTCCGCGGAGGGATGGGAGGCTTGGCGAGCTCGGTGCTGATTCGAGTATCGTGGTCTTGATTAAAAAAATAGCAAAAATCAGCAAAAAATAAAACGAGGGGTTAAACAAATTCAAAAAGCAAATAAGCGAGTGGAATCACTTTCAGAAATTTTGCCATGCTCGTGGGACACTCACCGACTGCTTGTTTGCCGAGTGCATGGCAAACTAAAGAAGCGCATGTGACAAGTACCGTGACGAAAAGGACCCATGTAACAAATCCAGCATAAATATGGTGGGCGTTAGCCAACCCATAGAGAAGAAGACGAACTAAAATCGAATTTTTAGATCCAAACTTGTTTAAAACTACTTCAGCTTGTGCTCAGTGTAGAAATTTATAAGAATTGTTGTCGCGAAGAAATGAACATCTGCTAAGTCTAAGTTGGACTAAATCAAACGTAGTTAACTGTTTATATTTCCTTTCTATTGCAACTGATTATTCAGTGAGCATCGTGGCGAATATTCGAAACCATGCAGCAATAAATATAGCTTTATAACAAAACCCTCATTATAATTCTTCGTATCCTTGTTGAGCAAACACGAGGTGTTATTTTATTTCCTTATTCACGAACAAGCTGACGTTTCGGCGGATTTCGCCTTCCTCAGAGCCTGAAAAGGTCAAGTTGACAGCAATCTATTCGGCCAAACACCTCCATAACCAAACAGAGAAAACGCTGAACCAAGATTTCAATCACATTGAACACAGCTCAAAATTTATTTTGATGGAGGTTCATATTACGCATGTAAACTCTGTGCGGTTGGTCTCCACGCGACATACTTCAGTGGAAGCCGCATAGAAAGCGGTGAGTGTGCAAAGCTGTGTTCAATGCGATTAAAATCTTGGTTCAGTGTTTTCTCTGTATGGTTATGGAGGTGTTTGGCAGAATAGATTGCTGTCAACTTGACCTTTCCAGGCTTTGAGGAAGGCGAAATCCGCCGAAACGTCAGCTTGTTCGTGAATAAAGAATAAAAATAACACCTCGTGTTTGCTCAACAAGAATACGAAGAATTACTCGATCAATGCCGAGGTTAATAGAAAGTCGGACGTGAGAGTTACCCTCATTATAATTGCTATAACCGAAAGCTCACTATAGCCTCCTTCAAAGAATTGGCAAGAAATATTTGCAAAGAGGAAAAACTTCAAAATCTCGCCCAGCCTACATGTGAGCAGGTTACGGGGGTTTTGAGCAAAGTTCGAATAAAGCTGGACTCCACGCAGCTTTTTGTGCTTGGCTTGATTCTTCGCTCATTGATTCGATGCCACACGTAGTATGTCCTTTCTCTCTCGGCACATAATTGCCGGTCTACTCTTGTAATTTTGTGATATTTGTTTGTACATCGATTTACTCGAGCTGCAAAAGGCTGTAGATGTATTAAACTCAAGGCTAAACAGTAGCAATGAACACTATCCACTGCATCGTTTATGCAACTTCTATGCTAACACTCTTAGTTTTCGGCCGTTCTTCGCGCTCGCTTTGTTTCATGAACTCGACTAAAGACCACTGTTCAAGAAAAACCATTCACCTATAATGGAAGAAATAAAAGACGACCTCCAAGATTCGATTTTTTTGTTGTTTGTAATCAATAAGCGTTTCAAATAGTTCATCGTTTAATGTTGGTCAACTTACTTATCTTACATGGAACATCTTACATTCGAGATTCAACGAATAAATGTCGGAAGCCAAAAAACAGGCCAATTATGTAGCAAGAGGAATTGACGAAGGCGTACGAAAAGAGCAGTAGTGTGGACTTCAAGACGATACCCTATCTAAAGCAAACAACTACGGTATTCATGCTTGTGAGTGACTCACACTAAATAGTTCTATATGCAGCAGCAAAGCATTTGCAAAGCACAGTGTGATACTCGCATACTCGACATCAACACTGTCACCGTGCTCAGACACAAACAGACAAGTACCGCGAACGACAACAGCGACGACAAGAAACGGGGCTGCCATGGGCTTCTTATGAGGGATCACTGAACCATCGGAGAATCGAGGTATTTGAAACATTTCACAGGATAGTACTTTTATTTGAGTCCAGAAGAAAAAGGAAGCCACTTAACTAGTTATCGTATAAGTCTTATCATAAAATGATGTCTTCCTTTTACAAAATATACCCTTTCCATTCATCGATACGTTTCATTTGTTTAAAGCGGAAAGGTCTCCACATGCGACTAAGCAAACAGAGCAATGGTTTTTAATATTTCAACATTGTGATTTAATCCAAGCATAGAGTGCGATGCCAGCACCCATCAAATTGGGGAAATTAAACATCTGCACAGAGCATATGTGTTCACCTTAGGTTGGGCTGGTAGAACAAACAGACAGGTGGACAAGCGCAATTGAAGTCTTCAAATCCGAGCGCGTTATCTCAACAACATCACAATAGCATCAAGTGATGTCGCATATCTAATATGTAAGAATAAAAAGGATAAAGGTCTCGGCATTGACCAATCCCCTGAAGGATGAGTCATGTATGCGACTTCGTTAAGCATCGCTTGGAGGTGATTGAATGCATATGTGGCCTTTACCATAACTCGCGGTGGCCTACCGATGTGTCGGACCAGTGCTCTACAGAATTAGAAGAAGGAAGACAACGTCAACTCATTTGCGACATCATGGGCACTATATTGCTTGTCCTCCCAACGGTTTACCGCCTCATCGTGGCCGCGAAGTGTTCCTGGGTGTCGGACTGCGATGCACAGCGATGGGATTCGTCCCTCGGCATGGTCTTCCAAGCTGAGAAGGAGTCCGGCGTTTCCATCAGGAAGCCTAGCTAAGAGTGAACCAATACCATTATCCACCATCGTCCTGGTATCAAAGTCGCATGGTGGCAAATCTCTCTGATCCACAAGGGCTGCGACTGCCTGTGGTGGTGAAGACCTGGGGCAGAATTTGGCTAGGCTGACCTCGGGATTCCAGGGAACCACAATGGTTTAACCATCAAATCTCCAGAAAATGGTGATTATGCTGGGGCCCGCACAACCAGTGAGGACGGGCCGAATGTGCCTATACGTAGCGGCGCAATTTGGACACTATGGACAACATAGTGACCATTACCAGTGAAGTGGGTCACGAGGATTTTTTTTTACCACACTGTGTAGATTCATTTGATAGTTAATCGAGAGTAGATCAAAATAGAAGAAATAAAATCTGAAGGGCCATTTTGTACACTTAATAATAAACGGTAATGCAAAGTTCGTAGTTCCTCGGTAGTTTTGAGTCGTTGGTCGTTATCATATCAGAAAAATGAGTGAGCATTAAAATGATTTTGAACTGAAATGCTACTCACAGTGAAGAAGATACTCAATGGCTACATCGGTTGATATGGACAGTATTGCAGTGATGATGCCGAGCATTGCAGACAAGAACCAATCCTCCACGAAGAAATGCACCACATTTCGGTATTGCCCTAAACATTAACAAAACGTGATAATACGAACATCGACAGCCGTGTACACACTTCTCAGGCATCTATCGCATCTAGAACAAAGATGTACTTAGTATTTTTTAGATCAAGACTTTCATATCATTGAAAGGGAGTAGGTTATAAAGCTTTCGGCATTGACCAATCCAGAGGTATGCGTGTTGTGTTCCACTTCATTTCTACCATTCACGAGCTGAACGAAAATACATATCTGGTCAGTACAATGACTCGCGGTGGCGTGCCAATGTATCGAGTAGGTGCTAACATCCTCGAAAACAAGTATTGCACTAAATTGCCGATCCGAGTAGGAAGGAAGGCATGCTTAGTCTGGTGCCGGATCGAACGAAAGACGAATCCAAGGGATATTGAAGGGTATCTCCCACCATGGGAAACGCTTAGCACAGTGGTCGAGGCACTGTAGCCCCTGTAATGCGCATGATGTCGATTCCCGTGCCCTGGGCTCGCCAAGGCACCAGGCTTGTCTGCGAGGATAGCAGCACTGACTCGATAGTTCGGTAGGCCATAGCAAATCATTGTAAAGGCCAGATTTGCATTCATTCACTTCCAACGATGCTTGATTAAGTCGAATTCATGGCACAGGATAAGTCAACGACGAGATTTTTTTCACCTCTGACCGTGGCACTATAAGAACCACGCAAATAAGCGTAAAAAAAGAATATTAGTGGTGGAGTTCTATTTAATTGCTGAATCATCAGAGTTATTTAGGAAAGCACTCAAGAAACACTGTTGGAGAAAAAAGAAAAGAAAAGATGAAACCTACTATTTAAGAGCGAAACAAAAACCGTATCACCTGCTACCGTTGTGTAAAAATAGGATTTACAAAATTTTTACAAAAATAGGACATCTGCTGTCACCTTTGGGGCAAGTAAGCTTCATTGGGCGTCTATTGGAACGGTCTCACTTTTTTCAATTTCGGTTCTCTGTAAGGTAATTGCACGTTGATGGACTTTTAAACACAGTGTTTGTTTTCAGAGTGTGATGAGAATGGTGTCTGACTGAGGGTTTGTGACAGGATCGGTATTTCATCAACGGATTAAAATGGTAGAATGCGCTCAGTATCTTTGTATGGTTACGACATGAACACTGTTTATACCTCATCAACAGCTTTAGAATAGAATTGTATCTCTCCATGTGGGAAATTCGTCTTCCACTGCTCTGATGTTGTATATATCCGTCAAAAGTGGATACCAGCGTCGAGAACGATATCTTTTATTTCTAAGTGATATAGTGGAGAATGTGAAAGAAGAAAAACTGATTATCATGGTAGAAAGCTACTGCACAGTTCGGGATGATAAGTTAAGAATGTCTACAAGCCAGCTATATGGTTCTTCCAATAAATGAGGTCGTTATATTAAGCGAAAGAGCGACGCAAATATTCAATCACTTAAAAGTAAACTTCGACGAATTTGACAGACGGTAAGGTTTGAGAACAGCATAGGTTTTGTCTAAAAATCGGATAGAAAGCTCTATTTCAAAGTTCCACTCCGGCGTGGAGAAAATATACTTACAAAGTTTACGAACAGTAACTGTCATGAAGCAGATTGTTAATTCTTCAGTCATGTTACATCATTCTAGTAAGCGACTTCTTTTCAAGCCCTTGAACAGCTCTCACCTATAATAGCCTTTATATCTTTAATCGTCGACTTATTTAGGCTGACAGCAGTGAATCTGACTCATCTCTTTCGAGCCAGGGAATTTATGCCGCTTTGTGTTGGAGGGATATTTCCTTTCATGTGAGTAGTTTGCTCTTGTAGGACGGTGATTTCTGGTTTCAAATTACCCCTATCTGCTCACCTGAGTGGAAACAATGGAGCTGTCGGTCAGGGTGGCCCAAATGGGAAATAAACCGACGCTGCACTCCATATTTCGAAACTCCAGAAACAGTACCAGATGGAATGAGATGGTCAATTATTGAGGAGAATTTCTAATACGAAACTGACGATAAAGTGATAGAAATTTGAGTACGTGAGGATAATGTGTGCTATGCATATATTTATGTATGTATGGTTATAGGAATTTTTGGTATCTCTGAGTGCAAACAAAGTATATGCGGAACATCATAATATCTTTTTACTTATATTTCAATATTTCTTTTTCACATAACAGAGAAGAACATTACAAATGCCTAAAGTAAAATTTAAAAGGTAAACCTAGCAGGCTTTGCTATCTTTATTTCCTGAAATCCTCTCGACGTGCCTGGGAGGTGTTCCTGGGTTCGGGATATACAGTGGCTGTTCATGCACAGCACGATCCCTCAAGCCGAGAAGGAGTCCGACGTTCTCATCCGGATACCTAGCTAAGAGTGCGCCAATACCAGGAATCACCACTGTCCTGGTGTCAAAGTAGTGGCATGGTGGTAATTCTCCATCTGATCCGCAAGTGTGGCGACTGACCCTGATCGTGACGACCTGGGTAAGCTTGGCTAGGTTGACCTCGGGACTCCAGAGAACCACAATGGCTAAGGGAACCAAACTCCGAAGGTATGGAAATTTTACTACGGCCCACACAACCAGTGACGATGCGTCATCTGAGTATCCAAGTAAGTATCGAAGCATAAAATAGTCGTAGATACATAGATGGATAGATGAATATAGAGCTAAATATGGAATGACAAGACGAGGGAAACGGAGATGGAGGGTTAGAGAGGGGATGAAGAAGGAGAAAAGAGGAAAGAAAGAGATGAGAGAAGGAAGAAATGAGAAAAAAGATGCAAAGAAGAAAGGAGAGGAAGAAAGAAACAAGAGAAGGGAGAGACAGAGGGAGAGAAGGAGAGCGACGGGGAGACCGTGACCGAGTAGACCAACAGTAGTTTCCGGTATAAGAAAAAGCACTAGTTATGCAATGCAAAAATTTCTCGCCAGAGAAAGTTTTTTGAAAGCTTCGTCATAAGTACCATGTCGTATTCTGGTGCGAAAAAGTTCGGAATCAAGGCTAAGGTTCTCATAAATTTTTCATTAATCGTACTGTCTTTTGGTAAAGTCACCAAAAAGCCTCTTTTGGTGTAATCAATATGAGTGCAGATATTCGTCGATGACACTATTCCGCACAGGTAAGGTCATATTTGTTACCGATGACGTCATATTATGGCCAATGATATCATATTGCCCATGAGCTCGCGTGTTTCAGTTCATTCACTAGTTTTAGCATTAGTTCTTCTTCACACCTATTGTGTTAATTGATCACAATGAGTTCGTGTTTGCCACGTTGTGATTCCGTGCACTAATAAAGTCACTTAATTTTTTTCTGTTAACCTTGAAATTAATAAATTAAGGGCGTGTGTGGGGCAGTGGTCGGATGCGCCCTGCAACATACACATGGAATCGGTAGCCGCGCCCATGGCCCACCAAGCCTTCCCTCCCTCCAGGGTCGGCAAACACTGGCTCGATACATCGGTAGGCCACCGTGAGTCATTGTAAAGCCCAGATATGCATTCAATCACCTCCAAAGATGCTTAATGAAGTAGAGTGCATGACGTATCCCTCAAGGATTGATCAACGCCGAGAGCTTTACCCATTTTTATTTTTAACCTTGAAATTGCTCGCACTGCGACTGGTAAATACAGAGTATAAGTGTTTCTCTTCCTATGCAATACGCAGCTATTGAAAATTCCTTCTGTGTGTAATACATGGGTCAAACAAGTCTCTCATCTATCCAATGTTAGCAGCCTGATACCGATACCAACGTTTCTGCAAAGAGCTTGTTCCCATCAACTAAGGACGCTAACTACCGCTGTGAAAACTTAGAACAGCATTGAATCCCCCCTTCCCATCCGAAACCGAAAAAATTGGCTTTAGTTGGGATCAGCTTTCCAGTGTACGTTGGAACCTTTTGGAACGGCTATCCAAGGATTCTAGGCGAAATCTACTCGACCAGCATTTAACACTTTCATGAAGAACACGACACCTTCAGTGTTATCCGAACTCACACACAGATTCGAAAAATATCGAAGAGGAAAATTCGAAGCATAAGGTTGCAATCCAACCTGATGACATGTACTATAAGTAAATCAATGCAGTCTAGTGTATTTTTGACTTTCTCGTAGTGCGATGTACAGTGAAGGTATTCATCACCTCAGCAAAGTTTCCCAAGTTGAGGAAGAGCCTGGCGTTTCCATTAGGAATCCCAGCTAAGAGCAAACCTATACCAAGATCCACTACCGTCATGGCGTCAAACTAGTCGCCCTAGTGGCCAATCTCTCCCTAAAGTATAAGTGCGGCGAGTGCTTGTGGTGGTGACGACTCTGACTAGGCCGACCTTGGGACTGCAGAGAACCAAGGTGGCTGAACCAGCAATACTCCCGAAAAATGGAAATTATGCTAGGTCCCACACAATCAGTGAAGATGGGCTTTCCGAGTATCCGAGAAAGTATCCAAATTAGTTCACGTTATGCTGGATAGATATGGTGCAATGTCAATACTGAGTTACCCATCATGTTACTATTATTGTTATAGTAATAACTGTTAAGATATTAAGGTATTCTATGAAAAGGGCAAATCATTTGAACCGTGTCTTATGGACACGAAATTCAATCCCAATTGGTTTGTAGGTAATCACTTTTTATTAACTGCCTATTCTTTTTTTTTCATAGTAGGGTATGATGTGAAATATAACCACAACAATGCTGAGGTATTAGCAAAACTCCGGACAGCAGTGTCTGCGGTGGATATCGAACATGATGTTACCTTTTCCGAGGCTAACATGTTCACTACCACTCCATGCGGACCCTTCATTTTGCCATTGTCCCAACCGTGTTTCTCTCCGTGGACGTGCGCTTCGCATTTTTGCAAATCATAGTGGGGGTAAGTGTTGAGCATCGTTATGGTTCTTTTGGTTTGTTTTTTTACGTTTTCAAATCAATTTTTTCTATACCATCCGTTTTTTAAACGACTTACGTTGGGCAAATTGTTGCATCGTTTCTTTTACGATGCGGTTTCTCATTGTCCCAGTCAATGTCGCCGTCATCGTCAAAATTGCCATCGTCATCAGAATCATCAGAATTCTTGTCCACTCGATTGTGATCACTTCGTGACAATACGCTACCGTCCGTCGAATACTCTTCGACACTAAATGATCTTTATTTGCGTGTATTCCATGTAACTAAGTATTTCACGCATATTGATCGGATGTATTGATCGATCTCTTGACCCATTTACAATGAGGAGCATCCACGTCACTACGTTATTAGTTTAATCAAGGTCTTATCGATTCCTCTTTCATTAAATGATATGCAAGTTATGTAAGTACACAGTACATAATGCTATGCATTTTTTATGATTTAGTAAACACATAGAGCGTTGGTGTTGATCAATTCCATAGAAGGATACCACGCATTCTACTTGATTCGTTGAGGTGAATGAACACATTTTTGCCTCTATAGGAGCATTAGACCACCCACTGACCTATCAGAGAAGTTTTATATCCCCCTTAAGCAAGTCCGGTAACAATTTTCGGGGATGGAAGTAGCTGAGGTCAGTGAGAACGAACCAGTGAGCGATCCAGCGTGTCTTCGTCCCTGTTGCTGTGAACCACTAACTACTGATTACAGTATAGGCTATTTAGAAAGAAAAATTAGTGTGCAACAAAGTCTTTCGAAAATATTTTCGGAACAAAACGGTGTTTCCTCATTACGAGGCTTAAAATTTTCATCTCACATCGTCGTTTTTCTTTTCTTCTTTATTGGTTTGTTTTAGTCATTAAGCTATCTTAAGTATTGCTGGTAGCACTGATTGATAGAAATAGCTGAGAGACAGGCGAAACGAAGGACCCACATAGTGTGGTGGTGAACGCGTTAGCCCGCTAAAGGGTAATAGCGCGTTCGTTCCACCGCAGACTCCCTGCGGTCCGGAGTTTTGCAAATATCTCAGCGTCATTGTGATTGTATCTGAACTATTTTCATCATAGCTCTACCAGTCATCGTCATGGCTAGACAAATTTGTTCATTTCTCCGTAATGGTGCGAACAGGATGAAAGATCAAGCAATCTGAATGCAAACAGAAAAAGAAAAAAGCTGAAAAAATCCGATTACGATCAGAATTTTTTTATTTGTACAGGTTGATGAAACCGTCTTCAACAAGAGTTGCTTTTTCTCTTCTGCTCAGTTTTCTATCTTTTAAGAAAAGAAATGTCGTTCACTTTTTTTCTTCCCCTAAGTCGTTTGTTTTTTTTAGAAAGGAAAGGTCATCTAGCTAGTTGACAACCAACAAATTCCTCTAACAAATCCTTCTGTCCAGTGATTTTAAAATTTTTTTTATTTCATTTATTTTATATGACCCAGCTTCACGTCTACTGTACGGATCCCAGCAGTTCCCACATTCGATTTGTTTCCTCGCATCCGTTGTCCACGAAGATCTTCCAAATTTTCCCGTGTGGTTTCGGTTGCTGCTTGCGGATTTTCATTTCATCTTGAACGTCGTAGAATACTGGTCGAGTCGATTCCCCCTGGAGTACTGAGATAGCCGGGTAGGAGTGTTCCCAATTTTGTTGACAGAGTAATTTTTTTTCGTCTGGTACCAATTTCCTGACCCTGGAGGGATAAGGAGCTTGGTTACCTGGAGCGAAATCGAACTAGCACCATGCTCGCGATGGCGAGCATCACTACTACTGTGCTATCCGCCCGTGTTTGATTTTAAAAATACAACCCATGAATGTTTGTTACATTTATTTCCATAAAATATAATTTACTCATAATCATATAGAAAACAAGGCATTCTCATTGAGCCACTGAACAATCTTGGACTAAGAATAGCTCACGAATACTTCCCACCTAAATGCTTGCTATCAATCGATAAATCGAGTTGTTTTTTTATTTGCTGCTAAATCTGTTTCTTTTACTGCTCAGTTAATCTTGGTAGATTAAGAGTTAATATAACAGCACGTTCATTTATGAAATATTTTAAAAAATGAGAGAGTACAATACAGGAATTTACGACTTCATAAATTTTCCTGGGCTGTCACCTTCCACATTTTCGTTAGATTTTTGTCGTGTTCTTTTCTAAATCCCTAAAGGACTAATCGTTATTCTTCATATTATAAATGGCAGTCATAGGCCAAGCATTTGTCAGGTCAATAGGTCATTTGGCGTGATCCCGTGGGACTTGTTATCAGCCGATCGGAATCGTTAAGGATGTGTGCCCAGCTCGCCGTAAACACAAAGTTCTTTTTTAAGAAGAACAAGAACACGAAAAGAAAAGAAAATGAAAAGATTCCTGAAGTGAAAGTGCCTATCCCAAGGTATGAAAATGTGGCTGCAGTTAGTGAATCTGAGTGAACTCTGCAGTCTTTCACTAAGATCACAGTTAATCATTAATTATTATTAACATGGAGGAAACGATGAAAAACATGAGGAACACAGCAAGTTGTAGAAAAGAAAGGTGCGAATAGAAACTAAGCATAGAATTTTGACGAAGACGACACATCGAGAAGAGGAACAACTGTGGACCATCGACATGGATCGTGGGCTCTGATGAAGACGAGGACGTGGAAATGTTAGCCGAATAAACGTCTTTAATAACCTCGTGTAAGCTCAACAATATAAACATAAAGCAAATAGTTTCTATGTGTTATAAACGTGGACCTCTTCGCTCTACAGTGCTATCCTCACACAATTATCCGAACTTATCGACTTGTGATAAATTGATGACAGTCCGCCGTTCAAATATTTTCTATTTATGCGGAGCACTAACTTTTTTGACTAATTAGTCAATTAACCTTAATTAATTTGACTTAAATCAATGGGACTAATTTTCCACTTATATATATTCTTACGAACTGCTCTTGTTGAGCTGATACGAGGTTGGTATCAGTTGGTGTTGTTGTTGTCGTTGCTTTGGTTCGATAACCAACGTTTCGGCGACTTCTGCCTTAAAACCATATTGCTGCGTGTGGGATCAACCGTGTGTTGTTCACATGGGATGGCCGAGGCTTACAGAAAGTCGGTCGTTTGATTTCATTTCTATTTGTTCTGTGCTTTTCGTTTTCTCCTCTTCTAAAACTTCAACGATGCTTTATGAAAGCACAGAGACAATTCGCGATGAGATTTTGAACGACCAACATTCCCTCCATTTTTTCAAGGTTCCAAAAACCAAGGTGATGTATGTGTGCACAGTTTTCTTTAAAAACATTTCGCTTACATCACCCAATGCCATGCAAGTTTTTTCTTCCCTATACCCGTCTTAGCGCTATCTCCCTTCCAATCCGATGCTGTGCGATAATGTTCTTTCCCGTCTATTAGGAATAGGGCCGACTTTTGACATAGAAGGAAAAACGTGATGCAGAAGGAGGTGTGGCTGCAGAAGAGGGGATAAGGAGAGGTAGATGAACAGATGGACAAACAAGACAGATATACAGGCAAATGGACAAATAGATAGATGGACAGACAGAGAAACAGATAAAAAAAAGAAACAGATATGGAGTGGAATGGGTGAGAAGGGAGTGAACTTCAGTATTTTTTTTCCGAATTTTTAACAAGATCGTCCCCATTCTTGAATTTTTGAGGTAGAAATCTATGCTGTTCGCCTTCTGAACGTGGGGAAAAATTTCTCCAAATACCAAGAATGTGACGTTTCACTAGAGCAACACTAGTTTTTGCTGTCGTATAGTTCGCTCAAAGTAAAGTACGACAGGTATAGACTAACTAACGAGTGGAAAGCACGATGGTAGTGATCCCGCCCATGACACCGACGGCCAACTCAGCCACTTAAAGCACTGGTTCGACATCGTATTAGGCTCTCTAAATCTCTAATCATTCCAGGTTGGGAAATGGGTACCAGACTTCTCCGGGGCAAGCCCACTTCCTCTATCCACGTTGGAGCGCCTTAGCACTGCCATCCCAGTGTTCCAGGGAGAGGTCTAAATCAGCATTGAATAACATTCCTAGTAAGAACGAAAAAAATCCTCAAGCATCCACCGAGTTCACTCGCAAAATGGGTTCAAAGAGACTTTCGTGGATGGTGGGCACGACGAAACCAATTGAATACAAGAATTGTTGGAGTGCACATATTGTGATGTGGCTGCCGGGTCATGTAGTGAAATAAAAAATACGGTGGTTTATATAATAACAACAATGCCGGTCGTAATATTAATATTGGTAATGACAACAACAGTGGCAGTTTCAAACTCTTTACTAGAACAAAAAACTAGAAGTACTTTGTAGAGTTTTTTATGCACCCAAGATTTATGAACGGCTAACGAAGTTCTACAATCATCACTTCATTAAAAGCAAAAAAAAATGTCGTCCGGGCAGTAAAAACCAGTTCTGACAGGTGTATGAGGAACGATCGATCGCCACTTTCTTTGACGAGTTTACTGGCAGTGAACGATGTATTTAGTAAAGTTGTCACGATAGTGAAGAAAAACTAGGAAGAAATGTTATAAGCGTAATTGTAATGGATTCAAAAGAATGTAGTCGAGAAGTGAGAAAAATTTAGTTCGTTTCATAAAAGATTAAATCACCAGTTATTGTAACATGCTTGCTGTTGATTGGCATAATAGAATTTCATAAGCATGCCTATTAAATTAGTAGCTAAAAGGTCTTTTAGAGTTCCTTGAGATTGTTCAATGATGAGTAATCCAACGAGAAGTCGTCAAGCCCACCAGTAAATAGCTGGTTTCGGGGGCTTGAGAAATGTGAAAAACATGATTCGATAAGAATGGGCCATTTTCGGAAAAATGAGTCTCACCGTCCCGTACGATTGGAGACGAACTTAGCCGTGAATACGGTGAGAGGGAGCGTAGTGAACGAATCATGGAACGATCGAGTCGAGTAGAGAAATTACGGTAACTGGTTGAGTGGGCCGGTTTTAAGGATGGAGGACCTGTAAGCTTGGCTTTCCATTAGAGTTCCGTTCTGAAGCAAGAATTGACTAAACGGCTACGCTAATTAGAGCTGATAATGCTCTCATTTTTTTATTTCACACGATCTATGCACTTATCATGAGGATTCCAAGACAACTTGCACTCGATTCGTTCCCTCGCATATATCATTAAGGAAAGTGTCAAGCTTTTTGCGAGTGGCATATATGGGAATGTACGGTTGCTGGATACGGGTTTTCCGTTAGTCATGAATGTCATTGAATGTTGCTCCAGTTGCTTCTCCTTGGAGTGCTCAGATGACCCTAGCCAGGGCGGTCCCACTAAGATTGCTAAGCATGTCTTTTTCCAGACAAATATGGTACCGAATTGCAGAACCCGGAGGGACAAGCGGAAATGTATGAATGACACTTGGTTATGGTCGAATTTTTGGCCTATTGTATTGGAAAGCAGCGAACCAGCTCTGAAACCACTTTATAGGTCTGTACTTTTTTTCAGGAAAAGAGTGATGTTTTCACGGAAAATAACTGATGTTGTTCAGAGCGCGGCGATGATCAGAGATTAAAATATTATCAGTGATTGTTATTAAAAAAAGGATGAAGTATTGGAAAGTAAGCATTGTCACGAGAGAACGTATGACTAATATGTTATTATTATTATTATTATTATTATTATTATTATTATTATTATTATTATTATTAATTAGACCAAAAGAATTAGGGATTAACTGAGCGTTGTTTCTGGTGGTCTCTTGCCACTGCATTGTTTCAATTTTATATTCCAAGTGGGAAAAAATTTTGTTTCATTTTAATATTCAGATGCTTTGAAGAAGTAAAAAACAGCTCCAAAACAAGGTTTAGAAAATATTGGAGGAACTAGAAAATGAAGATGGCGCGTGCAGAAGATATTAAGGAATAAGACTCGTCGTTATTCGACAGTTAAGCACTAAACAATGGCTTAGGTGATTACGTTGAGCTTCATTAAGTAACTTTATTACCAATTCTCTAAGAGTGAAGGTAATTTGAGGAACGAATAAACTCACCGTGAAGGCTTTTGCGTGGCGACGGTGGTCATCAAGCCAACGTTCTCGTTCATCCTGTCCAACGTCTCATCGGTGGGCGGTATTTGTTCGTCTTTCATCATGATTATTCTACCACTTACAGTCTAGAGCGGTAGATTGCTTTACACTTCATTCATTCATCATACACTTCCGCCGCCGCCATCATTGCCGCCTCCGTCGCCATCGTCGTTGTCGTTTCGAAACTACGAAAGCAAAACATTAGCACTAAATTTAGAACGGCAATGAGACCGAAACGGGAAAAAAAAGAGACCTCAAAGTGCAAGGCCGTCATTAGATGTAAAGGCACCGGACGTGAACAGATAACAGAATATTTGCGATGGTTTACAAAGAAGAAGAATAAGAATAAGAATAAGAATAAGAAGAAGGAAGAAGAAGAAGAAGAAGAAGAAAGAAGAAGAAGAAAGAAGAAGAAGAAGGAGAAGAAGAAAGAAGAAGAAGAAGAAGAAGAAGAAGAAGAAGAAGAAGAAGAAGAAGAAGAAGAAGAAGAAGAAGAAGAAGAAGAAGAAGAAGAAGAAGAAGAAGAAGAAGAAGAAGAAGAAGAAGAAGAAGAAGAAGAAGAAGAAGAAGAAGAAAGAAGAGCAAGAAGAAGAAGAAGAAAGAAGAAGAAGAAGAAGAAGAAGAAGAAGAAAGAAGAAGAAGAAGAAGAAGAAGAAGAAGAAAGAAGAAGAAGAAGAAGAAGAAGAAGAAGAAGAAGAAAGAAGAGCAAGAAGAAGAAGAAGAAGAAGAAGAAGAAGAAGGAGAAGAAGAAGAAGAAGAAGAAGAAGAAGAAGAAGAAGAAGAAGAAGAAGAAGAAGAAGAAGAGGAAGAAGAAGAAGATGAAGAAGAAGAAGAGAAGAAGAAGGAGAAGAAGAAGAAGAAGAAGAAGAAGAAGAAGAGCAAGAAGAAGAAGAAGAAAGGAGAAGAAGAAGAAGAAGAAGAAGAAGAAGAAGAAGAAGAAGAAGAAGAAGAAGAAGAAGAAGAAGAAAGAAGAGCAAGAAGAAGAAGAAGAAAGAAGAATGAGGAAAAAAGAAGAAGAAACCGTTGACTACTGACTTGTACGGGAAGTGAATAGAACGATAGAAGAGTTAGTGTTTCATTAATCATTATAAACAACTCTGCCACCCAATTTACATTACGCCGTCAGAGCAAACAAAGAAAGAAATGAAAAGTGGTTGAATAAATATTTAGCATGAATCTGAATATAACAGTAGTTCACTAACTTGTTCTCCTTAAAGAGCTACAGTTCACAGAAGCGCCAAACAATATACCTTTAAAAAATTGACCAACAAAATCATGCTTAGCATTGATGTGTCGAACTTTTCACCATGTGGCACTTAAGGTTTAATAATGTTACATTTTATTGGGAAAGAAAATGGGAAATGCTTGACGTAGACGGCTTCGGGATTTCCCCACGCACACAAACACGACAAGCTGTGTTATCACGAAATTTTATACTTCGATTGATCATCAGCGGTACGAGTAGATGGTCTTCTTATTGTTTTTCTACTAGACATCCGGCTGATACCATAGTATGCGGCGTGATCTTTGGTCAGTGTGTACGTTACCGTCTGTTTTCGTCATATCTTCCGATGCTTTTGTCAGAATAACGGTGTGTATACGTGCATGTAGGTGTGCATGGATGTATGTATATGTACGTAGATGAGTATGTATATCTATCTGTGTAATGTGTGTGTGTGTGTGTGTGTGTGTGTGTGTGTGTGTGTGTGTGTGTGTGTGTGTGTGTGTGTGTGTGTGTGTGTGTGTGTGTGTGTGTGTGTGTGTGTGTGTGTGTTTGTTGTTAAGTATAAATGTTCGTGGTGTAGAATGCAGAACATTAACCGCAACAAAATTTTCGACATGAAAAAGACAAGGATCCCTAGCGACCGGCGACAGTTAAGAAGTAATGAAAGTAATTCGATAGCGCTTGTGGAAAATATTTTAACAGTGTATAAGTTTCAGCTCACTGCCTATTATTCTTCCATGGCAGAGTGTTATGCGAAAATCCAACCATATCGTTGCTGAGATATTTCCAAAACACAGACCCATGACCACAATGGAACCCTCGACTACCTTTCACCTATTACCCATTACAACATTAATACCCATGCTTTGCCTTTCTCTCAGCGTGCTTTTCACAAATATCTCAGCTTCACTGTGGTTGTTGTCCATATAATACCCTGGCATGACAAAATAATAAGCAGTAAACAAAAAAGTTATACATTGTGATTTCTGACTGCAGCCTCAGCTTAATTGGGTTCAATGCCCATTTGTGCTCACAAGATCATTCCCGTTGACTGGTGATGGCTGATGGTATTGTTAGGGTAGAAAACTGGCTGCGAGAAAGGCAAAGCAAAGGCCTTGATGGTGCAGTGGGTAACACATGTGTATCCGGAATGTGAAATCGCGCGTTCGAATCTGGCATGGAGGCCGCATTTTGCAAATATTTCAGTAACATTGCGACTGTACTTTAACAGCGTTATGAGGAACTAAAGGATAAAGGGTGAAGCTCTCGGCGTACATCAATCCTTAGAGGATGCGCCATAGGTTCGACTTCATTAAATATCATCAGAGGTGATTGAATGCATATCTGTCCGTTACAATGACTCGCGTTGGCCTACGACGTATTGAGCCGTTGGTGCATCCTCCCAAACAAGTCTGATACCAATTTTCCGACCCCAGAGGGATGGACGGTTTTTGTGGGTCGAGGAGACGGGATCGATCGCATCTGTATTTAAGAGCGCTCTAACCACTGCGCTACAAGCGCGTCCTTGCTGAAAGGATATATGGTGGCAAACTTTCTAATGGAGCAGTCGATTAGATCATACGGATTAATGTACGAGTAGAAATTGCTTACATTACCGTGTAGAATTTTTACAAAAACAAATACAGTAACAGCAACGAGTGACGACTGGAAACCATGTGCTGTTAATGTCAAGGCCGATTCATAGTTTGACGTTCGTTGTTTTGGAGTTAAAATTGTTGTATGGTAGCTGTTCCGTTTGAATTGAATTGTCGATGATTCAGAGTTTTACGTCGTGTTCTGAAAATTGTCGTATTGATTGACAAATTACTCGATCATTACATTCTGTCAACAATACAGTAAGATTTAGAAACCTGACCAATCATTATGTAAAAGGAGACCTACACGAAATGTTTTTTTAGGCTCGTTCAGTCAAATTTATTAACTGTACAGACGAGATTAAGCTCCACTATTCATGTTGATCCTCCCAGCGGTTTACCGCCCTCATCGTGGCTGGGAGGTGTTCCTGGATGTCGGACTGCAATGTACAGAGGGGGGATTCGTCCCCCCGGCAGGGTCTCCCAAGCTGAGAAGGAGTCCGGCGTTTCGATCAGGAAACCTAGCTAAGAGTAAACCAATGCCGGAATCCACCACCGCCCTGGTATCAAAAATCGCATGGTGGCAAATCTCCCTCTGATCCACAAGCACTGCGACTGCCTGTCGTGGTGACGACCTGAGGCAGACTTTGGCCAGGCAGTCCCCGGGATTCCTGGGGACCATGATGGCTTAACCAGCCAATCCCCGAGAAATGGTGATTATGCTGGGGCCCGCACAGCTAGTAAGGACGGGCCGTTCAAGTATCAAGTAAGTATTCATGTTGGTCACATCTGTTGATAAATAAGAGCTTTTTCAAATCTGAAGCGCTCAAATTTAGACTTGAGGAAGGATGTGGTCGGCAAATACGTCTTCGGAGTTCTCGACTTTTTTTTGAAATCTTGTCATTACTCCAGAATGCTGTTAGTTAATGATGAGCTTGTATTGTGGAAGTTTTCAATTTTTTAAACACGGCATTGCAATTTCATACCGTTTTCATGAGTTAGTGAACCGACTGACAAGTGTTTTCCTAGGCAAAGATATCACTTCCTCTTCACTAATGACTTACTTGACAATTGATCGTTTGCATTTATATCGATGCATAGCCTTTCCGACTGCTTATTTTTTTTCACAATACCTATTCCACACGCTTTTTTGTATTGATTAAAAATCTCATCTAACGCCTAAGTGGGAAGGACGTAATCCATGAAAAACCATCCTTTAGGTTTAATGATTTGCAAAAAGCGTTTTCTTCGAACGAACTTTTCAATAGGCACCACCAACCATGAAAAATTGAGCGCAGTCCCAAGAGCTCGCTAGCAAAATTGAGCATTTTTTTCATGTTTTCCACCCACTTTCTTGCCAAAATTCTTCATCATCCTCGTTATTGCTTAGTAGTCGAGGAAGGTATTGAGTGCTAGGCAAAGAAGTTGCATATCTGTTAAGCAGTTAGATAAGATAGGTTATGGGCAATCAACTAAATGTTGCCTCCATCCTTTGGCTTTTTGTACGATAATGTTATACTTGGGTAGTTTCATCGTGGAGAACAACGATCTCAGAAAAAGCGGTGAAGAATCTCTACCGTCTTTTCGCACTCAGACTGGGTACTGCAGTGGTCATCGATGGCCACTTATCAGCCATCGTAACAATTCATAATGGTGTAAATGGTTTAGTTTCGTAAAAAGCGTATGATTATATTTCTTCGCGAATATTCGATGCTTCAGCTGGTTCCGCTTCTTCTTGACATCTAAAACCTTAAATGATGAGTTTTAAAAGGCGTTCTGACATGAATGACAACGGTGCAAAAAATTTAAGCTGATTTTATCTGTGGTAATCACTGTGAATCTCGTCATTCACCAGTTTATCCATCCGTCCACAGACCGTTCAAATAGTCGGATGGCTTTTTTCGATGTGGTCGTAAGTGAACGATTGATGTAAACTGTCCTGGTTTCACGTAATCGATCACTAAGACGACGTTTTTTTTAGCAGATCATTACACTTTCTGCAACTTTTGCAAAAATAATTCAATGTGCCAAAAACGTAAACACTATAATGCTGAGATGTTTGCAAAACCCCTGAGCGCAGGTGTCTGCGGTGGCGAACGAACGCGCTATTCCCCTTTCCGGGGGGCTAACGCGTGCACCACCACACAATGCGGGTCTTTCGTTTCGCTTGTCTGTCAGCTAGTTTTCTACCGATCAGTGCCGTCAGTAATCATCCGCCAATGGGATTGATCTGAGGAGCACAAATCGGCAACGAACCCAGTTAAGCTGAGGCTGTAGTCGAAATCACAGTGAAATCAGTGGACAGTAAATAAAAAAAAATTAACATAAACACTATGTTTAACAGTTTTTCGGCAGCCACCCTGAGAGCCTTTTTTCCACTTAGTGGTGCATTTATTCACAACTTGACTGCTTGACTTTGTCCTTTAGTAAAAAAACTGACTTACGTAGGTTACCTAGTAACTAACTATTCATCCATCTCGAAAAAAATTCCATGCATAAGTGAAACATAAGGATTTAAAAAATAGTTTCACAGTCAAAAGAATTAGATGAATAGAAAGGATATAGAGATAAAGAAGTGTTATTAGCAGCCACGTTAGCCTCATTGGTTATTATCAGATAATTTTAATGAGCTAGAACTTTCTACTTTACTTGTAGTGATATTTCCCTTAGGAAAACCTACGTCTAACTAGCAATTCATTGAGACTCATGACGAAACTACATTCTGATTAAAATCGGCACCATTTTCTTATGTTCTTTCCAATTTTCCTAGCACTAAGCTGATTATTACAATTTCCACATTCGTTGTTTGAGTAAAGCTTTGGTGTTGAATAGCGATGGGTAGGCGAGATCGTTCCCCATCAGGGATCATCATCCTCATTCTAGGGTGAAAATGACTTTTATATTTTCATCCGATTTTCCTGTTAACAATCTCACTGAAGCATTTAATTTGCAGTTAAATGAAAATTATCCTAAAGTGCAAACGATTTTTCGTAATGGCGAACCCACTCATGTTCGCAACTGTAAATTGCCTCAACACAGCCACAGATAATTATGTTCGACTTTCAAAGAAAGTTGATTTAGTAGACTTCAATCGTATTTGGATAAAAGTGCTTAACAGCTATTGCATTTGTAATGAACCTGCATGGTTCTTAAATAAATATATATTTATTTATACGATCTTATGAACTGATCTTGTTGAACTGATGATACGAGGTTGGTACAGGTCTTCGTTGTCGTTGTTGTTGTTGTTGTCGTTGCTGCTGGTGTTGTTGGTCGATGGCTGACGTTTCGGCAATTTCGCTTTCCTCAGATCCGTGCTGTTACGAGCGCGACACTTCCATGTACCAGTGAAGCATTTAAACAAACAGTTTATCCCATTCATTCGTATTCATTATTCGATGTGAACATTGCACAGGTGGTCTAATCTGCGGAAAACTGAACCGCACAATTCCCTTTATGGTTAAAAATCCACGATTTGACTTTTTCTGTAGAGGAAAAAAACTAGAGGTTATGGAAGTGATTGAACGAGTGCACTATCTAAATGCGATTCTTTTCAAACTTTGAAGAAGACGAAGTGCCGTAAAAAATTCAGTTGTTGGAAGAAGATGATTCCTAAGCAGCTTCTTACCAGCTCATTAGCAAATTCAAGTCGTTGATCAATGCTGAGGTTAACGAGGTTGACAGAAAATAGGTCTTAGGAGCCAAAAAACTACGACAATGTTTTCACATAGTCTGCTCCTTCCTTCTTTACAGTTCCTATTTATATTTCTCACTACTGTTATGCATTCCATATCCATTAGCCTTTTTTACATGACCCGTCATCACATCTACTGTGCGGTTCCAGGCACTTCCTGCTTCGATTCCTTCTCGCATCCAACATCCCGCGAAGATCTTCGAACATTTCGGTTGTTGTTTCTGCTAGTAATTGAGGAATTCGTCTTCTTTATGGATGTCGTAGAATTCTGGTCGAGTTGATTCTCGATTCTCCTTGCAGTCTTGGAGATGGCTGGGCTAATGCGTTCCTCCGTGGATTGGAAGAGAGCGTTAGAGTTGGATCGAACTAGATCCTTTGCTTAGTGATCGACGATCGACGGAATCGCTAACCACTGCGCTACTTCTGCAACCACTCATCTTTAGCTAACTAAAGATGTGGTAACAGGTGATCGCATATCGCCCAATATTAGCTGCTAGTTTGCTCCTTCCTAGTAGAATAGCGTTAAATTAATGTGCCAGTTTGGAAGAACATTCCGTTTCTATTCGCATGGTTTGTCTTGCGGCACCTTTAATATCCACTTAAAAAAATAATGTAGTCTATCTACTCTATTAAATCTACTCTAAATATCTACTTAGAGAAGTAACGTACACCTAACCATAGTGGATTCCAAAAAATCGCTTAATTTTACTAATGAGGACCTTTAAAAAATCCATTTTTATCCATAAACAAAGACTTTCTCAGCAACAAAGAAAACATTAATGGTTGCTTCAATATGATGAGAAAACTGAATTTTGCCTTCACTACTTGTTCGAGTTTCCATTCTTTCGTAACAGTTGCTTTACCATTCTCTCACCTCAGTTTTCCACTTAACAGTGACAACGGCGACAAAAAAATGAATAATAGGCAGTAAATAAGAAGTTAGTATCATTAGGATATTCTGAGCAAAATGATTGCTCATTAAAAAATGTCCGTTAGCATATAACGCTCAAGATATATGGTGTGTAATGCTTGCTTGTAGGGTCAAAGTGGACAGAATGCATCGTACTCAATGCTTTTCGTTTTCAGTGGTTCAATTATCAATTAGAGCCTTTTTAGCTCATTTTTATGCCCATTTGATAGATTGTTTAACAGGGATGTTTAATCAGGTCTGGATCGTGAGAAAGTTTCCTAACACTAAGTAATTTACGAAAAAGCCTTCTTTGGAAGGAATTCATTTTACATGTATTAACGTGTAGGATGCCACCGTTCGTTCACCACTGGTGATAGTTAGAAGAGTTTATTCATCAATCAATTTTTGTAATGTGTACAAGTTCGATAACTACGGATCCGTTTCTTACTTCAACTACGATGCTTTCTTGGATAATTAAGCTGACAGGAGCTTGCTAAAGATGTTTATTCGGCAAGCCTTTCAACGTCTTCGCCTTTCTCAAAGCTGATGGTCGGAGTTGATGTCTACCTTCGTTCGTCGTTTCGATGTGGTGTCTTCGTCGTCGTATCGAGTAGGATCTTTTTTAGGGGAGCACCGCTCGAATGAGGCAACCCCGCTCGGCGACACTGTTTTATACAGGACGGTTGCTATTGATATGACTATCCGTTGATAACAATTTGTTTTTTTAACAGAAAAATCCATCCTGTAGCAGTCATTATTAAATTATCCTTCGTATAGCGAATAGCAACGAGGACTTAGTTGCCTTGTTTATCGTTTGGGTGCTCAGAAGGATGCTAAGAATCTTCAAGAAAACATGACTGCTAAATATTTAGTGGACGGATGTTCGTGGCGCATGGAAAACCGTAACTGGACAGGTTGAATAAGCTCATGATGCGCCTATCCTCGTCAGCCTGGTATTTAACTCGACCAAAAATCATGCAATAACTCTTGGGACAAGTAAGTGACCTTTCGATAGACAACCACAGAGAGACTGTGTGAAGTAAGTGTGAGATCGAAGAATTTCGTACTCAGAAGATTTCTAATCAGCTCATCGGCTTCCAAAGAGGAATAAAGGAGGGAGAGGCAAAGAGATAAAGTTTTATGCGTGCGATAGTAGCACGAGTGATAATATCCTATCAACGGCCATATATGAGATAAAGATATTGGTCGATGGCTGAAGAAGCTACCAGTAAAAAGCTGTTTCTTTCACTTTGTGCCCCTAATTCTGCCACTTTTCTTCCAATATTATCAATGCCTTGTCACGAAACTTGTTCCATGAATTATTTGTTAAGAAGATATACGCCGTAGTTTACGCACCAATTTTTCTTCTTCGATGTTTAATACAGTGCCTTGGTTTCCTAGAACACAGCGTCTTCCTTTTGTAAAAGATAGTAAGACATCTCACAGTACAACACTGAGGTACTACTGCCCCGTTTTGGATTAACTACCGATCCCCAGACTGGCATATTGTTTGCATATAGGAAAATTGGAAGAGTTTTCATTATAACTATGAGTACCCACTGTGGTCTCACATATTTTTCAAGTTTTGCTCAAGTTTTTTCACTCCCACTTTTTTTCTGCGACCTATTAGAACATACAAAACGATCTATATGTAACCGCCAACGATGCTGAGATATTTTCAGAACTCCGAACCGCAGGCTACAGTGGGCATCGAACGCGCTATATTAGTCTTTCCGGAATCCATCGTTTCACCTTTCTCTGAGTCGTGTTTTACACTATAGATGTTATTAGTAATATGCCGCATGGTATGATGGTGAACACATTAGTCCCCCGGCAACGGTAATAGCGGGTTCTATTTCCACCGCAGATGCCCGTGATTTGGAGTTCTGCAAACAACTCAGCTTCATTGTGGCTAGATTTCATACCATACCCTACAATGATAAAAGAATAGGCAGTAAATAGAAAAGAAGATGACTACATTGTGATCTATCAATTGTGTTCATAAGTTGTTCATAGGACCAAAATTCCTTTAGAACATATGGACTTTTGCTCGAACCCTTATTCTGGTTTTAGCCATGCTTTCAATTTGTCCGCGGTTGAAGAATTGGTACCAGACTTCTTTAAGTGGAAAAAACCTGGATTGGCAAATTGACGTGCCATTACAAGTCATTTTAGCCATCCGAGGTCAGGAAAGTCTTACCATACTTGTTCAGGAGGATGAAAAAACTGAGCTGTTACATCGGTACGCCCTGCAGATAATTGTGTTGGTCAAATAGGAATCTAATCATCTGTACGGATTGAGTCAAAAACATGGCATATTCCTGAGTGACTGGTCAGCAATTGGCGCCTTATCTTCAACGTCCCACTCTCTGTATAAACCTTAACCCTATCTATAACTTAATGAAGTTGTTGACGTCAATAAGATGTAAGATTCTCATTCCATTTTGATACTAACACATGCTGGATGCTGGTTGTTCTTCTCATCGTACTCGCTACAACGACCTCCACATGGACGATGTTTTCATGCCTTAATTTTCGTCAAAAGAAGACTGGTACGCATTTGTAGACATTTTAAAACACTTTCGGAAGTTTTTTTCTACGCTTTACCTTCCAAGGGTTTACCGCCTCATCGTGGCTGAGAGGTGTTTCTGGGTGTCGGATTGCGATGTACAGAGGGGGGATTCGTCCCCCCGGCAGGGTTTCCCGAGCTGAGAAGGAGTCCGGCGTTTCCATCAGGAAGCCTAGCTAAGAGTAAACCAATACCGGAATCCACCACCGCCCTGGTATCAAAATCGCATGGTGGCAAATCTCCCTCTGATCCACAAGCACTGCGACTGCCTGTCGTGGTGACGACCTGGGGCAGACTTTGGCCAGGCTGTCCTCGGGATTCTAGGGAACCACAATGGCTTAACCAGCAAATCTCCGAAAAACAGTGATTATGCTGGGGCCCGAACAACTAGTGATGACGGGCCGTTCAAGTATCAAGTACCAAGTAAGTTTCTACGCTTTACTAAGCATTTAATCCCGTTGACTACATAGAAAATGCGCTAAAATTTTCATTCCATGACGAATGTGATTTTAGATCCGAATCCTTACGCTACTTTGAAGTCGACGTCTCAATCAACAGCTGAGCCATCGCCAAAACCTTTCGCCGAATTCTTTCATTTATTTAATCGAACACAGACGACCTCACCAAGTCGTGTCACTGTGACACCGACAGGAACGTCACGTATGACGACCACTACATCTCCTTTGACTTCAAAGTTACCTAAAAGATCAGATGACGCCTACACTGATCCTCAAAGTGGGTTTCAACTACTTTCTTCTATCTCCCTTCAAATAATGAAACATGAGTTGATAAATCCACGCATTTTTCTCCACCAAGCATCCTAGGAGTTGACTGATTGCTTATGCGTTCATTCAGTTTGCTGCTAAACATCCATCATCCACGAAGGTGTTCAGATTTGCGAGTTCGCTGACACTTGTGAACTTTATCCTCTTCATGAATGCATTTGAATGCTGATCAAATAGCTTTTTCCTGGCATCCTGGCACAGCTCTGCTTAAACGTTTTCATGTTTATTTGAGAAAGCTGCAAGAATTTGTGGATCAGAGGGCATTTTTCTATTCAAGTTTAATACTGCCCCACTGCCCCCCACCCACCCCACCCTACCCTGGGGGATGGCAAGTGTGGCTAGGCCTGGGAAGGGTCGAGTTACCGACCACATGTGTACTTAGATAATTGGATGGCCCGTCCTCACTGGTTGTGGGGCCCCAGCATAATTTCCGTTTTTCCGGAGTTCTGCTGGTTTAGCCATTGTTTCCCTGAAGTTTCGAGCTCAGCTTGCTCAAAATCTGCCCCAGGTCATCACGGTCGTCACCACTACAGGCAGTCGCCGCCGTTGTGGATCAGAGGGAGATTTGTTACCACGCGACTAGTTCGATACCAGGACGGTGCTGGATCCTGGTATTGGCTTACTCTTAGCTGGGCTTTTTGACGGAAACGCCGAACTCTTCTCAGCTTGGGAGACCCTGCTAGGGGGGATGAATCCTCGTGCTGTAGATCGCAGCTCGACACCTAGGAATGCCTCCCAGCCACGATGAGGCGGCGGTAAAGCATTGGTAGGGACCACGCGTGAATTATTTCACAGAATATCTAACCTTCAGCAGAGAAAAAGGGAATTCGATATCTATATAATTTTTCACTTGATAGAATACTTTTCAGTTCATGCCGAGTTAGGGATAAATTCTGTGTCCATTTTTCGTGGGATTGCATTAAATCCAACAGTTTTGGTCTAGTCTTTTCACTTTAATTAATGAGACGCACTCGCGAACTTGTTTCTACATATTGACGGGACAAAATGATATAGTTGTTTCCAGCAAAGAAGTATTGAAAGAACCCACAAATGCTAAGGCTTTCACTTTTTTCCTTCATTTTTCAATTTCTTTCATGTTTTCCCATGTTTTCCCTCCATATTTTCAACTTTATTCAATTCCTGCTCATTGCTTCTTGCTATTTCTTTTTTCCTTCAACTGCAATTTATAAGGTTCATTAGTGCAATTTTACATTTTGCCTTGTCGTTGTGGTAATCGATTTCGTTCCAGTCGGTTGTCGTGAAATTTTGCCGTCCGGATCTACAACCAGTGGAGCTCCAAGGAAAGATTACGTTGAATCGCAATACTTTTTGAAGCCATCTGAGAATCCAAAAAGGTCATCTTGTAACTGCATCAATGAAAAGACCACTTATGGTCAAAGCTACAAGTACACTCATCACCTCCACGAACACCACCACCAGCGCCACCCTCAAGCCACCTCTTACTCAGACTGTGAAATGTAGGTACTCAGCATTCCATCAAACTGTGTACTCTTCTAGTCATCAAATTTTCCACCAGTCGTCTGCTTTCGCTCCATGTCCCAATTTTTTCTTTTATTGGGACCCTTTTTTATAAGACCTGAATTCTTTCCCTCGATGAATCTAGGGAATTCAAAATGAATCGTTTATAAACAGTATTATTCGTCAGTCGAAATTACAATGTCTTTTTCCACTTATTCTTTTTTATGGAAGGATGTTACGTAAAATACAACTTTGGATGCTGAGATATGAGCAAAACTCGGTACCTCAGTTGCACTTTGTACCCGCGACTGCACTTTCCAGGTTCTCACATGTTATTCCATTGCACCAACCGAGGGCCTTGCTTTGCCGTTCGACTCATTCATCACGATCCATACTTTGATAGTTCCTCGTTCTTATCCAGTCTATTTTCTTTTTTCTCAACTTTAACCTTTTTGAGTTTTTTTTGGACTATCCTTTCGTTATTTTCTGCTTTCCTACGTCCATTTTTTTACTTACCACTTAATTCTCTCTGCTGTTTTTTCCTCAGACTCACTTTCTGTTGAGGATTCTGGACCATGTTATAGAAATGTAATCGATACCTTAACCTCTGGTGGTGTTGTTATTGTTGCTGTTGTCGTTGTTGTTATTGTTTCTGCCATTGTTGTTGCTGGTAGATATGTGGTTGTTGCTGTTTTTTCTTGCTGTTTTATTTATAACAATATCTTTTCAGTTAACATGGGGGCCGATTTTGGACAACCTAGGCAACCACCCTCATTTGCTAGAGTGTTCTACACAAGAAACGGCGGAAAGTCGTACCAACGTATTTGAATGTGCTACAGAAAAAGAGACTTTTAAAGAACAGCTTGGTGACATTCAATTAGTAAAAGCGAAGACAGGTGAGCCAAATTAACTACATGACTACTCGTTCCTCATTTTTTATCAGCAGCCAAATAGAACGATTTTCTGGAAAAGTTGAATAATTATCGATTACTGCGTGCTTTGGGCAACAGTAAATATCATAGCAATGTTTGAAAATCTTCAGGACGAAACGTTCAAGAAATTCTGAAAAGACTTCCAATTCGAGAATCGAAAACCAGTGACGAAATTGTTTCTGATTCGGTAGGTATAGAACTGGTCGACGTTTTGCCATAACATCAACAACCATAATCGTAAAAAAGCTTCGTTTCTGTTGACACATAACCGTCCCAGTTTTCATTTAGATTGTTCCTTTGCTAGTTTGCAGCGTTTTGAAAACGCAATATTAATTCCGAAGTTATACGGTGTCCTGGACCTGGTATCGTTGCTGAATAGTGATGATCAACATTATCTTCATTAGCAGAACAACATGGCACATGTGGCGCAGTGGTCGGAGGCACCCTGCAGTACAAACATGGGATTTATCCACGCGCCCTTGGCTCACCAAGCCTTTAATCCCTCCGAGATCGGCAAAGTGGTACCAGACTTGTCTGGGAGGATAGCAGCACTGGCTCGATACATCGGTAGGCCACCGCGAGTGATTGTAAAGGCCAGATGTGCGTTCAATCGTCTCCAAAGGATGCTTAATGAAGTTGAATGCATGGCGCATCCCTCATGGATTGATCAACTCCGAGAGCTCTACCTTTATTTTTTATTTTATAGTAGAACAACTCCAATTCTGCCGTCGACTGCCTATTGAAGATCACTGAAATCTCAGCCTTAGTTACGTTCGCTTTAACAACGAGAACGAAATCTGTGTATCACCGGAAGCGCTAATGGCCACAAAGCAACATAATTATTCATTCGGCTATCTGATTACAACCTGTAATAGGTCGCTATTCGCCTGCAGAAATATCAATCACTATTGAACAAATATCAAACAACAACTATGTTTCGGCATGAGTAGAAACTTCAGTAATTGGAGAAAACCCAAGTTCTTCTCATTTCGACCACATTTTTTAGCTTTATGCAATCATAATGTGCCTTTCGTAAGCTATTCACGAGCATTATAAAGGGGTGCATTTAGCGACGGGACATTAAGAAGTGCAAGGCACCACGTCATCGGAATATAGCGCAGTCAGTGGTCGGAGGCGCACTGCAGTACATATGGGATCAATCCATGTGCCTAGGACTCACCAAACCTTACACCACCAAGGTCTGAAAATTGGTACCAGGCTTGTCTGGGAAGAAAGGAGCACTGACTGGGTACATCGGTTGGCGACCGCGTGTCATTGTACAGGCCAGATATGCATTTGATCATCTCTAGCAATGCGTAGTGGAGTCGAATGCGTGATGCATCCATCAGAGATTGATCAACACTAAGAGCTATGTCCTTTTATCCCTTTATCAAGAATAGCATACCATTTTTGAAAAATTTCTGGGTTTGTTTTCTTTCTAGAAGGATAGAGTTAGCAATTCAGACTAGTTGCTAAGGGCATTTTGAGGACGTCGCACCTCACGCAGCAAAAGCAATAGGTGAGAACAAAGGAATGAAAGGGTGGAGTGGGTTTAATAACACTTATTATTGAAATCACAATGTTCGGTTTTTATTTACTGCGTACAAGAAGTTTCCACGGCAGGGTATTATGTGAAATACAACCACAATGTTGTTGAGACATTTGCAAAACTCCGGACCGCAGGTGTCTGCGGTGGTGATCTAACCCGCTATTACTTATTATTGGACCTATTGTACTTATTGTGGAGCAGGTGACATCTCAAGGTTCGGAATAAATCACATTCTAAAGCAGTCATTTCCGCGCTATGCGTCCAGTGGAGTAGAGAATGTGGAAGCTCATGTTCAACTTAATCACATATCAATTAGATACGACGCTGTACCCTGCGACATGGTGTCAAGTGTCCTGATATAAGCCTGGACTCTAAGTCGTTCCGATCGTCTTTTCTTTGGCCAGTTTAGGAACAGTTCTGCCTAGATGTTCCCACCGCATCTAGCTCAGTGAACTTCTAGAACCTCGGTCGCTTCCAGTAGTACCAGAAGTCAGTATAAAGGCGTGTGGAAATCGTTCCACATGAGTTGGCCGGTTGTCGTTGATGGGGATAAAGCAGGGTGGGCGTGTTTTTTTTTGAAGAGATTTGCTCTCAGTTCCTGTCACGGTATCGTTCTGGAAGGTTTGGTAGAGTAGGGAAACTGCAGCGATTCACGGATGGTTATCTATACGGACTGCCTCAAGTATGTCAGAATGTAGCCGCCCAACGAAACCTCACTGTGCTGCAAGCCATGAATTTGAGTTCGTCGTGAATGAGAACATAGAGGAAATCGAATTCCCTCTCCAAGTTGCGTACATTTGAGTTTAGGGTTAGGTCGAGCTAGCTGCACAGTGCTTTCTTCAAACGTGACAAGCCTTTTACATCCATGCGGATTTTCGCAACGCGTGTGGCATTCGCGGAAAGGCTTATAATAATACCCCAACAGCATTGACATTTCAATCACTCATCGACACGATGTACGGCCTTTCAGAGCACGATAATTCGAGTTTCCCAATCGATGACAATGAGTCAGCTTCTTTTGTCCACCTCCTCCGTGTCTGTCCGTTGCTTCAGATTATCCCAAAACAATCCCCCAACTGGATGAAGCCCGATTTTAACTCAGAAGAAAATATTCACTGCTTTCTTGATTGGCAGATACGAGGTTCTGTTATCAAACCAATCGCTCACAATCGCCAATTTTTTGGCGGCTCCACCTTCTTCGGAGTCTAAAATCTCAATTATCACGCAGTGTACTCATTCATACACTTCCATAATTTCAACAGACAAAATCTAATAAGTAACTTTTTTTTCGCATAGTAAATAGGTTCTTGTGAACAGTTTTCTTCTTTCTAAGTCTTCTAGTTTTCGTTGGAGACCAGCCGTACAGGGTCTTACTGGGTGAGGAGGTCAGGCAGATTGCATGTTAACTTGACCTTTCCAGACTATGATTAATGTGAAACCGCGGAAATGTCAGCTATAGTGAATAAATGTTGTAATAAGGACCTCGTGTCTGCCAATCATGAAGACACTGAATTATTAATCACACCCGAAGTTATAAGTCAATCGGTCCTGGGATTCGCTAGATGACGTCCCAAAGACAAAAACAAAGAATCCTAGACAAAAATTAGCCAGGTTTATACTCTTTCTGAACAGAAACGTTTTCGATTGGAATTTATCGAACCGTTACAGAGTCAGGATGACACATTGCGCGGCGTTGCATCTCTGAAGACAGACGATTTAACATCGTTTCTTGCACGATCATCACAAGACAGCAGAACTCTGAGAAAATACACAAAAAAACCTTCATAGGAATACACAAGAAATAAAATAAAATTTGAATAAACTTTGCCACTTTTTAACCACACTTTCTTTGCAGTCCATTTTGTATCAGTTTTCTGATCAGCATACAAGAGATTATAATGTTTTAACTTTTTATTTACCGTATGCATATTTCTTCGTAAGAGGCAAGATATGGGGTGGAATCATAGGAATGCTGAGATATAAGCAAAACTCGGTACTTCAGCTGGATTTCGAACCCACGACTACTCTTGTCAGTGCCCTATGCGCAATTTACCACAGTTGCCGATTGGTTGGCTTGATTTGCCCTATCTCAGCGATGCTTTTTTTCACTTTATCTTCATCTTCACTTTTCTTTTCATTCCGTTTTTATCCTTTTTGACTCATTTCCTTTGTCGGATGATTGTTGAATGGACAATCACGACATCGAAGCTCAACTGATGTTCCGAGTTTTGGTCATATCTCCACATCTCTATGGTTGTATTACACAGGATTGTGTTTGGAGAAATATGACTTCTTCATCTACATGTCAGTGCTGTTAGAGTGGTTTAATTCTCCAAAAACGGGTTAGAGTAGAAAGCAGGAGAAAACTATGGGCTCCAGAAGTCATCCTTGCTGAGATAAGCTTCTTGTTAACAATTTTATGTCAGCTCGTCAAGAACAGCTCATGGGAACACAGTATCTTGTTGATGAGTGCCGAAATCATCTGGAAATCCACCTATAGATCCCTCTTTTTCATTTAACAACACTACTCGAGGAGTCATTAGTGACTGTTGCCATTACTCGAGCACAATTACGACAGCTCATAACGGAAATTTCAATGAGAATACTTCTACAGCAGATTAAAGCTAACCTGCAACAACAATCAAACTGAGGGAACCATCATTAGAAATCCGCAGTAGGTTCGTAAGAATATTTTGCTTTATCTTTAGAACCGGAATTTGAAGATTATTCTTTCGAACTGCCAATTTTTGGAGATTATAGAGATTTCGCCGCCTGTTTCATTTCTCCTACTCGAAAACAGAGTACACTACCGAATTAGTAAATCATTCTCTCACCAACGATTCCTTTTATCACGCTCTGCAATACCCATAGAAAGAGATGGGCAGGGACAAAGCAAAACAAATAAACTTGTTACGAATCACATCAACGTCCAGCCACTGTTCACGAAGGATCGAGTCAGCCCAAGCTTACTTTCCTGTTTGACTACCTTATTGTAAGGCTGGCAAGAATTTTTTTATCTAGAGTTCTCCTTCACGGGAAGCATTGCTAAGGCATTCCCTTTACAGAACTACTAGAATTCGCTGACCACTGTGCGCTTAAGGTGCATTTACCATTTTATGGCAAGAATTCTTCCAGAAAAGCTATAATTTCTGCTTCATCGGGTTGCTTTTGGTCCCGGTTTTGAAGAAAAGTGTTTAGGCTCTCCTCAACTTGGTTGATTACCCTGTCAGCTGGATGAATGTCTAGCTGAATATCAAGGTTCTACATTCAGCAACATCTTAGTAAAGCACGGTGAGGTAATATTACCTGTTAAGAATAGACCATAGGTTTTTTTGTATAATGACCTATATGACATCCAACTTAACAAATACGCCACAGATCCGAGGACTCTTTTCATTCCGTCCATTATGGTAGGCGTGCGTTATAAATGAAGGTCTTCAGATTTCGCACTACATAAATATTGTTGAGCTGGTTCTGCATGGAATCTACGGATGACTGTGCTAGTTCCTAGGGGGTTAAACTTAGGCACTCGGAGTTTTCTATGAATCAGGTGAGGGGTTCTAAGAAGAACGATTAGCCCGGGATAAAATCTAACAAGTATCTTCATGTGAATTGCACAGCATCGCTAACCACTGTGCTCCCCGAACATTTGAATTACAATTATAAGCTGTGAAAGTCCTTTTTCACTGGAAGCATTTCATTGCATTGTCGTGTACTGTGTGCTTCAAAAAAGGGTGATTTCCGAACGGGACATCGAAACCAAGTTGGCAAAGAGTGGATGATCGTCACAATGAATTAATGAATTAACTAGCAGAGTCACTTTATCACTACATCAAATTTATAAACTACCATTAATAAAGCAAACACGAATGGTATTATTCGGCCGCCTACTTATGCATTTCACGCTAGCCTGGTGGGCACGGAAGTTGAACAATGCCGGTAATACGGGAATGTGAAATCAGTTGGAATGTACTTGCTTGCTACCACTCATGGCAAAATCCACTTTTATTATTGATCTATTTTCGTCATGAAATTATGGTTTAGACTTTTCGACGTTCTTATTTCTGGTTGACACATTTGTCTCTTGACAATTTTTCTCTTTATGTTCGGGATTCCGCTACGATGCACGAGAGCTTATGAACTAAGTTTATCCTGCTGTTTCATAAAGGTGTAGTCACTCAACTTCATCCTATATTTTTATCAATGATTTACTTCCACTCGAATAACTGAATGCTTCAATGAACTTTTTTCACGAAGATCTTTGTGCGACTTCGCTACAGCTTACACTTGGTTGATAATATGATGCTTAGTAAGATTTTCCTTCAGTGGAGTCTTAGAAGCCGTGCTAGGACGTTCCTGGTACATATGTGCTCTCAGCTGGATTTCCTTATAAAACTGACCACATCCTCTTAGTTAACGAAATGCTGTTGGGTGGAAGCCGCTCTGCGTTGCAGTTCGACAAGAAGTAAATCACTGAAGAATACGTGAAACTTAAATTGCTGGTCGATAGAAACTACCTGGGAAACAGGCGAAACGAAGGACCCGCATGGTGTGGTAGCGAACGCGTTAACACCCGGAAAGGGTAAAAGGGCCTTCATTCCTCACCACAGGCACCTGCGCTCCGGAGTTTTGCAAATATCTCAGCATCATTGTGAGTGTATCACACATAACACCCTACCGTGAAAAATTGTAATAGCCAGTAAATAAAAAGTTATATGTAAAACTTATTTTTAGTGTTTTTCTGCATAGGTTCCAAATTTAAGCCATATTAAGAAAGTATATTTCACACACACGTGGAATCGATCCCTGCGCCCATGGCCCACCAAGCCTTCCATCCTCCGGGGTCGCCAAATTGGTACCAGACTTGTATGGAAGGACAGCAGCACTGATTCGATGCACCGATAGTCCACCGCGAGTCATTGCAAAGGCCAGATATGCATTCAGTCACCTCCAACGATACTTAATGAAGTCGAATGCGTGGAGCATTCATCAGCGATTGATCAACGTCGAGAGCTTTATCCTTTTAAGAAAGTATAAGATCTTTGCTGTCGATTGTAGCCATGTATCATTTTAATACTAAGGGATCATTGCGGATAAGGAGAATCGATTCTCAGCAGTGGTTCATTTTTGCTACAATTTTATAATAATATAAAGTGTTAAAGATTAGTTCATAGTTGCACATGATATTTTCTTGACAGAAGACACAGTGGTTTTTATTCTTCTACCATGATTTTTAACCTCTCGGAGAATAAGCATGTTTATTTTTTTCGCAATTTCCAAATGTGGGACACATTTATAAGAGTGTTTATGCTGTTGAAGAGTGCATATAGCACAGTGGTTAGAGGCCCTCTGCAACACGTTTGTGTTTAGTTCAATTCTCCGCGCTGAGGTAACCGAGCCCACATCTCTCCGGTGTTGACACATTAGTAACGTGGTTGTATGAGAAGAAAATGCAAACTAACGAGATACATCGGTAAGCCTCCGCAAGTGGACGTATAAACCAAATATGAAGTCAATGATCTTAACGATTCTACGAATGGTGTCGAATTCATGGAACATCTCTATAGGGAAGATCGACACTTACGGCTTTAGTTATTATCGCTACGTGCCTAACGTGTAAGTGAAGGAGACAGATTCAGCGCTTGACAGCTTCATAGCTACTTTTTACACCATTATAATATTTCCCACTCTATCTTGTATCTTTCAAACATTTTCTTTCAACTACAGATTCACCAATCAGTCAGAATGGAAAAAATTTCTACCTTCTTGTTAACGTGAAAACAAACGGCTCTAATGATTTGTGTTCTCGTGTTATGCTCATTTTTCCTTAGCAATGCTCTCAGCTGTGGAAGCTTTTTCAAGTGGAAAAGAGTCTCACTGAGCAACATTTTCGGCATTTGTTTAGAGTACTAGATCTTGCTTGCATGGACTTCCAAGTGATTAGATACGAAGAGAGGATCAAAGTTTACAGAAACCAGACTCATCACACGACAACAACTTGACACTTTGAAAGTATTAAGGATCGAAAATGACTGCCACAAAACCTTTTTCGCTGTTACCATTCCTTCTCAGTTTTGTTAAACTGCCATATTTTGTGAAAGATTTTCTTCCAAAAACAACCTACCTGAAATCTCTATGGTTCTAACAGAGATCACAAGAAACAGAAAGAGAGAAGGAGAAGGATGGCGACAAGCAGGCAGAAGTGTGTTGAGATAGAGGGAGTAGGAGGAAAGAGAGGAAAAACAGAGAGAACGAGAGAACATTGAAGCATGATTTTCTTTCCCTTTACCTCACATAATTTTCATATTATTTAGTGCTTCATTGTTGCGATGTTATTGATGAACAACCCAGACCGGCTTCCGTGTACTTGAAGCAGCAGGTTCTGCAATTAACAGCTCAAAGCTTGTGTACTGCACAAAGTTCTACATTTGCGGTAACAATGATATCATTGCAACTTTGGTTATACTGGGTGAGTGGTTTACGTCGATGCGTCGTCAGTGGGACGGTAGCTCTTATAATCAAACGAACATCCTCGGAAGAACTCGCCGTGGGTTGCTCGTCATAATTGATTTCGTAATGATAAACCTTTCAAAAAGTCATAATTTCTACTTCTGTAACATCTACTTATAACTCCTAGTTGATACCTCATCATTTTGGACAATGGGCTCCGCTTGAATTCAAGTGCTGACGTTGAGCTGAAGTGCGCCTACTGCTTCTCGGGTCTCATGGCAACGTGCATTGGCGGTATATTGTTTAATCACGATGGCTGCTCGTGGCATACAGCACAGTTTCAACATTCTGCACTTCTACGGACAGATTAGCTGCACTCATAATCTGCTAAGCAACTATTCATATAACGACTAGACCTACTCATATGTGAACTTCTCCTTGTGGAAGTTCGCATTTTGTATGTTCTGGCGCATAAAAGCTCACATGACACGATGACCACCTCCAAAGTTCCTTTTCCATAGGAAATTCTTAAGAATTTAATTTCTTTTCTTCCTCTTTCTTTTTCTATGAATAATTGCCGTCATATGATTTCTACAGCAAGCATTTAAAGGCCAGAAGTGACTGCTACCGTAACCCACCACATAATTTCCTTTCCTTGTTGTCCGTTCGCTTTTGTTGTTATCGTTGGGTTACTGTATAGTGGTTCTTTCAATTAAATTAGCCTGTATTCTTATTTTCAATCTAATGTAAGTGTATAAGTTTGCTCACTTCATTAAAAAAATGAAAATAAACAGCATTTTCTATTGCATAGATCTCGTCGCGAAAAAACAAATTTGTACGATAAAAGACTTTACAAATTACTATGCAGGCTCTTATATTTTCTACAACTACAGAAGATCTATATCGATTTGCGTCGACCTAAATGGAGTGCTTGAGACCAACGGGATCATCTTCTTTTTCGTGCCCTTCTTACTCTCTTATTAAAATAGTCGCACATAATTGAAATACCCACGAAGTGATTTCGATCATTGGCTTTTTTCAACCTTTTGCTCAGCCAATAATACAAAGTTGAAATTAACTCTTCTTTTTACTGCCCATTGCAGCATATTTCTAAAAGCTGTTGGTTTTGCAAAACTACGGTTGCCTGAAGGTCCTTTTTTGTCCCAGAATTTGTTCCTTTGTGTTAAATAGTCTTCGTTACGCAAAGTAATGTTATTTAAATAGTGCCATCATGATGTCCGCATTGCAACTAAAGGTGTAAGTTTCTCTTCACGTCTTCTATTAGTCTTTCGCTTCTATATTAATTTACACCGAACTTAGTGATTGTGATAAAGATGGGAACGACATTATTAGCAACTAGGAGAACTCGCTACAATTAGGTATTTTTTTATGTTTTGCTTCCTAGAACTTTCGTTATCTCTAGATAATCTGTTAATTTCGAACAACTGCTTTGTATAAGAAGAATACGGAACGCATTTATCGCAAACGGTAGAAGTGCCCAGAAATGCAATGGTGGTCTATGGTTCAAACCCCAGTACAGGCCAGATTGGGCATGTAGTCACCTCAACGATACTATGGATGGAGCGGAATACATGGCGCATACCTCAAGTTTTAATCAACATCAAATGTTTTATTCTTTGGAAGGAAGACGTTCATATGGTGCAAATTTGATTGCAAGGTTATCGTCATGAAGACGAGAATATTGAGTAAAAAGGAAGTTACTAGTAGCCCCTCACTCCCATCCTCTAAGTCTTGTCCAAAGGAGTTACTTGAAGCAGTCATACTGAACACCGAATTTGTCAGTAAAATTCTAATTTTTCCATACGACTAGAAAGAAAGACTTCTTTGTAAAGTCTTCCTTGAGTTTATTAGGCAAATTCGGAAAAAAGATGAAGCTGCAAGAAACACTTCATAACGTCGGATTACCATAAAATACTTCGTGACAGGTTTTATGCGTTTATAAGATAAATTTATCCACTATGATTCTTTTAATACTCGGGAAAACACTGTACTAAACTAAGCGTTGTCATGAAACCAACGAGTTGCATTAGGAATGGACATCTGTGACCAGCACTTAACATTCCGAGTGACTAGTGCTGTTCAACAACAGCTCCGGACGCCATCCATCGTGCAAAGAACGCTGTCAGATTTCAAAGAATTGAGATATAAAGCTCTGCCTTATCCGACATTCCCGTCGTGCTTCGAGCCCGCAAATTGTGATTTTCCCAATCATCTCAACAATTATTTGTCGAAAAATCTTTAACGCCTGAATCGATGCTCAAGAAAAAAGCGCTAGGAAATTCGAGGGCTCCAAGAAGCATGAAATTACCGTAATCGATTGCGCAGATTTGTGATGACTTTTTGGCATAATGTATACCGCGTAGTACATTTAATCTCCAACAAAAGAGCTTGCTATGAACTGAAAAAATGTCCAGCTCAGGAAATTGGAAGAAAAAAAGTGATCATATGCGTATATACTTCTGCATAAGGGAGCGGTGTTACGCAGTGGTCTGATGCGCTCTGCAATACACACCACATCGATCCCCGCGCTCCAGCCCCCACCAAGTCCTCCTTCCCTCCAGGTCGGCAAAATAGTACTGTTGTCTGCGAGGATAACAGCATTGGCTCGATACATCGGTAGACCACCGCGAGTCATTGTAAGGGTCAGAAATGCATTCAGTCACCTCTAACAATGCTTAATGAAGTCGAATGCATGGAGTATTTCTCAGTGTGCGATCAACGCCATGAGCTTTTTTTAACATATCTATGTATAAATAATACCACAAATTCTTTTCTGCACTTACCAATTACAATTTTCCTGCAAGGATTGTCGTTATGCCCTACTTAAAGGAATTGAGTTTTCTTTTGCACTTCAACACTGCTAGCACCGCCTAAATTACATCTCTTATATCCACCTGTTTGGATGAAAGAATAGGAAATGAATGACATATCTCAAACGATTTTATACGTTTTGTTTTCTTCGAAAGAACGAAATTAGATGCTTGGTTCTGATTAGATCCAACTAGGAATGCTAATTGTACAGATCATGAAAATGGTGAGGTGCTAAAGTTGTCAGAGGTCATAAAGTTGATAGATGAATAGATCTTATAGAGGTGATAGAGACGACCGGCGATATGCAAGTTGGATGAAAACGAGTGGAAAGTGCTTTTAATAAAGGATACTTTTAAACAAGGAGAAAAGGCATTGGAGAAGCGAGTTTAAAAATTATGTACTTGGTGTAAAATGGAAGGATAAAGCTCTCGGCCTTGATCAATCCTGAGGGATGCGCCACGCATTTGACTTCATTAAGCATCGTTTGGAGGTGATTGAATGCATATTTGGCCTTTACAATGACTCGCGGTGGCCTACCGATGTATCGAGCCAGTGCTGCTATCCTCCCAGACAAGTATGGTACCAATTTGCCGATCCCGGTGGGATGGAGGCTTGGTGGGCCATGGGCGCAGGGGATCGATTCCACGTGTGCGTAGCAGGGTGCCTTCGACCACTACGCCACGCGCGACCTGTAGACTTGGTGAAAGAAAATAATACAAGGCTAGAAAATCTAGTAACTAACAAAAAGTTTTTAAAGCATTTTTACATAACTCCTCATTACATCTACCGTGCAGAATTCAGCATTTCTTCCAATCCTTTCGTTTCCCTCGTATTCATCGTCCATGAGGATCTACGAACATTTCGCATGTTCTTCCAGCCGCTGCTGGACGTTTTCGTCTTTTTTTTATGAATGTGTAGAATGCTGGTTGATCGATTCTTTTGCAATCTTGGAAATGCTCGAGCTAAAGCGTTCCCGCTTGGATTGGAGCAGAGCATCGGGACGGGGATCGAGCTAGAACCATTGCCTCGTTGACCGACAGGATCACTATCCACCGCGATGTCCCCGTCCCAATAACAAACCTTAATACTTTTTGCAGCTTCACTGAAATCTTACAAAGCAATGATCTTCATATTTATGCTATTCCATATAAGCATGTTCTTGTTTCTCTTCTTGATCACTTTATACATTTCTCACATTATTCATCTAGAAAAAAAGAATCATCGACATAAACCTGAGGCAGAACTTCGAGCACAAATTTCATCGAATTTTTTTTCGTTTGGGATTAATTTTGCGAATAAGTAATGTATCCTTTGTATTATTGAGGCTACACAAAGTTGTTACAAATTTTTTAATCGGCTGGCGTTTCGACGTGTTCGTATTCTTCAGAGCCGGGTTGATTCGAGTCGATGGTCCACGGTTGTTCGTCGTCGGTTTTTCTGGAAAGGAATGTAGCTCAAATAGTCTCCTGAGTTGGCCGGTATTTCGTGTACAGGACGGTTTTTTGATTCACTGGTGCTGTGTCAATAATAAGTACTGAGATACTTGTAAAACTCCGGACTGCGTGTGTCTGCGGTGGGGGAACGAAAGCGCTATTACACCCTTGCCGAATCCTTACGCGGCCACCACCACACCATGCGGGTCCTTCGTCTCCCCCTGTCTCTCGGCTAGTTTTATCGATCAGTGTCATCAGCAACCACCTGTAAACGGGATTGATCTGGGTAGTGCACATCCCCATTGAACCCAGTTAAACTGAGGCTGCAGTTGAAATCACAAAGTTTGCTTTTATTTTCGGACTCTACAATTTTCACGGCAGGGTATTATGAGAAATACAACCACAACGATACGGAGATATTTGCAGAACTCCAGACCGCAAGTGTCTGCATTGGGGACGACCCGCATGGTGTGGTGGTGAACGCGTTAGCACCCTGACAGGGTAATAGCGCGTTCGTTCTCCACCACAGACAACTGCGGTCCGTTAGTTTTCCAAATATATCAGCATCGTTGTGCTACAGGCAAAAAAATGGAAAATAAACATTGGTAATATTTGCCATTTTTTGAAGCAATCTATCCTGTAGGCATTGGTTTTAGATTAGCTTTCACGAAAAGGACCAGTACTTTTGTAAACCGACTTTTATTAAACTTCAGCACAAGTCATCAACGTATTTCATAAGCTGAACAATCTAGAATTAATAGCAACTGTGTATTGCTTTCGGGTGGTTTGATTTAACAAGACGGATAGTTATCAAGTGATTAGAGGTCAGTATACACGTTGAGTTAATTAAATCGCCTTGGCCGCTTATTTGCAGTACTTCTTTCTCGTAATGGTTTTACTGTCAGTAGAAAAGAAGCTTGGATACTTAGATGGCCCTCCCTCACTGGTTGTGCGGGCCCCAGCATGACCTCCATTTTTTCGGAGATTTGCTGGTTTAGTCACTGTGCTTCCTTGGAATTCCGAGCTCAGCCCCAGGTCGTCACGGTCGTCACCACTAAAGGCAGTCGCAGCCAGCCCATGTGGATCAGAGGGAGATTTGCCATCATGCGACTACTTTGATTGGTTTAATTTTAGTTGGGTTTCCTGATGGAAACCCCCCAACTCCTTCTCAGCTTGGGAGACCCTGCCAGGGGGACGAATCCCCCGGTTTACATCGCAGCCCGACACCCAGGGGCACCTCCCAGCCACGATGAGGCGGTAAGGCGTTGAGAAGCACTAAAAAAATCTAATAAATATTCCACAGAACAGATAGCTGTTGGTTGATTAGCGATAGTAGCCATAAGCTGAAGTTCACGGTTCATCATGGCGAACGGTTCTAGTACAACTAAGATTTAGTCGAAGTTTCCGTGACCAACTATGAAAAAAACTTATCCATTTTCCTGATCAATTTTTTTTCCATGGAAATTACCTCCGTATTTCGCCTTTGTTTGGCTCTGCGCAGTACAATTTCATTTATAATAATAAGTTAATTCCTCTCATAAGTGATCCTACTGTCAAAAAATTAGAATTAAATGAAGGGTCTTTGCATAAAGGGAAGACGCCTTCGGTTCAACCATGCGCGCAGGCCATGCCAAGTTCTTCATCCACCCTGGGAACGCGCAAGCCATTATAGTCGCCAAATATGCATCCGCTCACATTACGAATGGAGTCCAATGCATGGTGCATCCTAAAGTTCTTGATGAACACTTAGGACTTTATCGTTCATCTTTTCATCGCATTCATTAAGGGCAAGGGCGAACCCATAAAGCAGACCCAGTAAAGCCTCAGTTTATTCCGAATCGGCAAAATGCTTTTTAATGTTAATTGACAGGTCGTAGAAGCATCAAGAAAGCATGTTACATTTTCCCTTAAATCAATAAAAAGAGTAAAACAATGCCGCAATTAAAGTAATTACAAGGTACACGTAGGAATTAATAAAATCCTATAGCTCTCGAAAACAGTTCCTGCTCCCTTTGCCCGAAGTAAATCGCTTCCTACGATTTGGAATTTCTTCCTGACGTCCAGTAATTTTTTTCTATGTCATTACTATTCTCTGCCAGACCACTACGTTATAACGATCTTTTCTACTAGGAACTTTTATCAGTTCATGTGGTCGATCAGCCAGCAAACTACTACGCTTATAAAAGCATAACACGGATTCAGTGATGCTCCTTAATAAGTTATCAGTAGATTCCATCTATGCTGTCATCCACAGAATTTGTAAGTGTTACACTTAGTGAAAAATCCTAATTCTTTATAAAAAATGGAAGAGTTTATGTAGTCATGTAGGGACCTAATCCTGAAGTCCCAACTGAATGCACTTATAAGCGGCTTAATATGTGTTTTATGGCTTCCGATTCATCCGGCTTACGAATCCTTTCTTTATCGGGATAAAATCGTTGTGTGTTTTAGTAGAAACGTTCTCCAGGAAAACTATAATTCAGCGAACACGTTTGAAATTTTCAACTCTTTGAAATACCCTGCATTTAGAGCGGTCATTAACGGTACTTATTGAGATGCAACATCACATTAAGTTTTTTCTAAGAAAAAGCCTAACAGCAATCTCACCTTATTCAAGTTATCCGGAGGCAAGCCAATAGTTGCTGTGCTCGAAAGTCTTTTCTTCTCCCAACAACTATGAGTGTAGGTGATCCATGAAATGAAGAATATCCTCAGGTTTGAATGTGCAAGTGGAAAAACCTCCTCAGCAATTCTTCAAGAACGTTTGTCTTCATGGTAGTGAAATCCATTAAGGGTGCTCAACCATTTCTTCTGCATAGCTTGCTTCTTCTGTTGAATAGTGTTTGTTTTCGAACATAAAGCTTGAAACCATACATTTTAGCAAGGAAAAAAACTGTGAAATCTGAAACATCCAAATTGGTCACCGTTCCACTTTTTCAATTAATTACCAACACTTCCAAGAAAAACGAAACAATGTTTGAAAACGACTTTCCTCTAACCTCGGTATCACTAATCAGCATGTTCTATTTCTTTGATAAGCTTACACAAGGTTTGTAAATAATGTTTATTATCGGCTAACGCTTGACGTTTTCGTGTTTATCAGAGCTGATGATCCGAATCGATGATGCATAGTCTACAAAAAAGGAAACTGTTGAACACTAGCAGCACTTTTAAGCGATGAATTGCTCTTGAAAACTACCACCGAGTAGTGGAAATTTTTTTTTGCATGCTTCTTCAAAGTCACCAGGTCGTTCCACAAAATTAAGGGTAAGGAGGGGGACGTGAACTGTTGATTAATGGATGACTAATGTAACCGCTATAATATTACCAAGATGTGTATAGACGATGAAATGAACACGTAAAAGCGACCAGTGTACTAACCCGAGGATGTAAGTGGGTTTAAGAGATTGACGAATTGTGCATCCTGCACCAGATTGGCTTGTATGTCTTTCCTACCCTTTACAATCGCACCACACAAGCAGTGGAGAACCGATCCAATGAGGCAATCTCACCCAGCAGAGCTCTTTTTATAGAGGACGATCGTTGAATGATTGTCGACTGGTAATGATTTTTTTTTATGCAGACGGTTTAGCCTAGACCAGTCGGTATTAGAACAGCGGTATTAATTATTTACTTGATAACTGAATGGCCCGTTCTCACTGGTTCTGCTATCCCCAGCATAATCTCCATTTTTGGAGATTTGATGGTTAAGCCATTGTGATTCCCCGGGATCCCGAGGTGAGCCTGGCCAAAGTCTACCTCAGGTCGTCACCACGACAGGCAGTCGCAGCCCTTGTGGATCAGAGGGAGATTTGCCACCATACGATTTTGATACCAGGGCGGTGGTGGATTCCGGTATTGGTTTACACTTAGCTAGACTTCCTGATCGAAACGCCGGGACTCCTTCTCAGCTTGGGAGACCCTGCGGGGGGGGGGACGAATCCTCCTCCGTACATCGCAGTCCGACACCCAGGAACATCTCCCAGCCACGATGAGGCGGTAAACTGTTATGAGGAACAGCGGTATTAAAGTAATTAAAACGAAATTCACATTAACATCTTAACAAACTTGTTAGTTATTCACGCCGAGGGTTACCTAAAAAATCAGTTTAGTTTGTTATTAGATATTTTGGTCTAGAGTTGAAAGCGGCTGTTATTTCTGTACAATTTTAGTGGAAATCAGCTCATGTCGGACTTTAAGTGTTAAAGAAAGACGAAAAACAGTGAATTTTCGGGCATAGCTTAAACGTAAGCGGAAATTGGAGACATTGAAGTGAAAGCTTTTTTTTTAACGAACATTAAGACTTTATTATTACCTGCTGGCACGACTCTTATTCATATGCATTGTTCGGATTCCATCACTGTTCCGTTCAATTCGTGTGTTAGATCCTTTATCTTAGATGGTCTTGAAATCCTCTACGTGTGATTTTACCTACTCTTTGACGATTTTCTCTTCATCATGAATGCGATTGAACACTGTTCAAGTTGATTCTCTTTGGAATCATTGGATAGCTATTACAGCCCCTCCGTAGGCTCTAAACACATAATCGCCTCTTTTTTTGGGTTGGATGGGTAAAGATGCGAGGCTTCATCAGAGTGGCTGAAGTCGAAGCAGATACCATGTATCTAATTCACAGTATCCCTAACCTCCGTGCTTTACACTTGTCACGTGGTTACTTATTCTAAACAGTCCAACTGTCTATAATTTTGCCTTATATAGACAATATTGGTACTTATTTCTCTTAGGAGCTGACGTTCCGACACTGTTGGCTTCTTTATAGCCTTAATGATTCGGATCGATTTCCCACAGCAGTCTTTGTATGCAAAGTGCGAGCCTATGAGGTTGCATCGTGTTAAAGCCGATGAAGTGGAACAGCAGGTGGATACGCTTAGTCAAGTCAACAATCGAGTTAAAATTATAACTATTCTTCTAGTTGTTTATCTAGCATCTGTGGCAAAAAAAGATGGCAAATGAATGGTTTATGGCGCTAAGGCGGGTTACTCGACAGTTCATAAGAGCACAAAACTTTATTAGTCACAGATAACACAAGCTTATTACAATTCATGTTATAGTAACAGGGATGCTGAGATACGAGCAAAAATCTGAACCTCAGTTGAGCTTCTAGCCCCGGATAACACATTACGGGGACTCGTCTGCTACGCAACATGCCAACCGAGTCCCTTGCTTTGTCTTTCTCTCAGTCATATTTTTTTGCTGCACCGGTGCTACCAGCCATCACTCGTAAATGAGTGTGATCTGGGAAGCAAAAATCGGCCCAGAGCCCAGTTAAGCCGAAGATGTAGTAGAAAGCATGGTTAAAGTAAGGAACTAGTTGAGTGAAATGCAAAGCGACGGCCTCGGTTGGTATGGTGGATACACATGTCATATCTCGGTGTCCCTTGTAATTATATATCACATGGTACGCTTCCGTGGAAAAGCAATAGGCAATAAATAAAAGTTGTAACATTGCAATGTCATAGTGTTTCTATGAAAGCGATCACGATAAGAAGGTTATCTACACCTCTATCAATGCTTGAAAACATACGAAATATAGTACGAGGTAATGGTGATACCTTCAGAATATGTTCCACTAAAAAAACAATCATTAGAATGGATGGTTTAATAGTACAAAAAACACCAGAATTTAAATCACTTACTTAATAATAACCGCATTAAAAGCATCTACTTCATTGCTTTTGCTAGTTATCTCAATGTCCATACCAACGAAGTGTATAATTTCTCTGTTTTGCGTAATCGTAAACGAATAGGTCCAATAACAATTTAATCAAGTTGTCAACAAATGAAATACTTAAAGCTCTTCGTAACAGATTGTTGGTTACCCACGTCTATCACTTCCGCTTAAGAGTTACTGAACAACTCGAGCAATTTCCTTTTCATGGTCTTCACTTGTCGTTATTGCCGTACTGGAGTTGCTCTGTGGGCTTCGCTAGTTCATGAAAAACTGGAAGGATCACAACTTTCGTAGTAGGTTTGCTTCCAATGTCTACTTGAAGACGATTTCCCAACACAAACTATTTCCTAGACCATACACTCGTGGTGGCATAACTACTCACGCTAAGCTTGTATGTTTCATCTGGAATAGAGTGGCTTATTGATTTTTTTGAATGCTACCTTATCAATCTTTCACAGCCACTGCTCAAATCCTGGCTCTCCTTGAATTCGCTTCTTGGCAATTGTCCACGAAGGTCTTCCAATTTCTGCATATGAATTCGGCTGCTGCTTAAAGATTTTCTTTTCGCCATGAAAGTCGTTGAATGCTGCTCGAGTCTATTGTTCCTGTGGTCCAGAGATAGAGTTCCCTAGAGCTCCCCACTTGGATTGCAGGGCGTGGGGTTTTCCCCAGACAAGTCTGCTACTTACTTACTTGATAGTTGAGCGGCCCGTCGTCACTAGTTGGCGGGCCCCCAGCATAACCACCACTTTTCGGAGATTTGTTGGTTAAGCCATTGTGGTTCCCTGGAATCCCGAGGACTGCCTGTCAAAAGTGTATCCCAGGTCGTAATCACGATAGGCAGTCGCAGCCCTTGTGGATCAGAGGGAGACTTGCCGCCATGCGACTTTGATACCAGGGCGGTGGTGGATTCCGGTATTGGTTTACTCTTAGCTGGGCTTCCTGATCGAAACGCCGGACTCCTTCTCAGCTTGGGAGACCCTGCCGGGGGGACGAATCCCCCCTCTGTACATCGCAGTCCGACATCCAGAAACACCTCCCAGCCACGATGAGGCGGTAAACCGTTGGGAGGCAAGTCTGCTACTACTCATTTGAACGTGGGAAATTTGACTCGTGTGAACACCAGCGTTACTTTTTTTAGATAGAATAGAACACGTTTCAACAAACATATCAGGAATAGGTATCAATTACTCACATTGTCCGTTTGACGATTATACGTTGTAACCATAGCAATCCTGAAACCATGAAATTTTACTGCTTCATCGTAGAGAAAGCATTGAAATGGATAATGGATCTTTAATAACTTTGGTTAACCTTTATTACCCTCAACTTTTAAACAGTTTGCACCCTGTTCAAAGAGATGGTTTTATATTAGGGATATGTTCTGCAAAGATCTATGGCAAGGAATTAAGTGGATATGGGCACAACGAGGAGAATAGTATAGGGTTGAAGGAGCCCATCGAGCAATTATTCGTTATAAACATCCGTTTTTCAGTATCGAACTCAGGACCATTGAGATTATCTACGTATATATGACCTAGGTACTAAATGAATTGTCCGGTACTAATTTTTCTACAAGATTGAGCTAACATCAGGTTGGGTGCGGCGCTCGAAACGATGGCCGCATAAAAAAATTATGCTAACCTCATACTAGCTCAATCATGTAGAAAAGTAATGTTTACTGTTACCAAGGTTAAATGAAAATCGGTTTTTAAGATGTTATAGGAAAATAGTTTAGGCACTTCAGCAAAAAGTGGCACGGTAGCTAAGATTAAGATATGGCCGGTTGTCTACGTTTGTAGCTCAGAACTCAAGCGCATACGATATGAACGGCGCACATGGCACATGGGCACATCACCGTCTAACCATTCCTTAAGTGGATGTATTACAGCGACCTAGAATATCGGTAGATGCCTTACGTTCTGACCTTCTACGACAGATCAGTAAAGAGCCATCACTTTTCATTGCAGAGATAAAATTTTCTAAAAGAAACGGTAATTGAACCTGACTCCACTAAAGCGGACAAGCCAAGTAAGCCGAAATCCGATCTTCAGAAAGCGGTCGGAACCAGCCAAAACTCAGCTTAAGCATGGCAGCGCTCTGCATCACGTTGGAAAGTTGGGTCGCATGTCACAATTGGATGAGTTGCGCTGGACCACAGTGCTAAATTTTAACCCCGTATGATAAGTCCGGTGTCTGAAGCGAACTCTGAACTCCATCTTTTTTTTCGGGTTACGATTTATGTCACTCGGAAGGACTACATCTAGAAAGCACACGAATAGTGTGATTTACCATCTTTAACAATGAATTATAGTAGTAAAAGTTACGTCCTAAATAATGAAGAGCTGAAAGCTCAAAACCATTGAGGATTTGTCTTCAAGCTTTTCACTTTGATTACTTTGGCGATTAAAGCATGTTGTACTATTCTTCCTTCATGTTCTCTTCATACGAATTTTATCACCATAAAAAATTATCAAAAGGGTCATATTATTGCAAATGAAAGCTTCTGGGAAATGCACCAGCTTTAGACTTCTAAGGAATACTGACTTGGTAAATCAGTGGACCCTGGTAAGCCATTTTTTTAGGTGAAATGTGTTTTTCATTTCGCTGATTTTACGAATGGAGTCGAATCCAGAGCACTTTCCGGTTAGTGAATCAATGGCGAACGCTCAGTCAAGGTCACAATGATGCTGAGACTTTCACCGAGAAGCCCAACTAAGAGGAAATCGATTCCAGGAATCGCTGTCGTTATGCAAAAAATCCAGAGGGAAAACTTCCCGTCAGCAGATATGACCTGCCGTCATTCTCGTGTAACGTTTAACTACAGAGAAAAAAATTCTAACTACATATCAAGCAAATGGAAAATATGTTGCACCTGGTTATGTTGGTTTCAGTGAAAACAGCAATTCATTAAATATTTAAATTGGTAGCTATTACATCGAGTTTCCTATAAAATAACGTCTGCTCTTAACACTCTTGGTGAGAACATACCTTATCCCATAGCAAAGCTCACTAACCCAAAAGTAGACCACTGGAATTTGCACGTTTTCCTCCAATTTACTACATAAGAATACAAGACTTTGACGGCTAATTGAAGCTCTAAGAGCATTTCTAGAGACAACTTAGCTATCAAAGGCCTTTCTTCACATGTAGGTTATTGAGATGCCTGAAAAAATTACAATGCTGGTCGATGGAAGTTTCACATAAAACTTTATTATTATAGAATGAATGATGAATCGAGAATGTTTTAGAACACAAGAGCCAAGCTTTTTTTCAGAAATCCCTAGTATTTATGTAAATATGGCCACCGTTGTTGTTTTATTATCATTTTTATTTCAGAAACTCTTTGTACGCCTTCATTGGTATGCAGATTGAAACACTCAGTAAATTTGAAAAATATGACTTCACAGATGAAAAACACATTTTTGTTATGCAATTCAAGACATACCCAGAAAGAAGAACATTGGTCCGATCGATACGGATCAATAATCATTTGGTTAATTCACGTTATTCTAAGAAAGAATGACAGAAAAGCGGCTTTTGAGGAAAGAATAACAACAGGGATTTTAAATATTCCTCATAAATAGTGGAATACAAAAATGTGAGACAAGATTTGCCTTCCTATCTCTTCTCTTCTCTTTCTCTCTACTAGACTGCTTCTTTCTTTCCATTTAAACTTCTTTTTCTTTTTTCCCCCATCAAAAGCACACAAGTTCTTACCGTTTGTGTTTGTATGATATGGTCCTTACACGACGTGCAGGCACCCAGATGCCTACTGTAGCGATATTGATTGATTTCATTTCCTATAATTCTTCACAGTATTCATGCTCTTTCGTTTTATGATGAGTTGAATAGTTGTGAATAAGATTTGCGATGAAATTTTTCACTGGTAGTACAAATTTCATTTCTTGTCACCCCCATAGTGGTTCTTAACATAGGAATACGAGGTAGAGATTAGAATGATCACTGAGGAAACTTTTAGCCCATCTCTGCCACGAAATTTCTGCTTTCACTTAAAAAAAGAATATGCTTTAAAATCGCTTAAAATCGCCATTTACATTTCAATTTCAATCTCTACGGCACCACAAACCATCGACACGACTCAGCTATCCACAAATTACCTAGCAAGGTAATTACTTCGACACTAATAGCATCTGGTGAGACAACCAAATAGATTATAAAAAGAGCCGTCTAGCCACTTATTTCCTCTGAAATCGATACGAAACAGTGAGAAAAGCCCCAGATGTTTTTCCCTCCTTTCCTGAGTTGCACGACACCATAAGTATTTTTTTGCCTTTGCCTTTCTACAGAATTTATTCAAGTGTTCTTGTGATCATCTGATATATCGTAATCGTAAAATCGGCCATAGCTAAATTTCTCCTTCGTTTCCACATCGCTCATAGCATGTGAAACCAGTAAAATCAAAAAAGTAGCCATAAAGTAGCCCTGTAGTAATGGAACTCGCGTGTGACGCCGACATTACGCTATTGTTATTGATTAGTAGACGCACCGCAACCGCAGCGCTTGTGGTTAGTATTGGTGAGTCTGAACAGTGGTTTGACGAAGTTTGTACTACATCCATTTCCAATTCTTCAACATTCGAACAGATATGTGAATGAAAGCGCAAAATTTAACTATAACCTGAGATAAGACCATAGATGAAAAGGCTATTTTCACGAAACTTCAAAAATCCTCACCGGTGACAAAATTGTTCAGGATTTTCTCAGCGTATCGTTTTTTAAAGTTGCTTGAAAGGTGGAAGTCGGTTGGAAAGAGGTCAATTGAGCACGCTAGATAATTTTTGTTCCTATTTATATTGGGCGCGTGTGGCGCACTGGTCGGAGGCGTCCTGCAACGCACAAGTGGAATCGATCTCCGAGCTCATGGCCTACCAAACCTTTCATCCCTCCGGGGTGGGCAATTTGGTACGAGACTTGTCTGGGAGGATAGCAGCGCTGGCTCGATACATCGGTTGGCCACCACAAGTCATTGTAAAGATCAAATACGCATTCAATCACCTCCAACCGATGCTTAATGAAGTCGAATGCATGGCGCATTCCTCAGAAATCGACCAACGCCGAGAGCTTTATCCTTTATTTTTTCCTTTTTATTTATATAGGCTTCCATCACACATGCGGATTCCGGCACATTTTCTATTCGATTCATTTTCTTGAAAATATTATCCACGATGACGTTCTGGTTTCTGTATCAGTTCGACTGTCGCTTGAGGATTTCGTCTTCTTTGTAAATAACGTTAAAAGTTGGGCGCCTTCTTCGTGCGTGAAATCCTGGAATATTTCGGCTACAGTGTTTCTATGTCTTCCATCTAGCCTCTTTGTGATCGCGAAGACTTTGTCTTGTTTTGCTACTAATTTGCCTATTCCAAAAGGTTGACAGGCTTAGCTTTCCTAAAATGGAATAGACCTAGCGTACGGTGTCCCTAACCGTTACTCTCCCTCCTATTTTCCCTTCACTTCACCTTTTACGCAGTGTAGACCACTATTGATTTATCGATTCATGACACTCGTAAACGTCGCAGTTTGTGATATATTCCATCGATTTGCTGGTGACAGTTCTTTAATGTAGTGATTTCCGCAGCAATCACAAAGTTCAAATTGAATGACTCCGTATTCTTCCGTCCATGAAATCGTCACTGTAACGTTTTCTGGTGTAAAATGGGATATCCGGATGTGTCTCAGTACGTTGCTCATCGTTTTTCGACCACACACGAAATAATCAATGTGTTTTTTTTTACTGATAACTTAATGCGAAGTGGGAAAAAAAATTCTTCAGCCGACGTTCCAGAATTTTCGCTTTCTTCAGAGGTGGATTGATCCAAGTTGATGACACACAGTCGTCATCATAGCGATCTGGGTCTCCGTTGTTAAATAGTTTTTCCAACCTCCTGTTAGATGATCGGTGAAGAAAAATGTATTGATTATTTCAGCACATACAAATTGGATGAAAGGAGTTATGCGAAATTCTTCAACAGAGTTCTGTTTATTGCTCTACACAACCTATTTTTAGTCGCATCTTACAATTCGAGTAAGAAGCAAACCTAGAAGAAATTGCTTTTTTTTTCTCAAAATACGCTCAGATTGTATTGCATGGCAATTATTATCTCCTAGGTCTTTTCGTTTACTATTCACGGAGCAGCTGGTTGTCTAGCTTTTCACTTGCCAATCCAAATCCAATTCGGTTAGAGATCTGCTTCAATTAACTTCGTCAAGTCACCGTTATCATCGGCGTTGAAAGTGCACGTCCATCTCAACCCTTATCATCCTCAAGGGTTTCCTCCTATCGTATGATGTAATAACGGTCCCTCGGTTTCTCGTCGAAGTCTGAGTCTTCAACAAAAAGAAAAAAAACTTTGACTTTTTTTCATTTGGTCCTATTTTTCGAAATCAGACATAGATTATTAGGACAAAAGGACAAAATATCTAACAAAAAAAAGAAGATGAGATCGACATCTGCCTCTTAAAATAGTGCATAACGTAATCAGAATAAAACTACAATGACACGGCGATATCTGCAAAATTCCCGACCGCAAGTGTCTGCGGAGGCGATCGAACCTCGTTATTACCCCCTTTCCGGGTGCTAACGTGTTCACCACCACACCATACGTGTCTTTAGTTTCGTCTTTCTGTCAGCCCTACCACGAAAAAAGAACAGCCAATAAATAAAACTGATTACTTTACAATCAAAATAGTTAAAAAAAATTATGGTAAATGTGGGACGCGAAAATTTGAAAGACAGCGAACGTCCATTATTTTCTGGACGCAGTATTTCCTTAACCATGCTATGTCTTAGCAATTCAATAAAAAAAAGAAAAAAAATGTTCTCTATAGAGAGCTCGCGATGTTTGTCATGATTTCCTTCGCGTAGAATTTATTTACCCAAATAAATTGAAAAGTAATAGCGTTAAGTTATTGTTCTATCCCTTCCTCTTCCTCGCTTATCAATTCGTTCCGTTCTCACTCAGTCTTAAGTTCTCAGTTGGAATAACTTTCTGTAGTATTTAATTTCTGCTTTTGAGATGAAAATGATGATACTGTGGACTGAATGGCTTCAGTGGTGAATGATCGAACGAATGAACAAACGATGGCGCATCAAATCAACACATCTGCCATGCAAATCGTCCGTGAGTCCGATATCTCGACTATCGATCGGTAGGACAGGATTTATTTTGAAATCTATGATGTGTACTTGTTTTCAGAAATTCATCACTATGCAGCACATTTAAATTTGTCGGAAGTTGATAAACTCTATCAAGATGATGCTGTGTGGATTATTACAAGCAGTTTCATCATATTCACCATGCATTCAGGTATTCTTACTTGTTAATCAGAAAGAAAAAATCGAAGCTAGTCAGGATTTAATGTAATGGTCAGAAGATAACTCTTCTAGAAGCGTTCACCCTTTCATAAGGGGAAAGGATTATTTCTTCAAAATGTATGTAGTTTTCACCAACATGAATGTTAGAAGTCCTTTAATGCTGCTGTATCTTATTTCTAAACCGACTTTCCTTTAACCTCGGTGTGAACAAACGATGTGTATTCTTTGTTTGATAAGCTTACACGAGATTGATACTTAATCCTTATTTTCGGCTGACGTTTCGACGTCTTCGTCTTTATCAGAGTCGATGATGCGAGTGGATGGTCGATCATCGGCTCTGACGAAGACGAACACGTCCGAACGCTAGCCGAAAATAACGATTATGTATCAGCCTCGTGTAAGCTTATCAAAGGAAGAATACACGTGTTGTATCTTATTTCAAGTAGTCAACATCTACAAATTTGAGGATACCTTATATTCAAAAAATCTACTCATTGAAAACGGATATCAATGAAAGTGCCTGAATACTTGGCAGCTTGGTTTGAATTTTTATTTCTTTTCTTTTGTAGGCTCTTAAAATTCTTGGATATTATCACTAGAAAATGACTACTAATTGAGCTACCTGGTTATTTTGTGGGCCACCTTGAGTTCTTCGTCATTTTAACATAAAGAACACAGAATTCAGTAGAATACATAGACATAGCTCAGATATACATCGTTCTGGTAGACATTGTTATCGTAAACTTTGGCTTAAGCATTATGGCCCTTTTAACTTTTGCTTTAGGGATGGACTTTCGTTGAAGGCTCGGGTTTTCTAGACCTAACTGCTTGCTTTAGCATTTAGAGACTGTTCTATATCTTTTGAAAAAGAAAATCTAAAAACGTTGACAACTGTTTGCTGTGTACGACGACGACAAAGGATTTGAGTTTTTTTCTTCATCTTTCTGGGAAGTTTCGTAGATGATGTGTCTGCACTCTGCCATAAACTTTCATGTTATATTTAAAGGAGGAAAAGAATGGCTGTATTTGTTCCTGAAGTAGTAACGGATAAAACATAATTTGACGCAGGGTTAGAAAAACTGGCCTATGAAGTGAAAACCGTTTCATTTTCCTCAAGCTAGCAAAACAACTATGAGAATAGATGACATGGTGGCGATTCTGAAACCGATGTCTTCGTAAGTGTATTCATTGGTATTCTTAAAAGTCTATACCAAATAGAAACGAAAGACTGACAGTGTAACGTATCATAGTCACTATTTATCCCGACCAACTCGAGCATTTCGACCAAAATTTGAGTGTTAATCGATTTTTCTGCTGCCTACCAAATTACATTATTGACTGTTGCATTGTATTAAGATAGAAACAAAACTTTGGAACTCATATGGGCTTCGAGCCCGTGATTACTGTCACCGGGGTTTCAGGTGCTATCCACTACACCAACGGAGGCCCTTTCCTTTCTCTCAACCAGATTTCTTTCACCCTCATGGTGCCATCAACAATTACAAGTGTACAGAAATGATCTAGAAAGTAGGAATGGGCATTGAACCCAGTCAAGGTGAACCTGGATTCCAAATCACAGTGTTTTAGCTTTTGTCTAATGCTTATTTTTTAAGGGGAGGTACGATGTGGAATATAATTGAATGTGAAATCGTTCTGTGTCATAAAAAATGGGAAGTAGATGAAAGCTAAGACTTTTATTGTGGCCTTTAAAACGGGTATTGTTCTTTGTTCCTGCTAAATTGGCGAGATTTTTCCCCTGCGTTCTCGAGAGCTTCCTTCCGGATGTCGGAGGTTCCAGATGTGGAAATATCGAACACTTCCTGCAATTGACTAACCCTGTTGGATGGAGGACTGGATGAACTCCACCCACTATGAAATGGTTAAGCATTGAAGAGTTCGTTTCCATAATAAGTGATGAATATATCATGCCATAAGTGAACATTTCTCATTGGTCATATCCTTCCAAAGGTGATCTTAGCTGTCATTACTTAAATGTCGTGGATGAGTTGGAATCTTATATTAACCCTTCAACGCTAAGCTTATGTTAGTTAGAGAGCGAGATTGTCGAGAACAACTTCCGGCTATTATATTAGTATTGTAGGTTTCTTTCGAAATGCAAAAAGTACTGTTCATATTGCACGGAAGCAATGGCGAAGAAGTATAAAATAGTAAACTTGTGGTGGGGAAGGTATCGATAAGCTGCTAAAATTTCAGGGTAATAATAGACTGACAAACTAGACTAATATTCATAAACATAGGCTTTTTTTAAGCAACCAACGGGCCCATTCAATAGGGACTCCAAGGACAAATTTGGCTTTAGGACCTAGTGAGCTTCACCTGGGAACTATGGAATGCAACGCAATGTTTATCTAAGCAGCATTTAGCGGAACATTGTCACTAACAAGTTTGAAAAAGAATAGAACTGACTTATTTAACACAGTGACGATGTTGCTAAAAGAACCGAGAAGTTGGACGTCACTAGGATAAGGCTGCATCCACAACGTCTAGCAAACTTCCTTAAATAAAACGTCTTGTAGAGCTATGCAGCCTGGTTAGAAGACTTACAGCATCTAGAATGGGAATAAGGATAACTATTTGCACCTTCCAGACCCAATTCTTTAATAGCCGTAGACGCCTCTTTAATATCGGCATATCTTATCACGCGGCGTCCAGTGTTCATGAGATTGCTGGCTCGGCTTCGCACATGTCACTCAGATATGATCTTTTCACAATCTTAAAGACCTATGCGACATTGGCAACTGTCCTCCAGTCTGCTTGCTTTCAGTTGACAATGTGTTTTATTGCTCTCAAGTGGGTTGCAAAAAATTGGGAGCAGAACAGCCTTGCATACAACCAGGGTTGAGGAAAGTGGTGAGTGTGGCAGATTATATCCACAAAACAGTGAAAAAAGTAAAGCATCGCATTAGCACATAACCTTAACTACATCATCTTTAAAAAAAAACTTATTGACTCAGTTGAGTTAAACGGGGTCTTGCCTACCCTGATTAATCAATGCGCACGTACTCAGTAAGTAACGATCTCCAGAGATCCTCACAGATTTAAGGAAATCTGAGTAACAACTTCACGAGCGAAATTTTACCATTTGTAATGTTGTTATCGGAGTAAGCCTAGCAGTTATATAACCAGAACAAAAGAATGCTCAGCGTTATCGAATGCGGATGATGTGAATATCCGGTATCACCCAAATGGGAAAGCGAATCCGATCATAAATTAAGTGGACAGGACGCGCAATGCATAGTAATGGTAACATGTAGTCAAAGTACTTTGACGAAGATCCATATAAGAAAAAAGAATAGCATTGATTGCAACAGTTCCCAGGACCGGCTTTCTATTAACCTCGGCATTGGAATATGATTGCGTCGTTTTCTTGTTCAGCAATCGCGAGGTTGTTAAACAGCATACATTTACTTCCATTGAAAAACACAACACAATACAACAGTAGCTGACGTTTCGAGAGTATCGCCTTCTTCAGAGCCAGGAAAGGGTATACTGATTTACAATTTACTGGGCCAAACGCTCCAAGCGTTTTCGGACGGCGTTCTCAAGACCCTTATTAACTACCGCGATAGAAAGTTTATCTCTAACCTTACAGCCGCACAAAAATGTGGCATGCGAGAAATTAGAGAAATAATAAACTTGAAAACAATAAGATTGTCTTTTAGTGATAAGGGGGGAAGAGTTCGTAGTTATTCCTCGCCAGCTGGATGTTGAGATAACAGAGGAACATCTTAGTGATGCTACCCTCTATCGCCTATCCTCTGAAAAAGGAATACAAAAGTCAATACCGAAAGCTAAACAATCAGTGGGTCAGTGTGGCAAAGGCTGCAGGTTTAAAATTATCTGTCATTTTGCACTTTAAAAATCGGTAAACCAACATGTCCCGTCCTATACCTACCTATTAAAACACATAAGTTGGTATCACCTGATGATCTTGCGTCAACCAATCCGTCATCATTTAAGGTCCAACCCATCATCAGTTGTGTAGACGGGCCAACGGATAGAATAACCTAGTTTCTAAGCTTAATGCTTAACCGTTGCTCAACCACATTGCAGCTCACCTCACAAACACCCAAATGTTCTTAGAACGTCTACGTAACGCGTCTCCTAATAACGCGTACGTGATGGAGTCCTTCGACGTTACTGCGCTGTACACCAACGTATCGAATGACTCCGCAATGCAAGTCATCTTCGAACTTTTTGTTGAACATGAAGGAAGAATAAATATGCATGGCTTGTCCATCCAGCGGCTAATGGCTCTCTTAAACGAGTGCCTAAATTGCTCGATTTTCAGATGGACTGGGAAATATTTCGCGCAAATAAGGGGGTTGGCTATGGGACAGCGACTGGCACCAAGCCTTGCCGTTGTGTTTATGTCTAAGATAGAAGCCCCTGTTCTCGATCTCCGGCCACTACTCTACTGCAGATATGTAGATGATTGTTTTGTCATCTTCTATACGCAGTAGGAGATGGACAGATGCTTTGAATTATTGAAAAACCGAACAAAAACTGGCTTCCGTTTTTAAACGTTCAAATAAACCTATCAAGTAGCGGTTACATGACAAAGTGGTACCGAAAGCCAAGTAACAAGAAAAACCCTCGTTCATTTCCTTTCTTCCCACCCCTTCACACACAAAGAGGGCGCTTGTGAGAAACATGTTTCGTAACAGCCATCTCTGTGTGCGCAACCAGGGAACTAAAGGAAGAATCGCGCGACTTAGCTCGGCATGTAGCCGTCTCCAATGGCTACGAAATACTAAGCCCACGAGATAAGTATAGAAGGAGAGCGACGCGCCCAAGCGAAACACATGGCCAAAAGAATGTCCCGTTTATGTTGCCCTTTATTAGCGATGAAGTAAGCGTAGCTATTAAACGATGCTTAAGAGGGGGCAAATCTAGAGGAATCGGTAGCGACAGTTGAAATACCACTGGATATTCTTCGTCGCCAGTTAGTTCGTAACCGCCTGTATGACTGTCTATGTGGAACAACAAATTGCGTAATTTGCCCTTACGGCAGGGACGGTGATTGCATGAGTTCAGGTACGATGTACCTGATCTCTTGTAATAATTGCGGAGATGAATATATTGCGAAACGGGCAGACCTTTGTGTATCCGTATAAAAGAACACCTAGATGGCAAACGAAAACTAAGACAACGTACCCCACTAGGGCACGCATAGGATACAAAAGCATAGCGGAGACGATTTTGAAGTAAAAGTCAATATCCTTGCACAGGAGACTAAAACACCAGCGCGAAAACTTCTTGAGGCTTTTTTGGATAGATGCCAAAAACCCCTGCAATGAATAGCAGGGATGAATGCCCAGAGGTCATACGGGACCTGATCCCGTGTGTTCGCATCAATTTCTGATGTGGGATGGTGCAGTCATCAACCTTATGCGACTATTAGCAGCTGTTCTAATGTTCCTCATTGGAAGTCACATAAAAACCAGTGAGTTTTTTCGAGAAGCTGTTGATCATGTAATTTCTATAGAGTTTTTCGTCTTTTTGTAATGTTATTGAAGCCTTTGGCCTAGTAAATTGTATACCAATATCCCCCTTCCAGGCTCTGAAGAAGGCGATACTGCCGAAACGTCAGCTACTGTTGTATTGTATTGTGGTTTTCAGTGGAAGTAAATGTATGCTGTTTAACAACGTTGCGATTGCTGAACAAGAAAACGAAGCACTGCTTGTATTGCTAATGTAAGATAAGCCAACTGGGTAACTGTTGGACTCGATAGTGACCATTGAGGATTGGACCTTGCTAGCGGCACCAATGATTCCACGATCAGCACAAGTTAAACATGTCCTTATAATTATTTCGCCTTTTTATATTTACTACTTCAGAAATCCTATGAAGTAGGTTGGGTTCAAAAACTTTCTGACCATTACATCGAACCAGTTGAAAATTTGCTGTTGTGAATTTGAGATGAGTTCGATTTACTAGCCTTTAAGAAGGTGTACCACAAAAAAAATCTAAAAATTATAATTTATATCAGCAATACGGCCCGCAATCCTATAAAAAATGGCTTAATCTTGTTCTATTTTGAAGTCTTTGACGGCGATAACTGTACCCTTTGACGCTGACATTGACGCTTTTCCTTCTTTGAGTTGAAGTCTATTTAGATTCATGTCCTGTCAATGTCATTAAAAAAATAGAGAATAAATCTCCAAAGAACGAATACTCTAATTTGAAGGCTTCGGTTTGCTTGAGTCTGGCAGTGTTTCTGCTAAAGACGAAGTGAACATAATGGTGAAGAACGTGGTGGACGTCGTATTCGGTGGTCTCTCCTACTGGAGTGTCGGGTACGGTCTCAGCTACGGTGACTATGGACCGTTTCGCAACAGCTTCATCGGATTCGGACGTTTCTTCTACGATCCAACAAGGTGAGTAATGTCAGCCCACAACACGAGAATTTTCTACTCCAGAACTGTCCCTATGTCTTCGTAATTATGTCACCTATATCATTTACCTGAAATATTATATCTCAAGAACGTAAAAAAAATTTTTAGCGGTAATATAATACTGGAAACAAAAACTGTAGTTGGTAGAAGAGTACACTATTATGATGGAAAAGGCTGTGAAGCCTACTTTTTTCTGCTCAAGAAAAATACAGTGGAAACATCTTACTACTAAGATAAAGTATGTAGATTGCGATTTTTTTTATTCTGAACTATTTTGAGTTCTGTAAAAAAAATTTCCGCCTGTTTAACATTTCGGTTCGCCCACGACGTGGAAGTTTTTTTTACCTACTTACATTTCATGTCAATCAATTCCATGATTAGAAACATGAATTTTAAGATTTTATTTGTCGAGTGTTCACCAATAGACAGCTACTGCTGCAAAAATCATATATATATATATATATATATATTCATGTACATACACATATATACATGTATACACATGTATATTAGGGAACGGCAAGAGTAGGGCTAGCGATCGTGTTCATAAAGCGGACTGCCACACCTACCCAGGCGCTGATTCGTCCCCTGCACCGGGCCCGCCAAGCTTGCCATCACTTTGGCGTTCAGAAGTTGGTACCAGACCTGTCTTTGACAAACGCACTTTCTATAATCGATGTGGCAATGGCTTAGCACGACTATCTCAGGTTTTCAGGGAGAAACAACTCAATTCTGACAGTTGCATAGCAGAGGTCTTGGTGAGCTCTTGGAACGGGATCAAACCAAGGACTATGTGCGCATTGCAGAGCGGCTTTAACTATTCGGCTATATGTACCGTGCATATATATATGCATATATATATATATACATATATATACGAAAGACAACGTTCACACTGCCTTGAGATTCTCAAAAAGTAATAGCTTCTTCGAAAAATAATGTCTAACTTCGACACGAAGGCAGCTTCGGCCTTTGCTTGGTTTTTTGAAGCATTTCTCGAAAAGGTGTTAATGAGATGTTTTTGGCAAGTGAGAGATTTAGCGAGTACGGTGGATGACGCAAAGTTTCGTAGCCTAGCTCGTTCATCATTTGTGAAGTAGGGTGGTGTGGCATGTGGCCACACGTCATCATAGAGAAAGATTGGTCCCTTTACTTTTTTTCCAGTGCGGAGAACTGTTGTTGAAGTCCCCTATTTATTTCGTCGATTCGCTAAACGTACTTTTTCCATCGTATTCACTTCACCCAGATTCAGGAAGGTGTGATAAGTCAAACCAAGAGCAAACTACTAGACGGGCACCATAACTTTGTTTTGGTACAAATTTGGTTATGGGAAGTGCTGGAGAGTTTCATCGCGGTACAACAATGCAATAGCGCCATTTGCCGGTAGATCTCGTAGAGAATCCGAAGAGTTGTTTTTACTTCCCAGAAGGACAAACGCGAAAACGAGGAATTTTTCTTTCATCCAATTCACACGTCATTCATTTATTGAGCTGCATTTGCTTTTAAATTTCCTTTAGATGCTCCAAAATAGTTGAGATGGTTACATCGGGGTCTTAAAGTTTTCGAGCAGATTTGCGTTTCCACGACCTCCTTCATCTTGAAGATATACTCATCCCCGGGGAAGTTTTCGAAACCTACTTCCCACTGTGAATTCATTGAAACTTTCTTCGGTCCACATTTCGTCAATGTTTCCAGCTGTTTACGCTACGTGCATCCGATGCTTAATTGACAAAAGGAAAATTGTCGAGATTACTGTTTTAACACCTGAAATTCTAACCTTTAAAATTTTTCGGGAATACAATTGATATTCTGATTTCATCATTCGCCGTAAAACTGCATAAAAATGAGCTTTGCAGTTATATATAACATTATACCATAATCCATCTAGGGCGCATGTGGCGCAGTGGTCAGATGCGCCCTGCAACACACATGTGGAATCATTCTCTTGGAGATTTGCTGGTTTAGCCATTGCAATTCTCTGGAATCCCGAGATCAACCTAGCCAAGCTCTGTCCGAGGTGGTCATCACCACAGGGCGGGTCGCAGTCCTCGTGGATGAGAGGGAAGGTTTGCCCCCTTGCGACTAGTTTGATACCAGGACGGTGGTGGATCCTAGTATAGGTTTACCCTAAGCTGAGCTTCCTGGTGGAAACGCTTGGCTCCTTCTCAGCGTGGGAGACCCTGCTGAGTGGATAAATCTCTCCACTGAACGTCGCAACCCGACATCTAGGAACACTAGCCAGCCACGATGAAGCGCTAAACTGTTGGGAGGGATTTTACAACTATGTTTGCTCTTTCCAGTGTAATGGAAATCCCACAGATTTCTATTGATATGAACTAACAAAAAAACAAGTCCAGCAGAAAATTTGATTAAATGGTTGAATGAAAATTCTACAACGAATAAGGTCAGTACTAATTTGTAAGGTAGGCAGTGGTCAGAGGCACCCTACGATACACGTGGGATCGATCCCCCGCACCCGTGCCCCACCAATGCTTCCATCTCTTTGAGGTTGACAAATTGGTACCAGACTTGTCTGGGAGCACATCAGCACTGGCTCGATTCATACGCAGATTTGTATTGGCCATATATGCATTCCATCACCTCCAGCGACTCCTGGTGAAGTCGAATAAGTAGTCCAAACATCAGGAATTGATCAACGCCGAGAGCTTTATTCTTTATTCTTAGTTGTTGTATCATCCGAGAAAGAACTTTTGTTAAAATATACAGAAGGAAGATGAAACTAAAAGTCGGTTATTAATTTCCTATCAGAGTATAATTTGTTTGCTGTGCAATTCCATTTTTACTGAGTCGTTTAATGTCATTGCATGCTAATGCCTTGCACTTTACAATATCTCATAAAATGAATGCTATTACAATGTTGCAAAGTTTCACTTTTTAAAATTTACAATGAATATCTGTTACGAACGTCATTCGCAAGTTTCATCAAAAACGGTCGAGCGCAGCATTGACTGGTTTGGATTTGCTTAAAAAGATGACATGCTCAAAAGGCCCGGAGAAAACACGGCAGCAGTAAAGTTTATCGGATTTCTCAGATCAATGGTTACTTATTTAGACACATAGATAAGTCGCATCCAGATGTCGCATAGGTTCTAGTACTTCTCCCATTCCATTCGTTGTTATGTAACCACCACCATCCATGAACATGGCCAGATGTCAATTTACCTGAAACGTAGAGACATGTCATATTCCTAGCTGAGTGCTAGTCGAACGTTTTTTCTCCTTAAATCCCTGGAACGAGAGCATCCCCATGTTTTCACCAGACACATTTGTGAGGCTTTGTGGATGGTAGAAAAGTTTACTGCCTCAAAAACTCGTATTCCTGAAGGACGGTAGCGAATCAAACTGTTAATCGACCGATTGCTTGGAAAGACTGAATCTGGTCGTTTTAGTTTTACCACATTTACCACATTACGTTAAACAACCCTAAAAAAGAAGACGAAATGGCACCAAATGTTTCACAGCCTTTATGAGTGGGCTATGATTCCATAGTTTCAAATGGATAAAGAGGCAGAAAAGGTACCTGATGGACGGATACATTACGAAGTGGTACCGAAAGCCGGCTAATAAAAATACAGTGAATCGTCTCCTTATTATCACTCACACACGAAACGGGCGATTGTAAGGAACATGTGACGAACATCCACGAGTGTGTGCACAGGAACGGCGCAGATGGAGGAAGCCTTGTACTTGGCGCGATAAATAGCCCTTTCCAATGGTTACGAAACTATAGCTTCTCGGGATAGCTGTAGAGGAAAATCCAGACCCCCCAAACGAAAATTCGAGTGATAATAAGGTCCCTGCTTATTCTGCCCTTCATTTCCGAGGAAATAACTGCAGCTATAAAATGTTAACGACGCTTGTGGCGCAGTGGTCGGAAGTACCCTCAACACACACGTAGAATCGATTCCCACACCCATGGCCCACCAAGCCTCCCATTCCTCCGGGGTCGGCAAATTGGTTCCATACTTGTCTTAGAGGATAGCAGCACTGGCTCGATACATCGGTGGGCCACTGCGGGTCATTGTAAAGGCCAGATATGCATTCAATAACCCCCCAAATGATGCTTAATGAAGTTGAATGTATGGCGCATCCCTCAGGGATTGATCAACGCCGAGTCGGCAACCTTAGTTGAAATGCCACCGAGCACTCTAAGGCCCCCAACTGGTACGCAACCACCTGTATGACCGTCTGTGTACAACGCTGCACTGCATAATTTGCCCCAACGGTAGAGACGGTGATTGCATGAGTTTAAGTACAGCTTATCTGATCTCTTGTAAAGTGTGCGGAATGAGTACGTTGGCGAAATGCGACGACGACGGTGTGCCCGTATAAAAGAAACCTAGTCGGTAAACTTAAAGTTGAACTAAATGTACCACTAGGCCCGCATAGGACACCAAGACAATAACGAGGAAGATTTTAAGGTATAAGTTACCATACTTTCACAAAAATTTTAAACTTCACCACACAAAACTCTCTAAATATTCTGGACAAATTCCAAGAATCCGAAATGAACCGCAGAGCGGAATGTCTCCTTACCAGGCTTAATCTCAGACAGTGTTTAATGTTGACATTCTATTGTGAGAGCGGTACACTGCTTTTCCAAGTGAACTCTGTGGAGCTAGCCTACGCACAAAATACTCTTTTAGAAAGCTCATAAAAAGCGAGGAATGTGAGGAGAAGCAAGTTTGCTTTCAATGCGATTGAAATCTTGGTTAAGAATCTTCGCTGTTTGGTTATGGAGGTCTTTGGCTGGGTAGACTGCAGAGAACTTGACCTTTCCAGACTTTGAAGAAGAAAGAATCAGCTGAAGCGTTAGTCTTACCACAATAAATAGTAAAATAACACCTTGTCCTTGCTCAAGGAGAATGTGGAGAAAGGCACCCGAATTTCAAGAAAACCTTCCTGCTCTATTATTATCGACTTTGAAGACTTTCTATATACCACCATTCTAGAACTCCTATTATTTTTTTCAACACCCTAAAAGTTAATATGCTACCGTATTTTACCTTATTTCTTCGGGTCCATTAAATTTCACGCTACAATCAAAAGCTGGAAATTCCGGCGTCATGTAGTGATGACGTGGGACTGCGATCATCTTTCGGTGCCTGCTCGATTCCCTCTTTAACGCAATGCTGGCTGTTTCCAGTCGTTGAAGAAGAAAGGCTACATATTCAGATGTTTACGAATGCTTCAACTTATAGTATCTTTAAAGAAACGCCAAGATCGGAGTTGTCTTTTTCTTTTCATCACTTCTTTACCTTTTACGAGTTTAAATAATGGACGTTCTTCCCATACTATTGGAATATTAGCAGCCATCTAGTAATTCTGTACAATCGATCGATAAAAGACATCCAGTCGTTTCATTACAGAGATGTAAGCACAGTGAACGAAGAAGGCTGGGCATACGCAGGGTTTCTTTTCCAGCTTAGTTTAGCGACAACAGCGTCTACAATTGTGTCTGGTTAGTTGACGTTATTAAAAATATGTTCAAGATAACGTTCACAATCATGAAAACCAGTACGGATACCACAAAGTTATTGTTTCACGTAGATGAAGAAAGAACAGGAAAGATTACAACGATGGAGATTGGGTGAGCACTCAATAAGATGTTTAGGCTTATTTTTAAAGCGAATCTGCGCAGATGACGCAAAAATAGGAGTGGATTTTCCTATTTATATGCCGTGACTCAGTCTTCAACGCAGACTGCATGGCTTCTTGCATTTGGTTCAGTGGCTTACCTCCCCCATAGCCACCATTCTTCGGGGGGAACTAGTTACGCCTAGTAGATATTCCCCATGAAGGGTCAAAGCGAGGAATCTCTTAGTCACCTTAGTTATCGTACAGCTGAGTACAAACAAATAGAAAATGTGACCAAATGGAAAAAGCCCAAAGAAGTTGAGCCAAAGCATTGGAGTCGTCTTGTCATTTGTACACCCTCATCGACAAATCGAATTCTGCTAAGTGGTGGCTGCTTTTAGAATCCGAAGTAATTTATATCAAGGCGTCCCAAGTCTTCGTCACTCAATCAGTGATCGTCCCTTTTGGATCAGGCAGAGAGAGAGAGGGAAACAGAGATAAGGAGGGAGGGAGAGAGACGGAACGTTGTGGCTTTTTGACCAGAATTCTTCCGGACTGCAGAGATTCATACCATTCGAATTCGTTTAACAATTAGTTTTTAACATGAACACTTAATGGTTAAATGCCCCATTTACTTATCATTCCACGTATAAGTTCTTCAGCTGTTCTATCCGTGATTATTTAGTAATGAGGCTTTTTTTTGTGGTGAAGAGAGGCACATTGCCAGTAATGAAAGGAGTAGATAATGCTATGTCCATAAGCGATCAGTATTTGATGAAGTCGTGGTGGAATTCACTTTCATAACGGCATGTTGCGTAATTTACAGTGCTCCAACATCATAAACCTTACTTACTTGTATACTTGGATGGCCCATCTTTGCTGGTTGTGAAGGTCCCATACAACTTTACATTTTTTCGGAATTGCTGGTTTTGCCATTGTGGTTCTGTGGAGTCCCGAGGTCAGCCTAGCCAAAGTCTGCCCCAGGTCGTCACCACCACAGTCGGTCGCCACAGTTGTTGATCAGAGGGAGATTTGCCACAATACGACTAGTTTGATGCTGGGATAATGGTGGATGCTAATAGTGGTTACGGTTATGCTGGTTATCCAACACCGTAGTGTGCTTGTAAGAAACATTTTAGATGTATGTATATATGTATATATATCCATGGTGTAAAAAAGCGAAGTACACACTTACTTGAATAGGTGGTCATATAGAAAATTTTATCTCTTTATATTAATTACTTCTAAAAGTTTTATTTTTGCTACTAAGCTCAGCCCCGAAGCGTTCATAATAAAGGGAGACCTATGAGTAAATGGAAGCTGAGTGATGTGAATACATTAGAAGAAGATATATTTGGGCAATAATGAGGAAATGCAATTATCGATAGTTAGAAAGTATCAAATAAAGAATAATATATGTAAAAAACACACACGAATGCCTGGATGAAAATAGAGGAGAGGATGAAATTACGATTATTTTGAGGTTATCGCAGCGGTGGTGATCCCGTTCAATTCGCTTAAGCTTCTCATTCAACATTTTCGCTTATAAGGCGAGATGCTTCCCCCAAGATTAGATGATTCGAAAAACAAAATTTTGCAGCGTGCGAAGAAACTCAGAATTCTAATAGAACACATGGAAATATAGTGGTTTAAAAAAACTTGTCCCAACGCCCTAGAGAAATGAAAACGGATTTCATTTCTAGTTGAATTTTTTGCTACAGTAGACCAATCTGTCGAACCGAGTCGAATCGAACAACTCTGACCCAGTAATACCAAGTGAATGCGCTAGAATTTGAAAATTGATGACTCGATCGCAAATATATGACTGAGGCGCAAAAAACGTGTCCCAATCGCAATAATGCCTGCCCACAACGCTATCTTCTATCCTATTACATATTGGAGGGCACTGTTGCGATTGAGACACGTTATGTACGACTCCGTCATATATTCCGTATTCGATTCCTTCTTGAGCTGAGAAATTGGCGCTCGACTCGTTTGTGATAACGCAGATCCCTTAAATTCCCCTGAGAATGGAAATAGGTACGATAAGAGTAAAAGAAAAACCGTGGTAAGAATTCATTGAGACCGTTTCACTTGTGACCTCGTCCTTGTAGATTCACGTTTATGATAATGCATAATTTAGTTGCTGTTATACTAATCCATCTAACCTCGTTCATTTTTAGGTGCCGTTGCTGAGCGAGCAAAATTGAAATCCCTACATATTGCTAGGTTGTTTGGTAATTTTAATACAAGTGAGTTTATATAAATTGAGAGTTGTTCACTTGAAAAAGCTACTAAAAAGACGGCTAGTATTGTTTCAGGCATTACCGGCACACTGGGTTTGGGACAACGAGGGTTTCTTCTATAAACTTGGAGTGGTGGATTTTGCCGGCTGCTCAGCTGTAAATAACTTACTGCAGTTTTTCACCAACAATCTAATAAACAAACTTTTAAGAACATGTTTGTTTCCCTAAAGCGAAGAAGATCTATGCTATGCGTTTTGTTCTTAGTAGAAACTCATAGAAAAAAATAGCAATGATTGTTTATTTAAACACCAAAAAGCTACCCATCTCAAGCTTTTTGATCGCTATTGATAACAGGAGTAGCTAAAGTTAGTTGTATGGGTGAACTGGGTTACTCAATACTCGTGGATTTCAGGTCTTTCTTCGAAAACCTTTTAAACCAGTATTCTGCAATAGTGTAAAAGCCATTTAGAAAAAAAAAGAAAAGTAATTTTTTTTCAAACCATTCCAGGTACACATGGTAGGTGGAATAATCGGCTTGGTTGCAACCGTCTATCTGAAACCACGTCGGAATCGTTTCAATGAAGACAGCGTTCATCAGATGAGCTCGCCGACGAATGCCCTTCTTGGTGAGCTTTTACTGCCAATCATAGACATATACGAATTCCATTATCATCTTTAAGGACATGATGACAATGTTCTTAAGATTGCTGTCCCTGTCACCGTTATATTACGAAAGTAAGCACTTAGCCAAAAATATTGATTTATTTATTCTTAAAGCAAAAGTTTGAGCGTTTGACATTAAATGATCCATTGGGATGCGCCATCTATCCGCCTCCATTCGTAGAGGTGGTTGAATGCGTATCTGACCTACCTATGAAAGCTTACCGAAATACTAAGTTAGCTCTTTATACTCTCAAACATGTTTTGTAACAATTTCCCCAGATATACGGAAGAGTTTCTTAGTGCAGGACGTATGTACGTACCTATGACCACCTGAATATTCCCGGGCAGCTCTTACCACTGCACCACACATACCTTCGTGGTTAAAATAATGCTAGCAAAGATTACAATGACATCACCCCTATGTTACCATCATAAATCTGCTCAAATCACAAACCTTACACTACAACATGCTAAGTGAAGCAGTTCAACGCATTGCCGTTATTGGACATTATTGTCACTTTCAGTTTAGCCTGGCTTGGAGGAATTTCATACTGTTACTTATAGAAACTGGGAAAACATCATTTGAGTTCCCACAATAATGGAATTTATTACCACTTTCTATAACAATTCCAATTTGTTTAGGAACATTTCTGCTTTGGTGGGGTTGGTTCGGTATCAACGCTGGATCTGTGTGGGGCATCACCAGCGGAAGATGGCGACTTGGCGCGAGGTAAAATGGTATTTTAGCCCTCTAAAAATTGAATGCGCGTTTATAAATAGTTTTCCATCAATACTGTGGGTAGAACTAGAAATACTTTGGCGGGATTCATTTGTATTTTTATGAAAAAAGGAATGATAGTCGTTTCGGCGAATTCTTTGGTGACCAATGACTTTCAGAACTATAAATACACCGAATGGATTTTGTTAGAATACGAAAATTCCATTCTTTATCCACAGTGATGTAATGTTTTTCTCAAGTCTTTATCTTGTCATTGCGAATGAGCACTGTTCTTCGGTCCAACAGCGTGCCAATGTCTGACAAGTGGTGACAACCTTCCAAAGCAGGGGCACAGCTTTTTTCGAAGCAGAAGAAAGTGTTACCCAGTAACCAGCTTACCATTGAGTTTAAAAAATGTGTTGAATTGTTTGGTTGAGTGCAGGAATGAGCTTATTGAACCTTCACTCCTTCAGAGCTGCTGTGGCGACTATAATGAGTTCAATCGGAGGCGGTGTTACGTCGATCGTCATCAGTTTCGTTAAAACAAAAAAAATTACAAGTAAATTTCTTAATAAACGGCATTCTCTCATCAATAGTTTCCATCACAGGTTAGCGCTTTAGAATTCGTATTCATAAGTTAGATATTAATAATAATAGCAATAATAATAATAACAATAATAATAATAATAATAATAATATATAATAATAATAATAATAATTGTTTCGCCTATCTATAATTCTGTCGATCTCTGTCATCAGCAATCACCCGTCAGCTGGATTGATCTGGGGAGCCCTAATCGGCAACAAACCCAGTTAAGCTGAGGATGTAGTTATAATCGCAATTTTAACTTCTTATTCACTGCCTACTCTTTTTAATGGCAGGGTATATTGCGAAATATAACTTCAAAGATGCTGAGATATTCGAAAAACTCCGGACCGCAGGTGTCTGCAGTGGGAACGAACGCGCTATTGTCCTTTCCGGGGAGTAACGCGTTCACTACCACACCATGCGGGTCCTTCGTTTCGCCTGTTTCTCAGCTAGTTCTATCGATCTCTGCCATAAGCAATCACCCATCAGCGGGTTTTGCAACAACGACAACACGCACACACACGCATGCATAAATACGTCCTCTTAAACAGAAACGGAGTACATCGCCTGGATGCATCTGCTTCATAGGAAAGCAAAAAGGTCGCTTTTGGTTCTCCAGTAATCCCTATGCCACCATGCGACGCGCCACCTTGCTTCGCGACTAACAGTCCTCAGATCACTCCATAAGTTAGATCTGCCGAATTAAGAAATAAGAAAAAAACTAAGAAGTAAAAAAAAGAAACGTTGGTGTTCGCCATAATTTTCACATTGTTTTTTACACCACTGTAATTGATTCGTTTTGTACATCTTTATTTATAAGACAACTGTAGAAAAAATGGTACACATCATTCTATTATCTTCCACCTTCAGCTTTGTGTGCAATGTCTCGTGCCTGGCATGCCTTAATAATTGGGGGTGTCTCGTCAGCGTTTTCAATCTCAATACTTCCACTTTTAGAACGTTTTAAGGTCAGAACCTCTTTTCTTGTTTGTCGATCTAGCCAAATCTCTCAATATTTTGCTACGTGTAGAAATCAGTATGGTTCTTTTTAAGATTATGAATCGGTTTAGGTGGATGACCCCGTTGGTATTGTGCCAATTCATCTAACCTCGTCCATATGGGGCATGACTGCAGTTGGCATTTTTTGCGAGAAAGATCGACATTTGGTAAGATTTCTCACATTGTTGGTTAAATCGGCTGGCTTTTTTAAGACCATTCAATGTTACCACTAATCCAATATATCAATTGCATCGAAAAAATTCATAAATGAGACGTCTTCACGTTTTACAGTCAGTGAATGAATATTGTAAAAGGATCTAATTTAAAAAATCTCCTTATAACAAAAATAACGTTTACTTTGTCACATAACTTATCACCCTTCTTTTGGCTACTGTTGCTTGCCTACATACTTGGATTCTTGGATGGCCGGCCTTCACTGGTTATGGGAGCAAACATAATTTCCACTCGTTTCCCTTTCGCGCAGTCTTCGAACTTCGGAGGGTAGAATCGCGGGCGGCTTTTCATCTGCAGAGATTTCGAGGTCCGAGATAGAGATTATGGAAGGGAAACGACTGGTGCACAGCATTTCCGTTATTAATTCCATATCATAGTGGGATATAATGAAAGCACCTTGTTCGATCAGCGGAGTGAATGACACAGCACCATTGCCTCAGAGATCCCCACGGCACTTCTTCAAAATAGATCTTTTTTGAGTTGCTTCCATTAAGGTTTTCTGCCCATACCAAGGTAAATTCTCTTGAAAAATTCTTTTACAGCTAATATTTGTTATCAGCCGTGTTAGATGTTTTGCATTAGTACCAAGCATCATTGGCATTGTAGATGAGGTTTAAATTTCTCCTGTGAGAAGCTGAGACGAGCTGATGAAATGTTTTAAGTCATAACAAAAGCAGCGTGTAGTCCTCGGTCGGATCTTCACCTATCTTTCAGTTATATGAGGAGATCATTTTATTGCGAATAACGTTGTCACACACGACGTGTTTCGTTTTTCCCGAACAATTACAGGAACTCTTTTCCAGCTCATACCTGGGTCAAATCTTCGCACTGAGAATCCTGTGATTATAGTCAGTACAGAATCCCTAGTTTGACTACTGTTGCTGACGAAAAATATATGGATAAGTTAAATTCGAAGCACATCTGCGGGATTCATCTCTCTATCATGGCTTCTCAAGCTGAGAAGAAGTCCGACGTTTCTATCAGGAAGCCGCTATCAAACTAGTCGCATGGTGGCAAATCTCGTTCTGATCCGCAAGGGTTGCGACTGCCTATGGTGGTGACGACCTGGAGCAGACTTTGCCCTGGTTGACCTTGGGACTCCAAGGAACCACAATAGCCAACCCAGCAAATCCACAGGGAGTGGAAATTATACTGGGTTCCGCACAACCAATGAAAATTGGCCACCCAAGTAAGTATTACGTATATATGGCTTACACAGTTAGTCTATCTATCGAACTGTAATGCCAATGCTGCTATCTTCGTGAACCAGTCCGATACCTACTTGAGAGAGCATGCTTAATGAGTTTGGGACGCAAGATCGAAGTAATGACACGTTTTTTATTGCAGGGCTCATCTAATCACTGCGATGAGCAACGTCGTTTTTTTTATTAATACGTGATTTTCCTGAAATGTAACGAAATGGATTGATTGTTAAGCACCAAATCGTCGATATTTCAGATCGGCGCCACAAACGGTCACTCAGGCTTACTGTATTCAGGAGAGTTCACGTTACTTGGTGTTCAACTTCTTTGTACACTGACGATATTAGTTTATAGTGCATCATTTGGCCTACTAATATTGGTGGTGAGTTGATTTTTGATTTTCTTTTCAAAAAGATACTGTCTTCACCACCTTATCTATTTGATTTTCATCGTCAGTGCTTATTTAGTGATGTGATGTACTGCATTGAATAGTTTCCCTTCTAATTCAAACTGTAGTCAATTCAAAAACTATTAGCTCTTACCAGTTAAGAAACAGACGCGGCACTATTTCGTTGTTCGCAATCGATGTTACTTATAGTACACGAGATGGATATGATGATAAAGAACAGTAGCACAATTTATTGGTAATAGTTGTTTAGAGTATCACCTGTATCACCTGTAGCCCCGTTGATCGTCGAGTGACTCGAGCAGATGCCAGTAAATCTTCCATTTTTCCCCTGTCGCGCGCAAGACTAGCCCAGTAGGTTCTGCTCGCCCTAGGGGACTCGTTGAGCATTACATCTTTCTTCTAGGCTTTTCGTGAAGAACTCCGACCATCGGGGTGGCCTTCTTGCAGTGCGTTTAACATCCCGAGGAATCCAGTCACTAACGGCTATTGTCCATCGGTTGTCGACCATACACTTACGCGCCTGGCCCATCCTATCTTTGTCTGTATGGCGTACAGAAAAGCAGCTCTGATCTTTGATCGTTGACGCAGGTCTGTGCTCCTAATCCCTTCCCTCAATTGTGTGTAACGGGATACTCCCTCAGCATCGCCGTTTCGAATTCGCGTCCCATAACGCTGAGAAATCTTTCATCCTGTTTACGCAGCGACCAGGTATCTGACGCATACGTTAAGGCAGGAAGTACTCGAGAAGTTGGGCACGGAGTCGGGTGTTCTTTCTTCTCTTCACTACATCCTCGATTCTCTTGAAAGATATTATTAAGATATATTTAGAGTAGTTCTAAGAAAAGCACTATGATAGGACCATTAAGTTTAAAAGAACTCCAGGCAATGCTTCTGTTTCGTTGAATGACTCCTAAGTAAGAAAACAAGAACGAGGTTTCCGCATGGTGAAATAAACGACTCAATATGTCTTTTTCAGTTGATCAGTAAGAGTCCATTGGGACTACGTGTCACCGATTACGAGGAGCAGATCGGAGCCGATGTCATCGAACACGGCTTAGCTGGAACGAACGTCGCCCGATATGTGATCGAAAAAACCGCTCAGCACCAGGTATGTTCCATAACTCTTGGTAACTGGGGGTCATCTGGAAAGGGTGATCGCTTTGTATACAAAGAACGAATCCTTCATTACATAAAAGTAAGAAACCGACTTCCCTCAAAGTCATGGTGACAAGATTTTCGTCATAATGATTGGGCGTGTTGACGCCTACGAGAGACTAGGTATTTGAGGACGAATTCGAATGGTGAATATTATAGAAACAAAAAAGCAGGCTTCAATAAGGATAACATGACAGATGCGTGAGGAAACCAATTCTGTTCCGTGTTTGATTGTATTATATTATACATTAGTTGAACATTCTCTCAATAGTTTCTAGAACATTTCAAACGGTCACGAAAGCGATAACGAAGTGGAAGATGCTGTCAAAATCAAAAAGCCGAGCGAAACGAATGGAACAAATCAGACTAAAGCGATTGACCGAAGAACAGGCCTTCACTGCCCTCTCCCAAGAAGCAAACACTGCCAATGGAGGTAAACAAATTTTGTTGGCAAGAACTGAAAAAAAGAACTAATTTTGAGACTTTTTGTTGGGCTTGTTGAGCATTGTCTCATAATGTACCACATAGTAGAAAACCCGGCATGTCACCTACAGTGCAAAAAATTCATGGAGTTCCTTTCGCCCCCTACCGCTTGCCACCCCTCTCCCTTCAATACAATCTGCTGATCATGCACATGAAAGACATCAAACTCTTTTTCCGAGGCCAGCCTTTGTAGGTAAAATATAGGTATACGTGGTGGAATATAGCAGCGGAAGAAAATATGCAGTAAAAAGGAAGACGAAATAGTACAAGATACAAAATTACGATGTAAGACTAAGGTACAAGAAATAGATCTTGCACTTAGTATGACTCACATTTCAATGTCAGCCAAGAGTTTTTTTTACTAGTCACTGAATTGAATGGCACTAGTCATTTGTGCAAATTTTATATAATACGCTGATCTCTAAATTATCTAAACCAAGCACCTTATTGTTCTCTACTGTAAGGTAGTGAATAATTTTCGATTCTTGTAGTAGCACAGACCGGTAACGGCGTGCTTCATCGTCGACGGGTGTCACGGATTTTTGAAGCAGCTGCCACCTCTTTTAGTCCAAGAAGAGAAAGTCAACACCCATCAAATAGTGACATCGAAGCACAATCTCTGGGTGATCGACTAAAATCCGAAAGTCAAAGGTAAACAAACTTTCGACGAGAACGATTTATTCTGTTGCTCTATTTGACAAAAAATGCTTTGCTTTCATAACTTGAAAAGGCTAACAAATGTCCCTAACTAGGACGATTTAGATTCATTTTAATGCCATCTTAGATAAAACTCATTACAGAGGGATAAAATCACATCAACGCAACGAATTAGCTTCCTGTGAGAGAACGAAATCACTGGAAATGCTGAGTGACGATGGAGTTTTACCTAGGCCTGTTGATGAACTACCGCAAAGCGAACGTGGCTCACAAACCTCGAAGACCCCTAGCAGTAATACCAGCGGGAATCATCAGCTCGAGGATCGCCGAGTTAACACTAGTCAGATGGCAGCTGCAGCGAATTCAGCACCACGGTAAGCCTTTGAGGTTCCACTTGTAAGCGAACCAGTAGAAACGTAAATTTATTACATAAAGAATTATTAAACACTCAGTCCTTCTTCCCAAATAACGACAGGCATAACGTCATCCGTTAAAGTATCCACGTTGTTGAAATACATGTTGTGAATCAGACTTAGCATCCGTCGTGCGCTTCTCCATACCAGCAACGAAATTGTTAAGAGGATTTGGCCTTTGTTCTTAAAGGACAGAGGACAAAACGTTCTGCGTTTATCGTTTACTGCGGGATCCACAATGCATTCATCACCATTCGTAGCATCTTTGAGGAAACTGAATGAATATTTGTCCTAAAAAATTACTTACTTAGGCCTGACGATGTATGAAATCAGTACTGCTATCTTCCCAGACATGCCTGACACCAATCTGTCGACGACAGAGGCAAGGAAATCCTGACAACTTCGATCGTATCAAACCAAGAACCGATTTGACATGTAGTGCTGCAAGGTGCGACTAACCAGCACACTGCATGTCAGCTCTGCTTATCCCAAAAGAAAAGTGGAACTAGGTTTTTTCATTATTATCAAACGCGTCTAACAAGTCTCTACAACACGCATATTTAATCTCCAGACGAAATTTCTCAGATATTGGACATAAATGACACATGATACGATATTCTATCACCAAAGGGAACTAATAATCGGTAGTAAACTTCTTTTAGGAACAATACCGTTGGAAAATTTGTGCGACCACCACCAGCTCGGACGTTAAATTCGCCTGAGGATGTGAGTCTAGGCGGCGATGACGACGTGCGTTCAGTCTCGTCAGCTCCGCCACCACTCAGCAAAAACAACAAGGTTGCACCACAATAGACATTCCTGTCATTCTAATGTCCATAATCAACTTGATACTACGGACAAACTCCAGTGGTTTTAGGAGGATGTAAATATCAGCGATCCTTCATCGAGTACTATGAGGGGTTTTTCTTTAGTGGATTTATGAGAACGGGTCATAAGCTGATTATTGTGCCTTCAGAAATTTCTAAGCTGGTGTATCTAAAAGATTTGTGGATGCTTAGCTGTTTACGAGTAAATAGAACCAGCATATTGTTTTCTTTCTAATGTTAATTTTCGTTGTTTATGCTTATTTGGTTCGGCTCTTAAATAAAAACTTGTTTGCCAGCGCCATGGCTACTCTTCTCAAAGAATCATGCAGATATCAGCATGAACTTCGTCTGCTAGTGAATTTCCCCTAGCAATATGGAACAGCTTTGAAAAAATCTTCTTAGATTGTTATGACATAACTTTTTATCTACAGCCCATTATTTTTTTCTCACAGCAGAGTGCTTTGTGAAATACAAACATAATGAGGCTATTCAATAATTCTTGTTACAGTAAGGTACTACTGGGTTATGCTAAGTTTGAAGTTCTTATTTCAGGAATCAGTAGGTACATAATCTTAGATTTTCATGCGCTTTCTGAAGAATAATTTCCTACTGTGAGAGACTGCGAAGCAATTTCTCTTGGGGTTCTGTGACGTCTGTCTGAGTAGCAATAACAGGATACAAGTACAATTAAAACTTTCTCATAACCACCTCGCCCTATATATAAGCATTTATGTAAAAACTGGCTGAGAAAAAAGCAAAGCAAGAGATTCAGTGGTGCAGTTGGTAGGAGATAAGCCTCGGGATGTGTAATCCCTGGTTCCAATGTGGCTTAGGGTCTGAGTTTAGCAAGTATCTCAGAATCATTGTCGTTGCATTTCATGTAGTAACCTGCTGTGAAAAAATAATAAGCAGTGAATTGAAAGCTGTACATGTTAACAATATTAACCCTCTTACTTACTGCCCTAATTTAGTTTTTTCATGGCAGGGTATTATGTGAAAGGCAACCACAATGATGCTGAAATATTCCCAAAAACTTGGACTTCTGGGGAAGATCAAAACACGATTATCCTTACGGGGGCTGGCGCGTTACCCACTGCACCACTGAGGCCCTTGATTTACCTTTCTTACAACTAGTTTTCTAGCTAACGGCGCCACCAGAAATCACCCATTAACGGGTTTAATCTGGTGAGTACAATTCGGCATTGAACGCGGTTAAGCTGAGGTTGTGGCCGACATCGCAATGTTAACCTTTTTATTTACTGCCTACTGTAGTTTTCCCAAGCAAAGGGTTATCGCGGCTTAGTCTGGCCTGGAGTCCAAGTTTTCCGAATATCTCAGCATCATTGTGGTTGAAATTTTTATAATACTTTGATCAACTGCAAGGATTTAAGGCATGAGCTTTTCTCCTTTGATCAACGGGCAAGCGATTCAAGAAATGAGCTTTTCCTACCTGATAAATCAGGCCCTCTTACAAATTATGAACATCAAGGTCGTGGCCGCGAAAGTACTTGTATATAGGCTGTTACTTCCACGTTGCTTCCTCCGAAAGCTTTGAACTGAGCAACAGTGGGCTGAGCTCATGCAATGGAAACAGCGCTAGTGTGAATACCCCTCAGGGAACAGCAGAGATCTCAAACATCTTAGTAGCGTCATCCAAAAAATAATGGAGAGAGGGGGATTGGTAAACTCGTTTTTTAAGGAGATTCACCTGTGTCATCTGTGTTTTTACTGATCTTTGAGTGACTTAAACGAGTAGCAAAATCTCAAACCGTCTTTGTAGCACGCCAAAGCAGCTTTATAGGTCCTATTTAATCGAGTAGTAAAACGAGAGTTATATTTGACCCATTGGGGTTTGACCTTAGCTAGCACTGATTTGATCTTGCTAAGCTGAAGTAACTGATACATATAAATGAACACCCAAATGTTCCTAGAACGTCTACCGAACGCGTCTCCTCTACCTTCGACGTTACAGCGCTTCACATCAACGTATCGAATGACTCCGCAGTGCAAAGTCGTCCTCGACCTTCTTGTGGTCTATTCAGCAGCTTATGGCTCTCGTAAAGAACTGCTTAATCGGCTCGCTTTTTAAAGTGGCTTGGGAAATATTATGCGCAAATGAGTGGGTTGACAATGGGACAGCTGCTAGGACCAAGTCTCAACATTGCGTTTATATCTAAAATGGAAGCCCCTATCGTTATCGATCTCCGGCCGCTAGTCTAATGTAGATGTATAGATGATTGTTTTGCCATTTTCTCTACTTAGGAGAAGATGAGCAAATGCTTTGAATTATTCAATGAACAGTCAGAGTACATTGAAGTTTCCTGGGGAAAACCGAAAGAGAACTGCCTTCCATTTCTTAAAAGTTCAAACTGCCTTATCAGATAGCTGTTAGTTGACATTGTGGTGTGAAAAATAAGTAATAAAAACATCCTGGTTCATTTTTTTCTCCTACCACCCTTCACGCACGAGGAGGGCATTTACGACAAACATGTCTCGAACAGCTAGCTACCTCTGCGTACACAAATAGGAAACTAAGGCAAGAATCGTGGGACTTGGCTCGGCTAATAGGCATTTCCAGTGGTTACGAAATAGCAATTCACCAGGTAAGTTTAGAAGGAGAGCGAAGCCCAAAAATGCACGCATTGTCCGAAACAAAATCCCGTTTATCTTGCCACTTTACTAGCTATGAAATAAGTGTAGCGATAAAGCTATGCTTAAGAAGGGCAGGTCTAGAGTAATCGAAATCGGTAATCTAAATAACACCGGGATACTATTCGTCTTCAGTTAGTTCGTAACCGCGTATACGACCGTCTATGCGGAACACAGAATTGCGTAATTTGCCCTTATATCAGGTACGGTGACTGCATGAGTTCAGGTATGATACAGCTAATCTCTCTCGTTGCTTGCGGAGATGAACGTACTGGTGAAAAAGGTATATCATTATGTATCCGCGTAAATGAACACTTAGATGGCATAGGATACTAAAGCATAGCGGAGACGATTTTAATACAAGAATCACTGTCCTCGCACAATATGCCAAGACTCCAACGCGCGATCTTCCTGAGGCCTTTAAGATAAATGCCAAGAACCCGAAAATGAATAGCAGGGAAGAATGCCCAGAGATAACATGTGGTCCAGCCCCGCATCTCAGAATTGCTTTTTTATGAGGTGTGGTGGAGTCATTAGCCATATGAGACTATAAGCGGCTGTTCTTCCTAGGTGAAGAACAGGTGTAAAAAAAAGCAGTGGATTTTTCTAGAAGCTGCAGATCGCGTATTTATCGTTCAGGTTTTCATCTTTCTGTTTTTGCTGTTGAAGCTTTGAGCTAGTAAATTACATATCAGTGTGACCTTCCAGGCTCCGGAAAGAAGGCGATACTGGCGAAACGTCGGCTACCGTTGTGTTGTATGTATTCTATGCGTGCGGAAGTAGGCATGTGCTGAATAACAACCTTGTGATTGCTGAAAAAGAGAACGACACATATGTAATCAGAGCCGTATTAGCTGGTGCAATGGAATGTAAGACTTCGGATCAGTCTTCGGCACAGAATATTTGATTACTAACTCGGCGTAGAGTGCTCGACTCTGTATGAGTTCGCCAAACGGGGCTTTTTGACATAGGCACGGAGAACAACCTTAAGCTTAGGTTATAACTGTTTATAGCAATAAAAAACAATACAACATACACATTCTGACGATTGCTAGTTGAGCGAACGTGTAGGGGCGAAATTGGGATAAGGATGAGTGAACACTTGGAAGAAGCTGTGCAAAACACTCAAATTGGGAACACTGGGAGAGTGAGGCACCGGAATGCCGAGACATTGGGCACTGGAGCTGGGACTGCGACCTCGGCACTCCCTCAATGACTAGTAGTGCTTATATCCTCTCTGTAATGGGTGAGGCCTTGACAGAGAGAACTAGAGACAGTGCTCAGAGAGAGGTTCTAAAATTTCTCAGCTAGTATAATCTGATAGAGCTACTTCCACAGAAGGTTCATGAACTCTATACAAAAGCTTATACAGAAAGTACATGTGAAAGAGAGCAGTTGCTCACACGGAAAGTTCATCTGAAAAGCGACACATAGGCTTATGTAAAAAGTTCGTATAAAAGAGAAGGAATAGCTTGTACAAAGCTTCTGCAGAAACCACATGTGGAAATGGTACAAAGGCTTATACATAGTGTTTATGTGAAAGCGGTACAAAGCATAGAAGGCAAGGATTGATGTGGCCAGCAGTAAGCATGGTTAACATGGGAGATATACGGTAATATAGAAAATAGGAAGTATTTGAGGAATACTTACTACACGCACAATCACATCAACAACAGCCGTATTGCCTAAAACAGCATCGTCAGGTGAAGTTGTCTCGTTCGAGTGATGATAAACTGAAGAAGATATGATTCAATACGAAGGTGAAGATGCCACATAGAGTGTATGAAGAGCTATGGATATCGACTCGGATCATTGGCTCTGAGGAAGACGAATACATCGGCCGAATAACGTTGTTTATCAACGTTGTATTAGCTTATAAATGAATGCATGCTGGCTTGATATATTGCCAGGTCAATCCAGGTCTTTCTATGGACCAGATATGCATTCAGTCACCTCCAACGATGCTTAATGAAGTCGAATGCATGGCGCATCCCTCAGAAATTGATCAAAATCGAACGCTTTATCTCCTATCCTTTGTTAATGACAATGTCCGCTCTTATAAAATAAGACTGCCTAGTCGATCTCATAGCTTTGTTGTACATTTGTACAATTTCTCTAGGTGCCCTTTCAAAAAATCTTCAGCCGTTGTAATTGCGGACTCTCTCTGAAAACACAATATTACTTAAGAATAATGAAAATTTGCTAGAATATAGGAAAGCTCACTTGTAAAGCACCTAGGTGGCCCTACTTCTTCATTAATCTTAATAATCTCAACGAAATTGCAGTTCTTAGCGTGTGATCGATGTTATTCCCTAAAGAGATATAACGTTTAAAAAAAGTATTCGACGTTAAGTAAACTCATTAGAGCCTATCAAAGATAGTTCTCCTTCTCAAATACCAACTCTTTGAGGCAGAATACACATGTTGATTCTGCAGCTTCCAGAATACACAAATCCGACTGTGGCTAACTGAAAACTTACTGGGAATAACACAACACAACTAAATGTAGGAAGCGCAAGTGCAAATAAATGAAGCAATGAACAATAAAGATTGGTTCCAAGTGATACCTAAGCACTGAATCCAAGACTCGCCCGACTGGAATAACATGGGGTATTGCCTCTATCAATGCCCCAGTTCTTAAACGTCTCTTTACCATCAACATAGAAGATGACGTTTGATTCCTCGATAGCAAGTTCATCAAACTGGATGGACGTTGCTCGTTCTGTCGCTCATGATGCAAAAGAATCTGAGAATGAGAACTAGTATAGCTGAATATTGTCATGCGCGCAAGAAGATACAGCGAATGGAGAATGCTTTGGAACAAAGGACAGTTATGGGCACTGAAAAAGTACATGCTTACCTTCAAAGCTAAGACAAGGAGGAATACAAGCCTTTTGCGCTGTTCAGTCAGCTAGAATGAAATGAACTTGCAACTGATGAGGGCGTTTATATGGTGCTCGTAGAGCCTGATAATCTTCTAGTGGTGAAGACAAGCACTAGTGGCTCAGTGGTAGAATGCTTGCCTGCATATACGTAACAATAATATTTACAACACAATAATAACGTAATAGTAACGCCAGAAGACCACGGGGACAAAATAACCCAAGAGGCAATAGTATTGGAATATTACTATAAAAACCAGTGCAACGATAATTACAACAATGACGATATCACAATACAACGACTTGACAGCCATGGGGGGATGCCACGTCCACACCATCAGTGGCCGGTGGGGCGGCTGTGAGATAGTGCGTTAGGCACAGGCGGGCAGAATGAGCAACACAGAGGGAGCAAAGTACAGATGACCTGGGCAGTAGCCGCAAGACCTTACGTGATCATGGTCAGACCGGATCAATGAGCCACATGCGCAACCAGGGAAGAGGAGTAGAGAACCAATAAGCATGTACTAAGGCAGATGCGCATCGACAAGATCAATGAACATCAATAAAGTGCTAAATGAGGAGTGATATCAACAATTGGCTGCTGGGTACGGATCAAGCGACATGAAGGTGCAATGACGACACTGTGCCGGCTCTGAAAAGTTTTGCACTGGCGGGTGTAACCACAGGTGATTATATGATATGTGACTTGTGCCAGCAGGGGTCATAGTGCAATAATATGCTATGTCAGCGGCCTTACACCTACATCGTGTATAATGGGTGTATGGATGGTCACGTGCCCACCAGTGCGGATCAGGCAGAAATCCCATGGGCATGCCTCGTTCCGCTGACCACGCACCACGAACCCAATTATGATATCGCAAAGATCGACTGCTAGTTCAAAGAGTGGAAGGTAATACGATAATGAAACCAGACAACAATGAACAACAATGATACGGATTAACAAAGACGACAAACTAAGGCGGTGTTGTAAGGACTGCCCTCACCACCGCGCGGGGGAGAGGAGGGGCGATGCAGCAAGCCTTGCCAGTCTCCCGCTGAATTGCCAGTGCCACGTGTATACCATACGGTTCTCGCCGCTTTTCGGGCTGGGACCTCCTGCTTGCGTTGTTGGTCCGCCCTTTAGTTCGCAATGCTAAAGCGCCACTCATCTGAAACACTTGATTGGATTAGCGCTGTGTGTATTGAAGTAAAGGAATAGTAAACTATTCTGGAGAATGGTTGCTATAAATTGTGATATCATTACATCATCGTGGGGGAATCGGATCAAATTATGCATGCCCTACTTCAGAGATGTTTTTGAACACTACTAGTGGTATTCATTGGTCGAAACGTCGAAAATTGTAGAGAATCCATCTGTATTTTTTTCAACAATCATTTCCTAACCTTCTGTATTGCTGCAAGAAATTGGAATTAGATATGTACACATACCATCGATCTCCCTCATCAAGCTCATTCTTTACATCACGTACTTAGGACGACCACGGACCCCCCACATATGAGGGATCTCGAGCCGGTTAGTCGCGAGGATATGTGGTGCGTCCCCAGGTGGAGGATAGAGCGTAAATCACGGACCAAAAGCGACCTTTTGTTTTTCTGAGACGCAGGTGGATACAAGCGATGGACTCCCTGTTTCTGTTGCGCCAATTTGGCGCTATTCTCTGTATTTACGAGGCTTATTCATACATGCGTGTGTGGGTGCGCTTTAGTTAATCCGGATTGTATTCTAAAAGTCAGTTCGGCCAAAAACCTGCAATCAAGTGAAAAGAAAGTTTATGGCAAGAGGTTAGGAGTCGCGTGCAACAAATAAGCTCCATGTCCACTCTGGGAAAAGAATGGCAAGTTACTCGTGGATGTACCCATCCACCACGTTCAGAGCCCAGCAAGCTATAAATGGATATCAAGAAGCTAAAAACAGTAAAAAGAAATGGGCCTCATTCCCTTGATCCCGAAAGAGTCCCCTATTCGGCAGTGTTGGGTAAGACGAATACGGAGAGGCTGCTAAAAATCTTAGAGCCATTCTAAGCTGCGTAAATCGCAAAGAACTAAGCTGACGATCTGTACCTACAATACACACACACTTGCATCCATGTCCTCGATAGAAGACTTGCTCATGGAAGCAAGAAGGATAAGGGACGACGTCATCCGCCTGGCCGAGACGAGACGACGCCACCCATTCAACACCGTCTATGATACCAGAGAAGAACTGTTTCTCGGAACAAGCGACAGTGGAGGAGTCGGCGACGTCAGTGTTGTCGTAAACACGAGTTTGTCCATGAACATTGATTCATTCGAACAACTAACAACCCGAGTCGGACGTTTACGATTGAAGAGATGTGGATCAATACCGGCTTTGACAATCTTCGAGGTTTACGCGCCGACATCAAACTATGACGAGAAGTAGTCGAAACATTCTATGTGAGTTTAGAGAAGTTCTACAGAGAACACCATATATTCTTCAAGGTCATCGTTGGAGATTTCAACGTCAAGATTGGAACAAGAAGAACGTGTGAAGAACTTCACATTCGGACCCACGGATTGGACTGTAACAAGCAGAGTGAGCGGCTGTCTGAGTTTATCATGACGACCAAAACCATCAATGCTAACTTGCAATTCCAGAAGCACCACCCTCAACGCTGGACGTGGGGATCTCCCAGTGGAGAGTACCAAAACGAAATAGACCACATCATAGTAAACCGAAGGTTTTTGCCTTGTCGATGTCGCTTTTGTCCCAAAATTCTACACGGGACCAGACCATCGCCTCCTTCGTGCAAGATTCTCTTTCTCGCAGAAAGGAGAAAAAAGCCTCTAAATTCAAAAACCGAAGTCCCAGAAACACCGCAAACTGGGTTATTCAATTCATTAGTCGGCTGTTGGGGAAATGCCGTTGTCGACAACACCGACGAAGAATGCGATCGGCTCATTCAACATTTTCACGTCAGCGCTAGAAAGCTGATTGTTCGAAAGTCACCAAGAGACGTCCGTTTCCGGAAACACTTGAGCTGTTACGCCAGCATGAAATCGCACGAACTAACGTCCGAACATAGAAAACAATCAGACCGACGATAAAAGAAGATCTTATAAAGAGAACAGCGGCTGTTATGGTCGAAGCTGCAGAGGCCGAGAAAAAGCATTCGCAAAGCAAGACGATTGCACGTCGACGCCCAGACGGAATAGTTGCAGCGTCCTGAAAGGCAACGGAGAAGATCATTCACAAATAGTACTCAGATTTCTTGAATGGCCAGGTCCTCGTTTCCTAATATGAAATAAAGGGAAAGGATATGTCGCAGCACCCATTCTCCTTCTCGAAATTCGAAATGCTATTTGGTCGATGAAGAATCGAACAGTACCAGTTCCCGACAGGATAAGTTCCGAACACCTGAAGAATCTTCCGCCAGTCCTCGTAAACACTGGATCGGCTCTTCACTCGTTAGCTGTCCGAATGCAAGGTCCCTACCCAGTGGAAGACTAGCAAGACCGCGTTATTCTTCAAGGATGGTGACCCACACGATATCGGCAACTATCGTCCAATCTGCTTACTGTCTTTCGTCCACAAACTTTCTACTCCAGTCATCATAAATAGGATTGACAGAACACTGGACGAAGGACTGCCATGTGAGCAAGAAGGGTTTCGAAAAGGATTTAGTACGATGGACCACATCCACACGTTAACAAGACTTATTGAAGTATCGTGAGAGTACAAAAGACCGCTTTCATGGATTTCGAGAAGGCCTTTGACTCAGTTGAGATAGAAGCAGTCATGGAAGCCCTTGATAGTCAAGGAGTCCTTACTCAGTATATAAAGTTTTCTCGTGATATTAACATCGACGTCAGAAGAGGAGTTAGACAGGGGGCGATGCCATCTCCTCAAAATTATTTACCGCCACCCTCGAGAACGTCATGCGAACATTGCAGTGGGACAACATGGGAGTAAAAGCTGATGGTCGGTAATAACACCATCCTCGCTTTTCTGATAGAATCGTTCTTATAACACCAAACACTAGCCAGGCAGAACGAGTGCTTGCCAACTTTGATAAAGCCTGTGAAAAGATTTGTCTTCGACTATATCTCAGAATAACGATGTTTATGACAAACGGATTGGTTTCGTATGTTCCATTCACGCTCAACGAAATGACTATCTCTGTATGCTCCATTTACGTCTATCTGAGTCGGGAAATCGACCTGATTAACGACTTAGCACGAGAGTTGAGCAAAAGGAAACTTGCGACTTAGGAAGCTTTTACGTGCATCGATGGTGTACTGAAGAGAACAAAGAACACCCAACTCCGTGCCCATCTTTTTCGACTCAACGGTACTTCCTGCTTTAACGTATGGCCATAAACTTAGTCGCCGCCTTAGGCAGGATGAAAGTTCACTCATCGTTACTGAACGCGCAGTCGAAGGGACGATGCTTGGAGAATCCCGTTTCACACAAGTAAGGGGATGGGATCCGAAGCTCGGACCTGCGTCAACGATCAAAAATCAAAGATGCCGTTCTGTACGCCAAAAAGTCGAAGATGATGTGGGCCGCACATGTAATGCGTATGAATGACAGCCGATGCAAAAGAGCCGTTAGTGATTGGGTTCCTCGGGATATCATGGATACACCTCGTTAAAACAAATTATTACCATCAAGTAGCGCTATTATCGGAAAGCTTTCTGTGTAGACACTAGCGTGTGAGCTCACTTTTGTTCTTATGGTGCTCCACTCCAATGGACTCGACCCGATGTGACGACGAAGATAGTCATTGCAAGAAACAATTTCTGTTGATAGTCGACTCGAAACCTCGTGCTTCTGAAGGAAACCAAAATGTCGAGACTTAGGCAGCAATAAAAGTTCCAGCAAATCCTTGTGTACGCTTTTGGACACAACAAATTATTGTAAATGACGTAGTTGTAGATTATCGATTCCATTCCCTTGCTTTCGCCCGACATTATAAGAAATGGCGGTAAACCACATTATATTGTTGTAACCCTTGCTTTACTACACTGATTGTGCCACTGCAGAATGGCGTGACTGAGTTGGTGGAGTCCTTTGTCTGAGCAGAATGTCTTATCCTATGACCGTTTCGACGATGTTGCCTTCTAAAGGGTCAAAACTGTGTGAATCGAGTGGCCACAACAGTTGGTTTTTAAGACATGTGAGCCTTCAAGGTCGCCAGCGACGTGATTCGAGCTAAGTGGATTAAGTAGCAACCAAGTAGGACAATTGTGTATGGTGCCTTAACTTTCATTTGGTACCTTATTTTTTTTCATGGAAAGGTGGTATGTGAAATACATGCACAAGGAAGTTGAGATGTGAACAAAAAGTCCCATGATTTCCTACATCGGGATCTCACGAGCTGTTCACCACACCAACCGATGCCCTTGTTTTGCCTCTCTCTCGGGCAAATTTTTTACATCTTCTGCTATCTGCAACTACATCTTAACGGGAATACTGTATTAAAAAGAATGATAGCTCGCCGTGGAAAAGGGGATATACTGCAAATGAAAGTTAAGGCAGTGTGATTTCGACTGTAGCTTTCACTTAATGGCAATTTTTGTTTCCCTAGATTATTCCCATTGGCGACTAATTGCTGATAGCATCAATAAACTGAAAATTCGCCAACAGGAGCGCAAAGCAAAAGGCCCGATTGGCGTTGTTTAAAGCATGTGAGCCCTTGGTGACCGCGAGTTTGAATCTCATTTGAGGCTCCAAGTTCTGCTCATATCTCAGAATCCTTGTATTTCACAAAATACCTTCCCAGGAAACAGTTAGCATGCAGAAAATAAAAAATTAGACATTGTGATTATCTTGTCAAATTTTCCAAATACTTCGATTCTCCGATACTTTGGTGATTCTTAACTGGAAACCTATTTTTCCGCTTTTCTTTTCCCCCGCTGTACCTGTACGTTCGTAGTTTGCTTGAACAATGGTGACCGTGTCGAGTACACGAGTATAACACTGTGATTTATAAATTGTTTGATGTTGCAGGGGCGCGTGTAGCGCAGTGGTCGGAGGCGCCATGCAGTACACATGAGGTCGATCCCCGGACTCCAGGCCCTCCAAGCCCTCCATCCCTCCGAGCTTGAAAAATGGGTGCCAGACTTGTCTGGGAAGGTAGCAGCATTGACTCGACACATCGGTAGGCCACCTCGAGTCATTGTAAAGGCCAGATATGCATTCAGTTACCTCTAACGATGCTTAATAAGTCGAATGGATGGCGCATCCCTCAGGAATTGATCAACGCCGAGAGCTCCATACTTTTATCCTTTTTTCTCTGCTATATACACAACTAGTTATTTTAAGCCACACGCATTAACATCTTAGTTGCTCGCCTTAGAGTTCCGACTCATGTTCATATCTCAATACCAACGGTCATCTTACAACGGTCATATCAACGGTAAGCTTCAGCCTCATCTTAGTTAATCTGCTTTTTTTAAGCCAGTGAAACTGACGAAAAGTGCCACCTTGGATTCTGTAGTGAAAAGTAGGATAAGGTGATGATTATCTATGTCGGACCACTATAAACCTTTTTTGGAGAAGTGTGCAAGAAATTGGCATGGCATTTTATTCTATTTAGCTTTACCCCCAAACAAGATTGGATAACAAATGTAAACAACAAGATTGTCCCTATCTTATCTATTATGTTTCTTTTTTTTCTCTCACGTGTGTGAGATGGGGAATCCTTAATAGTTTACGAAAATTTCTAAGCGTACCTCGGAAAAGTTTCCTATTGTTCTTTGAAGTGGTTTTTTCACGTGTCCGTAGTGATTTTGTAGTGACCGTTCTGATCTATACTGGTAAACTTTTCGTTAACGAGCGAGACGATTCTACTTTTAGTTCTCTTTAATTCTTCCGTTTCGACTTTAATTGCGGCGTACGCACTCATAAAATTCACATAACACCGTATCGATATCACGTAAGCAACACCCGAAATTTCACTCTTCTATTGATAACCGATCGATATTCGCACCGATATTTCTGCTTTTATGTAATCATTCATATTCTATTATTACTGTACAAAGTATATAGATTTTCTGCGTTTATAATCCTACATTCCTACGTGGATTGGAGGACAGCGTTGAAAGATGTCGAACTAGCACCACCTTGCCTACTCATGGATTGCATGACCAACTATTTTACTTCGCACTCTGCACCCTTCCTCCCATGGAAACCCTTTAGCCTGGCTACCTCCAAGATTTCAACCAGAATCGACTCGAGCAGAATTCTAAGAATTCTACGACATCCATAAAGAGGGCGGAATCTTCAAGTAGCAACCGAAACAACACGCAAAGTGTTCAAAGACCACTTTGGATGACGATTACGAGGAAACGATTCGAATGCAAGAAGTCTTGGGATCGGCACAGTAAATGTGGTGATAGGTCGTGTAAAATAGGATGGTATAATCGTTATAGGCTTACCCGCAGTAGTATCCATTACTCTTACCAAGCTAAAAAAAGAAATTAGAAAGGCTAACTTTTCTTCTCGTTTCGAAAAAGCGTCTCAATAGCAATGAAGTGCGACGTCGTACCAACGTCCCCCCGATGTGTAGTTGCTAGGTCTCCTCCGTCTCATATTCAGACCGTATTCTTAATCAAGCATCTGCATTGGGTTCCTTGCGGCGAAATTTTATTACACTTCGCTTTGTAATGCAAAAGCACCATTCTTTTAGCTGATCTGCCTTCATACTCAGTTACCTATAAGTCTATATTCATTTTTAGCTTCATATCGTGCAATGAAACAAATGTGCAGAGAACCAGACGGTCGACATTGACGTCATTTTATGTATGCATATCTTTAAAAGGTCCACTAATAGTGTGTTGAATTAATGTGACCGTAGGAGTAGACAAGGCGTATTACTACTTTTTGGAAAAAAAAGCTGAGTGGAAATTCGCAAAAAAAGAACTTTTCCTTCTTACTAGGTTCGATTTATAGTAAAGTTTTGTGCTAGAAGACAAGAGGAAAAAGAACAAAAATCTCTTAGATGAACGATATTTAGATATTGAGGATGACCAAGACAGACCGAGAATGGAGAAGATGAATGTCGGAAGTTTGCTAACGATGAGTATTGTACGAGTTGTATGAGTGGTCAATCTCAAAAAGGAGAACAAGTGTAAAATAAACCACTTTCTTTTTTCCTATCAAATTACTGTGTTTCACGATTCATCGGAGTGGTACATTATACTCAAGCTTCTTTCGTTTGGATCAATCTCTTGGTCTTGGTGATCGATAGTTCCACCACAGTTCAATTTGTTACGGCGCTTTCCCAAATTGCAAAACTTCAAAACTAGTAAGCTCACGATTCCAGCTTCAATTATACGAAGTCATTGCTAAACACTATAGTAATGCTACTGCTTGATTCATGCTCAACATAAATTCCTATCTAGAAAAACTCGAAGAGTTTTATCACTGCCATCTTTTGCTTTCCAGAAAAAGTCGATTAACGTTGGTGAAAGGATCATCGATGGATTTCTCAGGTTTTACTGTCAAGTCACAATTTTTTCATGTAAAAAATACTTTTATGGACTGCAAATGTTCACTGATGAAGTGGCCGTCACACAATTTCCATGTGCATATGGTCGGAGATATTATAGTCTAGTCAGGTTTGCTAACCCTGTCATAGGCGTTAGTCTCTTGCTTCTGGATACCTAGGTTCATCCGACGGCTGTGCTGACATATTCAACCACTAATGGGTATTTTATTACTTCAATTATCTACTACTTGCTTCGAGGCTTTCGAAAAAACACCAGAACTTTGGAGTCGGAATATCTTGTGCTGCCATATTAGAGCGTTCGCACTGCGTTTAATACTTTACTTGATACTTGACACTTGAACGGCCAGTGCTCTCTGTCTGTGCAGGCCCCCAGCACAATCTCCATTTTTCGGAGATTTGCTGGTTAAGCCACTGTGGTTCCCTAGAATCCCGAGGTCAGCCTGGCCAAAGTCTGCCCCAGGTCGTCACCACCACAGGCACTCCCAGTCCTTGTGGATCAGAGGGAGATTTGCCACTATGCGACTTTGATACCAAGACTGTGGTGAATTCTGATATTGGTTTACTCTAGCTAGGCTTCCTGATGGAAACACCGGACCCCTTCTCAGGTTGGGAGACCCTGCTGGGCGGACGAATCCCCCCGCTGTACATCGCAGTCCGACACCCAGGAACACCTCCCAGCCACGATGAGGGGGGCAAACCGTTGGGAGGGCGTTTAATACTTGTGAAAATGATTTTCATTGCAATATTATACACCATAGATCCACGCAAAATATGTCCTCTAACCAATGGCTGTTAACATCTATTTTCGCCCATTATTTGTCAATCTAGCTGTGATTACGAAAGACATTCTTATGACTTTATCAGACGTCGAGAAGGAATGACAGACGTGAAAAAGCTTCAGAATAATGGATGTGAAATGTGTTTCGCTTTTAGATGGATTCACATCTGAAACAACAACTGGTTAACGACAAGGTTACGTCACAAAAAACACGTAAGTCTAACATTTCAGAACGTTTAGGCTTTATGGCTTGACTTTAAGTGGGTACATTTTTTCGTACTACCAAAATGAAACTTCGTTCCATCATCCTATCGACTTCACCACTTTTAAAAATATTCATTAATAAGTGTAAACGAATATATAAGCGTTCCACTGAGCTTGCAGACCGGTGGTGCCATTCTAGTGTGCAACGCGGTATCTAAGCCTCAAACACTACTAACGTACCATGATTTAATTACTTTAATGAAGTCGTCAGAGTTGACAAACTTTTGTCAACATCTGATCAGCCCACGGCAATTAGTAGTTGTCACTGAGAGTTAATTAAATAGGATTTACCATTTAAAAGACTAACGTTGGAACTATAGTGTCACGCGCAACGTTGTTCGAGGTAAACTTGACTTTTGAGCGGTGGTAATGCGCATCAGATGGATAAATGGCAAACGATCAAGTGTTCATTGTGAATTCCATAGAGACGCACCATACATTTGACTCCATTAAATATAATACAAATAGTTGAATGCATGGGTAGCCATCTGGAAGCTGAAAAAATATCAATTCAATTTCTCATTTCAAGGCAGAAATCTGGCTCCATTTCTTTTTTTTTGAAAATCGTAAAGAAGGAATTCGTTCGTTCTAGGTATCACCTCTACCACCCGTAGTCACGTTGATCGTCGAGTAACTCAAGCGGGCGCCAGTAAATCTTCCATTTTTTCCTTTTCGCATGCAACAGTAGCCCAGTGGGTTCTGCTCGATCTAGAGACTCGTCGAGCGTCACATCTTTCTTCGAATATTTTCGTTAAGAACCCTGACCATCAGGTTGCTGATCTTCTTGTACTATCTTTGAAATCCCGAGGAATCCATTCACTAACGGCTCTTCTCCATCAGCTGTAGTTCATACTCACTATGTATCCGGCCCATCTTATCTTCCAAATTTGGCATATAGAATGGAATCTTCGATTTTTGATCGTTAGTGTAGATCGGAGCTCCGCACCCCTTCCCTTACTCGTGTGACACGGGATACTTCTAGCATCGTTCTTTCGAAAGCGCGTTCAATAACGCTGAGTGATCTTCCACCCTGCTTACGCAACGACCAGGTTTCTGACGCATAGGTTAAGTCGAGAAGTACCTTTGAGTCGAAAAAGGAAGGCACGGAGTAGGTTGCTCTCTTTGTTTTCCCCACTAAATCCTCGATGCTCTTGAAAGCTCCCCAAGCCGCTCGTTTCCTTCTGCTCAACTCTGGACCTAAGTCATTCATCACGTTGATTCAGAGACAGCGATTCCATTGAGCGTGAACGGGCATACGGAACCAATCCGTTACTCCTGAACATCGTTTTTTGTGACACTTAGTCGAAGGCCAATATTTCCACAGGCTTTGTCAAAGTCGGCAAGCATTCGTTCTACTTGGCTAATGTCTGCTGTTATAAGTACGATGTCATCAACAAAGCTAAGACGGTGTAATTGCGGACCATCGATCTTCACTCCCATTTTGTCCCATTCGAAGTTCGCATGATGTTTCCGAGGGTGGTGGTTAATAATTTTGCCGAGATGGTATCGCCTCGCTTAACCCCTGTATTGACGTCGATGTTAATATCGTTGTAGAATGGTGATGTTTTGGTTGTGAAATTTTTGTACACCTTACGAAGAATCTTTATGTACTGAGTAGGGACTGCTTGACTATCAAGAGCTTCTATGACTGCTTCTATCTCAGTTGAATCAAAGACCTTCTGTAAATCGATGAAAGTGAGACAGAGCGGTCTTTTTGTACTTTCGCGATACTTCAATGAGTCTTATTGTCATGTGGATGTGGTCCATCGTACTAAATCCTTTTCGAAACCCTGTTTGCTCACATGGCAGTCCTTCGTCCAGTGTTCTCTCAATCCAATTTAGGGATGACTTGAATGAAAAGTTTGTAGACGACAGACAGCAAGCAGATTGGGCGATAGTTCCCGATATCGTGTAGGTCACCCTTCTTGAACTATAACACGGTCTTGCTGGTCTTCCAATGGGTAGGGACCTTGCATTCGGGCAGGTAACATGTGAAGAGCCGAGCCAGTGTGTTTACGAGGATTGACGGAAGGTTCTTCAGGTGTTCTGGTCTTATCCTCTCCGGACTTAGTGTTGTTCGATTTTTCAACCACGAAATGGCATGTCGGATTTCGGAAGGGAGAACCGGTGGTACAACATATCCATCCTCCTTTATTTCATATGACGGAAGGTGGACGTGGCTATCGAAGAGATCCGAGTAGTATTCGTAAATAATTTTCTCCATTGCCTTTCTGGACACTGTAACTGTTCCGTCTGCCGGAATGCAATCATTTTGGTCTTGTAATTGGTGAAGCTTCGGTGGGCTTTGCGAATGCTTTTCCCAGCCTCTGCAGCTTCGACCATTACTGCTGCTCTTCTCTCTTTAAGATCTTCTTTTATCGCCTGTCTGATTGTTTTCTATGTTCGGACGTTAGTTCGTGCGATTTCATGCTGGCGTATCAGCTCAAGTGTTTCCGGAAACAGACGTCTCTTGGTGACTTTCGAACAATCAGCTTTCTAGCGCTGACGTGAAAATGTTGAATGAGCCGATCGCAGTCTTCGTCGGTGTTGTCGACAACGGCATCTCCCCAACAGCCGACTAATGAATTGAATAACCCCGTTTGCGGTGGTTCTGGGACTTCGGTTTTTGAATTTAGAGGCTTTTTTCTCCTTTCTGCGAGAAAGAGAATCTTGCACGAAGGAGGCGATGTTCTGGTCCCGTGTAGAATTTTGAGACAATAGCGACATCGACAAGGCAAAACCTTCGGTTTACAATGATGTGGTCTACATCGTTTTGCTACTCTCCACTGGGAGATCCCCCACGTCCAGCGTTGAGGGTGGTGCTTCTGGAATTGCAAGTTAGCATTGATGGCTTTGGTCGTCATGATAAACTCAGACAGCCGCTCACTCTGCTTGTTACAGTCCAATCCGTGGGTCTGAATGTGAAGTTCTTCACACGTTCTTCTTGTTCCAATCTTGACGTTGAAATCTCCAACGATGACCTTGAAGAATGTATGGTCTTCTCCGTAAAACTTCTCTAAACCCATATAGAATGTTTCGAGAAATCTCCAACGATGACCTTGAAGAATGTATGGTCTTCTCTGTAAAACTTCTCTAAACCCATATAGAATGTTTCGACTACTTCTCGTCATAGTTTGATGTCGGCGCGTAAACCTCGAAGATTCTCAAAGCCGGTATTGATCCACAACTCTTCAGTCGTAAACGTCCGACTCGGGTTGTTAGTTGTTCGAATGAATCAATGTTCATGGACAAACTCGTGTTTACGACAACACTGACGTCGCCGACTTCTCCACTGTCCGAGAAACATTCTTCTCTGGTGTCATAGACGGTGTTGAATGGGTGGCGTCGTCTCGTCTCGGCCAGGCGGATGACGTCGTCCCTTATCCTTCTTGCTTGCATGAGCAAGTCTTCTATCGAGGACATGGATGCAAGTGTGTGTGCATTGTAGGTACAGATTGTCACCTTAGTTTTTTGCGATTTAGGCAGCTTAGGATGGCCCCGAGATTTTAGCAGCTTCTCCGTACTCCTCCTATTCAACCCCGCTGAGTCAGGGGCTCTTCCGGGACCAAGGGAATGAGGTCCGTTTCTCTTACTGTTCTTAGTTTTTTGATACCCATGTGTAGCTTTCTGGGCTCTGAACTTAGTGGATGGGTACATCCACGAGTAGCTTGCCAGTCTTTCCCAGACTGGACATGGAGCTTATTTGTTGGACGCGACTCCTAACCGCCTCCCATATACTTCCCCGTCACTTGATCGCAGGCTTTTGACCCAATTGATTCATAGAATACAATCCGCATAAACTAGAACGCATCCACACACGCATGCATGAATACGCCATTTTGACACAGAAAGTATGTGCCAAATCGAAAACAGAAACAAGGTTTGGTCCTACTGCGTCTAAGGGAAGCAGAGATCGCTTTTGGCCCGCGATTAACCCCCTGTCCTCCTGCTGGGGACGCCCCACGTAGACTTGCGGCTAACCGGCTCGAGATCCCTCATATGGGGGGTCTGTGGTCGTCCTAAGTACGTGATGTAAACAATGAGCATTTTTACGGCAATGTACCTCTTGTCACGGTCGACAGTCGCAGCTTGGAATCCCTGACGCACCACTAGTTTTTTTAAAATGGGTTTACCGTGGTCACATTAACTCGTCGAAGTTGCAGCTTGTATAATCTGCTCAATATTATTGCTACGTAACCTCATTCAGTGATCTCGTCTTGGAACATCCAGGAAAAGGAAACCTATAAAATTTTCACATAGTTTGCTGGAGTAGAAAGTTGTAATTCTCATCTGTGGTTTTCTCGTATTTACTTTCCATGGTAAACCTTGTTAGCGAATTCCGAAGAATCATAATGATAAAAAAATGCCTGTAGAAATTGTCTTCCTTTCCTTTAAATACAGTATTTGCCTGGGATGAAAAAAAGCACGTCGTTTTTTAGGCAACTTCAATTCGTATCAATACATGAAACCACACAGCTTTTCTTAACATGAACAAAAAACTCAAGTTCAAATGAGTTTTTAGCAGAAAATGTGAGTGGTTTCTTGGAGCGTAGTGTATCGGCAAACTCACTGAGTCAAACACTACATGACCTCATGAATCCGTACGAGAAGGAGTTCAACAAAGGAAAAGAGGAGGCGATTTTTGAAATGTTCAAAATTCCCGGCAAAAGCCAAGCTTCTATCGGACGACTGCTAACGGTGAGAATATTGTCGTTGTGTGCCAATCGATATATTGGTTTTTTAATGTTCGTGAAGTGTTTCACTAATCGATAATCTTTTGTTCTTGTTATAATTCTGTTCATGTTTTAGATATTGAAGTCTTTGGGCTTACGTATGGACGATCCTCGTCTCAAATCTATGATGCGACACCTCAAAGAGATTGAAAAACAAGAAGAAGCGAAAAACAAACGAAGTTACCGAACGGAAACGCTGGAAACTAAACAAGGAACAATTCAAAGAGTACGAAAGTATTAATTATAGCAAAAAAAAAGGTCTTTTATTAGGTTTTTTCCTCCCTGCACATTAGTTTCAGTTCTTTGATCGATTATCGATTTAAAGTAGGTCGCCAACCAATTCACCAAAGTTACAAATACTCTTAGTGGTACTAAATCTTGAGCGACAAAACGAAACTAACTAACTAGTGGATCCACGGATTTTTCAGACGCTATTGGAAAGAACGGAACGGCCACGTACCAACGCATTTATGACAGTTACTTGTTTAAAGTAAAAACAACAACAATGTCGATATATCACTACATACGTATACAAAAAAACCCAGCACCTTTTGAAATTATTTTATTAGCTCTATGACCTGAAACAAATTTTTGCAGTTACAAAGCTGAGTGATTGCAGATGTGTTGCACACAGTGTAGATCTGATCTCTCAAGCACTGCAAAACAATCTCGTCATTCCGGCTTGGTCGAAATTTGTCGAACAAATCAAAATATTCTATTTGGAGGTGGGTGATCTAGCTATTATCAGCACCATGCTGACGTTATAAAGCTGCTGTCTTCTTAGCTTTTTTAACAGCTCATTTAGAGTTAAAAGTCAAAAAAGTTAAGCAGCACGGATATCGCTTACACGCAAGGCCTTCGCTCAACCACACACCTGGCTAACCAAGCCTCGCACTCATCCTGAAAATTGCTAGCAGTGTTTCCTGAAATCAGCTTGCTCTCTTCGATCCCGAAGAACTGACGACTGTCTGTACGACCCTGAGACACCCTAGAACAGCTATATCAGGATTACAACCGAACTGTTGGCTAACCATCTACGACGTCAGCTGATATTCTCAGCGCGTCTACAATTGTCTCTTCATAAGAAAGGGCACAGCGTTGGGAAACGGCAGAGTGTCTAATCGAAAAAGTGACCGCGGATGCTTTCACTCTTTTTGTAACATGTGAAGAGCAACCTTCTAAAACGAAAAGATTGAGTTATGTGAAAAGGTACGTGGAAAAGTTAAGCGGTTCATAACCACTCTGCTCACTATGCATAGAAAGCGTTAAACGAGGAAGCGTTTGGTGTTGATTAGTCTCTCAGGTAGGCCTCATGCATTCAGTTCCATTAGTCCTCATGAAGCTAATATGAACGCATTTTGATGCACGCAGTGACTTTCCTAGTCCTAAAAATATATCAAATGAGTGTTTTTGACCTGCTAAATAAGTATTCTATCATATTATCAGCCTTGAAGGGATATAGGACTTCGTAAGCCTTGGGTATGGGATCACGTCAACAACCATTTTTGTGGCGCTGAGCACCTCTCCTCTCTGGGCCACCCAGTCATAGAGAATAAAGTGTAACGGTGAAGAATGTTTTACATTATAAATAAAAGGTGAAAACGTGACGCCATTAAAAATTTAGTGGACTTGGAGCAAAATTTTCCATTAAAAAAATGAGAAGGGATAAGAAATACCTTACATGTAAGTTATCGTCTTTTGGGAACCCTGCGTGTTAGTTTGTCTTTACCATTACCGTCGAAAACTAATACAGCATATTTCTCGTTAAATGGAGTCCATCGTAGCAGAGTTTGGCAATTAACACTGTTAACACAATTTATTTAGTGTCTTGAAATTCGTAGTGGTTCCGTCGCTACCTACATTCCACAGCTGGCGAGACAATCACCGGATAAATGGGGTGTGTCAATTTGTACAGTGGACGGACAACGAGTGAGCTTAAATTTAATAGTGCTAATCATGATAACAATACGAAAATGTACCACCGATTTCTTACATAAATAACAACCTATAAGTTTTTTGCTTTCTACGCTCTGTAAAAGTACTTAGTAAGATTTAAGCAATAGGGAAAAAAAGCTCATCATATCGACCAAACCACCTCACTGTGATAAGGATGTACTTCGGTGTCAGATGTCTACTACAAGTTCAACGTACTGACATATTACCCACTCTTGATAAGGACTTCGGTCTTTTTAGGTGTTGTTTCTTGGCTAATATTTTCATCATGAAAAAGGGCTTATAATAACATTGCAAACCTCTTTCCAATGCACCAAGGTCGACGAATCCTTGCTGCGAGAATCTGGCAACTGTTTAAAGACGGTTTCGCACTGCTTCAGCACACCAGGAAGAAAATCTTGCTTAACCTGCGACCTACCACTTAAAATGGGTTATTATTCATTTGCATTACTCGTTGTAAGTTAAGCTCATTGCAACTTCAAGTAGGCATGCAGGCGTTGACATATTTCTGTGATATGCGCACCCTTTATCGTTTTCAGTGGTAGCCATCAATGATTTAACTGCTACATTAACTCGATCACTAATCATTCAGTTTCCTGGCAATTTTTTAGTAAGTACGTTTCTCTCAACATTTACGGCAGCCGAGCATCACTTGAAATCAAACATGAAATCTCGTTCATAGGAAACGAACTCATCACATGTTGCATAAATTCAATTTTTTGTAATGCAAAAGCCAAATAGATCGGAAGCACCTCCCGATTGCGGTAAAATACAAAAAGTCAAAGTTTTCCTGAGTACAAGAAAACGACAACGAAGAAACAAAACATACGAAAAGCTTACTAATAGACATAATGCATGGGTGTCTCTGCAGTAATCTCAATGTTCTCAGGTTTCTTTCGGCGATGCGAAAACGTCATTCTGTGTTCAGTCTCTCTCAAAAGCCTTCAACTATGCAATCGCTGCGTCAGATCTTGGTATGCTCTGATTCAACAGCACTACTTATTATACTTACAATAGCATTGTTAACGGAATTATTCCGTGACTGTAAAGAACGGGAATATATCTGTTGTTTTATCTCTACTTCGTTGTTTTTCTTTTTAAGAAACCACGGTAGGATCTATTCGTATAAAGGTTAGTAGGTTTTTTGCAGAAACCTAACCCTAGAAAAGCTCTATGGTTTTAAAAGTCAACTACCATAGTGTTTTTTAGGCTGAAATTATTTGTTCAGGGGTAAATCGGAAAGCGGTTAGTGAGCAATAGAGTGATACTTAGAAGCAACAAATGAAGAAAAAGGCAGGATCGCTAAAAAAGTGGTAAAACAAAATTGAAAGTCAGAGATGAAGGGAAAGTTTCCGATCTATTCACTGGCGCCTAGGGTGGAGCAGTGGTTAGAGGCACCCTATCAGTGCACACTAGATCGCTTTCTGATTCAATCCCGAGCCGCAGACAAGATTCCTACCAACCTTGTGGGGTAAGTAAACTAACAATTGATTCGTTTGGATGGATAGAAAAATAACTTTAAAAAGCTTACTTAAAAAAATTCATAGTACGCAAAAAGTAAAAGGTTAACATTGTGATTTCGACTACAGCATCAGCTTAACTGGGTTCAATGGCGATTTGTGTTCCCCAGATCAACTCCGCTGACGCGTGATTGCTGATGGCAGCAATAGGTAGAAAACTAGCTGAGAAATACGCAAAGCAAGGACGTTCGTGGTGCAGTGTTCAAGGCGCAAGCCACCGGAAAGGGAAACCGTGGTTCTATCTGGCCCGGGATCCAAGTTTTGCGAATATCTCAGCATCGTTGTAGCTGCAATTCACACCAGACCCTACCGGTAGTGAAAAAATTATAGTAGGAAGAAAACAAACGCTTAACAAACTGGCTTTAGTCAATGGCAGATCTTCGCGTCGTAATTCACTGTATAGGCCATGTGTAGGTAGGCCTGACATGCATGCACTCGTCATTAGTGTGCTGAATGGAGTCGAATGCGTGGCTTATTTGGTGAAATAAAAGCAGATTACACTAATCCGGCTTAAACTCTTCATAATTCTAGTCGAACATCTCTCCAGAAATATTCCTCGTGCAATTTTCAGCTGTAAACAGTGTGAAATTTTTAATTACATGGTTTAAAAGTGCAAAAATACGCTCTTCATTTAGTGAAGATTTTTAGAATATTAGTGTTATAACTGCTTTTTACTTGATCCACATTTTATTTTTGCATGACCTGCGTTAAGATATCATATTGTACAGATACCAGCACTTTCTCCCATTCTAGTCGTTTTTCTTCGCAACCGTTATCCCTGAAGGACTTTGAGTTCTTTACTTGTTATTTCGTCTTCTATTTGAGGATTTTTGTCTTAATTACGAACGAATGCTGGTGGAGTGGATTCTCTCTGCATTCCTGGGATAGCAGTGCTAGAGCGCTCGTACGTCTCATAGAAGTTTGCTGATCTCAGACTAGTCTGGCAGTGATTCCCTTACCGCGGAGGGATGTGGAGCCTTGGTGAGCCTGAATTGAAGGCAACCATCACCTTTCTCGTGATGAACGGCACCAATACTGATACTCTATCTGACCCGTCGATCCACGTCATATTAGAGTACTTCTCAGATAATATTAAAAGCGTACCAAAGCAATGAAATACATTCGCTCATACTCTGTGAGAATAGAGGGATAAAAGATAAAGCATTCGGCATTGATCAAACCCTAAGAGATGCGCCATGCATTCGACTTCATCAAGCATTGTTAGAGGCGATTAAATGCCTATTTACCTTACACGATGACTTGTGTCAGCCTGGTGTATCAAGTCGGTGCTGCTATCCCTAGAGACAAGTCTGGTACGAATTTGCCGACCCCGAAGGGGGTGGAGGGCTTGGTGAGTTCGGAATGCGAGATCGAAGCAACGATCATGAGTATGTTGTGACGCACCTCTACCACAGCGCTACACACATTCTATGAGAATTTCTGAAGCAACGTTATCAACGTCTTCCCTGTATAACAGAACACTGTTGGGCGAGGTTGCCTTATTCGGGCGATGCTCCATTGAAGAAGATTCGACTCTGTACGACGAAAAAGGCATCACATCGAGAAGACGAACGACTGTGGACCATCCACTCGGGTCGTCGGCTCCGTCGAAGACGAAAGCGTCGAAACGCTAGCCGAAAAAATGTTTACTAATAACCTCGTGTTGGCTTATCACTGAAATAAGGTATATTTGAGACAGTTCCAAACCAGCACTAAAATGACGAAACCTGTTCAATAGTTGAGTTTAGCTCGATTAAATCAGTACCTATGCAGTAAAAATGGATATTGTTTAGGAGCTGACTATGTGCACTCATATGTTGGACAAGAGCCGAGTGGTCGTTTTTTCAACGAAATATGTCTGGATGCAAAAAGTAAGTGTAAATTTTTTTAGATTAGCCTACGATCAATTCTTACCTGCCGTTTGGGCTCACCAATTCTTCCATTCTATCCGTTATGTTGCACCCTTCATCCGTTTCTGCAGTCGGATTTGCAATAATGTTCCTCAGTGTTATATTTTTTTATTTACTGCCTATTACAATTTTTCACGGCAGGGGTATTATGTGTGATCCACTCACAATAACGCTGAGATATTTGCAAAACTCCGGACCGCAGGTGTCTGCAGTGGGGAACGAACGCGCCATTGTCCTTTCCGGGGAGTAACGCGTTCACCACGACACCATGCGCGTCCTTTGTTTCGACTGTCTTTCAGCTAGTTCTATCGATCAGTGCCATCAGCAATCACCCGTCAACGGGATTGATCTGGTGAGCCCACATCGGCATTGAACCCAGTTAAGCGGAGTTTTGCAAATATCTCAGTAACGTTGTGATTGCATTTCGCTTAATACCCTGACGTAAAAATTGTAGTGGCCAGAAAATAAAAAGTCCTGCATGTCCTTAACATTCTCATCAGGTTTCGTGCCTCACGGTTTTAGATCCCATAAAAACTTTGTGCCATTTGAAAAACCTTAGACCTGAAACCTAACCTAAGAAATTATTCTATTGGTTCATTGTAGAAGCCCTTTCTGCAGATAAACCACACAATCCCATGGTGAATTCTGGAGCGATTATCGTCACTTCACTTATCAAAAGCACATGGAATATGGCTGATAGATTTGACTACGTGAGTGTTTATTTCTGATTTATTTTAGAGACACATGCTTCTAACAAAAAATGTTGGCTGAAATTTATGTACGGCTAATTAACTGTAATTTTTTAGGTGATCACCGAGTATCGAAAGATTGCCGGTGGAGAATATATTGGATTTAATAATGCGACGTAGGTTCATGACTTGCATTGCTCAAATCCTTCCCTTAGCTATCACACACAATTTCGCTCTTATAGCGGAGTGGTTCAAATTGCTTTGTAACACATGCTTAGTAGCTGGTACAGTTCCGCGCATTGGTCTAAGTTATCATTGCTGTTTTGTGGTGAAATTAATACCAAACTGCGCTGAGAGGAGAAAACTCTGACTTGATACATCGGTCGGCTTCCGCTAGTCATTGTATGGATCAGATATGTATTTATGCAACTTCGTGTTGCATAATGGTGTCGGATGTGTTACCTAGAGTTCAGGACTGATCAACAGTGGACGTTTCGTTTATCTTTTTACCGCATACCGTATGCTGTCTATTTTTTTCAAGTAGATTTTCGACATGAATGCTTAGATGAATTGTCATGAGACTTTGAAAAAATCGGATGGTTTTTAATGTTTACCAAAAAATCCGACTTTCACGGCTTAAGTAATAGGGAGATTAGTAAAGACAGGTTGCCGTCTCTCAGTTGTCAGAAACAAAAACATGTTTCAAACTAAGCAACGATGCAATATATTTCTGACGGACATTGTTCCTGAATGAACAACATTTTCAAGTTAGTATTGGAAGTAGCAGAAATAAACGGAATGATAAGATGGTGCGTTGTTGATAAAATACTACGAACTGTAGTTATCCCTAGCACTTCCCCCACATTGCCCCATTTTCGACATTGCCTATATTTTGAAACAAAGATTATCTACAGAGGTCTCAGGTGACAGAAGAAATATGCTTGTCTAAGAGTAATAAGAAGCTCAAATATATGGAGTAAGTTCAAGAACTCTGAGCGAGAATTTCGTTGTCGCCTGTTGGTTCTGCCACGCGGATTTTTCTTAATCCGCAGAGTCACGAGAGATCTCTCAGACTCAAACTTGGGCAACCAAAACGTTTATAAACATAATGTTACCACGGCAATCAAGAGCAAAGCTGAGAATTGTAAATACGCTAAACTACATGGCAAGGTGTCTAGCGGACGAAAGCAGCATGCGTAAGGAATTGCGCTTACAGTAAATTAGAGCCTTTTTACCGAGGATTTGTGACGTACGAAATGTAAATACAAATGCTGTTAATGAGAATGTGAAAAGTTGGAGACAATTTCACGAAATAAAAAAGGAAAGTGATTTAGACGCTGCCATCAGTATCTAAGCAAATGGCGAGATGCTATTGATCCACGAATGGAGCGCGGAAAGTCGCAAGGTCCGAACTACCACGCAATGCTACTTTGTCCCGTAATTATGTATAGATAAGGATGTAAGGAGATCATGCCGATCTGGTGTGAAATGATTTGAAATACAGCAGGTTACATTATGGGACTGAGTAATGCTGAGAAGTGAATGCCCTATTTACGCCACTTACAATTAGATGAAAGGTAGAGAATATCTGACAGAGAATAGATGAACTTGCACGAAGTTATTGAAATCTCTATTATGGTCAACCTTTCGGTGGTTACGCCTTCATCAGGGTTACGATGATTCGAGTCGGAAAGTCTGTAGCAGTTGATCACTCTTGGATTGTTAATCCTCGTTGCCGCGGCGTCGAGACGAATCCATTAAGGAGGAGCACTGCATGAGAAAAGTAGCGATTCCAGCACTGGTTTTGCACGCTGGCCGTGCTGAAGTCACCTGACCTTACTTGGCAGTTCCGCATGATATGGAATAGTGCTCCCCTGTATACAGGACGGTAGGGAACAATAATTCGACTGCTACAGGATGGATTGTCACAAGAGAGGAAAATAATTTTGGATGGCGATGGCCCAGGGACCGTCCTATGATCTTTTTATACATGTTCTCAGTGGAGTACCTTTGTCAGTTTCAATTTTTCCTCATCTAGGTGATTTTTGTGCGGATATTAAGTGATTCATTGGTTTCTCCAATACATTGGTCACAATACGCCATGCGAGAAACTAAGGTATATTGTATCCATCAGAGCTAATGCAATATTCGTTCCTGCCATCAAACGAAAAGTATTAAGCACTTACTAATTAATCGAGGTCTTTGACCGCTTTGCAATAGGTAAAACATTCTCAGAGATTGCTCCAGCGTTTTTCAGTTCTAGCTTGAAGACGATGTTCCTACTTCTATAAATAAAAAACTACGATCTCAAAGAAACCCAATGGAAATCGGTATCCAAAAACAAGGATGTCGACAAATGGGCAAAACTCAGGATCTGATATAGTTCTTGAACCCACGATACCCTTACTGGAGGCTCACGTGCTATTCATAACACAAACCGCGGCAGCCCGCTGTTGCTTTCTCTTAGCCCTGCTTTCTCCCTATCCAACATATAATCAGTGAGGAGGTGGATAGAACAGTGGTAGCGATGCCGGTCATCACGAGCACGGTGCTGGCTCGATCCCGCTCCAGGCCCACCAAGCCCTTCTCCCCCAAACTTGTCTGCGAGGATAGCAGCACGGCATCGGTAGGCCACCGCGAGTCATTGTAAAGGCCAGATATGCATTCAATCACCTCCAACGATGTTCGGTGAAGTCGAATGCATGACGCATCCCTCAGGGGATTGATCAAACCAAGAGCTCTATCCTTCTATTTATTGACATCATACATATCGTCGAAACTCAGCAATCTTTTTACATTCGAGTTCATTCGTAGCATATATCAGCTACGAGGGCCATCGGACGTTTTTTTCGCGCGGATTGAGCTGCTGCTTGAGGATTCCTTCTCTACGTCATGAATACCTCTGAATACTGATAGAATCGACTCTTTCTGGGATCTTAGCATGGCTGCTCTAGAGCGTTTTCATGTGGATTGAAAGATGTGAGTTGATGACAGACAACTCTGATTCCTACGATGGACATTTGGTGGTCCTGGGTCAAGGTCTAACCAAAGCACTGCTAGTAATGATCGACATCACGACCACTGCGCTAAGCTCACACTTATTGAATGGAATGTTTGAACGATACTGAGATTAAGAGAAAGAACACATATCTATTACATTCATCTGCTACTTGAGTAAGAACGAAAACAAAACGGAATGACCTTTTTGAAACCTGAGACAAATTTTTCAACTCTTTTTTTTCTTGGTTAAAAACCATGTATATTCACATTTTTTACTTAACGCTGACTTGGAAACCATGATTGAAATGTTGTCGCTGCCACGAATAATATTCAGATTTCTGTCTGAACGATCTACAGCAGATCGTAACTATGCTCTTTCATATTTTATGAAGGAGATGAAATGCTTTCCACCTGAGGTGAGCTCTTTTTTTTACTCACGATGTTCCGGAAGTTAAAGTGATATTTTCCTGAAAACAACAACTTTAAGACAACTTCATTAACGGATGCGATCGATTTCTACTTCCAACTGTGCTCCATTGAAGGCAACTGTGAATCGCTGAGTGTAATGGCAGCCACTCTTGCTAACGGAGGTGTGCTCTTTAAGCTTTACACCTGGAATTGTATCTGATTAGCTACTACTTTCTGCTACATTTTCAATAAGCGAGTGTTGGAACGTTCTCAAATACTCTTTTGTCAAGACTAAAACTGTTTATAGAAAGCAATACATCTCCTTCAAAAGGTAAATGCATCTGCACCATGTTAGATTTTCAATCTAACACTTCAATCAACATGTGTTTAGATTGTTCAGCCTACATGAGGTTGTTATGTAGCCTTTACCAACGCTCATGCTAACGTTTCGACGTCTCGTCTTTCTCAAAGCCAATGATCCGAGCCAATGTCCACAGTTCCTCGTACTCTCGATGTGGTGTCTTCGTCGTCGTATTGCGTCGAATCCCACCGCTCAAATAAGGCAACATTGCCCGACGATAGTCATCTGTACAGGACGATGGCTGTTGACAACAGTATTTGCCCAGTGACAACGACTTGTTTTTTTCCAGACAGTGCATCCTGCAGAAGTCGACATCATTATCATTCAGCACAGAACGTGTCAATATTTGAAAAGTCGACTTTCTTTCAACCTCAGGGTGACTAATGAACATGTGTTTAAATTAAGCAACTTAAACGAGGTTCTTCTGAAGAAGGCGAAAACGTCGAAACATCCGAATAAAAGTTTCTAACGCTTCAAATTCTGCTAAATTCTACCGTTTCCACTTTGATTCTGCAAAAGATGAGAAATCCCCCCATAGAGATTGTTTGACATAATCCGTCTCGTGGAATGTGTTAATAGGAGTCGAATACGGAGAGCAATAACTAGCAAGGAATTCCATCAAATATTACCAGTTTTTAACTACACCAAACTCTAAAAGAAAAAAGAAAAAAAACTCTAGATATTCAATTAACCTAGGTGTCTGTCCTATTACGAACGAGAAATGTATCGATACGAATCCATGCAGAGATGTGTTGTCGCTGATGTACAGCTGTGGTATGTACGATGCTTCGGGACAATTCTCGTTTGCGGTAGGTTCTTCACTTCATCCTCTCGCAACGTCTCAACACCACCTGTTTTCTTCTGTTTTCACTCGTTTTTACCAACTTCTTTGAAGAAACAGAGGTTTTTCATCACATTTATTAGCTCGTTCTAGCAGAATCGTCGTCGCATTTGAGTGAGGCTATTTAGGTTGGGCTGCCGGCAAAGTCTGGTGTGTCCGGAGGAATGATTGTGGTGGTGCCGAATGTGATGGGTATCGCCTTATGGTCACCGCCGCTCGATAAAATGGGAAACAGCTCTCGCGGAGTGGCATTTTGTAAAGTGAGCAAATTATTTACAACAATAGTTTTTTTACTCATGTAACTTATATCTACGTATAAACATCAGTAGCAGCCTAGCTTATTTGCTCGTACGTCCCTTTATCTACTTAGGAAGGCAATAAGAACGTTAGCTATTAGTAGTCGATTAACAGAGTAGAACTTATCACCATACAACTCCTCACTTTTCCCCAAAAAAGGGGTTCTTCGAGTTATTTGAGAGAATTTTCTCAAAAAATACTCACCACAAGTACACATTAAGATCTACTTTGCTGTTAACAGTAGTATCAAGAAGTTATGGGATAAACCCAAAAAAGGAGCAAGAGTGTGCTTTTGACAAGCCAAAAAAAAATATGTATCCATTTCCAGAAACTCATCGAAAAGTTCAATTTCCACAATTACGACTGCTTACTTCATACGACATCGAATAAAGTGGATCCAAGACGTCGTGATCACAGGGAACGGGATAACGTAATGCCAGCTATGAATGTGGCTCGATCAAAGGATATGGTGGCTTTAAGAAGGTAAATATTCCCATGCAATTAACATAAAGCAATCCACGTAATGGTTGGTTTAAAATCAGCAGTCATCATCCAGTGAATAAATGCATGGGAAGTGGAATCGATAGAGGTGTCCTGCAAAGCGTAGTTGGTCGTAGGTTCACCCAGTCCTTCGCTCTTACAGTCGAACTTTGCCATCTATTTCGGATAAGGAAATTGGTAACAATTTTGTTTGAGTAGTCAAGAACATTGGCTTGGTACCCAATAGCCCTGTAGGTCATTGAAAAGGCCGAAAATGGGATGACTCTCTCATCTCCACGATCCAACGAACTGAATCGAATTCACTACGCACCCTCAAGAGTTGACGAAAGCCTAAAGTTTCACTCGTAGGGCGCTTCCCTCATTCATTTAAAACGAAATAAAAAAACCAAGTAGGAGACATACGGCCTTATTAAAGTTCAAGATTAACCAGTTAGTTTAACTTATTGCTGAAAACCCACTTTTTTTTATTGATTAAGAGATTCTGTTATTGCCATAATCAATCGAAAAAAAAGACAGTCGGTAACTATTTTGGCTCCGTTAAAATCTACTTTTCTCAAAACCACAGATGAAAACGGACCAGCATTTACTATGACTTGAACATTTTAATGGACAGTCTTCACAAAAGTGATGTCAGCTGGAAAAGAATTTTCATACCACCAATAATTTCCTGGTTTATCAAGTTTCTTTCCATGGAGTCTCATAAAGTACCTATGCTACCAATTCCTCCATGTCGTCACCACATGAGGTGACCGGTATTGAAAGAACAGGTGGAGATGTGCCCTGCTGGTAAGCACTTTGCTATTAGGACGCAGACCACAGCAGGATGTGACAGTTTGCTTGTATAAAGGAGCCGATTAAGGGACAAACAATTAAAAAGAATTCGCTGTTGGGAATATGAAACCTTTGACACTTACACTTGAATGGTCCGTCCTCACTGGTTGTGCGGGCCCAGCCCAATCTCCATTTTTCGGAGATTTGCTGGTTAAGTCACTGTGGTTCCCTGGAATCCCGAGGACTGCCTGGCCAAAGTCTGCCCCAGGTCTTCATCGACGTACAGTCGCAGCCCTTGTGGATCAGAGGGAGATTTGCCATCATGCATCTTTGATACCAGGACGGTAATGGACCCTGGTATTGATTTACTTTTAGCTAGGCTTCCTGATGGAAACACCGGACTCGTTCTCAACTTGGGAGACCCTGCCAGGGGATGAATTCCCGCTGTACATCGCAGTCCAACACCCAGGAACACCTTCCAGCCACGATGAGGCAGTAAACGTTGGGAGGATATGAAACCTATCCTGCTATATTTAGCAAACCAAATGTAAATCCTTTGTTTTCAAAAAAAAACCCCTAACATGGCATATGTTCCTATCAATATTCATTCTATTGTCAGAATATGCGATTTCTAACTAATGTGATCTCTATGCTATCTCAAAAAAACCTACATTTAGGCTCTACATGCAAGGTGTGGATCTTTCAGCATGTGACTACGATCGGCGAACACCTTTGCATGTCGCTTCCTCTGAAGGTGATCTCACCATGGTGAAATTTCTTGTGAATGTCGCCAAAGTTGACGTGAACATTCAAGACCGGTAAGATGCGTCAAAATACGAAGTCACGCAGTTCTCAAGAAATCGGGACGCCCATCTTCTGAGATGGGGCTCACTGACTAAATGATTTGCTACGTCTTGCTGAATATTGTCATAGAAAAAATCCAACGGACTTTACGACATGACTTCTTTTAACCAAGGAAAAATATCGGTTCTTAGGCTCAGGAATCAGGAATCTGCCATTACCTCTCTACTTTCAGTCCTTTCATTCAAAAAATATTTTTCTACATCTAGTCTTTTTAGTTTCTACTTCCTGCGAAGTTTTGAACTTGTATAACTTTCTTGTTAAATTAGGTGAAGAACCCTCTCTAAGCACTACTCTTTTATTTTTTGCAATCTTTAAAATCTTCGGTGTCATATTTTTTGTTGAATTTCGGCTGTAGCGAGTTCAAGTAAGTCGATCATTAAATACATAGTGGTAAAGATATAGACAAAATGCTGGACCGCAATGGAAAACTGCTCCAGCACACAAAAAAACTCTGAATTCAGCTGTTAAAAAAAATCGACAGGTGTTTCGGTGTTATCAGTTGACTATCTCGCTTTAGATGGGGTCGTTCTGCTCTTGACGACGCTCGGTTCTTCAAACACGATGATTGCGTACAGTTTCTCGAAAAAGCTACCAAAAAGGTAAATTTGTGTTCGATAAATACGTAGATTTAAATCCATCCTGTGAAACGACCCTAAACGGGTATCTCATTTGTCACGATATGTAGCTTTACTCTACGCTCCCTATGAGTCATATATGACTTATATGATCCGGCTTCCCAAACGGCAGTTCCGTTCTCTATGCGTTGGATGAGTTATGAATCGTTCCACTTTAACCTTTGATCCTTTGGACGTCCTTTGAGACCACTAGTAACGAGCGAGCGGTGTTACTTGCAAAAAAGATCTTCTAACGAAGTTCTCGGAAGTTAAGGGGAAAAAATCCCATCCAAAAATCAAAATGTCAGTCAAGTCCATAGTGTTCTGAGGCGTCCACTATTCCTCGTGAAGGGACCAACTGTCCGACAAAGTACATGTGAAATTGCTGCTGCGGCCTACCACTACGATTTCTAATGCGTTTCTGATGCGAATTTGTGAACTGCTATGCTTCAAACCTCACCTTACAACGGATCGAAATAGCAAGTTTTGCAAACCGAAGAATCTGATTTCCCATCATGGGTGGAGCTGGGTTCAAACGAAATGACAGCAAAAGCAGACCAACTTTTCACATCTGCTCGACTTTTCGTCTGTTGGCGAAAATCTTAAACTACTCAAGTGTTTCCTCTTTGGTTACTAAACAGTGCTTGATCTAAGAGACACCTCCTTTTTCTAACGGAGAGAATGAGCAATTTGTAGCAGTTTGCAATCAGTCATATAAAGGTACAGCTATTTTAAATTGTTTGATTCTAACTATTATTACTATTGTGACTAAACTCATTACCATCCTCTCTCTAATATGCATCGTGCCAGTTGCGATGATACACAAAAAGATGAAAAGGAATGCAATAACATTCGTTCTGGCACAGTTTCGATTTAGCTCCATATCCTACGGTTGCCATTCCCTTCGCAAGTGTCTCACTCTTCCATAGGGCTTGGGATATTTGTCATAAAAAAAACCCTTGTTGCTAGAATACGGAGGAGCGTGTAGATCGGTGACAATTGGTGGTTTGATATACCCACCATGTCGATCGCTGGTACGATATCGCTATGCGGGCCAACAAAGCCCCTCAACCTCCTAGGATCAGGAAATCAATACCAGCATTGACTGGAAGGATTTCAGCACCGGCTTAATACTTCAATAGGTGATCGCGAGTCTAGTATAGGCCAGATATGCATTCAATCACCTCTAGCGATGCCACGAGTGAAGTCGAATACATGACGTATCTCACATGGATTGATTAGCACTGATCAGTTTGTCTTCGATCTTTCTATCATTTCCAATAACACATAGTTCCGTACCTGTTAGAGCTGCTAAAAGATAGTAATTTTCAGCCGGAACACCGTACTCAGTCAATTTCTTCTATCGAATCTGAGGATGAGACGTCGTTGGAAAACGATAATCGTCCTACTTTCACTATTGATAACCTTGGAAACAATTAGAAACCCTTCAAAGGTTGTGGCTATAGACAAAATGTGCGAATAATTCGCTGTATCCAATGAATTTTTGGAAGAAAAGGAAAGTATTCCCTCATCATCATTAAATCGTTTCAGTTTCTATTGTGAATTGCAAAGCATTTTATCAATTGGAATAAAACTTCTTAGTAGGAGTGCTAATTTAATACAATTATTTTTTAAAATCCCATAAATTTATTCGCCACGGAAACTTCATGGAATCTGAATTTTGTAGAGTTAAGGTTGTTCATCTTCTTTGCAACTCTTTCTTCGACATCTCATTATTTCTAAACATTCAGGAATAGCAGTTAGATGCATAAAAATAAATAATAACCTTTATCACCCTAAAAGATACCTTTCGACGCCAACTTGTGCACGTGCTCTGCGATATTCTATTAGTCCGAGCACCATAAATTAACGTGTTGAGCGAAAAGGATTAACGGAGTGGCTCTGTAGAAGACGTAGTAATGAATAGACCTAGAAGAAGGTAGGAGAGAGCGCAAATTTGGTTAGAAGAAGCTTGGATTTCGGCCACTACCAGGAAACTCTGCCGAGCAAATAAATTGTTGATTTTTTATTTCTATTTTTTTTATATGACCGGTTCACACGTCTACTTGAGGTTGGGATCCAGCACTTCTCATATTCGACTCGTTTCCTCGCATCCCAAATTAATGATTAGGAGTCCAAATACCAACTTTTCAAGTTTGGATTTATGAAATGAACTGAACAAAATAGAAGACTTTAAGGCATGAAGCGCTCGTTTTTTTAAGAAACTATTCGGCGCGATCCGTTAGCTCTTCCAATAGGTACTACTTCCTACTCGATGTCGGCTGTTCAGATCGCTCTTAATTTAAATTTGATACCTATTAATTATTAAATTCCTTACATTCACATTTTCGCCATTGTGACCCTCAAAATAATATACCTGTTCTTCTATCCTAAACGATGGCGCTGTTTTCCAACTAGACTCTGTGAGTGTCACCAGTTACATTTCAGAAGAGATCGTTCAAGCGTGGTGTGCAGTGCTCTCAGCGTGGTGGAAATATCAGTCCACCTCTCTGCTACATAAAAGATAGATGGGAGGACTGTGGAGTTGACAAAATGAGAGCGTATTTTCGGGTCCTTTAGTTCGTAAATGGCTTCTTTAACAGGCACTAATGCGACCTCAGCTCCTCTACTTCATGTGTTTAATTCGCGTTTAATGTTGTTCTCCATGTCGATTTAACGCGCAAGGTACACGTGCGAGTTGGTCTCTGAAGTCAGAGAATTATCCATTTTGACCCGTTTGCTCTCACACCATGAGTATTTCGTGAGCTGTCTTCTTCGGATTTATGGTCGCTTCGTTGAGCTCATTAATCACCGTCTATGGTTCGTTGGTGCTTCTTGAGAAGGTGACGATGTCGTCGCCTAAACGAAGGTTTAGTAGAAATTTTCCATCTGTGTTTACTCTTTTCTCGTCATAATCGAGTTACTACATTATCCACTGGTGTTCAGCAACAAACATTTCTGGCGATACTATGCCGGCTTGTGGCAACCTTTTCCTATATGTATAGTAAATGGTAGATGGAAGAGTGTGCTGCAGTTCCATTGATAGTATGGTAGTTCTCGTATATAGGACGGGTCCACTCATGGTCCACAGGCTCTGGTATGATTTCATTCGTTTCTACACTGTCAAACGATGCTTTTTTAATTGACAAATGTCAGGACTAGAGTAAGGTAGTACTTCCGAAAAAACTTCATATTTTCTTACCCCGTACTTATTTTCATTCGCCATTCCGAGTCTGGTATTGAATTCGCCAACGACGAAGTTATGGAAGGAGTCGCTGTGAATTATTTCTTCCAAGTGGTTATAAAACGCGTTTAATTGGCTGTCAACAGCTGTACAAATGTGCGAGTAACAGTTGATGATACTAACTTCCTTCTTTAAGCGCAAATCGGAGACGAAGAATGGCCAAGCGTGGTGATAGGATTTCGTATGAGGTAACTAGATGAGAAATACATGTATGACAAAGGCAAAGCCTCCGACATTTCGTAACGAAAATTTCCTCCATGATTGACAGCGGTCCCACCATCCAGTTGGCGTATTTCGGGCACTGCTCGTTTGTTTCTTCTGGAGAAGTCGCTTTTCACTGTGATTGAAATTTGGGATTTGAGTATTTATAGGGATTATTAACTGTTTTCGCTGAACGGAAATGCATATAAATTTGTCTTCCTCCAGACTCTAAAACTGTAACTGAACAAGGAGTCATAAACTGAATACATTCTCCACAAGCGTCATCCCGTTTAAGTTCAGCAAAACCCGATCGTTCTTTCAACGCGCTATAATAATCCAACCAATCAACGCGCTATAATGAGCAACAAGCACTCTGCGTGGCTAGATATTGAGATCACGACAACGGTGTTAGCAATTTGAGACTCCACACATATGCCAGCTATTGAATTCCTCTTTCACTCAGCATACATGAAATACCAAAAGTGCAAAACACTTATAAAATAATCATTTTTACAAAACGTCACGTATGGCTAAGCACATCGCAAAATAGACCAGAAAGTGATGAGAAGTGCAAATTTCGAAGATGTGAAAGGATTTAATGACAGCTTATTTGGTCCACATGACAAAGGAGTTTCCTAAGAAGTTGCTGAAAAGTTATAGCTTCAAGAATTCCAATGTAGTCGATTTCGGATAAGAAGCAATATGAATGCAACAGAGGAGTGGCATAGATGAAGGTGTGAAAGTGAATGCGGTGTTGGCGAGCTTAAATTTGCATTGGGGCATGATTTACTAGCGAACTGTGCATGTCGTGCCACGAGCTTCTGTTAAACCAAGTTTGGGATTTAGGATTCCACCTGTCATGAAATTTGCCGAAAAATAGGTTGTGTTAAAAGTGCGGATCTATGACGATGCGATGCAAGGATTTGACAATCGGCCACTGAGCATTTGCTCTTAGGAAGAACAAATCTCCTCTGTTCGTGAGCAACTAGATGAGGTGAACTTTGCCGTGGAAGCGATGTTTTCCTCACCGTGAAAACGTTCCTTAGGAAGGAAATGAAATTAGTCGTGAGGAAAAAAATGGAAATGAAACAAGAAGTCGTTTACAAACACTGTGTTTTTTTTGCACCTTATTTTATTGATAAGGTAATACGAGGTTACCACTAAACGTTTATTTGGCTAAAGTTTCAATATCTTCGTCTTCATCAGAGCCGATGTTCCGAGTCGATGGCAGTCATTCATCTTCTCAATGTGGTACCTTCGTCGTCGTATCGAGTCCAACTTCCTTCAGTAGAGAGCCGCCTCTGTGGAACAACCTCGGCCAGCGGTGCTCTTCTGTTGAGGACAGTTGATGTTGACGATGATTGTTCGCTGGTAAAAATTTGTTTTCTAATGGACAATCCATCCTGCAGCAGTTGGAATTAGATATGCCTGAAGTAATACTATTGTAAACCGACTTTTACTTGACCTTGGTGTGAACGGTCAATGTACTTTGCCTTTCTCTCTTTATTGATATGAAGCTGACGTTTCGCGGATTTCGTCTTCCTTGAAGGCTGGAAAGGTCGTGTTGACCGCAATCCACCCAGCAAAACACCTCCATAACAAAACAGAGAAAGTTCTGATAAAAGACTTCAATCAAGCATTCTTGAAACACTCCGGATACATTCCAACAACCCGAAAATGAACCGCAAGGAGGAATGCATCATATTCACCCACGATAGCGGACAGAGTATCTAAGGCTGTTATTTTTAATGTGATAGGCAGATTGCGCTTCCATATGAACTCTGTGCGGTTGTTTTAAGTGTGTTCAACATGATTGAGAATCTTGGTTTAATTAGCTCATTGACTCCATCCAATCAGTGAGCCTTATATTAAGGGCCGCTACCGATTTATCGCTTTATTCTTGCTAACGCGCGTCACACTTCGATCCCGCTGCTCACCTTTGACAAAAAGGTATGACATAACTATCCTTGTCTTCGTATTACTCACGCCATTGACCCGTTAATACTTATGACTGTAGGGTTTTCTCTAGTTCTGTCGTCGTTTTGTGGATTTTATCTGCATTCCTATGTTTAACACGGTACTTTTCTTCCTGCAACGAAATTTGTTCAGCAGATCGGCTGCGACGGTCCGCAAAGTCACTGTCAAAGTAAGCGGGTAATACAGCAACAAACTAACGGTAAGTTCGCACGTTGCGGAACTCCTTTTGTGAAGATTAATGTTTCGTTTCGGAATGTTTTTACCTGACCCTCACCCATGGCATATGCTTCTCAGGACACGAATAACTTGAAACAGCTGTGTTTAACACGTTGAAATTAGTTCCAGTTAGTATACAGTCCATGTCAATGTTTGTATTGGGTCACAGTGCCAAATTTCTACCCATCTGTAGGAGGTTTATCCAAATGAAAACAAAATGTGAACTACCAATTGATTACCCGAGTTAGAGATTATTGATTTCACCTACACTATGAAAAACACCGTAGGCCCATTTTCTATCGGCAACACTTCTCAAGAAGTTCGCTTGCCTATCAAGGCAAAAGCACGTGCACGTGTGAGACGTTGTCAACGACGTAATAATAGACTAACTAAATTCCGAATTTGTTTGCGCTGTCGCGCTACCCATTCATAAAATATTCTAACACACTTAATGCCGAAGTTATTAGAGAATCGTTCTTTGAATGATTTTTTCTACTAGTTTTGATGGCTTCTGTTTTCTACGCGTCTCCCATTGTTCTAACATGAATTTAGAACACTTCGAACTTTTTCTATATTCTTAGTTGTTCTTCATATCGTTCCATTTCGTACAGTAACCACGTTTTGTCATAGTGATGAAAATGTGATGTAACAATCATTTGCTGCAACCCCCAAAGAGGTAGTGAAGAATCGGAGATTCGACGCTCGTAGCGTACTCGAACGACAAATCAGATTCGAGTAATTCGTGTGCGACATTCTGACATCAAGGTAAAAGTCGTAATTGGCTTTTACCCATAGGTCCTTATCCATGTTATTGTTCTCACTGTAGTATCGGCGTTCTAGGCATCCTCTTTAGACAGGTAGAGCGGAATTGAGCTTTCCCAAGTTTACATGTACATATTCAGGTATGTGATAACCTTTCACCTGGTTGCGACTCCTTATTGAGGTCATCACTTTTACCACTAAACAAGATAAGCGTTCGAGCAAAAGTGTGATTTAATTCTATGTAAGAAACTCTACTTATATGGTACTTCCTCATTTCAAAGTGTTACCACTAAGCTGTTTTATTTTTCTCACAAGGTTTTTTGCAACTGATCACGCATCCTCTATCATTTGCAACGTTGACAGCGACCACTTAAATATGTACAAATTGAATGCTGAGGTTAATTTTGAATTGCGTTTTCATCCTTTGGAGAGCGAAATTTCTATGCTCAATATTTCAAACCTTGGCAAACGAAAGGTACGTACATCACATGGGTGTGCAAACGTCATATGTATACATATATATATATATATATATATATTTATGTACCTATATAAGGTTGCAAAACAACTGCATCATTTCCAGTTAGTAAAAGTGTTTTGTATAAATACTACAGCATATCTAAAGCACCTGAACAAGTGAGGTTTTTTTCCACCAAGTCATGAACGTGTTGTCAATTTGATACTTCCTTACTTGATACTTGAATGGCCCGTCCACACTGGTTGTGCGGGCCCCAGCACAATCTCCATTTTCGAAATTTTGCTGGTTAAGCCATTGTGGTTCCCTGGAATCTCGAGATCAGCTTGGCCAAAGTCCGCCCCAGGTCTTCACCACCACAGGGCAGTCGCAGCCCTTGTGAATCAGAGGGAGATTTGCCACTGTGCAACTAGTGTGATGCCAGGACACTGATGGATCCTGGTGTTGGTTTACCTTTAGCTAGGCTTCCTGATGGAAACGCCGGACTGCTTCTCAGCTTGGGAGACCCTGGCAGGGGATGAATCCCCCGCTGTACATCGCAGTCCGACACCCAGGAACACCTTCCAGCCACGATGAGGCGGTAAACCGTTGGGAGGGTTGTCGTCGTCAATCTGAGTGTTTATAATTCTTGCGAAATACAAAAAGATTGAATTTTGAAGTTATCCTAACATTTTTTCAGAAATTTTGGCTTTAAACAGTTTTCGAAAAATTTTGGAATTTAAAAATTTCGAAAAAAGCTTTAATTAATTGAGCACCGATCCATTCTAACCTCATGGCAATAGGGAAACGCTACTTGTTTACGTCTGTAAAGTTTCTAGTTATCAAAAAATTATCGGCAGTTCTGCTAAACCATCGTTGTCACAAATGAGCAGAAATGACCAAAGTTTACCACAAGCGGAAATATGCTTGTTTGAAGTTGTAAGTTCAAAGTGCTTCCTGCTACATGTGATCGGGGATGACCTCAAAGCGGCAGCTCCATCTATCGCATATGACTTGAACTCAACTCACATCTGGTTGCAAGTGTAGCCAAAAACACAGCAGTGAATGTGCACGCTAAACTGCGTACAACTTCTATGTGCAAATGGTAGACACTTTTCACGCATTTGTGAAAGCATCCAACTTCTCGTTGTGCACAGCGTTAGTCATTTATATTCCACAGCATCCAAAGTGTTTCTATACTCCCAGAGCGGAGATATCGGAAACTCTTATCATAAGCCAGTCTTTGTGTCGTTTCGTCCACACAGAAGGAAAGAATCGTCCGGAGGTTCAGCGACAAGGATAAAATCCCCTCAAAACAGTTCTGTGCAAGTTACAAAGTGTAGAAAATAGCTTTTCTCTGCTAAAATTTGAATTAACAACCTGGCTCAAATGCAGAAAGCATAAAAACCAATATGCGACAAAAGAAACAGTAGAAAAAACTGGTACATGGATGAGTCATGGTGAAAGAATTGTGTTAGGTATCAAAGTTACTCTTAAGGCGATCGAAAAGCTCCATAAACTCGGCTATGTATCACGCGATATAAAGACTGGAAATTTCGTCGCTCCAGGACAACGTTGCAACAAACCCACCTCTGCGACATTGACCTGTCAAGAAAGTACATTGACAAGGTGAGTTCAAGAGCCATGAAAGGCGATGAGTGTAGGAATGCGAGCCTTTAACCTGTAGTGATGTGGCAAGTTATCTTGTAAGCTAACCTAAAGCTTTAGGATAAATCCAATTTCCATCTCAGACACCAATATTCCAATCAAACAGGAATTCGAAGTGAACAATAGCGAACAACCAGAATCAGGTTTTACAAGATAGAAATAGATTAGATTAACGCATCGTCGTGCGAGCTGTATTACTGAAATAACTATATTGGATAATGTAAAAGACTTTGTGAAGGAGTCTAGCCAGTAACTCTTGAAGAAGCAGTCTTTTTAAACATTCCAACTTTGCACTTTCGAGAGTGATTAAAAAACTTTTCATCATTGTTAACTTTATGTGGTCTGTGAATTTCCCATATTTGGCTGCCTGATTATCATCTATTCGTGTTCGTATGATCGATCCACTCATACAAGTCGTTGTTAGACTAGGATGGATGACGCAGCTTTTGAGAAAACATAAGAGAGAAAAATCCTAAAATAGCAGCTATTTGTGTATCCGAATTAGATTGTTGAAGACACGGAGGAGCGGATACGAAGCGGATGGACGACAGCCGATGTATAAGAGCCGTTAATAATTGGATTTCTCATGATTTCAAAAATACTACAGGAGGACCACCGACTCGATACTCAGAGTTTTATCACGAAAACCCTGAAAGAAAAAGTATGATGCTCAACGAATTCCTCAGAATGAGCAGAACTCACTGGACCACTCTTACACGCGATAGGGTGAAATGGAAGTTCTACTGGAGTCCGCTCGAGTCGCACGAGGATCAACGGGACCACGGATGATTCAGGTGATATTGTTCAAATGATGAAGATAACGCAAATCAACGTCGAAAATCGGATACGAAGAACCACTCTGCATTTGCGGAGCTGTCAGAAACTAGACGGCCTGGAGGCGTGTCACTTATAGACGTTAGCCGCTGGACAAAGCCGTTAGTGCGTGCACTCATCGGATTCTTAAATGAGCAGGTTATCTTCATATATTACATTTTTCTCGAAGGTGTAGCAACAAAAAATATGACGTGTGCAAAACCCATGTCGGAGCTTTAGCAACTGACAGAAAGAAATGACGATCTTAGTGTTCATTGTTTTTTTTTCAGTAAGCAGACGCGAGGTTGGTATTATAGAATTTATTAGGGTAAAATCTTCAGAGCCGTTTATTCGTTGTAAGTATTCCAATTAGTTGGTGGATAACAGCCGCACGGAGTAATACATGAGCGAGGGCTCAGCGAAACCGTCGGAACCTCAGCTATTGTATCCCAGTAAATTCTATAGTACCAACCTCGTGTCTGCTTACTGAAGAAAAAACAACGATTTATCAACCAATGGCGTGGTTAGTAGAAAGTCGGTCTTGGGAATTGCTACGTGGACATTTTAGTGTTCTCCGCTAATATCAGTCAATAACTGAATGAAGGACTTGCGAAACAGACGATGAATTTGATCCGTGACATTTTGTTTTCACATTTGGCTGATGCATGACTAATAATTTATGCGGTTTCAGGAATTACAAAAGTATAAAATGCCTCAGTTTTCTCCCGAGGACTTCAAAGAAGGAAAACTTTTAGTGCTATTATATTTATTTAGTATTGCGTTGTAGAAAACAAACAAATTCATATGAGCAGTACGACACAATGGACGTAGATTATGAAAAATCACCTGTCGTCTCGCTGATCGCACGAAAGGGGCGTCAGTAAATCTTCCATTTTAGTCTGTCGCGTGCAAGAGAAACCCAGTGGGTTCGGATCGCTCTAGGTACTCCTTGAGCATCATACTTTTCCTTCAGGGTTTTCGTGAGGAACTCTGAGCATCACGTCGGTGGTCTTCTTGCAGTGCGTTTGACATCCCAGGGAATCCGGTCGCTAACGGTTCCTGTCCATCGGTTGTCGTTTATATGCATTACGTGTCCTGCCCGTCTTATTTTTTGACTATTTGGCATACTGAACGGCATCTTTGATTTTTGATCGTCGACAGAAGTCGGAGCTTCGGGTCCCTTCACTTACTTGTGTGATACAAGAAACTCCTAGCATCGTCCTTTCGAATGCGCGCTCAATAATGTTGAGTTATCCTTCATTCTGGTTACGAATCGATCAGGTTTCTGACGCACGAGCTAAGGCAAGAACAATCGTGGAGTCGAAAAAGGTGCGCACGGAGTTACGGAGTTGGGTGTTCTTTGTTTTCTTCGCTGCATCCTCGATGCTCCTGAAAGCTGCCGAAGCCGCTCGTTTCCTTCTACTCAACTCTAGAGCTAAGACTTTCATCGTGTTGATTTCATGTCCTAGATGGACGTAACTGGAGCATTCAAGATGTTCGCTCAGTTGAGCATTAATGGGGCATACGAAACGAACCCGTTCCTCATCAACATTGTTTTTGTGAGATTAAGGTCTCCAAGCATTCCTTCCTCTTAGCTAATGTTTGATGTTATGAGGACGATATCATTAACGAGGCGAAGATGGTGTAGTTTCCGACCATGCATTTTCACTGCCCCCCCGGTAAATAGTTTTGGCATGATAATATCGCCTTGCCTAACCCTTCTTTTGACGTTAATGTTAATATCGTTGTGGAATGGTGATATCTTGATTGTGAAATTTTTGTGCAGCTCACGAATAATCTTTATGTACTGAGCAGGGACTCCCTGACTATCCAGGGCTTCCATGACTGGTTCTACTTTTGTGCTCTAGCGATACTTCAGTGAGTCTTGTTATCGTGTGGATGTGGTCCATCCTACTAAATCCTTTTCGAAACCCTGCTTGCTGATAAGGCTGTACCTAGTCCGGTATTCTGTCAATTCTGTTCAGGACGACTCCAGTGGAAAGTTTGTAGACGGCAGACAGCAAGCAGATTGGACGATAGTTGCCGTTATGGTGTAAGTCACCCTTCCTGAACAATAACACGGTCTTGCTGGTCTTCCAGTGGGTAGGGACCTCGCATTCAGACAGTTAACGTGTGAAGAGCCGAGCCGGTGTGTTTACGAGGACGGACGGAAGGTTCTTAATCCGTGCAAATCTTACCCTATCCGGATCTAATGCTGTTTGATTTTTCACCGACAAAATGGCATGTCGGATTTCGGAAGGGAGAACCGGTGGTACAACATATCCATCCTACTTTATTTCATATGGCAGAAGGTGGACTGGCTATCGAAGAGATCTGTGTAGTATTCGTGAATGATTTTTTTCATTGCCTTTCTGGACGCTGCAACTGTTCCGTCTGGGGTTGGAGTGCAATCATTTTGGTCATGTAATTGGCGAAGCTTGGTGGGCTTTACGTATGCTTTTCCCAGCCTCTGCAGCTTCGACGATTACTACTGCTCTTCTCTCTTTAAGATCTTCTTTTATTGCCTGTCTGCATTGTTTTGCAAGTTTGAACGTTAGTTCGCGGTTGTCTGCAGCTCGTGCGATTCCACGCTGTCGTATCAGCTCGAGTGTTTCTGGAGACAGACGTCTCTTGATGACTTTCGAACTCACAGCTTTCATAGCGCTAACGTGAAGATTTTGAATGAGCCGATCGTATTCTTCGTCGATGTTATCGACAACGGCACCTTCCCAACAGCCGACTAATGAATTGGATAAGTCCGAGTTTATGGTGGTTCTGGGACTTCGGTTTTTAAATTTAGCAGCTTTTTCTCCTTTCCGCGAGAAATAGAATTTTGCACGAAGGAGACAATGGTCTGATCCCGTGTAGAATTTTGGGACAATAGCGACATCGACAAGGCAAAACCTTCGGTTTACTATGATGTGGTCTATTTCGTTTTGGTACTCTCCACTGGGAGATCCCCACGTCCAGCGTTGAGGATGGTGCTTCTGGAATTGCAAGTTATCATTGATGGTTTTGGTCGTCAAGATAAACTCAGACCGCCGCTCAGCCTGTTCGTTCCATTCTAATCCGTGGGTCCCAATATGACGTTCTTCAAACGTTCTTCTTGGTCTAATCTTATTGTTGAAATTTCCATTGATGACCTTGAGGACTGTGTGGGCTTCTCTGTAGAACTTCTCAAAGTCCAAAGTTCGGGGCTGAGTGTAATTGCGGGTAGGTTGTCAGTCTCTCCCAGAGTGGACAAGGAGCTTATTTGTTGTAGGCGACTGCTAACCGCCTCTCATATACATCTCTGCCACTTGGTTGCACTCTTTTGGCCGAATTGACTCGTAGAATAGAATCCGATCAAAGGAGAACACACCCACGCACGCATGCATGAGTATGCCCTCGTAAATGCAGAAAGTAAGTGCCACGTCGGCGCAGCAAAAACACGGAGTCCATCCCCCTGAAGCCAACGTGGTCTAAGATTAACTCCTATTCGCCACCTGGGGTGCGTCACGTAGCTTCGCGACTAACCGTCTTGACATCCCTCATATGAGAGAGATCGGTGGTTTCGTAAAGTAAATCACGAATTGAGCTGATCTTCGACAACTTCCTTCTTGCAGGCTTTTTTAGCACTTTGGATTACACCTGGCCGGAGCTGTAGGAGTGTCAACTTTAAAAACTCCATCTGCTTAAATTTTAATACGAAAAGGCAAACTGAACTTCTTGGAGTGCTTCGCAGAATATCCATTGCTCAATGGCAAAAATAATCCAATAACATGTTTCATCCCTGCGAAATTTTTATATTACTACTGGTTCAACCTTTGTAAAACATAACGCTCGAGATGCACTGTGTGCAAAGCACATGTAAGTACCAGAAAAGTAGATGTTTTGCATTATACGCTATGCATTTCCTTTCCACTTTTTTTCCTTCTCCACCTTTATTTTGAGCTTGTTTACGCGTTTTCACGCCCCATCGATAGCTCAGTTGGACAATTGATACCAGACCCAAACCAGCTTGCTCTCTCCAATCCATATTTTAGCGGCCTAGCATTGCTTTGTCATGATCCTGAGAATCAACTCGAGCAGCATTTGACGAGGTTCTTCACAAGTCGAAAAATTCTCAAGACTCCATCGATCCCGCTCGCAATATCCAAAAATCGTCGTGGATGGTGGATGCGAGGACATGAATCTAGTGCACGAATATTGAGAACTGCACAGCGTACGATGTCGGTTTATATAAATAAATTAATAGTTCGTAATAAAACTGTGATAACAAGCTCAGAAATTATCTGGTGGGCAACAAAACGTTGGTCCAGTGCTCTTCCTTCGAAAACGTTAGTTGCCTTGTTGTCGTTTTTTAATGTCAAATCATAAACCACATAACACTGCTGCCCTAGTTGCACATCCATCTTCTAGCCCACCTTCCCAGCTTGTTGTTCCACTTACACGATTTTCTCCAGGTTTCCTTGGTTACGGCTTTTTCGACTTACTCTCATCGTGTTTGAATATTTTGTTTAGTCAAAATACCTTCCTAAGCTCTTGAGCTAACACGATATTGATAAAAAAGATTTCGACAAAGTTTTGGAGTGTTCTTTTTCTTCAGAGCCGAATTGATCAGAGTTGATGGTCCAGAGGTGATCGTCCTGTGTGGGATAATGTGAGTGTTCGTTGTCCCATCGACTCAAATCCAGTGAAGTGGACAATATAGTAACTATTACCCAAATAGTTCCTATTTTCTACATAATTATATGTTTCTTATGTTAACTGTTTACTGGTAATTACCCCTACATTTATCCCCTACATTTATCCTTGCACTTTCTGCCAATTGTCTCTTAGCGATCATCTCACACACCTACCTCGTAGCTGACAGGAACGAAATTCTGTAACTTCTTTATAAGAACTATTGTTCTCTGTCCAGCAGTTCGCACACTGATGGAGCAGCCGGCAGTTTCAGGCACTTCCGACGATCTGCCTTCACAATCAACTTTTTGTATAAGCTACTGAGTCGCTGTCACATGTATTTTCTGAACAAGCTATTGTATAGTCCTTACGAACATTCTGTGCAAGCATCTCTATCAGATTATACTAATTGAGAAACATTCTAGAGTCATCCTCTGAGCATTGTCTCTGGTTCCTTCCGTAAGACTTTGCCCACTACAGTAGGGAATAAACGGAGCACTACTAGTCATCCAGTTTGTTTCGCCCAATTTCGCTCAGCCCGTTCGCTCAACCATATATCGTCAGATTGTTAATATTGTATTCTTATTTTTGCTATAAACAATGATAACCTAAGCTTGAAAGTGTGCTGTGGCAACATCAAAAAGTCCCGCATGGCAAACTCGCACAAAGTTGAGCATTCCACTTAGATCTAGTAATTATTCTGTGCCAAATATTGACTCGAAGACGCACATTCCACTGACCAATGGATACATAGGGTGCATTCGCCAGACCGATTCGAACGCAACGTCTAACGGAACGAGTCGATCAACGCTACTATTCTAACATTCCAATGCATCATTAAATAATCGACGAAGTCGATTATTGTGATTGCAAATAATCGGGTGATTGCTGATGGCAAAAAGATCGATAGAACTAGCTGAGAGACAGGCGAAACGAAGGACCCGCATGGTGTGGTGGTGAACGCGTTACTACCCGGAAAGGACAATAGCGCATTCGTTCCCCCACCATAGGCACTTGCGGTCCAGAGTTTTGCAAATATCTCAGCTTCGTTGAAGTATATTTCAATATACCCTGCCATCAAAAATAGTAGGCAGTAAGCAAAAAGGTTAAAATCGACGAAAAGTTCTTTGAACAATGTGGTGTTCTGAAGTGGGTAGGCAAGGCTTGGTGCTAATCGTTGTCCAGCGACCAATCTTATACTTTGTGCAAAATGTTTTCCTGACTACCTGGAGATTGAACAACGAAAACATTTAAGAGAGTCATTAGTCCTTGGACCGGCAATCCATCCATATTTGTTTCCTTTTCGTTTTCTGCGAGCAGCTCGAGAATGGCTTCCACTGTGCGGTCATTCGACACCTTAGCATAAAGTGAGCTAACGTTGAATGACCCTATTACATGCGTGCTGTTTAGTTGCTCGAACCGTAGCTGACCTAGGAATATCTTGATATCAGGCAGATATGTTGATGTGCATTTCAGTAACTGGGTCAGGATAAGTTGTAGGAACCATCTTATTCTATCCGTTGCACCACCTATGGAAGTTATGGTAAGTGTGGCCGTCAATGGTGGCGTGTGGTTGGGTACAGTATCATCAATAGAATCAAGTTTGTGTGTCTTAATAAGCAAGTACAGGACAGGACAAACCGGATGGTCATCCTTTGACTGAGAAATAACTAAAGGCTCTAAACCCGCTCACTCCGCCGTTTTGACGCACTCCTTATCTAATTTTCGGAGTTGATTTCAATACTTGTACTCAGAGCATGGTTGACAGAGAGAAATACCGTAATCTTTGTCTGTTATTCTACCACACAACTGACTAGGAATAACTATAATTTCTGCACCTCTACCACTAAAAGTCAATCGGATAGATTTTGAATAAGGGCTTGGTGAGCTTTGTAAGGTGTCGAAGACGTAACAAGGAATGCAAAGAACAGCCAACTCTGTGCTCACCTTTTCGATTTCACGATTTCTGCTGCCTGAAACTTTGCGTCAGAAATTTGGTTGCTAAGTAAGCAGGATGAAAGATAAGTCAGCGTTATTGAACGCCGTGGAGAGAATGATGTTAGGAGTATTCTGTATCACGCAAGTGAGGGAAGGGTTCCCAAGGACCTATCTACGCTAACGATCAAAAAATCGGAGAGTCCACTCTAAACGCCAAATTTGGAAGACAAGGTGGCTGGACACATAGTGCGTATGGACGATAGCCGATGGACAAGAACCGTTAGAAAATGGATTTCCTGAAGTGTCAAAAGTACTGCAGGAAGACCAGCAACCCGACGGTCATGGTTCTTAACGAAAATCATAGAACAAACTTATGATGCTCAACGAGTCTCTAGGAGCGAGCAGAACGCAATGGGTTACCCACGACCGCGACAAGGAAAAATGGAAGATTTGCAGGTGCTCGCTCGAGTCACTCGACGATCAATGAGACGACACATGATAGAGGTGAACAGGGAATATCAGCAATAATCTGTCGATGAGAATGATCTAGGGAGCACAAACTGCCGGTGAACACAGTTGAGGTGAAGGTGGGTCGAAATTACAACATCTTGGCTATCTTTGCTGCCTATTCCCTTTAGATCTTCCTTTCATGGCGTGGCGCTATGTGGAATACAATGTGCACTCACTTAGTACCCTGCTGTGGAAAGAGTAGGTCAAGGATTAAGTAAACGTTAAATACCCTAATTAAGCCAGCTTCCACTTAACCGCAGCCTAAATAATCTATTTATTTGTTTCGGTTGTTCATCTCAGACGAGGTTGCTATACAACTTTTTTCTTGACATACCTTTCAACACGTTCGTCCTCTTTAGAGTTGACTAATCAGAGTCGATGGTCCACAGTCGTTCGTCTACGCATTGGGGATCTGCGTAGTTTTATCGAGTCGAATCTTCTTGTTCTTGGTTTTTTCTGTTCGCTTTTTTTCGCATTTTCCTGCTTCCAAGTTTTCATGTTAACTCGGATCACCAGCAGTGAGGAGACGAGGACGTTGAAACGTTGGCCGATTAAAGATTATATGACAATCTTCTGTTAGCTGAAACGTCCAAAAAACAAAAGTATAATAACGTTAACTTTTTATTTACTGCCTACTACAATTTTTCATGGCGGTTATTACGTGTGAAATAACCACAATGGTGCTGAGATGTTTGCGAAACTCCGGACCGCAGGTGTCTGCGCTGGGGGAACGAAAGCGCTGTTACCCTTTCCGGGTACTAACGCATTCGCCACCACACAATACGGGTCTTTCACTTCGCTTGTCTCTCAACCAGTTCTATCGATCAGCTCCACCAGCAGTCACCAGTCAACGGAATTGATCTAGCGAGCCCACATCAAGTTAGGTGAAAGTATAGTAGTTTATTGTTGAAATAAAGAGCTCTGAAGACGTACATAGCTAATTTTCTCAGCTAGTAAAGCCAAAGTTATCGAACTCATTGTCGTTCAGTGTAAAAGTAGGTACGAAACAAAGACGAAAACGAGGAATAAACAATAATGAAAGTAGCACTTTACAATAGTAAAAACTAAAACGAGTCCCACTCGTAACATCACGGCTCTCAGGAAGGAGAAATCGCCGAAACGTCAGTCATCGGCCAGCAACACCAACAACAACGACACCGACAACAAAGACCAATACCAACCTCGCATCACCTAAAGAAGACCAGTTTATAAAACCATATAAATAAATATATCAACTATCTATGCCTAGGTTTATAGAAAGTTGGTCTTTTGAGTTACTAAGAAACTAAAACGTTTGAAACATAAATGAAGAGCACCTAAACCCAGCGACTAAGGAATAAGGATGTGTAGTGATGTGGAAATTATCTGAATGAGCACCTGACAACTACTGGCAGCTTCTTTGGTATTACCGTTGAGACAGAGTAGAAGTGTTCGCCTGCTAATAGTTCCACTGGTGAAATGTGGTGGAAAAATGGCTGCATTGTTTAGCAGGACACTCAATTCCGCTCTCCATTTGATTTGAATGGTGTTTTTTAAATGTCAACGATTTGAAAACATCAGTTCTAACTATCAACCAACCAACGGGAGTAGCACAGAGGTCGCTGTGTTGTTCTATGAAATCAGTTTATTGTTGTCAGCAACAAATGTGTTGGCAAAGAAGTGATGCTCTCATCTGTGGATTTTTATTAACAATTTCTTCTTACCACTGTCCTTCTACGTCGATCCCCGTACAGTAATCGATTTCCGTTCTGCCTTATTCACTTCCTATCCATCCAACTATCACGTACATTCTAACGCCCACATTCCTTCATTTTCCTACCTCCAATGCCTTTGAACTGCCGTCTTCTCGTTCTAACTTGTTCTACACTCCATTTATTGGTCGACATGCCTGCTGTGGAGTGCAGTGGAACAGAAAGAATAGTTCTCAAATAGAATGTAATCCTGAGAAGACTAAACAATCCACGAAGCAAACAACAAAACCAACCACAAATTAGCAAAATACCACTGCAAAAGCGCGTCCAAGGGATCTGTGGAAGCAAACAAATCTCTGTTTAGGCATCCCTAATTGACTAATCACACACTATGTTGATTTTGCGAGTTCCAACCGACTGTCGGTGATGGCCTTCAAGGCTTAGAAAGACTTGAGGCAAGAGCACATGAACAAATAAGATATGTTTCGTCTTCATTCAAGCTATTGTGTAACATGTCTGATCGCGATATTCAGTAGTCCAGCCAAGAAAGCTACTTCACCTTTTTTTCCGATAGGTGTACTGTATCCCAGCACGTACTCTATTGGTTTCGTCGTCTACCAACCGTGAAAAAATGGACGTCTGCCCCAGAGTGTAGATTCGTATGCAACATGAAGATATGCGGACTTATTTGTCTATCTGCATGGTGAATGCCTTCCAAGAGTGAATTTCTATGGAAACTCGAGACAGCCTGCTAAGGCATTCTTTGGTATTCATCACAGTGCTAGCCTTTTTGAACTGAATGGTAGCTAATGTCTTGCTACTCGAGCTTTTTCAGTATGACAAAAAATGCCTGGCACTTCAGAAATTCTGTGATTCGTCGACAGGCAGCGATGATGATGTAACAACCTTAATCACGTTCCAGTTTAAAGGAAATCAACAAGAATATAGGAATAATTGTAACAGCACGTAAGACTAATTAAAACTGCAAATCCATCATCACCATTACGATCCTGCATTATTAACTTTGACACCAATGACTCCACCACAATAATGCTGAGATATCTGCAAAAGCCCTGGACCGCAGTTGTTTGTGGTGGGGGAACGAACGCGCTGTTACCCTTTACGTGGGTTAGGCGTTCACCACAACATCACGCGAGTCCTTCATTTCGCCTGTCTTTCAGTTAGTTATATCGATCAGTGCCATCAGCAATCACCCGTCAATGGGATTGATCTGGTAAGCACAAATCGACTTTTAACCCAGTTAAGCTGGAGCAGTAGTATAAATAATAATGTAACCACTTTTTATTTGCTGCCTACTCTAGTTTTTTGTTTGCTGATACTAGAATCATTAGATTTTTTTAATCTTGGTGATGTTTGATGGTGGTGATCATTATAAATAAATTTACATTCTTTCATTGATGAGTTAACACTAGGTTGATAAAGCGAACTATATTTGGCTAACTTTTCGACATCTTCGCTTTCCTCAGAGCTAACGACCCGAATCGGTGTTCACAGTTCTTCGTACTCTTGATGTGGTGGTTCGTTGGATCGAGTCGGACCTTGTCCAGTGCAGCATGCTCAAACGACGCATCGTCACCAGGAGATATTCTTTTATACAGGACGGTTTTTGTTCACAGCGATGGTCCGGTTGCAATGAATTGTTTTTCTGAGGAAAATCCATGCTGCGGAAATCGGTATCATTCCCAGTGATCATAGAGCGTAGCAATATTTCAGCAACGGATTTTCGTCTAGCATGGGAATGGCTAATCAAAATCTACTATTTTATTGATATACTAACCTTCTTCAAGGACTGGTGTTGAATTTTGTCGAAGAAGCATCGGATGAGAGGTATCCATACCAAGGAAAAGGACTTACCACAGGATTCACTACTTGCCTAAGGTGTTCGATTCCTTTAAGACGGGAAGGTTTAAGATCGTCATAGACAACTGCAGCTTTCTTATTTATCATTTAAAAACCTTTCATCAAACATGATGCACATCCACAGGAATATCTCCAGCATGCCAAACGCAAAGGTTTTCATTCTCATTTTTACTGGCCGATTTCTACAGCGAATATGAGAGAACCCTTTACAGGAAAGAGATATGTTCATGGTGATTCAACAGCACTCAAGATACGAATACCTTAGGATAAGACGTTTTTTTTACTGTCTTAAATCTTCCGATCCTACCACCACTAGCTTCTTTTTCAACAACAGCAAATCATTGATGAAAGCGTTTTCGCCAGTTTTAAGCGAAAAAAGCTCGTTCTGTAATTCTCCATTTGCAAATTTCTTAGTGATTTTTTTAATGGAAACAGTACATTGAAATTCGTAACATTCTACACTTTCGTGTAACATCTCGCATTATTACTCTGACTAAATAGCAGCCTTGCCATTCCCAGTTTATTGCTCGTTTGACACAACGACAAATATCGCTTGAGTAGAACTATTCATCTCAAGCGCTATAGAGAACTTCTATCTAGAAAAGTTCTCTATCTTTCTAAACAATAACACTTGATGTCCATATATGGCCGCCTCACAGTCGCACATCAAACACCGCCATGTAACTTTTATAATCTACTCGGTCAATTATGTTCAGTGTTTCAGGTACGGTAGCGGTTCAGGTTTGACTTTAGTAGCACACCAACGATGGCTTATCCGAAGGAAGAGGAGTAACAGTGGAACAGTTTACTACTTCCTTGCGAAATAGTGAAGCCAATGACGTTGATATTTCAGGCAGTTAGCTACAGTCTACTGCAGTCCAGGATCAACAATCCAGATTAACTGCGGTTGCATACGCACGCGACTCCCGCAGTCAATATAAGCAAGGTGCCTTCGACGGCGGAGACATACCATCACTCACCTTACCCCCCGACCGGTAGCGCGGATAATCCGCTCCTCACAACATCATTCATTGTCATCCTCAATCACCACAACTCATTCACAGTTATACTCACTCATTCTTATTCATTCACATTCATCTTTCAGTAATCAGAAGATTACTGTGTCTAGTTTCTTAGCTTGTCTACGGTGCAATGTCAGTAGTGGCGGGTGTTTCCAAATGCGTTATGTTTGTAACGCAATCGGTGGCATGTACCATTCCTCCCGCAATGTACGCCATGCGTACAAGGCCGCTGAGCGGCCAACTTATGCTGTGCATTCTCTTAAGGTGCTATAGGCTTATCAATTTCCAGCCATTATATTACTGGCCCTTGACTCTTAGGCAATGGTGGCACCCATCGATGCTCAAACTTCACATTGCTGACATAGCATTATCCACGACCAGCCGCCTGACTGTGTCCCGTAGATGACTCATCACTTACTGTCCTCATTGATCCACTAAAATGCACCTCATCGCTATAATGTTGAAATCCTAACTCAGCCGAAAATACGGCCCGTCTGTATCCCTCTCCGCCTCAGCATACAGTCTCCTTTCTCCGCCCCAGCATACCGTCTCCCTCAGCCGCCGCGCCGGCTGCGGATAGACGCGACGCGGCATCGCTCACGGCTAACCAACGGTTACTTCTTGGTAATTATTCATTATTACTGTTAATGTAATTGTGTTAATTACTTATTAATGGTATAGTTATATTCGAATGCCATTATCTCGTTGTTAGCCTCACTTCACTACTAGCCTTAGCACCTCATAGCTTTAACTCACGTCATTCTTCTACCATTGCTTTTCCATCGTTACTACTATGTTATTAATGTTATATTTATGTATTAAACGGTTTAATTACCCGAGTTTCAAGCTGGTAGATCAATACATCAACTAAAAGACCCGTGTGGCTAATATTCTACACAAACTGAACCGCTAGTAGCCGCCGCTAACTAGCCGTTACAAGCGCATCACAGTTTAGTTCATGTATTAGGTGACAGTGGCAAATGCTGAGACGAAGTTCGTTCCAAATGGACCCGATGTCAACATTTGCACCACTCTGTTCACCACACCTTGCCACATCTTTCTCGACCAATTTGCCATGATGACGTTTGTAGTCTAAACAGATTTTTTTTCCCTTCAAAATAAATTTGTACCAAAAAGAAAGTTCTTTAAAGCGTGAGAGTTCCTGAGATTGAGAAGTGTTGGGGAGGAATGAGCATCACATTCATGCCAAGGGCTGTCGTACACGTCAGATCGTTATTCAACGGTGTATTGCATCAGGCGGTCACTGTGTTGCCAACAATAACGCAGTAAAATAGATTCTGCATAACTGAAAGAAACCTCCGTAAATGATTGTTTGCGTTCAAAATGGCAATCGTTGTTAATCGACATTACAATGGACGCTGGTGTGTAACAAAATGTGTTCGGATTTCGTCATCGGCAACATTGTTTCTTAAAAAAAGTGTTGTTTTGCTGAAATAAGTACTGAAATTTTTTTCTTATCAGTGGTTTTTAGGCTTCCCAAGATTTTTTGCTACTCCCACCCAGTAAGGGTGATGGAACGTAGCAGTGTGTTTTAGGTTACTGTATGGAATAGACTTATGAAAAGCCAGTTTTGCAAAAATAATTAGAGCGCCAAATACAACCACAATGATGGCAGGGTAATTCCACAGATTGACTCTCTATTAATCTCGGCATTAGTTTAAAAGTGCGTCGTTTTGTTTTTCAGGAATCGCGAGGTTGTTATACAGCGCACGTCTACTTTCGTACAAAGCACACATTGAACATAATATCGGATAGCACAGCGGTAGTGATGTCCGTCATCACGAACACGGTGAACACGGTGCTAGTTCGATTCCGCTCCAAGCCAACCAAACCCCTCACTCCACCGGGGTCGGAAATTGGCACCGGACTTATCTGGGAAAAAAATCACTCTCTGCAATCCAATTGGAAGCGCTCTGACCCGCCTATCTCGGGACTCCAGGAAGAATTGCTCGACCAGCATTCTACGACATTCAAGATGAAATGAAAATGCTCAAGCACCACCCGAAACCACACGTAAAAGTTGGAAGATCTTCGTGGACAACGAATGCAAGGAAAACGAATTGAATGTGAGAAGTGCTGGGATCCGCACAATAGATGTGAAAACGGGTCATATAAAAATAAAAAAATAACACAACAGTAGCTGACGTTTCGGCAGTATCGCCTTCTTCAGAGCTTGCGGGGTCTATTTATACGTAATTTACTAGACCAAACACTTCAATAACACAGACAGAAAGACTGAGCGGTAATAAAACAATCGACAGCTTCCCGAAAAGCCACCCTCTTTTACGTGCCTTCCACTGGGAAAGAACAGCCGCTTAGATTCGAACATGGTTGATGACTGCACCTTTCTACATCAACGATCGATTCGAAGGTAAGAGGCGAGTTCACATGTGATCTCTGAGCATTCCTCCCTGTTATACATTCTAGAGTTCTTGGTGGTTATCCAAAAAATGTCAGGAAATTTTCGGGTTGGTGTTTTAGGATCCTGTGCGAGGATAGCGACTTTTACTTCAAAATCCGATATGCTCTTGTATCCTATCCGTCCCTAGTGGCGTACCTTGCCTCACTTTTCGTTTGCCATCTAGGTGTTCTCTTATGCGGATACATAAAGGTCTGCCCGTTTCGCCAATATATTTGTCCCCGCAAGTACTACAAGATACCAGGTGTATCGCACCTGAACTCATACAGTCACCCTCCCTACCGTAGGGGCAAATTACGCAATTTGGTGTTTCACATAGACGGTCAAACAGGCGGTTATGAACTAACTGACGACTTAGAGTATCCGGTGGTATTTCAACTATCGCTACCGATTCCTCTAGATCTGCATTCTTAAGCATCGCTTCATCGCTACACTTATTTCATCCCTAATGAAGGGCAAGATAAACGGGATTTGGTTTCGGCCAAACCCTTCGTTTTGAGGCGTCGCTCTCCTTCTAAACTTATCTCGTGGAGTTACCATTTCGTAGCCATTGGAGATGGCTATTTCCAGAGCCAAGTCGCGCGATTCCTCCTTTAGCTCCTTACTTGTGCACACAGAGTTGGCTGTTCGAAACATGTTTCTCACAAGCGCCCTCTTTGTGTGTGAAAGGTGGGAAGAAAGGAAGTAAACCAGGATGTTTTTGTTGATTGCTTTTCGGTATCACTTTGTCATGTAACCGCTACTGGGTAGGTTTATTTCTGACTTTAAGAAATGAAAGCCAGTTTTCTTTTCGGTTTCTCCCTGGTTAATTTAACATGCCTAGAGTGTTCGTTGAATAATTCGAAGCATCTGCCCATTTCCTCCTAAGTAGAGAAAATGGTAAAGCAATGATCTATACATCTACAGTAAAGCAGCCACCCGAGGCTAAGAACGGGGCTTTTATTTTAGACATCATTGCAACGGAAAGTCTTGGTGTCAGTCGGTGTCCTATTGCAAACCTTTTCATTTGCGCCCAATATTTTCAAGACCATCTTAAAAATCGAGCCGTTCAGGCGCTCCTTTAAGAGAGCCATAAGCTGCTGAACAGACAAGCCATACATATTTATTACCCCTTCGTGGTCCACAAGAAGTTCGAGGATGCCTTCCACTTTCGGAGTTATTCGATACGTTGATCTAAAACACGGTAACGTCGAAGGATTCCATAACGTACGCATTGTTAGAAGACGCCTTCGGTAGACGTTCTAGCAATATTTGGGTGTTCGCGAGGAAGTGGAATAGCAGAAAAGAAAGGGCAGAGATCAGACGTGGTCTTGCCTCGTGTCTTGGAATCGACTTTTGATGTGCCCCTTCCCATGCCGATTTCCTCAAGAAGTTTCTTTTCACCCTAACAACGCTACCAGAAGTCATCCATCGAGAATCAACTGGGAACCACATATCGGCATTGAGCACAGTTAAGCTAAATGTATACAATCACAAAGCTGGCGATAAAACTGTGTGAGAAAAACGTTAAACAAAAGCCTAGGTGATGCAGCGAGTAAGACGTCGTCCTCCGAAAAGAACTGTCACGTGTTCCAAGCTCGCGCGGGATTTGGAGTTCTGCAAGTGTCTCGTCATCAATGTGCTTGTATTTCACATAATACCCTGTTACGGAAAAAAAGTGGCAGACAATGGACAAAAAGTAAGACGGAGCATCAAATGTTTCAGAAGAAATATGCATTTCACAACTCACCCACATGCAAGGCTACAATTCTTAGAATTTTCCTTCAAAATGTGGGAAAAAAAATATTTCCTTGGAACCACTAAAACCATGTCATAGATGTTACCGTAATATCCATTTTGTAGAGGAATGACCGAAAATGGCAAATTTTGGTTTTTCGTTTTTTTCGCTTTTTTTGCGTGGTTAACGGCACTTCTCCGAAGATTTTAATTAACGGAGTTTAATCGCCCAAGTTTGGGGTACCTACCTTGGATTGCAAAGCTAAGTCAGGATTCCAGTGAGGACCAAGCTGCATCACCAGCAGTAGAGCCAGCCTCAGCACCCTGCACACTGGGTGCTCCTGTCTATGACGTCAACCGGTGAGACCACCGGTGAGAGGCTACAAAATCTCAGGTTAGGCAGGACGTCACTGGAACCGGATCTGACGCACGCACGCACGACACGCCATGGAGATTGTTTCTTATTATGCACGTATAACGCCAGAACACTCTCCACAGACGCCGACCTTCACGCCCTTCTTGTAGCCGCAGATCGCATTAAATTTCACGTGATCGCATTATAAGAAACCAAAATCAAGAAGACCGACATACGCCAACTAAACAACGGGACCCTTGTGATCCGTGGAGAAAAGGTCCCGTCACGAAGTGTCGGCGGCGTAGGCTTTGTCGTCCACCCGTCCATTGTCCATCTCGTCGACTCATACGAGATCCTTTCCCTTCGCATAGCCGTCCTCCGTATTCAACTGACGCGTCATAAGAAGATCACTATCATCTACTGCAAGTCACCGACCGATGCAACTGATGAGTATGAATTAAATGCGTCCTACCAAGTTATCCGCGATGATAAAGCATACCATAAATTTGTTGTCGGAGACATCAACGCCAGAAGATGAAAGGCAAACGAGAGCGAATGCAGGGTTGGAGATTTTGGATTAGGAGAAAGAAATGAGAATGGGAACCGTCTCGCAGGACTCCTGTCGGCAGCATTTCTCTTCCATTCAAACTCGTTTTTCCAAAAGAAAGAAAGCCCGCAGGACGTGGGAGTCTCCTAATGGCATAACTCATGCGGAGATCGACCACATTCTGACAGACAGAAGATGGCGCCTGGTTGAGAGATCGGTAGTCCCTTCATTCTGTACTGGTTCCGATCACCGCCTTCTTCGCGAAAAAGATTCGATTCAGCCACAAGCTGGAAAAGAATTCCTGTCTTAGACTACGAAGAAAAATTCTAGCCGAATATGACGAGAATATGCTGAACGAAGGCTTATCCAAACGTCATTAGCAGATTAAGGAAGCACCACCGAAAACTGGGTGCTGCTTGTCAGAAGACTGTGAAGCTGTGCCAAATTCACCTCGGTTCTTCAAGCAAGAAGATTGGATCGCATCTCCATTACTACTAAGGAGTTGCTCAAAAAAAAGAAGGAAACTGAAGCTTGCTCCTACGGCAACCCGTTTAACCTGGCTATTAATAAATGAGGGCTGCAAAAGAGCTTTGCAGAAAGATCTACATCGGTACAAGCAGAAGAAACTACTGGAAGCAGCAGAGAAAAGAAGTAGTCTGAAAAAATGTCGTCGGGATTTGTGTTACTATAGTGTCCCACTGTTAGCCTTGATGAACGAAGATGGGATCGGCGAAACTTTCCGCCATGTTATGGAATTAATAGCGGAAACGTTCTACACCAACCGTCGGCGTTCCAAGATCCTCATCCCGAACCAAAGAATATCCACTGGAGAAAAGCTACTTGGAATTCTTCACTCTGAGGTTCTAGTTGCGATAAAACACATGAAAAAAGGCATAGCTCCAGGATCCGAAAATATCACCGCTGATTTCCTTAGAGTTAAAAACCACAATTTACATGTACATCTCGCAAACCGTATGACAGCTTAGCTTCAAAAGGAAAAAAATGGCAGACATGTGGAGGTCGTCGCTCACGGCCATCCTGCCGAAGAAAGAGACCGAAGTGGTCTTCGTAACTATCTTCCGAAATGCTTGTTGAGTTTACTCTACAAGCTCTTGGCGAAGATTATCCTATTGTGCATATCAAGGACATAGGGTGAAGCGCAACCGGTAGAGCAAACAGGATTTAAAAGAGGATTTTACTCCATGGAAAACACTCAAACTGTGTCCAAGGTCATGGAAGTTTTTCGGAAATACTACCTGCCTCTACCCTTAACCTTTATCGACTATGAAAAAAAGCGCTTGACAATGTCGAAAGGAATGCAATCTTATCACCGCTCGTCGACTATGCAGTGGATCCGTCCTACATAAGAATTCTGTTTGATTGTTATCAGACAGAACTATAAAAAATACAGATTCTCCATCGATTTCTTACCACACCCATTAGAAAAGTGGTTCAACAGGGCGACACAATATCGCCAAATCTGATGAGTGCCGCACCGCAGTGGATAGAGAAGTCACGCGATTGCGATGATGAAGGCATACGTATTGATGGAATATTCCTATCAAATCTCCGTTTTGCTGACGACATCGTCGCCTTCTCAGTAAGTACCAGCGGGTCAGAGACGATGATCAACGAGCTCAACGAAGCGGGGAAAAAAAGAGCACTAGGCATCAGTAGGAAGAAGACCCAATTCATGAAAAACCCATGGTGCGAAAGCAAAAAATTGAACTGGACTGCTCTCTGATTGCACAGAGAAGCCACCGACCAACTAAGGACCAAAATCCACGCTCACCTTTTCGATTCTACGGTCTTCCTAGCGCTCTGTTTTGCTGTAGAGACGTGAATTCCTACCTCAACCACATCAAGAATGCTTCGCACTACTTACAGAGCGCTTGAGCGATGTCTTCTGAAATATAACCGGCACTCTCGATTTCTAGCCGGCATGCGAAGCTCTGATCTTCGAAATCTGCCACATATTCGAGAATCCGGAAGATTATACATCAATATCGAAACATTGATGGGCCACTCGCATACTGAGAAGAATAGACGACAGATGGTTGAAAAAGAACTGTAGAGTGGATTCCACGAGAATGCAAACGTCCCTCTAGGGACAGCCACCTACCTACACGTTGGACGGACGTGTTCGTAAACAAAGTTAATCAGCTGTACTCCGAGCTGCAGTTATTTTATAGATCACGGTATGAGACTCGAACGCGACGGCACGCTCTAATAAAACCACCACCACGGACGACGATTGCGAAGGGAAAGAAACGAATGACAAATGTGCTGAGGTCCGCACAACTCCTGTGGACGGACTATCCAATTATCCAAGCAAGTACCAACACATCGATTGCTTTCAGAAAACATTGCCATCCCCATCTATCATTTTCACTTCTGTTTCTCCTTAATTCTCCTTCATACCGCCATGAGCTCTATTCAGAAAAAGTATAGGTGTTAAATATTTCGACGGTTTCATTTCTCAATAGACGCTCCAAATTGTTTGCAAAAAAAGAAACCTGTTATTACCTCTCACTATTAGCATTCTTACTATTTTCGTTACCAACTACTGTTACTTTTTATTATTTCTTAATATCGGCTAGAAAAATTGATTGTTTACGCTTGTGCTAATAGGCTGGTCGGTCCTTGTGGCTGGAGAAATGAGGACTGGGCTAACAACGAAACCATAAACGATTTTGCAGATTTTCTCTCAGTCATGTGAAGATTCGTGCATGACGCCTGCTTTATGGACACAAGATGCTATAGGCTCACTTATATTCTTCGTCGTTGGCACAGGATTCACGGTTACGTAAGGGCATTCTAATGGAGTATAACTAATCCGAACAGTAAGTTGATCCAAAATGACTGCGATAATGGCGTCAGAGAGGCCAGCGCCACGACCTTGCCGTTCGAGCACATCAGAGACCTGAGGAATCATTTTTTTGGAAGAATCTATATGGAAGTGCTTTCAACCGAGTTAAGTCGAGCCATAAAGCGCGTGTGGCACAGTACTCGGAGGCGCCCAGCAATACACAAAAGGAACCGATCCCTGCGTCCCTGGCCCACCCAGCCTTCCATCCCTCCGGGCTTGGCAAATTGGTACCAGACTTGTCTGCGAGGGATAGCAGCACTGGCTCAATACATCGGTAAGCCACGGCGAGTCATCGTAAAAGCGAGATATGCATTCAATCACCTCCAACGATGCTCGGTGAAGTCGAATGAATGGCGCATCCCTCAGGGGTTGATCAACGCCTAGGGCTTTATCCTTTATCCTTTTAGGTCCAGCCATACAGAGTTGAAAGAACTGTTAAAGAAAATTAAAGTTCACTCTTCCGAGCAATCGGGAAACAGCGAGAAAAAAGCTTAAAATCTAAGAGTTGCGAACTCACTGCTTGCATTTTAAGACGTTGTACAAATCCTTGAGCTGTTTCCGCGCTAGGTGCAATGCCAGGAACTTGGGCAGAGATGTTGACCATTCCACTGTACACCATGGGCACTGGCAATTTAAAGCCAGTGGTGTTGAAGGTTCTAGTCCTTGCTGTAACGAAATTTTCGTAACATTTGTTAGTAAGGAACAAAGTAGTGATTCGGAATTAAAATAATAATTAACGAAACAGTAATAATAATTGAAAACCTATTCATTTGTGACAACCATTTCTCAGAAATTTCAGGAACATTCAGGAAAAATACTATTTAAAATTCATAATGTTCTCATCAAAAGGTTCGGATTGCGAAAGCTTTTGACCAATTCTATTGTGCCAAATTTTTTTTATTTTTTGTTAAGGACCATAAGTCTGTATTTAAAATTGCAATTGTTTGTAGGAGCATAACAATCTTCTACTCATTACATTGGCCTTGTGGCATCACTCCACATCCCACCACTGTCGAGACTACGGTTAGAAGCGTAACCAGAAGGGTCGGAAGATTCCCCACGTTAGTAAGAGTGTTCATTTTTGGTTCCCAAATATCTAAGCAATTACTGTAAACTCGACTGAAAACGAAGATTATAATTTCTGCATCAGATCATTCACAACGCAGCAAGTGACTGAAACTCATCAATTGTACAACAGTGACGTTAGCGTGGAAGAAGTTTCTACAGCTCTTTGACTTTCTCAAGAGTTCTAGGTGTTCCATAATTGCTGAATTTCAGCGGAAATTCGTTGACGCAACACATATGTAATATTCTGCCTTCAGAAAGTCTACAGAAGTCGGTTGATGAAATCAAATGTCTTGAATATGAACGACGTACGTGAAAGCAATCACTGTGAAAAATTTCAACGAATGTGCCAATTTTTCAGGTGCCACGATCTATATTGTGTTCCCACCATCTCATTTGCGTTACAGCGGCATAAAGTAATGGCTTTCCCACCAATAAAGGGATTCAGAATCGACAAAACGCCATCGGAATGAATGGACTTTTGAGGAAAAAAATCTGCCCCGGAAGATATCGAGTATCGAAAAAACGAAGTACAAAACATTTGGGCGCAAAACGTTCATAACAGCAAATTTCTAAGCAGCGCAAATCGCATTCGTTAAGCTCTGAAGACCCCACTAACCTCCTCCACTTAGTTCGGCCGCGAAATCAAGAACATCTGCATAATTCCACTAAAGCATTGAGGAACAGGGGAGGAATAAGATGAGCCAAGAAACGGTCACTATGAAAAAAAGGAAAAAAAAGAAGCGGCGCCAAAATTGGTTATAGACAAAAATAACTACATTAGAACTTGAGATTTTTTTTTGAAACACAGAAACACTTCGCTTTTTTGGAATTGCCAATTCACTGAGATGTGAAAAGAAATAAGACATTCCGCAGAACGCGAATGAGGTGCCGCTCGGCAATCGCTTCCTTATTCACCCATTTTAACACTTCCAAGTTTCTAATAAAGCTCTATGTTTGCAGAATGCAGCCAATTTCTCCACGATCTAAAGACAAAATAAAATTTGTTACTGCGCACGTTATACGGCGAATCCACACTGCACTTGTGTGACGGCTGGAGAACTATCGCTGGTTCAACTCACTTCTGCAATTTTTTGAAAACGTATCACCTCGAAATTTCTTGAGAATGCTTTGTAGTCTACTAGGTGTATTCCATATATCGGCCTTTTGCATTCCTTCAAAATTTTTACTTAAAACAGAGCGTCGCATTAGTGTATTGATCTAAGCTGCGAGTAAAGCTGAACATTCCACTCAATACCAATATCTGAGCGTGTCTCCGACTTTGCAAATGTAATAAATTCTTCCTTTTCGCACCGTCAGCGCCATCGGCTGTACGTCGAGAATTTTATGAACGGTGAATAAAGCTGAACAAGCATTCTGTGCCGTTTTAATTGAATCGCTGAGAAGGGAACAATTTCGCTACAGCGTTTTACTTCCGCTTTCAATATGAAATTCTGTTTAAAATCACGCCGCAGAAATCTCTGTGTTTGCATGGAACACAGGATTGTAGCACAGTTATCCATAAAGTTTATGCCTTAAGAAAATCGAATTCCAAAAAGTCTCTCTTAAAGAAGGACAGTTAAATAAAATTTGTTGCTGCGTACCTTACATGTGAAGCCAACTTATTTTTGTGTAACCCTTGCAGATTCATCACTGATTGCCTGTTTTTTTCAAAATTTTTGGAAGATAACTACCTAGAAATATACCCTTCCAAGCTCTGAAGAAGGCGATTCTGCCGAAACGCCAGCTACCTGTTGTATTGTGTATTTTTGTATAGAAGTAAATGTACGCTGTGTAACAACCGCGCGATTATCTAAAAAGTTCGCAATGTTGTATTCTTATTGTAGGTGGTCAATTCAATCCATTCCTTTAGCTTTTTGTGTTACTTCAACAATGAGTCTAAAACGGCGCCTAAAGGTAAATATTGCTTGATCTTACTCGAAAAAGAATTGCGCGCAACCACATTCAATTAGATTTCAATATTTTCGTTTGTGAATAACAGTAGAACTGGTTCTACAGTTCATAGCAATGCTTTTTACCGAACGAATGCTTGACATCGGATTTTGAAAGACTGTTTACTCATAGCAGCACCTCATACGAATCGAAAATGGTGATTGGAAACATTTGTTTCAGTGTGCGAGTCCCATTACTGCAGTGGTCAAAGTAGTGAGTAAAGCTGCTGAAGTTTCCACTCAATTCAAATCTGTCAGCCAGTCTCCGAATCTGGAAAAATCGAATGCGCTGTCATTGCAATCAGCTTTTTGATGAGAATTTTACGAATGCTGAGTTGCGTTAAACAAGTAATTCCATGCTCTGGCAATATCGTGTCGATCAAATGAATTGCTGAGCAACGAACAATTCCGCCACAGCATTCTCCTTGCGCTTTTTCTACAACGCTGCACGTAGTCGGAGAATCTAAGGCAATATAGAAAAAAGAAAACAACGGTTGCCAACATTTCGGTTGAGGGCAGGGCCATGCTATGCTCGAAATCTCTTCAGAAACCTTCCTAAATTCAAATGATCATTCTAACAAAGGGGATACGGATCACATTACAATTTCAATCCTTTTACCGGTAGCAAACATTACAATACCGGTTCTTTGCACTCTTCCTTTTTGTTTATTTATTCAGAACTATTTCCTTTATAAGAGAGGTATTAACCAAGAAAATGTCGATTCAAAATGGTCCTCACAGGTCTGCATCCTTAGCAGTGATCTGTAGTGTGCCCTGAAGATGTGGAGGTTTGGAAACTGATGATTACTTTTCCGTCCGATAGGACGAGGACTCTGCGTTAACGAAGCGGATCAATCCGGTTCTGAAGAACACGATGACTTAGAAACATTAGCGGAATAAATTTCTTAGTCAACCTCATGTTTGCTTAGCATTCGAAGAAGGTACTGACGAATACGTTCGCCAGGACTTCGTTCATAGCAAAAAAAGTGTTGAGGCCTTTCGAAGTTCTCCATGCCGAATACTGCTTCTAATGCTTTTGCAAAAGAGTACTTCTTTGATCCACTTCGGAAACGCCTACTGCCAGCCTCCATGTCAGTTCCGGCAAAATATAGAAAAAAGTTTATCTCTGCACAGAAAAAGCATGAAATATTCCACTGTTTTCCGAAATGGTTTCATCAAAGATCATAGAATGAATCGTTGCCGAACGTTATTTTACGTGGAATGCTACGTATTTGCTAAGAATGGCTTTGCAGTCGTACCAGCTCCGCTTAGATTTAAAAGGAAATGCTTTCTGACCTAAGTATGACTATGCTCTTGCGTCAAAATCAATCGAAACATCAATTACAGCTAAATCTATTAGATTACTGAAATTTAGTCATTCGATGCATTTGAGAAGAAGGATAAGTACAGTGGTCGGCGCTGATCGGTTTCTTAGTGGCAGGGTAGTAAATGTCCCTTCGATTGCGAACATGGGTGGGCAACAGTTATTGTGCGAATTCCGTCTATTAAACTGCCGGTAGAAGAAAGAGCTACCCTCATTACACATGTTAGTATTAACTCCATCTTGTGAAAAGAAGTGCAAAAATCCTGCAAAAAAATCCTTTTTTATGAACGTTCTGAGACAAATATTGTTGTCTTCCATATGAAGAAGAACTAGAGTGCGGAACATCGGTGATGTAGACTTTGTGGCTGCACCTAGTTTAAAGCCAGTATAATAAAAGTAGTTAGTACTTTATCTATAAGACACTCCAATCGAACGGTGCTCTACTGGTTCAATTCGATGCGATCTCGGAGGTCCACATCGCAGCAAAAGGAATAAATGTGGGCAATCGAGTCGAATCAATCCGATTCGAAAGAAAGCGAAGACCCCGAAACGTTAGCCGAATAAAATTTTTTACCAGTCACTGTAACGGCTCACAACACAAGAGTATGAAGAGCGTTCGAAGGAGCGAATAATAGTGGAGAGCCGTTTGTAAAGTACCTCAAACTTGGGTAATTGAACCTTTATTTGCATATGCATACTATTTACACAACAATGCAATGAGGTTATGCACAACAAACTACAAATAAGGTGGTTCAGTGGGGTTTTTTCCTAATAAAATGCCTTAACAATAATGCATGCACCAATGTAACGGCTCACTGCACAAGAGTATGAAGAGCGTTCGAGGGGAGCGAATAAGAGTGGAGAGCCGTTTGTAAAGTACCTGTGAACGATGAGAGCATCGAACTCATGTCAACACATATGCGAAAATCATCGACAACATAAACGTAATAACAATGCAAGAGCTAACCATTACAATTCCTATCACTGCGACCTAAGCAAATGATTCTGTAAGGAAAGATCAATCGGGAGAGGGGGCAATGATGGAGCTGGCGACAGCGCTCCTCTCACCCCTCTCACACGAAAAAGGGTGCTCGTGAGAAACATGTTTCGAACAGCTACCAGCGTGTGCACAGGAAAGGAGCAGAGAGAGGAGTCCCGGAACTTGGCGCGGCAAATAGCCATTTTTTAATGGCTACGAAACTGTAGCTCGGGATAGGTGTAGAGGAAACCACGACAATAAGGTCCCGTTTATCCTGCCTTTCATTTCAAGTGAAGTAAGTGCAGCTATAAAAACGCTGTTTAAGAAGGGCCGGTCTAGAGAATTCGGCAACGATAACTGATATGCCATCGAGTAATCTAAGACGCCAGCTAGTTCGTAACCGCCTATACGACCGTCTATGTGCAACACAAATTTGTATAATTTGCCCCAATGGTAGAGACGGTGACTGCATGAGTTCAGGTGCAGTTTATCTGATCTCTTGTGCAGCGTGCGGGACCGAATACGTTGGCGAAAAGGGTAGACCACTCTGCGTTCGTATAAAGGACACCTAGTCGGCATACGTAAACCAAATACTCCACTAGGCACGCATAGGACGCAGAGACATAACGGAGAAGATTTTTGAAGTGCGGGTTACGATCCTAGCGCAGAAATCGAGAACACAAACGCGCAAAATTCTCGAGGCATTCTGGATCAATTCCAAGAATCCGAAAATGAACCGCAGGGAGGGAATGCCTCACTATCACGCGTGATATTGGGAAGTATATAAGCCTGTTATTCTGATGAGATGGGTACATTACGATTCCATGTGAACTCTGTGCGGTTGGTCTCCACGTGAGATACTTAGTGGAAGACTCATAAAAAGCGGTGAGTGTACAAAGGCTCTGTGTTCAATGTGGTTGAAATTTTGGTTTAGCACTTTTCCCTGTTTGGTTATGGAGGCGTTTGACAGTGTAGATCGCAGTCAACTTGACCCTTCCAGGCTCTGAGCAAGGCGAAATCCGCCGAAACGTCAGCTTGTACGTAAATAAAGAAATAAAATAACACCTTTTGCTAAACAGAAGCAGAAAGAATTATTCAATCAATGTCGAGGTTAATAGAAAGTCGGACGTGGGAGAGAGCAAAATGTTTATGAGGTGAAGAATGTGCATGTGAAGGGGATAGAAGTGGGAACGATCATCACCTTGTGGAAGTGGTTTTTTGCTACTAGTTGTGCGAAGACGTGCGTTCGCTGCGACGTTGAAGGAAATCTCTCCTGTCCTGTTTCTGCAATGACTGTCGTGGTTGCACGAAGGCAATGAATAGAATACAGCATGCATGCAGAATATAGCAGAATTGAGTAGTTGCAGCAGAATACAGTATGTGAGAATACTTTGAAGCATTATTTGTGAATAGGATAGGGTGTGTGCTTCGAAGTCGGAGATTACATTTTGGTCCCATGGGATCGTAAATAGAGGCCATCTGCTCGGCTGTGGCTCGTTTTGTCAGTTTCGGTTTTTCGGGATATTGACATGAGACAAAGAGTTTGTCTTCCTGAGAATCCCACTTTATTCCCAAAGTTTTTTTGGGTGGTGTTTCTTGACAATTCCTCCTGAGGAATTTGTTCCATGAGTTGTTGGTTGCTAGTAACAAATTCGTGGAGATTCATGCTCAAATCATGGAGTATTTGTTTCGATTTTCTATATGTCTTAAATGCCTCATGTACTAATGTCGCCGTGAGGATAACGTTGTCCACATGTGTGTTGTTGGCGAGATCTTCGACCAACTTTGGGTTATGTAAACAGTTGTTTAAATGATACTTGATTGTTCCTGCTAAAAGGAATGGTGAGCAGTTCAGTCCAAAAAGTAACGCGTGTAAATCTGTAGGTGACCATATTCTGTTGTTCGAAGAGTTTTGAGATGTTGCGCATTCAAATAAAACGTGTGGCATCTCTATCTTGTTCGTGCAATCGTATTTGTAGAAAGGCTTTTTCGACATCGCTAGTTAATGCGATGTTCCCGAAGCGGAATCGAAGCATAATATCGCATATTTGAGGGAGAAATTGGGTCCTTGGTGAAGTACCTCGTTTAATGACGGACCTTCGTTTGTGTGGGCAGACCCGTCGTAAACAATTCTTATTTTCGTTGTTTCTTTGTGCAGCGTGAGCACGGCGTGATGTGAGAGATAGTGTATGACTGAACCGTCCGATGGTTTAGATTCGTCAACTTCTTCGATGATGTTTTGATGTAACTGACTTGCATTTGTTTCATAGCACTCTTGCAGCATTTTGGGATCCTTTTTAAAATTTTGTTATTATTGCTTGTAATCGTTTTACTGCCATGGCTTTATTGTCTGGTAACGTTGTTACATCGTTTCTCCGGAAGACGCACATAGTATCCGTCTTCTCGTTTTTCTATCGTTTCTTGGAATTGTTTCCAGATTACCGTATTTTTGTTGTAACTCTTGTTTTTTGGATCCCATAAATTCGTTATCAGCTAGTGACTCGAACGCCCAAGGCTTTTCCTACGACTCGGTTATCTCATAGGAGGCTTGTGTGGTACTGGCTGTGGGTACTATATCAATGTCCGGTTCATATTGTTGCTTGTACGTGCCTGCTGTTATAAGGTAGCCTAGTCTCGATGGATTAGTGTCATTCCCGACGGCAATGTATTATTCAGAGGTATTCCCTTATCTAATACTTTTGGCACATCTCGGTTACCGAGCAGGATTTTAGGATGAATAGTGCTGCGGGGCGGATCCATTGAAAGAGAAATGTTATTTCGATGGAGAAATTCCCGATCTTCCACACTTAGGATGCAGCGCTTTAATGGCCGTATGATCGTGTCAGTTCTAGTCACCGCTATTACATGTTCTGCTCCATGAGTACCTCGCAATATTATGGAGGTGATTCCGTATTTCTTTGTATCTGCTTTGGAATCTCCAAATTTGTGAATTGCTAACTCAGTTGAGCACGCATCTTTTAACTGCAAGGTCTTGGCCAAATGTCTAGTAGCACTTCTACTACCTCCTTTTTGGTCTTGTCTGGGTTGACTACTATTGCCTGTGCCGCCCAAATCTGTACTCTGGATTCATATTGCTTTATAGTATGAAGAACAATGGAATCTTCGTCTTGTGTCTCATCGGAAGTTACTGTATTGACCGTGGGCGTGGCCGCTCTCCTCCCCTTTGTTAGGTTGTGTGGTTTTGGTTTTTCTCTTCGAGCTTTTTCCTCTTTCCGCGGTTTAGGTTCGCTTGGTAGGTGTTGGTTCTTACAAATGGAAGTATGGTGTTCGTGCTTGTTAGAATTTCGGCATGGGCCTCCTTTGCAGTGGGGCAAGCGGTGATATGACGAACCGCAATTATAGCAAAGATTGCGATCTTTTATCACTTTTACTCTTTCCTGTTGAGTTTTCATCGTAGTACAGTCGATTGGTAAGTGTCCTGCCTTGTTACAATGGAAACATGAATGCGGTTTTTTTATGAGTGTTCGCTAATGACTCGTGGTCTCTCCTAGTGAACTATTAATCGACGTACTGTTGCGATCGTTTCTTGTATTGGAGATTTGCCTAGTTGGCTTTCTATTGTTAGTTCTTCGACTATGTAGTCGTTGATTACTTGGAAGAGTTCCTCTGTTTTGGGTGTTGCGTTGATTCGGCATTACGTGTTTCTCGTAAAGTGTGTCGTTGGATTTTTTTCCCGTGAACTTTTTCAGGAGTTGTTGTTGGACATACATGTCATCGACATGCTCTACTTTATGACGTAGTTGGCAGACTATCGAGTGGAGAGTTTCGCACAATATTTCTTGGTCTTCTAGTCGCTCGTTGTTTGCTTGTGCTCTGTGTAGCCTGCTCAATAATTGATTTTTGAGGGCTTGCTTATTGCCATACTTGGCCTTTAGATGATGTATGGGATAGGATTCTCATGAAATTTCGTATTGCTTGATGAATGTTCTAGCCTTCCCATGAAGAGAGTTTAATAGATAGTTCATTTTGAAATGGTCGCCCATCTGCGTTGAATGGATGGAGTGCCCGAATGCCCCAAAAATGCTTCCCATTCCCATATATCTCCGCTGAATTTGGGGATAGGGATGGGCGGTAGATTTGTTGTACTGTCTAGTTTATTCTTCAGATCGAGAAGATTGGAGAGGTAGTCTTCTGCCTTATCGAGATGTTCTAGCGACCTATTCACGTTTAGTTTTATACCTTCCTTTAGTTCCTCTGGTGTTGAAGTTTGTAGTTCGAAGTTGTCTGCCGCTTTAGTGTAATTGTCCAGTGATGCCTGCAGACTGTCTCGGTCCTTTGTAATGGCCGATGTCGCTTGTTTTATAGCGTCTTTTCGTGCAACGAGATATTCCGTTCGTTGAAGTTGGTTAGGAGGGTTGTCTACTGGAGAGTTTACCTCCTGGTCGTATTTGTTAAATGATTTGAGGCCATTAATGGCCTTTGTTAATGCGCCCAGGCGGAAGGAAAGAGTGTTCGGCATTTTTTTTCCTCCTTTAGTTTTGATAATAAACGTACTTGCACGTAGGTTTCTCTTCGTGAGGTTGTTCGAGCTGTTGCTTGATTCCTTGAGTGGTGTTTGGTCGCTTGAAGTAGAGATGGCAGATACAGTAGGACATCAGATTAGGAGAATATTGGGTAGGATGGCCAATAGATTGGCACAGTGGTAGCGTTGAGCATTGGGTTGAGTTGAGCTGAGAGATCGATTCGGATAGGCCAATGCACCAATTTGTGCTAGTTGGTCAGTGGATTAGGGAGTTCGTCGGATTTGTCTTTTGTTCGCCAATTGTACGTGGAATGCTCGACTTTATATGAATTCGTTACGCCGGACTTTTTTCCCGTAACTGCCGTGAACAGTTTGCCTCGAGTTTGGGTTATAACAGTTTATAGCAACAACAACGATACAATAATAATACGTGATATTTGACGATATGTAAGGTGGGTGGATACGAGAGAGGTTGAAATGAGAACAACTGGTACACTTGAATAATGGTAGGCGCACACTAGAGTTGGAGCACTGAAAAACTGGGGGACTGGATGAAGACCGGACAAACGCTGCGAACACCTGAAGGCGAATGCCGATGGGCTGCCTGTATTATTTCTGTAGTGGGTGGAGCTTTGCCAGAGGAACCTAAAGACAGCGCCTAGAGGGTTCTAGTGGTTGTTTTCTACTAGCACAATCTGATAGGGCTACATGTGAAAGGGCGCAGGTGCTTGTTCGGAAACTTCTTTGGGACGGCAGATGTTGGAAAGAACATTCAGCTGACTGTTGCTGATTCCCTTTCCAGCCACCTGCGAGACAACTGCATGAAATGGTCATTGAGAGACAATTTACAGAATGTGCGAGAATAGATGTGTAACGATTAAAAGTAGACAGCTATTGTAGAAGGCATAAGCTTACATAGAAAGTGGAACTATTTAAGGAATAGTTATTATATCATTGAAAAAAATTCATGCTGATTAGTTATTCTGAGATTAAAGGAAAGTCAGTTTTTGGAAAAAAAATGGACTTAGAATATTGTTTGCATCAATAAGGTCTCATTGGTGCTCCAACCTTTTCAACAGTAGACAGTAGACGATTTTGTTCACCAATTCACAGAGCTGCTATGCATCAGATTATGGCATTAACGTTTTCTTTTGGGAAAGACACTTAAAAATTCCACAAGAAAAGAATAGAAAATTACTCTGGAAAAAAATTACGTTTCCATGCGAGTTGCTTTACACTCGTCAGAGATCGTTTTCGCAGATAGAAGCTGTCGTGAGAATTCTTCGACTCGAAACGCAAAACGCTTTATTCTTCCTGCGCACGGATAACAAATCGAAAGTGCAGCCAGCGATGTATTTGGTGTCTACGGTGATAGTCCGACCAGTCCTTGTGGGTGTTGTGCGATAAGAGAGGTTTTCACTGAGTTTTGTGGCACACCGTTGAGGACAATAGGCATCAGGTCTCAATCATTACTCGACCCACTTTGATGTAATGCTTGTGTTAAGTAATGGTAACTTATTCTTAAATTCCCATTACTCTGCTCTTAAATTTTCATTTCTTAAATTGAGATTATGTCCAGCGCGACTAATTATGTGGTGTGGCAGTCATCATAATCGGGAATAAAATCGCTAAGTAACCAATTTTTTACTTACTGCGTACCCTTTTTTTATAGCAGGGCATGGTATAAATATGACCACAATGATGCTGAGATATTCTCAAAACTCCGGACCGCAGGTGTCCGCGGTGGGCATCGAACAAGCTGCAACCCTTTCCGTGGCTAATGTGGTCGCCACCACACCATGCTGGTCCTTCGTTTCGCTTTTCTCTCGGCCGTCATAAGCTGCTCCCTCAGAGTTCAGGTCGTTCAGTTCGTCCAGCTCGTTCAACCAGTGCTTTTCTGAATCGCGATCTTCGTCTTATATCCTTATTATCGTAGTGTTAGTGTTGTTATTACTATCATAAACTACTACAACCCAGTTTCTCAAAGCGTTCAGCTCAGTAACTACAGTAATTCACACTCTGAAGTCCCGCGTGGAGAGTAAAAAAAGGGCAAGCAGTCAGTCAGACAAATACTCACAACTACGTTATATTCTTATAACTGCGGACGTCACCACAGTTATGAAGGCTTAATGAAAGTTTGATTTTAAGATATTGATTGTCACTTTACGTGACAGCAAACGAAAGCAGCTACTGCTACAGGACGCAATGCCGACCCAACTAGATCACATGGGAGGCGGCGATCGATCAGCACCCGTGCCGTATAAAAGAGCACCGCTAAGCGAAATTCCCCATTCCAGTAACGCTCGTTCTACTAAATTCGATTCGATGCGACAACGAACACTCATTTCGGGACGACGACCAGTTGTCAACCATCGACTCGGATCGACACGGCTCCAAGGAAGGCAAAGGCGTAAAGCCTTAGCCGATTAAAACCTTTATACCAATCCCGTGTCAGCTCAATTATATAGAAAATTACTACATTTATAGTAAATAATGGTGGTAACTACTGCGGTTAGCATGTTGGCTACAAGGTTCAGATGTCGTCATGTCTAGAATTAACCACAAGTCTCTGTAGAATTTCCTAAATTACGTAGAAATTCGGTTACTGGGAGGTCAGTTTACCAATCAAGGAATCGCTGAGGTCCCACCAAAACCGCTATTCCTAAGAAAGCAGAAATCCTTGCCGTCCTCTACGTAGGCTGAGCGCTTCCAGAGAAACTTAATCATGAATGCTCATACCTCCGGTAGGAATCCTTTCGAATTATCTGCCTAAGGAGCGTTTGGAAAGCTCACCGTGCTTCATTCTCCGCAAACATTTCGAGAAGGCACCGTTGCTATTGAACAACTCAGAACTCACGGAACAAAATGACACAGTTTTCACGCTCTACGCTCGTCTTTTCAATTAGCTTAAAATAGCTTTTGGTTTTCCGAAGGCGGACAATAATTGTTCGATCAACGAATTATTTCAAGAGTTCGTAACCTTGTTAAATTGCAGGGCAGGCTTTGCTCTACCACATCATGGCAGATGTGATTTTTATACTCTGCCTTTTCTACGCTTACTTTCAGGTTTCTCGTGAAGTGCAAGAGCCATCTAACATGAACGACGCATTTGGAATACCACCGTGCCCTGCTAGACAAAATAGCGCCTTCGTGCACTGCTTCGATGAAGAAGATTCGACTTGATATGAAGAAGAAAACGCCACATGGAGAGCACGAATAACTGTGCACCGTCGACTCGGATCATTGGCCAAGAGGAGGACGAAAACTATGAGACATGAGCAGAATAAATGTTTAGCAGCAGCTTCATGTTAGCTTAATAATCAAAAGAAGCTATTGTTTGTTAATTCCACGGCTAAATGGCAGCCGGTTTGAAAAATATTGAAACAGCGTTCATTCATTTGATTTCACGTGCTAAACGTCACTTTATAGCAAATGGGAGAACTTTCACCTGTTTGTCAAAGGATTGCAAATTCTACTATGTTTTCATGCGTTTAAGAAGTACGCTACGGCCTCTGAAGTGTTTACTTTTTTCTGAAAGCAGCAATTAATCGCACATCTTATGACTCCTATAGAGGGTTGGTCTTCACGAAACGTCAAAGTAGTGTATATTAAAGTTGCGGGTGACGAATGTTTTTCTAACTTTTGCCAACGATTTTCATAATTTAAAAAGGCCCATTATTCTTACAGCAAACTACGGAAGTTTTTGTTCGATTCGATATTCGTCCTTCCTGTTTGCTGATTCTTCTTTCAATCCTGTTCCACCTTTATAAAATTGCTGTGTGCTAGGCCTCGTCAATCTTCTAGCTCTCCTTTTGGCACAGATCTTCGTCAATAGAAGATGAGACTCACTAAAAGATAAAAAGTAGAAAATATTAATGGAATTATGTGGGAAAATTTGAAATAACAACAATTATTTGCAGCAGTGGATTCCTGTGATTCTAATTAATCACTTGCCCAATTTATGTAATCGCCTGTATCACTCGTTACCCCGTTGATCATCGAGCGACTCGGGTGGGCGCCGGTAAATCTTCCATTTCTCCAGGTCCGAATAAAAATAGTCCAGTGGGTTTTCATCATTCTACAGACTCGTCTAGCATCATATCTTTCTTATTTATATGTTCTTATAAACTGATCTTGTTCAATTTTCCAAATATTACACTGGTATCAAAATTTATAGTGCGTGATTGTAATAATGACGACGATTTTGCAGTTTTACTGAGTCTTATAAGCCGTTACAAATATTCCTATATTCTTGTTGGTTTCTTTCAAACTGGAACGAGATTAAAGCTGTTGCATTATCGTTGCTATCTGTCAGCGAACAACCGGATTCCTGCAGCCTCAGGCATTGTTGTCGTACTGGGAAAACTCGAGTGGTAAGACATTAGCTACCCCTTCAGTCCATAAGGCGGTGGGGGGACCTCTTTGGTGAATACCTAAGAACGCCTCAGTAGGCTGTCTCGAGTTTCCATAGAAATTCACTCTTGGAAGGCATTCACCATTCAGATAAGCAAATAAGTCGGCAAATCTTAATGTTGCATGCGAATCCACACTCTGGGCAGAGGTCTATTTTTCACGGTTGGTAGACGACGAAACGAATAGAGTAGGTGCTGGGATACAGTACACCTATCGGAAAAAAGATGAAATAGCTTCCTTGGCTGGACCACTGAATATCGCGATTAGAAATGTCACACAGTAATGTGAATGAAAGACGAAAACATATCTTATTTTGTTCACGTGCTCTTGCCTCAAACTCTTTCTAAGCCTTGAAGACCATCAACGACAGCCCGTTGGAACTCGCAAAATCAGCGTAGCGTGTGATTAGTCAATTAGAGATGCCTAAACAGAAGTTTGTTTGCTTTCACAGATTCCTTGGGCGCACTTTTACAGTCGTATTTTGGCTAATTTCATGATTGGCTTTGTTGTTTGCGTCGTAAATTGCTTTAATCCTCTGCATGATTACATTCTATTTGAAAACTATCCTTCCTGTTGCACTTAACTCTGCCACTCCACCGCACCCATGTCGACCAATAAATGGAGTGTAGAACAAGTTAGAACGAGAAGACGGCAGTTCAAATGTATTGGAAGTAGGAAAAGAGAAAGGAATGTAGGCGTTAGCAATGTACGTGATAGCTGGATGGAGAGGAAGTGAATGAGACAGGACGGAAAGTAGGTTACCATTCGGGGATCGACATAGAAAGGACAGTGGTAAGAAATTCGAAAAACCGACTTTCTATAAACCTCGGCATCAGCAGTCGATATATTTATTTATCACCTTATAAACTGATCCTGCTGAGCTGAAGAGGGCGTGGTATAAGTTCTCGCTGTCGTCGTTGTTGGTGTTGTTGGTCGATGGCTGACGTTTCGGCGATTTCGTCTTCCTCATAACTGTGGTGTTACGAGTGGGACTCTAAACTTATACCAACCTCGCATCATCTCAACAGGATCAGTTTATAAGGTCATATAAATACACAAGAAAAAAATTGTGAATGAAAATCCATAAATGAGAGCATCACTACTTTGCCAACACATTTGTTGCTGACAACAACAAACTGATATAATAGAACAAAGCAGCGACCTTCGTGCTACTCCCATTGGTTGAGTGGAAGTTAGAAATGATGTTTTCAAATCGTTGACATTTAAAAAAACACCATTCAAATCAGATGGAGAACGGAATTAAATGTCCTACTAAACAATGCCGCCATTTTTTCATCACGTTTCACTAGCGGAACTATTAGTAGACGAACACTTCTAGTCTGTGTCAACGGTAATACCATAGAAGCTGGCATTACTTGTCAGGTGCTCATTCAGACAATTTTCACATCACTACGAATCGTTATTCCTTAGTCGCTGGGTTTAGGGGTGGTCTTCATTTATGTGCTCAAATACTTTCGTTTTCACTATTGTAAAATACTTCTGCTTTCCATTGTTGTTTTTTTTCTCACTTTCGTTCTTGTTTCGCTGCTATTTTACACTGAACGACAATGAGTTCGACATCTTTCGCTTAATAGTTAAAATTAGCTATACACGTCTTCAGATCGACATTACATATTCGGCCTACCTTATCTCCAACAATTTAATGTACAGAGCAGCATCTTTGTTTTTTTAATCGTTGACGCAGGTCGGAGCTCAGATTCCTTCTTTTACTTGTGTGATACGAGGAACTTCCAGCATCGTCATTTCGACTGCGCGCTCAATAATGCTGAGTGATCCCCCATCCTGATTACGTAGCGATAAGGTTTCTGACGCATGAGCTAAGGCAAGAACAATTGTGAAGTCGAGAAGCTAGGTAGGGAGTCAGGTGTTCCTTGTTCTCTTCACCAAATCTCGGATGCTCTTGAAGGCTCCTCAAACCGCTCGTTTCCTTCTGCTTAATTCACCAAAACCACAAGCACTAGAACTGACGAAGTATATGTCGTGGCTTTAGAAAATCATAAGTGAATTCTGGAAGCAATAGGAGATGATGCACATCTTCTAGGTGATGGCCTGAAGATTTAAATGGTTTTTTATTTCAACCAACAAAATCTAAAATTAGCTGAGATATGTCAATTCAAAGTAGAAAGCGATGATTACCATGCAATATATTTATGTATATGCAGATTACGTATATATATATATATATATATATATATATATATATATACATATATATAGTGTGTGATAGGGGCTCGCGTAGCGCAGTGGTCGGAGACGCGTTGCAATACACAAGCGGGATCGATCCCCTCACCCATGGGTATCCAAGCCTTCCACACCTCCGAGGTCGACAAGAGGGGTACGAGATTTGTCTGGGAGGATAGGAGCACAGACCCGATATATTGGTAGGCCACCACGAGTCATTGTGGAGGCCAGATATGCATTGACTCGTCTGCAAACGATGCTTAATGAAGTCAAAACCTAGGCTCATCCCTCAAGGGTAGATCAACGCCGACAGCTTTGTCTTTTTTTTGCAATCCTGTTGGTTGGGACGTTATCCGTTCAATTATGCGTCATGGAACAACGGTTTTTTGTAGATTAAATCCATGATTTCGACACTACGGGCATATACGTGCACTTTGTTTCTAAAATATTTTTTATACGACCTAACATCACACATTTTGTGGATACGTTCATTTTTGTCACTTGATTTGTTTCCTTTTTTTCCTTCATTCCCACCATTCGCAATGATCTTCATAAGAATCGACTGAAGCTTGAAGATTTTACTTTTTTTAAACGAATCACCTGTATCACCTGTAGTCCCGTTGATTGTCGAGTGACTTAGGCGGGCGCCAGTGAATCTTCCACTTTCCCCTGTCGCGTACAGAGTAGCCCATTGGGTTCTGTTTGCTCTAGGGATTCGTTGAGCATCACATCTTTCTTTTACGCTTTTCGTGAAGAACTCTGACCATCGCGTCGGTGGTCTTCCTGCAGTGCATTTAAAATCCCGAGGAATCTTACTAACGGCTCTTGTGCATCGGTTGTCGTTCATACGCATTACGTGTCCGGCCCATCCTATTTTCGACTGTTTGGCCCATAGAATGGCATATTTGATTTTTGATCGATAGCGTAGATCGGACCTTGGAGACCACTCCGTCACTTACGTGATAACGAATGCTCCTACGATCAACCTCTCGACTATGTTCAATAACGTTGAGTAACCTTCCATCCTGCTTACTTGGCAACCAGATTTCTGACGCAAAGTTCAAGACAGCAGGAATCGTGAAATCGAAAATGTGGGCACAGAGTCGGTTGTTCTTTTACTCCTCGTTACGTCCTCGATGCTCCACAAAGCTTGTCAAGCCCAAATTTAAAATCTATCCGACTGTCTTTTAGTGGTAAAGGTAAATTTTAGTTATTCCTACTCAGTTGGATGGTAGAATAACATAAAAAAGATCACGATATTTCTGTTTGTCGACCACGACGAATGCAGAATGCGAGTGCAGAAGTCAGTACGGAAAATTAAGTAGGGAGGGCGACAACACGGCAAAGGGAGTACGTTGAGAGCATTTAGCTATTCTTCAATCAAAGAATGACCATCCACTTTATGCTGTCCTGTACTTGCTTATTAAGACACATAAGCTTATTTATAGTGATGATTTTGCGTCCAACCACACGCCACCTTTACGGTTACAATTACCATTACTTCCATAGGTGGTGAAACGGATAGAATAAGATGGTTCCTACAACTTATCCTGACCCAGTTACTGAAATGCACATCAGCATATCTGCCTGATATCAAGATATTCCTAGATCAGCTACGGTTCGAGCAACTAAACAGCACGCATGTAATAGGGTCATTCAACGTTAGCTCACTTTATGCTAAGGTGTCGAATGACCCCACAGTGGAGGCCATTCTCGAGCTGCTCGCAGAAAATGCAAAGAAAACAAATATGGATGGATTGCCGGCCCAAGGACTAATGACTCTCTTAAATGTTTTCGTTGTTCAATCTCCAGGTAGTCAGGAAAAATATTTTGCACAAATTATAGGATTGGTCACTGGACAACGATTAACACCAAGCCTTGCCTACCCACTTCAGAACACCACATTATTCAAAGAACTTTTTGTCGATTATTTGATGGTACATCGGAATGCTAGAATAGTAGCGTTGATCGACTTGTTCCGTGGAACGTTTCGTTCAAATCGGTCCGGCAATGCACCATGTGTATTAGTTGGTTAGTAGAATATACGTCTTCGATTTAGTATTCGGCACAAAATAATTACTAACTCTAAGTGGAATGCTCAACTTTGTGCGAGTTTGCCGTGCGGGACTTTTTGATGTTGCCACGGTACAATCTCTAGGGTTATAATTATTTATAGCAACAATAACAATACAATATCAACAATCTGACAATATTTAGTTGAGCGAACGAGCTGAGCGAAAATGAGCGAAACACTAACTAGGTGACTAGTAGTGCTCTGTATATTCCTACTGTAGTGGGCAAAGTTTTACAGAAGGAAGCAGAGACAATGCTCAGAGGAAGACTCTAGAATGTTTCTCAGTTAGTATAACCTGATAGCGCTGCTTGCACAGAATGTTCGTGAGGGCTATACAAAATCTTATACAAATAGTTGATTGTGATGGCAGATGGTGAAGAGTGCTGAACGGTCCTTATAAAGAAGTTACAGAAATCCTTTCCAGTCAGGTGCGAGGCAGATGTGTGAGATGGTCGCAAAGAAACAATTTAAGGAAAATTCAAGGGTAAATGTAGGATAATCACCAGTAAACAGCTGAGATAAGAAACATATAATTATATAGGAGATAGGAACTATTCGGGTGATAGTTACTATGTGGTCCACTTCACTGGATTCGACGCAATGAGACAACGAATCCCGCATCATCGGGACTTCCATCTGCAGACCACCGACTGCGATCAATTCGGCTCTGAAGAAAAGAAGACGCTGAAACTTTGTTCGAATAAACCTCTTTTTTATCAATCTCATGTTACCTCAATAGTCTAGGGATGGTGTTTTGACTAAACAAATATTCGAGCACGATGAGAGTAAGCAGAAAAAGCCGTGAGCAAAAGAAGAAAACCTTGTGAAAGTGGTGTAAATGCAACAACAAGCTGGAAATATGGGCTAGCAGGTGGAGGTGCGGGTAGCACAGCAATGTCATGTGGTTTATGATTTGACGTTACACTCATACATGCTTTGCACACAATGCATCAGGAACGTTATGTTTTACAAAGGTTTAACCAGTATGTAATACAAATTTTTCCTGGGATAAAACACATTAGACGACTCGTTTTGCCTTTGAGCAATGGATCTTCTGCAAAACACTCCAAAAAAGTTGAGTTTGCCTTTTCGTATTTAAATTTGAGCAGGTAGAATTCTTAAAGTTGACACTTCTACGACTCTGGCCAGGTGTAATCCAAAGTGGATAATGCTAAAAAGCCTGTAAGAAAGAAATTTTCGAACACTAGCTCATTTCGTGATTGTACTTTACGAAACCACCGATCTCTCTCATATGACCGACCTCTGGCCGGTTAGTTGCGAAGCTAGGTGACGCGTCCACAGCTGGCGAACAGACAGTTAATCTCGGACCAAAAGCGACCTTTGCTTCCCTTAGACACCGGTGGGTCCAGGGGAAGGACTCGATGTTTTTGCTGCGCCGATTTGGCACAAACTTTCTGTATTTGAGAGGCGCATTCATGCATGAGTGCGTGGGTGTGTCCTCCTCTAATCGGATTGTATTCTACGAGTCAATTTGACCAGAAGCCTGCAATCAAGTGACAGGGAAGTATATAGGAGGCGGTTAGGAGCTACCTCCGACAAATAAGTTCCATGTCCACTCTAGGAAAAAAAAGGGCAAGCTACCTGTGAGTATATCCAACCCATGTTCAGAGCCCAGCAAGCTATATGTGGGTATCAAAAAGCTAAAAACAGTAAAAAGAAACGGGTTCCATTCCCCCGACACCGAAAGAGCCCCAATTCGGCAACGTTTGGGTAGGACGAGTACGGACAGGCTGCTAAAGTCTCAGGGCCAATGGAAGCTGCTTGGATCGCGAAGAACTAAGGTGACGATCTGTACCTACAATGCATGTACACTTGCATCCGAGTTCTCGACATGATCATGCAGGCGAGAAAGATAAGGTACGACGTCATCGGCCTGGCCTAGACGAGACGACGCCACTCCATTCAACGCCGTCTATGACACCGGAGAAGAAATGTTCCTCGGAACATGCGACAGTAGAGGATTCATCGGCGTCGGCGTTCTCGTCAACACGAGTTTGGGAATGAACATCGATTCATTTGAACAACAACTACGCGGATCGGATATTTACGGTTGAAGAAATGTGGATGAACACTGGCTTTGACAAACTTCGTCGTCTAGGCTCCGACACCAAACAATGACAAACATGAAATCGAAGGATTCTATAAGGAGTTAGAAGACTTTCACAGAGAAGACCATACATTCTTCGAGTTCACAACTGGAAATCTTAACGCTGAGATTGGACCCAGAAGAACGTCTGAAGAATGCCACATTGGGACCCACGGATTAATGGAACGAGCAGGTTGAGCGGCTGCCTGAGTGGATCATCAAGACCAAGGCCATCTATTGTAACTCGCAATTCCAGAAACCGTGCTATCAACGCTGGAAGTATAAGTCTTCCAATGGAGAGTGCCATAACGAAATAGACTATATCACAGTAAACAGAAGGTTTTGCCTAATCGATGTTACTGTTGTCCCGAAATTATGCACCGGATTAGACCACCGAATCAATCGCGCAAGGTTTCACTTCTCGCGGAAAGGAGAAAAAAGGCCATTAAATTCAAAAAACCCTAGTTCCAAAACCACCATAAACTGGAATGTATTCACTTCATTAGTCGACTGTTGGAAAGATACCGTTCCCGACAGCATCGACGAGAAACACGATCGTCTCATTCAACATCTTCACGTTGGCACTGTGAAGGCTGAAAGTTCGAAACTTTCGAAGAGAATTGTCTCCAAAAACACGGAAACCGATACGCCTGCGTGGAATCGCACGACCTCCACGCAACCGCCAACTCACGTTCATACCTACAAACCAATGCAGACAGGGGATAAATCAAGCGTAAAAACAGAAAAGCAACAGTTATGGTTGAAGTGGTGGGGGGCTGGGAAAAGCATTTGCAACCGAAAGTTCGCCAATTACCAAACCAAGATGATTTCACACCGATGACCAACAGTTGCAGCGTCCAGAAAGGCAATAGTGAAAGCCATTCACGATTAGAACTCAGATCTCTTCGATAGGCACGTTCTCCTTCCCTTATGTGAAATAACAGAGGGTGGAAATGTCGTTTCACCGTTTCTTCCTTCCAAAATTTGATATGCTATTAATTGAATAGCACCAGGTCTGGACAGGATAAGATTTAAACCCCCAGGAGAACCTTTCGCCAGTCCACGTAAACTTGCTGGCTCGTCGCTTCACATGTTACCTCATGAATGCAAGGTCCCTATTCAGTGGAAGACCAGCAAGATCGTGTTATTGTTCAAGACCGGTGACCTCCACGATATCAGCAACTACCGCCCAATCTGCTTGCCGTCTGTCGTCTACAAGCTTTCCACTTGAGTCATCCTGAACAGAATTGAGAGAACACCGGACGAAGAGCAGCCTTATGAGCAAGAAGGGTTTCGAAAAGGATTTAGTAAGATGGACCATATCGACACGACAACAAGACTCATTGAAGTGTCGCTAGAGTACAAAAGACCGCTCTGACTCAATTCCACCGATTTAAAGAAGCGATTTCACTCAATCAAAGTAGATGCAGTCATGAAAGCTCCTGATAGTCAAGGAGTCCCTACTCAGTACATATAGAGTATTCGTAAGCTGTACAAAAATTTCACAACCAAGGTATCACCATTCTACAACGATATTAACACTGACGTCAAAAGAGGGGTTAGGCAAGGCGATACCATCTCGCCAAAATTATTTATCGCCATCCTCAGAATGTAATGAGAACAACAGAATAGGACAACAGAGGAGGGGCAGTGAAAATCGATGGTCGGAAATTACAGCATTTTCGCCTCGTTGATGATATCGTCCTCATAACATCAAACATTACCCAACAGGAAGGAATGCTTGGGTAGCTTAATCTCACAAAAACAACGTTGATGAGGAACGGGTTGGTTTCGTATGCTCCCATTAATGCTCAACAGAATGAACATCTCCGAATGCTCCAGTTACGTCCATCTAGGTCATGAAATCAACAGGACGAACGTCTCAACAGCAGAGATGAGCAGAAGGAAACGAGCGGCTTAGGGCAGCTTTCAAGAGCATCGAGGATGTAGTGAAGAGGACAAAGAACACCCGACTCCGTGCCCACTCCACGATTGTTTTTGCCGTAGCTTGTGCGTCAGAAACCTGATCGCTTCGTAACCAGGATGAAGGATCACTCAGCATTATTGAGCGCGTAGTCGAAAGGATGACACTAGGAGTTTCCGGTGTCACACAAGCAAAGGAAGGAATCCGAGCTCTGCCCTGCGTCAACTATTAAAAAACAATGGTGCTGTTCTACAGACTAAACTGTTGGAGACGAGGTACGCAGGACGCGTAATGCGTATGAGTGACAACCAATGAACAAGATTCGTTGGTGACTGGATAGCCCGGGATGTCAAACGCAGTGCAAGAAGATCACTGACCCGATGGTCAGAGTTCTTCACGAAAAGTCTAGAAGAAAGATATGATGCTCAACGAGCATCTAGAGGGATCCCGACTCACTGAGTTTCTTTTGCACGCGACAGGCAAAAATGTAGGATTTACTGGCGCCTCGCTCAAGACGCTCGATGATCAGCGGGACCACAGATGATTTTTTCATAATCTTGGTTTCTACTATGTCGTACTGCTCATATGATTTTGTTTGTTTTCCACAATACAATATTAAACAGCACGAAAAACTTTTCTTCTTCGAAGTCCTCGGAGAAAAACCCGAAGCATTTTATACTTTTGTAATTCCTGAAAGCAGCGTAAATTACTAGTGATGCATCAGCCAAAAGAGAAAAACAAGGATGCCACAGATCAAATTCATCCTCTGTTTGTTAGGCCCTTCATTCAGTCATTGACTGATATTTGTGGGCAACACTAAAATCGTCATTTGTTACTGTCAGATGCCAAAGCTCCGACATGGGTTTTTGCACACGTTATGTTTGTGTTGCTACACCTTCGAGAAAATGTAACATATGAAGACAATCTGCTCATTTAAGAATCCGATGAGTGCACGCACTAAAGGCGCATGTCCAGCGGTTGACGACTATAAGCGACACGCATCCAGACCATCTAGTTTCTGACAGCTCGGCAAATGCAGAGTCGTTTTTCGTCTCCGATTTTCGACGTTGATTTGCTTGCGCTATCCTCCTCATTTGAGCAGTATCACCTGAATCATCTGTAGTCCCGTTAATCGTCGAGCGACTCGAGCAGGTGCCAGTAGAACTTCCTTTTCTCCCTGTCGCGTGTATGAGTAGTCCCTGCCCATTCGAGGAATTCGTTGAGCATCATACTTTTTCTTTCAGGGTTTTCGTGAAAAACTTTGAGCATTGCGTCGGTGGTCTTCCTGTAGTACTTTTGAAATCATGAGAAATCCAGTTATTAACGGCTCTTATGCATCGGCTGTTGTTCATCCGCTTCGTGTCCGCCCCTCTGCATCTTCAACGATCTGATTCGGGTCACAAATACCTGCTATTTCAGGATTTCTCTTCTCACATGTTCTCTCAAAAGCTGCGTCAAGACCATCTTACTTTAACGACGACTTGTATGAGTGGTTTATCCCACGAACATGAATAGATGACAACCAGGCAGCCAAATACGGGAAATTCACCGACGACATGAAAGTTAACAAAGATAAAAGATTTTTTAATTACTCTCGAAAGTCCAAAGTTGGAATGTTCAAAAAGACTGCTTCTTCAAGAGTTACTGGCTAGACTCCTTCACAAAGTCTTTTACATTATCCAATATAGTTATTTCAGTAATGCAGCTCGCACGACGATGCGTTAACCTAATCTATTTCTATCTTGTAAAACCTGATTCTGGTTGTTCACTATTGTTCACTCCGAATTCCTGTTTGATTGGAATATTGGTGTCTGAGATGGAAATTGGATTTTTCCTAAAGCTTTAGGTTAGCTTACAAGATAACTTGCCACATCACTACAGGTTAAAGGCTCGCATTCCTGCACTCATCGCCTTTCATGGCTCTTGAACTCACCTTGTCAAAGTGCCTTCTTGACAGACCGAGATCGTAGAGGTAGATAATTTTCGACTGTTTGTTGCAACGTTGTCCTGGAGCGAAATGTTTGGGTTTTATATCGCTTGATATGTAGCCGAATTTATGGAGCTCTTCAATCGCCTTAATGATAATTTTAAAAATATTACCACAACCGTTCCAATATGTCTCATTTCTGTACCAGGTTCTTCTACCGTTTCTTTTCACGTGTAGTGATCTTCTTGTACCTCTTGCATTTGCTCCAGGTTGTTCATGCAAATTTTTTTCGAAGAAAAGTCATTTTCTACATTTGGCAACTTAAATAACTTTAACTCTTTTTTGAGTGTGTTTACCCTTGTTGTTGAGCTCCCAGCGATCTCTGCCTTTCGTATAAACATGATGACAGAAACCCTATTGCTATGGATATGAGTTCTCGATGTCTCCGCTTTGGGAGTGGGAACAATTTGGCGGGTGTGCGCTATAACTGGCTAATGCCGGGCGCAACGAACAGTTGGATGTTTTCGCAAATGCGTGAAAAGTGTCTAGCTTTTGCCGAAACACATAGAAGTTGTACGCTGTTTATTGTGTACATTCTTTGCTGTGTATTTGACTACACTTGCAACCAGACGTGAGTTGAGTTCAATTTTATATGTGGCAATCGGAGCCGCTGCTCTGAGGTCATCCCCCATTCACATGTAGCGTGAAGCACTTTGAACTTACGGCTTCAAACAAGCATATTTCACCGAGGACCGAGTTTCTCACCATCTGAACCCATTTCTAAGGTAACCTTGCGTAGGGTCACATGTAGTTTGCATGAACTTCAAGGTAGACGCAGCAAAAAAAGCTAGGGATGAAGCGCTAAATAGGCGCGAACAACAACAAGTAAGGGCACTACCAGTACCACCATTTCCTCAACCGTTCTTTATACAACAAGAACCCAATAATGAAGTTGACGTTAAATTTCGGACGTTTACGAATGGAACTTTCAAGGTCCTTAATCACTATCGTGTAAAGAGATACTGCTCTAACCTCACTGAAATGCAAAAACGTGGTATGCGGGAGGTACGAGAGCTGATAAGATCGAAAAAACATAAGACTATCGGTCAGTGATAAGGGTGAAGAGTTCGTTGTAATTGCCCATCAGTTAGATGGTGAGATAACGGAAAAGCACTTTAAAGATGCTTCCCTTTATCGTACATCGTCTGAGAAGGAATTTAAAAGTCAATACCGAAAGTTAAATAACGAATGGGTTAAAATGGCAAGAGCGGCTGGGTTAAAACCATCAGTTATCTCTCAACTCAAAGTTGACCTACCAACATGTCCCGTCTTGTACTTGCTTACAAAAACATAAGCTAGTATCCAGCGATGATCTTGCGTATACCGATGAATCATTGTTCAAGGTTAGACCTATCATTAGCTGCGTAGACGGGCCAACGGATAGGATAACATGGTTTTTTAACCCTAATATTTAACCCAGCTGTTGAAACACATTCCAGCCCATCTAACGAACACTCAAATGTTCCTGGATCGTCTACGTACTGTGGAGCCCAACAGCGCATACGTGATGGAGTCCTTCGACGTCACCGCCCTCCATACAAACGTGATCGACTATGACTCCGCTATGCAAGCCATCCACGAGCCCCCTTATACAACATGAAGGAGCAATAAACATGTATGGCTTCTCGATTAAGCAGTTGATGACACTCTTAAAGGAGTGCCTAAACTGCTCAATCTTCAGATGGTCCGAGAGGTAGGTATTACGCACAAACGAGAGTGCTGGCAATGGTACAACGACTGGCACTAAGCCTTGCCATTGCATTCATGTCTAAGGTGGAAGCACCAGTAATCGATCTCGGGCCGTTACTCTACTGTAGTTATATAGATGACTGCTTGGTCATTTGTCCAACACAAGAGGAAATTGACAAATGTTTCGAGCTGTTGAACGAAGAAGAAAAACTGGCTTCCATTTCTGAACGTGCAAATTAACCTATCAGAAAACGGCTATGTTACGAAATGGTATCGAAAGCCAAGTAGTAAAAACATCTTGGTTCATTACCACTCCTCTCACCCCTCTCACACGAAAAGCGCGCCTGTGAGAAATATGTTTCGAACAGCTACCAGCGTGTGCACAGGAAAGGAGCAGAGAGAGGAGCCCCGGAACTTGGCGCGGCAAATAGCCATTTTTAATGGCTACGAAACTGTAGCTCAGGAATAGATGTAGAGGAAAACCACAGGCCCCCCCAACGATAACTCTAGCGACAATAAGGTCCCCTTTATCCTGCCCTTCATTTCAAATGAAGTAAGTGCAGCTATAAAAACGCTGTTTAAGAAGGGCCGGTCTAGAGAATTCGGTAACGATAACTGAAATGCCACCGAGTAATCTAAGACGCCAACTAGTTCGTAACCGCCTATACGACCGTCTATGTGCAACGCAAAATTGTATAATTTGCCCCAATGGTAGAGACGGTGACTGCATGAGTTCAGGTACAGTTTATCTGATCTCTTGTACAGCGTGCGGGGACCGAATACGTTGGCGAAACGGGTAGACCACTCTGCGTTCGTATAAAAGAACACCTAGTCGGCATACGTAAACCAAATACTCCACTAGGCACGCATAGGACGCAGAGACATAACGGAGAAGATTTTGAAGTACGGGTTACGATCCTAGCGCAGGAATCGAGAACACAAGCGCGCAAAATTCTCGAGGCATTCTGGATCAATTCCAAGAATCCGAAAATGAACCGCAGGGAAGGAATGCCTCACTATCACGCGTGATATTGGGCAGTATATAAGCCTGTTATTCTGATGAGATGGGTACATTACGATTCCATGTGAACTCTGTGCGGTTGGTCTCCACGTGAAATATTTTGTGGAAGACTCATAGAAAGCGGTGCGTGTGCAAAGGCTCTGTGTTCAATGCGATTGAAATTTTGGTTCAGCATTTTCTCTGTTTGGTTATGGAGGCGTTTGACCGTGTAGATCGGCAGTCAACTTGACCTTTTCCAGGCTCTGAGGAAGGCGAAATCCCGCCGAAACGTCAGCTTGTACGTAAATAAAGAAATAAAATAACACCTCGTATTTGCTAAACAGAAGCAGAAAGAAGCATATTTCAGTTTATGACAAACATTGGTCATTTCTACTCATTTGTGACAACGATAATTTTTACCAGAAGTGCGATAATTTTTCGATAACTAGAAAATTGACGGAGCTACACAAGTAGCGTTTCTCTATTACTATGAGGGTACAATGGATCAGTGCTCAACTGATTAAAGTTTTTTTCTAATTTTTGCATTGTGACACTTCCCGAAAACTTTTCGCAACCCATATTTACGAAAAATGTCAAAAAGTGCTAGAAAATTCAATCTTGTTCTATTCGCAAAATGTTATAAACACTCAAACTGTTGACACGTTCGTCACTTTCTGGATGAAACCTCACCTGTTCAGTTGCCTTAGATATACTGCGGTAGTTATAGGAAAGGCTTCTATAGATTAAAAATGATGCAGCTGTTTTGCAACTTTATATAGATATATAAATATACGGGGAATTGACAGATGACATTAAGTTAACACAGATAAGCAATTTTTAATCACCCCTCAAAAGTCCAAAGTGGGAATGTTTAAAAAGACTGCTTCTTTATGAGTTACTGGCTAGACCCCTTCACAAAGTCTTTTACATTATCCAATATAGTTATTTCAGTAATACAGCTCGCACGACGATGCGTTAATCTAATCTATTTCTACCTTGTAAAGCCTGATTCTGGTTGTTCGCTATTGTTCACTTCGAATTCCTGTTTGATTGAAATAGTGGTGTCTAAGATCGAAATTGGATTTTTTCCAAGGCTTTAGCTTAGCTTACAGGATAACTTGCCACATCATTGCAGGTTAAAGGCTCGCATTCCTGCACTCATCGCCTTTCAAGGCTCTTGAACTCACCTTGTCAATGTACCTTCTTGACAGACCAAAATCGTTGAGGCAGATAAGTTTGGACTGTCTGTTGCAACGTTATCCTGGAGCGAAATATCTGGGTTTTATATCGCTTGACATGTAGCCGAATTTGTGGAGCTCTTCAATCGCCTTAATGATGATTATGAAATACTGCGACAATCGTTCCAATATGCCCTCATTTATGTACCACTTTTTTCTACTGTTTCTTTTCAGGTGTAGTGATTTTTTTGTACCTTTCGCATTTGCTCCACGTTGTTCATGCAAACTTTTCGCGAAGAAAAGCCAATTTCTACACTTTTCAACTGCGACTGCAACAACTGGATCGATGGTGAATTCATCAAAATTTTTTTCGGATTTTTGAATTGTAAAATTTTCGGAAAAGATTCAATCTTTTTATATTTGAAAAACATTATAGATACTCAAATTGACGACCCGTAGGTGACTTGGTGGATGAAACCTCACTTGTTCGTGCTCGCAGATATGCTGCGGTAGCTATACAAAAGGCTTCTATTAACCGTAAATGATGAGGTTGTTTCGCGACTTTATACAGATATACAAACATATATATATATATATATATATATATATATATATATATATACGTATACGTATACGTATACATATACATATCATGTATCCTCCCAACGGTTTACCGCTTCATTGTTGCTGGTAGGTGGGAGGTGTTACAGCGGGGGATTCATCCCCCCAACAGTCTCCCAAGCTGAGAAAGAGTCCGGCTTTTCCATTAGGAAGCCTAGCTAAGAGCAAACCAATACCAGGATCCACTACCGTCCTGGTATCAAAATAGCATGGTGCCAAATCTCCCTCTGATCCACAAGGGCTGCGACCGCCTGTGGTGGTGAAGACCTAGGGCAGACTTTGGCAAGGCTGACCTCGGGACTCGAGACCATAATGGCTTAACCAGCAAATCTCCGAAAAATGGAGATTATGCTGCGGCCCGCACAACCAGTGAAGACGGGCCATTCAAGTATCAGGTATCAAGTATATAGGTCACGTATAACACCTATGTGAAGTGCATAGTCTTTGTTTCCAGATGTATGAAATACTGAAGACGTCAATTTCGATTTCTGAAAGCAGGATGGAAACGCAATTCAAAATCAACCTGAGCATTCAATTTGGACATATTTAAGTGATCGCTGTCAACCATCAAAATGGTACAGCATGCGTGATCAGTTGCAGAAATCTTGTGCGAAAAATAAAACCGCTTACTTGTAACACTCTGAAATAAGGAATTATTGCAGCTGCTGGTGGAATATAGGCCTTCAAGTCAATTCTCGGCACCGTATAACCACTAGCTTTAAGCAGAATCGCGGGACTTTTCGTAGTTGTCACGGAGCGACATCTCAAACTTGGGTAATTAAACCGTTTAATACATAAATACAACATCAATACAACAGTAATACCGACGGAGAACTACTGGCACATAAATGAGGCATGTTCAAGTCTATGAGGTGCTGTACCTACTAGTGAAGTGAGGCTTACCAAGGCATAAGAGTATTCTAAGTAATACTATTACAACATTAGTACTATGATAACAGCAACTTGATAACTGACGAATAAGGGTATGCGGATGATGACGCCCGCACTAGCGCGTATAGTGGCCCAGATGTCGAAGGCTAGGAAAAACAGAACAGTCAGATGAAGATAAGCCGTGCGCTAGGCTAAGCTAGAGATCATATGTACAGCGGTCAGGTGTACTTTGACACTGATTGATGAGGATAGCAAATTACCTAAGCATCGATGGTGGAAGTGACTACGAATGAGATGAGTCATCTGAGGAACGCGGTCAGGCGGCTGGTATTGGATAACGATATGTCTGCAATGTGAAGTTTGAGCATCGATGGGTGCCACCATTGCCTAAAATGTCGTGGTCCAGGATGATAACTACTGAGAAATGAGAAGCCTATAGCGGCTTATCAAATACACAGCATGAGTTGGCGGGGCAGCGGCCTTGTACGCATGGCGTACCGTGTGGGAGGAATGGTACATGCCACCGATGGCGTTGCAGACAGAACGCATTTTAGGATAGCCGCTGCTACTGACAACGCACCGCAGATCAATTGATAAACAATAAACAGTGACACTAGGATGAGGATCAGGATGATGATGATGATACACTGCGCTGGTGGGAAACGTGACGTAGTGACGATGATGCGAAGTTAACGTACAATTCGCAACTGTCATTCAATAATGATATGATGAGTCTAATGTACAGTAATGACTATGTGCAATATGACTTAACAACTGCGATAATGTACAATGGTGATACACGAGATTAACACTGTACGGATCTAAAGAGCGGACGAGCCCGGACAGGGGTTCCTGGATAGCAATTCACTAAGCTATTTATATGCTTCCGGAGAAGGCGGTATTTGGCACAGGTCCAGCATCATTACCGAAAACATCCGTCGGCTACCTCTCCAAATCCTCTCAATATACTAAGGTCACCTGGCAGACGACTTCTCTCGCAAGCATCCTCATGCACTTCTTGTTATTGTACGCACGATAAATTTTGGACAGTAATAACAAACAACAAGTTCAGATTCTAAGAAATAGGTTTGCATAACAATACTGTTTATAGCGATCGAAGTTCGTTAGCACGGGATCAAGATATTTACGTTCTACGACATCTGCTAGGCAACTTGAGAAAACTGGATACGACACTTATTTCCGAAACATACAGTCATACAAAGATAGAATTAGATATAGAAGGAAAAATAGAAACTATTCTGGGAATAGTTGCTATAGGAATTACCATATAAATAGAGTTTCCTACATAGAAATAAACCTCACCTTTGCCTGAGCTCTCGTCTTGTTTAGAAGCCTTCGCAAAAGTGATGACTTCAACAAGGAGTCGCAACCAGAAGAAGCGTTATCACATAACTAAACATGTGCATGTAAACTTGAGAAAACTCAATTCTGCTCTATTTGTCTAATCAGCGTGCATGGAACGATGAAAAAACAGTAAAACATTAACCTGAATAAGGTCTTATGGTTATAAACTTGACATTGTTTTTACCTCGATGTAAGAACGTCGCACTTTAATTACTCAAATCTGATTTGACGGTCGAGTACAGTACGAGCGTCGAAGACTAATCCTGCACCTCCGATTCTTCACTACAACTTCGGGGTTAATTTAGAGCTCCAGTGCTTTGCTCTGTTATGATGTACATCAGTTTATAGAATGTTACATAAGAATAAATATTGTGAGGATCTTGTTAATACATAACGCTTATTGTTAATGGCAATCCTAGATAAGAAAACTAGCTGAGAGTGCTGCTGAAATCAGTGCTCATCCCACACCGTTAATATGAAGAGTTTGGAATCGAGCTGTATGTGATGAAGACAGATTTGATCACCCAACCTTCAGTCATTGCATCGAAAGCCTTAGCGACGTACTGATGGTGAACCACTTGTCTGATGTTTCAGATCTAAGCTTGTGTAGATCCTTGAAAAACAATGTCATCACCATATACACATAACCTGGTTTATTCGACCCCTGAAAGGTGAGTGAATGGTTACATACCATATCACTTGAAAATATACCTCATGCCTATGTGATCTATTAACTCATGGAAGTGCATTGCCTCCGCTGCTTTAGCGGCTTTCAGCACTCCTACCTCAATATGCAGCACAGGTTTACTCTAGTTTTTTTGTCTTGATGGCTAGTGATCTAAACAGAAGACAACGTATTCAGATTACAACAATCCGTGGGATTTCCGTAGGTTTTAAATATGCGAAGTTGCAGCTAAATTGACATATGCATGGTATATTGACATGGATTACAAACTGCTATACGAGAAAATACTCAAATATACAAGATAATTTCGTTATCTTCTCATTATGGAAACAAGGAGTAGGTCACTTCAATGAAATGCCATAATATAGACACGTCTTCAAGTTCACTAGGAATTCCTGATGGAATGTCTTTCAAGATGGCTTTTGTGTTTTCGTGGTTCCCGTTTTGAAGTGTTTCAACGTGACGATGCGAGCTGTGATTTTTCGCTCTGGCGCGTCTGGCCCCTTCAACATGTCAAGGAATTCAAATAAGTTGTGATCGCCGTAAATAAGGTAGAACTCTCACTTTTCCCCCATCCTCTCTGAATATCGACTTTCTCAGCTGCCATACTTTCTTTCTGTAGTGGTTTTCAACTTAGAACAGATTCTTAAGTCAACTGGCTGCAAAGGAAACCACATACCTGATTATTTTTAAGACGAGTTGTTGATTAATGGACTAGCACGCCCGACGCGAACAATTCGACATGGCAGCAAACGAGTGAATGAACGTTAAAACACCGTTTATCATCACAAAGAGTTACATCCGCGGTATCCGATGGACTGAGAGCACAGGAAAAATCACGTTCACCGATACGAGAGAACTTATTGATTAATGCGCGCGTGGGCTCATGTAGGAGTACAGCCATTTTTGTCTTGTCTTGAGAGCTCTCTTTCGTTACCTTCCCGCCAGAAATGTTTTAAACAAAAGTGTCACACTAAAAGTGTGGTGCTAATTTTGCTCCTAATGTCGGTTATGCCAAGTTAGTACACTAATGGGTAAACTAGATCTTGCTAGGTCACCCCAACTTGCTCAATCTTCGTCACTCTACCACATAGTGCTGAGAAATAGACCCGATTCATTAGCGTTTTTGTGACAAAAGGATAAAGTATAAAGCTCTCGGCATTGACCAATCCCTGAGGGATGCGCCATGCATTCGACTTCATTAAGCATTATTTCGAGGTGACTGGATTCATATCTGGCCTTTACAATGACTCGCGGTGGCCTACCGGTGTATCGACCAGTGCTGGTTGGTATCCTCCCAGACGAGTCTGGCACCAATTTGCCGAACCCGGAGGGATGGAAGGCTTGGTGGGCTATGGGCGCGGGGGATCGATTCCACGTGTATGTCGCAGTGGCGCCTCCAACCACTGCGCCACACGGGCCCTGTACTTTACAACCGTAGTAACAATAATAAGAATGCAATATCAGAGAAGCGAAGTACACGAGGCGGATTGGTTGGACGAATTGAACGAACTGGAGGAAATGGACGAACACCGGACGAACACTCCGAAAGTTAACTGATGGGCTGCTTATATTCCTTCTGTAATGGATGAGGCTTTGACAGAGGAACTAGAAACAGGGCTTAAAGAGAAGTTCTAAAAGTTTCTGAGCTATTACAATCTGATAGAGCTACATAGAAAGTTCGTGAAGCCTATACAATAGCTTATAGAAAAGTACATGTGCAAGTGCGCAAATGCTTGTACGGATAGTTCACTAGAAGGGTAAATGCTGGAAAGCACATGCAGCTGACGCCTACTCATTCAGTGCTCGAACTGTAGGGCAAAGAAGAGCGTTTATACAAGGAACTTCATGTGAAAGCGATGAAATAGCTTGTACAAAGACCTTTGCGAAGAGCGCATTTGGAAGTTCTTGTGTGAATTGTTGCGTAAATCTAAAAAATGTGTCTGCTCAACTAAGACAGTTACCTTTCTACAGAGTATTCTCCATCTTTAATACAATGACACGTTTCTCAGGTTTCTTGTATAACCTTCGACAACCACTAAGGTAACATGTTATCTCGCGAAATTAGCCAATTCCTTGAGTTCTTCCCAATCGATTGCAATCGGCTGTCGAGATGCGGCCGAGCTTCGCCCACTTTCGATCCGCCTTTCCAGCAGATATATCTAATCGCCCCTAGCTCATTGACTCCATCCAATCAGTGAGCCCTATATTAAGGGATATTAAGGGCCGCTATCGATTTATCACTTCATTCTTGCCAACGCGCGTCACACTTCGATCCCGCTGCTCACCTTTGACAAAAGGTACGATAGAATTATCCTTATCCTGGCATCTCGCACTCCTTCTTTAGGCTTAGTTTCATCCTATTTTACCAGGATTTCTGTATTTATTACAGTACTTTTCACCATGCAGCGTCGGTCCATAAAGTCACTGTCAAAAGAAGCGAGTAACATGATGCACGAGAGTGATGGTAAGCCCACACTTTGAAGAAGTTCTTCTGTGATTATTACTAATGTTTCATTTCTAAATGTTTTACCTTTAACTTAACCCATGGCATGTGTTTCTCTGGAAACGAGCAACGTGAAACAGCTGTGTTTAACATGTCGAAAAGAGCGTCAATTAATATACAGTATATGTCATGCCTTGTGTGAGATCACAGCACCAAATTTCTACTCATCCTCAGGAGATTTATTCAAATGGAAACAAAATATGAATTGCCAATTACCAATTGCCGAAGTTTCAGATTATTGATTTCGCCCACACTATGAAAAACAACAGACGAGCATTTTCTGTGGGGGACGCTTCTCAAGAAGTTTCCATGTATAGCAAGACATAAGTACGTGCACGCAAGAGATTTTGTCATCAACATAATAACAGACCATCTAAATTCCGAATCTTGGTTGATTTAATGAGTGAAGAACCTGAAGAGTTGCGCTGCGCTGATGACGAAGCTAGTGGGTCTGATCATTTGGCTCCTCTTGCCTTCCGTAAACTGGGTGCTGATCGTAGCACTTTGCATGGTCTCTTCATGCCACTTTATTCTATTTCAATTTTGTACTGCATTTGTATGTATATGACCACTTAGTGAGGTCAAACACTTTACTGTGATCGACATGAAATGGCTACTTCTGTGTATCGCCACAGTATATCGAAGGTTTATGGAAATTTTGTGGAGAAATCTATTTTCTGACCCTGATATTCGGCAAACACTCCTGATTTACTGTGTCTACTTCGAGGTTCGCAAAAACTAACCTGAATGGATACGACAAGTAAATTGTTATCATGTGACAACGATCCCAACAAACTTGTTACTTGATCCCTGTCAAGGAGAGGAACTGTATAAGTTCATCGACTCCTTGCTTAACACAGTCTTTTAGAAGAGAATTTCCGATTACATCGAACTGCTATTCGTATAGTCACATTAGGAATCGCCATTGTCTCACAACTACGTTACAAGTAACCGAGCAGAGAACCTCGTCTCACTCAAAAAAGAGAAACGTCCGGAATCGGAAGTTCGTCTAGGATCCAGTAGAGATAAACCTACGGGCAATGCTCCTTTTTCATATGAAACAAATACACTTTCTATCTGGAGAAAGAAGACTGGAAGTTCTTGGTTGCACCACATTGTGTGAAATTGAACTACTAGGAGTATTCCAGATCTCCCGGACTTCGATTTGATGGCGCCAATCAATCTGCAATATATTTGATCCCTTGTATGTCACAGAGGAACATCTAGTTGGAAAGCTTGAAATACAACAACGTACTGCTCTAGGCCAGAAGGCAGAAAAGCATGACGGGGATATTTTTGAAGTGGCAGTCACGATCTTGGGGCGGGAATCAAAAACACCGAAGTGCAACACTTTTCGAGCATTTTGAACGGACTGCAAAAATCCGGAAATAGAAAGTACTACTACCTCTCCGTCACACATATCTCCGTGCCTTATCTCAGGCTAATATTTTGGTCTGATTGAGGTTGATTCTTCATCGTATGCGAGCCAGATGTGGGAAGGCTGATACTTCGAGTACGAAAAGGGTTATAGAGCATTCACTGAATAGCAGAGCAGATAGCGGACCGTACGGGCTAAGTTTTTTGTACGGAATGGTAGGCTGGTGCATGGAAACTCCTCACGGATTCTAGTGCGGGATTTTCTTAATTGCTACGGCTATAAAAATCTGGTGATTACTTATTACATGACAAGGCATGTCAAAGCGATGTGATGGATAACAAGCTAGGCGGTCTTGTCACTGACATTTTCAAAAGACGGCGATTGGCAAATTCTGTTGGGCTGAGGCATATATTCTTTTATGTCTGCCGAATTTCCCATGGAAAATTCAGGATATTAAACAGGACGCTTGTAAAATGGTGGTCCTAGATACGACTGTTCCTCCGTGTTGTTTGTTTATTTGATGAATTTGTTCCAAAAGATTGCTGATTGTAACTGTTGCTGCGACTGTAGTTGCTTCCCCATTATTTTTGGAGAGAATAAAGTTGATTTTCTAGCAATTAATAAATTTATAACATATGTAACAAGAACACAGTGGTCAAAAATACATCATAAAATCTATGCATGTTTATCGTGATAATAACGTACTCCACTAACCTTGAAACCAGCGAGAATAGTAGATGCAAGGATTGACTTCATCTGTTGTGCGATGGGGGCAGACTTTGGTCAGGCTGATCTCGGAACTCCAGGGAAACGCAGAGGCTTAACCAACAAAACTCCGAAAAATGGAGATTATGCTGGCGCCCCCCACAACCAGTGAGGATGGGTCATCCAAGTATCTAAGTAGGTACCGAAGTTGTGCGATGAAAATAAGGAGACGAGTGATCGTTAAGACTGGGAAATCTACCAATTTTCTGAAATAGGTGTCAGTTAACCCACAAAGAATAGAGGATGGAGTACTCGGTATTGATCAAACATGAATCATGAACTGACATAACCCCAGAACAAGCGTCCTTCCATTTATTTGGCAATTTTCAAATTCGCAGCAGGCTGATCCATTAAGAGCTACTTCTGATATACGTAGCCCAGTGATCACTTGTGGTAAATACTCGGGAACGTTCTACTTTCGTATTTCGTGCTAGTTGAACGCCACGCGTTTACCTTCTAGACCAGCCCACATAATATTTCACATAACTTCACATAATATTTTTTTAAAGATGCAAAAGCAAAAAAAAACACTCGAACCCTTCCAGGATATAAAGATATACATCATTTCGAGCGAACACCCCTGTACGTCGCACACTGAATTAACGGTTAGTGTAACTTTGATGATGCTGAGATATTTGCAAAACTCCGGACCGCAGGTGTCTGCGGTGAAGAACGAACGCGCTATTGTCCTTTCCGGGGGGTAGCGCGCTCACCACCACACCATGCGGCTCCTTCGTTTCGTCTGTCTCTCAGCTAGTTCTATCGATCTTTTGCCATCAGCAACCACCCGTCAGCGGGATTGATCTGGGGAGCCCAAATCGGCAACGAACCCAGTTAAGCTATTATTTAGTGCCTACTCTAAGTTCTAATTCATAAGTTAAAGTTGTGATTATAACTGCAGCCTCAGCTTAACTGGGTTCGTTGCCGATTTGGGCTCCCCAGATCAATCTCGCTGACGGGTGATTGCTGATGGCAAAAGATCGATAGAACTAGCCGAGAGACAGGCGAAACGAAGGACCCACATGGTGTAGTGGTGAGCGCGCTACTCCCCGGAAAGGACAATAGCGCGTTCGTTCCCCACCGCAGACACCTGCGGTCCGGAGTTTTGCAAATACCTTAGCATCATCAAAGTATTTCGCAGTAAATACCCTGCCGTTAAAAAGAGTAGGCAGTAAATAATTAGTTAAAATTGTGGTTAGTGTAACCTTTCCGTGGTAGTTTCTATTCTACCTGGGAAGGTCGTATAAAACAATATCATAGCAGGAAAAACGGCATCAATCGGACCTCTGCATGTATTGTCAGTATTACCATCTTCTGTTTACCTAAATAATATCTTAATTATGAAATAAGGTTCACTGTGTTTGTCCTCTCCATTATATTACACTATTATGCGTTGACACCAAAGTGAAATTTTCACATAACAAAGAGACACCATAAATGCCTATGAAGAAAACAACCACAAAGATGCTGAGATATTTGCAAAACTCCGGACCACAGGTGTCTGCGATGGGCAACGAACGCGCTGTTACCTTTTGGAGGCTAAAGCGTTCACCACCACACCATGCGGATCCTTCGATTCGCCTATCTATCAGCAAAGGAGAGGTAAACATTGGAAAGAAAACAGTTTGCACTGTAGACTTTGAAGAAATCTATGTCTATACAATTATTTGGTGATGAGGATGTATCTGGTGGTGAAAATGAAACAAAGCACCCACATAACTAGTCATCTAACTGGAACAACGTTGAAAATGTATTTACTTTAAAGAACGACATATCAGAAATAATGTAGGCTGTTTATGGCAGTTAGTATTTCTAAGGCGGATTTTTTAACAAAATCTTTGGTAAAGTCAACTATAAGAGGTGAAAACTGGTCAGTGATCGATTACGGTTATAAAATCATAAAAGTGGTGTTGGGTAAGCGGTACCGGCAGTGAGCTCATGCAAGAAATGTTAAAAGACCATAAGATGGACAATGGGTGGACCGACGATAAAGCCCATGCCGCCGGCGTTTCGCGACGAGAGCTTTTATCTGCAGACAACGAGGGTCCCTTTGTTTAGTTGGCGTGTGTCCGTTTTCTTGATTTTTTCTTTCCTATAGTGCGATTGCATGAAATTTAGTGCGATCCGCGGCTACAAGAAGGGCGTGAAGATCGGCGTCTGTGGAGAGTGTTCCAGCATTATACGTGCATAGTGAGAAACAATCTCCATGGTGTCGTGCGTGCGTGCGTCAGATCCGGTTCCAATGACGTCCTGCCTAACCCGAGATTTTCTGGCCTCTCACCGGTCGTCTCACCGCCTGACGTCATAGACGAGAGCACCCAGTGTGCGGGATACTGAGGCTGGTTTATTGCTGGTCGTGCAACTTGGTCCTCCCTAGAGTCCTGACGTAACCTTGCAAGGGCGTATTCAGGTCTTCACCACGATGTGGGTCCGACGAAAGTACCTTTCTTGGTAACGATTCTTTTTCACAGTCTTCGTTCTAGTTGATTCGGAGACGACAGTAAAACCGAAATGAAAAAAACGAAAGTTGGAATTGAATTGAACTGAGAAAGTTACAAGGTACAACTTTTTGTTTCCTGCTTGCTACAATTTTTCACGGCAGGACATTATGTGAAGTACGACCACAATGGTGCTGAGATACGAACAAAACTTGGACCCTGTGGCGCTGAACCTAACAAAAGACAGGTCGTGTGCATTGCACGGCACATCTAGCCGCTGCGTTGCACGGACCCACGACATGCGTTGTCGATCGCATGGGTGTTACTTAAGGGACCCACCAACGTTAAGTCTTTGGTGTACTCCATTATTCTGATGTAATTCGCATGGACTTTATAGCCTTTGGATATGCATGGAGAGAAAAAACACTGAGGCATACGGTTTCTTGTCCATAGCTGGTCATGTTTCTCATTCTAATTCTCTCTGTAAGCTTCTATGCAGGTGGACGTTTCCTTGGAAATCTACGAAGAATATGATGGCATCTTGTCAATATAAAAGGAAAAAAAGGATAAAGCTCTCTGCGTTGATCAATCTCTGAAGGATGCGCTATTCATTCGACTTCATTAAGCATCGTTAAAGGTGATTGAATGCATATCTGACCTTTACAATGACTTGCGGTGGCTTACCTATGTATTGAGTTAGTGGTGCTATCCTCCCAGATAAGTCTGGTACTAATTTGCCGAACCCTGTGGGATGGAAGGCTTGGTGGGCATGGGGCGTGGAGATCAACCCATGTGTATACAAGGGCGCCTCTGACCATTGCGCTACACGCGCCCATAGGACTTTCATACACAATTTATAACTGAATTGTTTATTCAAATGCACGCAATAAGAAAACTACAGCAAATAGGTATAAGTTAAAACAAAAACAAAATGATCAAAAGCAGTCACATGGGTCCATGATATACCAACAGTTGCATCTCCAAGATCCTTGGAATGAAAATGGACACTATTGTCAAGATTCCTTCCATTATATGTTGACGGGAAAAGTAAGAAGCTGAAGCATTTCCATAGCAAACTCCCCAACACATGCCCACTACAAACTATAATTCCCCATTCCTGACGGAGCGTCCTCGACTAGCTTCGGATCCCGTTCCAATCAACACTCTAAGCGTTTCAGAGTTCACAGCACTGTTTGATTTGTCGTTTTTGAGCAAGTCTCGAGTCACAACATAGTTTGGCGTACTCAAAATACGGGAAGAATTTCGTCTTTCTAGATCCAAAAACAATGCAGTTGTTATCTTAGAAACAAGGTATTCATAAAGAGGGCCAGGGACTTAGTCCAAAGGTCGCTCCACTCAAACATCTCTCGACTAGCCGATGCACAGCTTAGGACTTTCCATAACTTCAGCCGAAATGCAGCCCATGTCAGATGGATGCGATAGAACGACCCGTAATGAATGAATAATGATACTTCCTGTAATTACTGCTCCCTTCCACATCTACGGGCTGAGCTGAAATTCTCAGAATAGCTTCGCGATGGCATAGAAAATCGTTTTTTGCGTTTTGTACCAATAATTTTTGCAATCTTCCAACGGTTTACCGCCTTATCGTGGCTGGGTGTTTCTCAGTGTCGGGCTGCAATGTACAGCCGGGGGAGTAATCCCCACGGCACGGTCTCCCAAGTTGAAGAGTCTGCCGTTTCTATCATGAAGCCCAGGTAAGAGTAAACCAATACCACTGTCCTAGTATCAAATTGATCGCGTGGTGGCAAATCTCGCTCTGATCCACAAAGGCGGCAACTGCCTGTGGTGGTGACGACCTGGGATAGACTTTGGCTAGGTTCACCTCGGGACTCCAGGGAACCACGATGGATAAACCAGCAAGACTCCAAAAAAGTAGAAATTTTGCTGCTCCCCGCACAACCGGTGAGGACAGGTCATCCAAGTATCCAAGTAACTTTTGCGATAAGCGTAATATGCTATCGATTCTGTCCAGCAGCATTTTCGTTCACGGCACAAACACTTGGCCACCACTGTCAGTATTCTGGTGCTCAGTCATCGACCTCCCTAACATGGCACAAAAGTTAGTCCTTCGACATATACGTGATGACCTCAAGTTTTTTTTTGCCGCTCCCGATGCACATTGAATACAACCAGCGGACAGCCCACATTGTCAGCAAAAATGGCACTCCATTCCCCCTTTGGGTACATTAAGCAAACGTAATTGTACTATCACGTCAGACAATATATTCTATGGGGACCAACACAATATCTACAGACACCATAGTATACGCGCATGGTCGATGATTCCAGACCCCGAGCCCATCCATCCTAGCATCCCTTCGGGATAAAGGATAAAAGGATAAAGCTCTCGGTGTTGATCAGTCCATGAGGGATGCGCCATGCATTCGACTTCATTAAGCATCGTTGGTGGTGATTGAATGCATATATGCTCTTTACAATGACTCGTGGTGACCTACTATTGTATCGAGCCAGTGCTGCTATCCTCCCAGACAAGTCTGATACCATTTTGCCGATCCGGAAGGGAAGGTAGGCTTGGTGAGCCACGCGCACGGTGATCGATCACATGTGTGTGTGTGTGTGTGTGTGTGTGTGTGTGTGTATGTGTATGTGTATGTGTATGTGTATGTGTATGTGTATGTGTATGTGTATGTGTATATATGTGTGTGTATGTGTATGGGTGTCGCAGAGCACCTCCGACCACTGTGCCCTATTAATTCGGGATAGACAAATTCTAATGTGAAAACACCAGTGATCGCCTGTGCCAAACGTCTTGGAATGTTCTACCTTCGTACTTCGTGCTGCTCGCACGCTAGGCATTTCCCTTTGAACCAGTTCACGTACCAATTTCTTTCCGAAAACCGTAATAACAAAACGAAAATATCCGAATCATCCCAGAATGCACAAACCCTCTCTCTTTCAAAGAACTAGCCATTTATGTAACCATTCAATTAACGCTTAATGGGAACTCCACTGTATTTTTTTCTCCATCGTGAAAGGTCGCATAAAAAGAAATCATAGCAGGGAACTGGATTCAGTCCAATTGCTGTGTGTAGCATCAATATCTTCGTATTTTGCTCCTCTAAATAAGGAATACCTTGGAGACAAAATAAATAACCTTCAATGATTTGTTCTTTCAACTCAAATTACACTATGCGTTGACACTAATGTGCAATTCCCATACAGCAAACAGGTACCAGAGATGATGATGAGAGAACCATTTTTACACTATAGACTTCGATGGACGCCTGTACAGTTATTTGGAGATAAGCACGTAGCTGATGAAGAAAATAAAGCACCCTACATTACCAAACACCTTATTTACCTGGATACTTGAATGGCCCATCTTCACCGGTTACGCGGGCCCCAGCATAATTTCCATTGCTTCGGAGTTTTGCTGGTTAAGCCATTGTGGTTTCCTGGAATCCTGAGGACAGCCTGGCCAAAGTCTGCCCCAGGTCTTCACCACCAAAAGCTCTCGCCGCCCTTGTGGATCAGAGGGAGATTTGCCACCATGCGACTTTGATACCAGGACGGTGGTTGATACTGATACTAGCTTACTATTAGCTGAGCTTCCTGATGGTAACGCCGGACTCTTTCTCAGCTTAGGAGGCCCTGCCGAGGGTTGAATCTCTTGCTGTTCATCGCGGCCGGAAACACCTTCCAGCCACGATGAAACGGTAAATCGTTAGGAGAATTGGACATCTAACACAAATAATACTAAAAATGTATTTACTTTGTTGAACGACATATCAGAATGCATCACAACCAGACTATTTATGGCTGCTTCTATTCCTAAGCCGAATTTTAACGAGATTTCTGTTGCGAAATCAACTATAAGAAGTGGGATAGGTCAAGGATCACTTCTCTTCATAAAATCGCAAAAGTGATGATGGATAGGTAGCACCGAGACATTTCACTACAAATATCACAATGTTTTTGGCTGGATTCATGTAAGAAGTGTAAAATTTCTTAACTGTATTGTAAATTTTAACAGATCACAACTCTTATATGAAGAAGAAAATGAAATAAGCGTAAGTGAGAGGATCCAGAAGACTGATAAGATTACCAGTACAGAATCTATACTTTGTATGTGTGAGAACTACACTTGGGTCAAGATAGAGTGATATTATGACAATTACCTGTCCTTGAAAAGAAAAATATAACCCAGGTCTGAAGACGCCGACCTTGTGTGGAGAAAAAAAAGGGCTATAATGTATGAATTAAAAAACTAACGCAAAAAGCTAGGATAAAAAGGCAAAGTATGTCCAGCTAAAAAAAAGGTAAATCATCCAGCACTAAAAATACTTTTAAAGTTAAAAATATCACAAAGTATTCACGTTGAACTGTATATGAACTCCGCAATATCTGGCATTATCAGTTCAGCCCTGGCCAAAACGGCATGAAACCAGCTGTCAGATTGCAAGTCGAGAGCACAGCGACATTCGTTCAAAGAGAAATGGGAACTTTTCGTCGCCGAAGACTTTTCGGAAGGAAGCGGCTCACTGAAGCAGTATTTTGACGGTTCTTAGAAGTCTTTGGAAAATTCAAAAGCCTCAATAATAGTGAGAAATACTAAATACCTAGCGTGTTTTACATACAAGATAAGCGCTTGTGCCATATTTTCGACATATAATAACAACTGATTGACAAGACCCATCCGGGCAGACTGCTCAACTGGAAGCATATCCATTCTTCTTACAAATGCTTTGACACATTCAAGAACTCGACACGAGCTCAACTCCCTGAAGTATTTGTACTGAACATTTGAAAGAACTTAAACGAAGACATTGGTTACCAAATGTTCCCAATATAAAATCTTCGCTATGGAAACCATGTTCATGAAGAACTTACAAAGTCACTGGTTTGTTTTGGAAAGCGTTATTGAGAATGGTATCGATTCTCTGAGCATCGGCTCTCTGTTTCAAAACTCGATGACGACTGTAGTGAGCCGACATACACACCATAGAACGATCAACGTCCACTACACATAAAGGCCAGTTCGCAAGCGCACCACATTGCATCACATTCGGTAACTCGTGCTGTAAATGTTTGAATCGAAAGCTTATTTAGTGATAATTACAATTGAAAACTAAAGTGGGACAGGACAACATAACGCTTGCACAAATGGACGGATTTCAACCCATACGTGAGAGGCACAGTAAGCAGTATGAACTCTTTCAAGTCTTATGCCGCCGAAAACAATGGCGGCATACTTTAACACGTGAAATAATAATACTTAAGTACTCATATCGACCGATCTGCTCCCTTTTACGAGAAACAGACATCTTTTGCATTAGCAAATATGTTCGTACTAATCTGTGGGTACAAAAAGACAATTACTGGCCATGGGACTCATCCGAGATCCAGAGACAAATTATTGGTCAAAAAAGCAACAGCCTCTGTATACACTAGCTGAGTGGTACACTGCTTTCTCCTGAACAAGCTCTCAACTGGATAGGAAAAAGTAGAGCAAGAAACCTCCGTCTGGGAAAATGAACGAAGAGAACGAAACTCATTTGATATCAACCCACGCAGTCAGATCTGCACTAATCCCTCGTCTACGTAAAAGTCACCTCACATTTGACTTAAAGTGTGGCATGAACATATTAAGTCAAGTTTGCTAACAAAACAGGATTTCTATAAAAATGAAATTATGAGGCTCTTTTGCATAAGCACCTCCCAATGGTTTACCGCTTCATCGTAGCTGGGAGGTGTTCCTGGGTCTCAGACTGCGATGTACAGCGGGGGACTCATCCCCTGGCAGGGTCTACCAAGCTGAGAAGGAGTCCGGCGTTTCCATCAAGAAGCCTAGCTAAGGGTAAACCAATACCAGGATCCGCCACCATCCTGGTATCAAAGTCGCATGGTGGCAAATCTCCCTCTGATCCACAAGGGCTGCGAGTGCCCGTGGTGGTGAAGACCTGGGGCAGACTTTGGCCAGGCTGACCTCGGGATTCCAGGGAACGACAGTGGGTTAACCAGCAAATCTCCGATAAACAGTGATTATGCTGGGGCTCACACAACCAGTGAGGATGGGCCGTTCAAGTGTCAAGTGTCAAGTTGCACAAGCTACGTATTTTTTTTCCGGCGAAAGTCGAAGTTTATATTTCGAGGACAGAAGCAATTTCGTCCAGTGTCTTAAGCGATCGTTGATGTCTGTGACTGTTCTACAAGCGGCATGTGTGAAATTTGGACTACACTTTAATTTCCGGAAATCCCTACTTTTAAACAAACTTCAAATTGAAACGATTGAAAAATCTGTACCTATCAGCTTCTGGACGATAAATCAAAGTTCGTTCTATGAACATTTCACCTTTTCATTTCCTTATGCACTTTATTAATTGAAAAATATGAAGGAGCAGACGAAAACTCGGTAACCTTCCTCATAGCAGCTAGAAAAAAATAGGAATCCATGATGTGCCTTTTTAAAAAAGTGACCTGACTTCTCTGACACCGCTTGAGGAAAGTATCAAACATGAAATGAACAATATAATAGAGATAAAAAAACCGCACGTTCTCACCCGGTGCACTGCTTGCAGTCGAACATACGGGCTAAATTTATGTCGATACATACGAGGACAACACCAACGCAACTCAGCGGGCAGAAATGCAGCAAGTGTATGTAGTAACTGCAATACATAAAAGATTTCTACAAGGATTCTACTTTGAAACTGTACATCTATCTATTGAGGATAAAAAACATATGATTCGGCTTTGATGAATTCTTGAGGGAAGGGCCGTATGCTCGAATTCATCGAGCACCTTACAGATAACTCAACGCATATAAGGTCCACACAAATACTTGCGGTGGTCTACCGTCTCCCGCTCCTTCGCTAAGTGCGGACGAATAAGAAATTCGTAAGCCATGCGCGTGGGACTGAACCAATGAGCACGTGTATATTAACTAATGCACCTCCAATCATTGTACTGCACAAGTCCAATTTTACTTATTAGTAAGTAACAAGGTATAATACTCACCCGGGAGACATACTGCGTATCTGATCCTATAATGACACACTGACCCTGACTTTGCAAAACTCCGGAAATAGCTTTGGAGAGAATCTTGTCATCTTGGCATCGTTTCTGTATTAGCAGCGTATTTTTTATCTGGAAACTAAACGTACATGAATGAAACAAATTTTGGATCAAGATTTCTCACCCATCACCTATCTACTATATATCTGTCGCTTTCGACCATTATAGTAATTCTTATAGTTTTACTTAGGTTAGTTTTTTTCCCATCCCAACGGTTTTACCGCCTCACCATGGCTGGGAAGTGTTCCTGGGTGTCCGATTGCAATGTAGAGCGGTGGGATTCACCCTTTCAGCAGGGTCTCCCAAGTTAGGAAGGAGTCCGGCGTTCTCATCAGGAAGACGAGCTAGGAGTAAACCAATACCAGGATCGACCATCGTCCTGGTACCAAACTAGTGGCATGATGGCAAATCTCCCTCTGATTCACAAGGGCGGCGACTGCTTGTAGTGGTGACGACCTGAAGGCAGGTTTTGGCTAAGTTGACCTCAGCACTCCGGGGGAGCTACAATGGCTAAACCAACAAAAGTCGGAAAGAAAGTGAAAATTATGCTGTGGCCCACACAACCGGTGAAAAGGGCCATCCAAGTATCCAAGTAAGTAAGCAAATTTTTTTTTACAATCAGCACTGAAGTAAATAGGATGCAAAAAGTAGAAAAAAAAGACATTGAAGCAAATACACCAATTTGCATGCATAAAGATATCTTCTGACAGAATACTTACTAGAAGAGGGCATAATTCCGATACCAAGGGATAACGGTCCAAAACTGAGATTAGATTAACCATACGTGTTAGATCCAAATTTGCCCGCACAACCACATCTTCCCACGTCTCGGTCATTATAGACGCCTTAAGTTTAGGTATGATGTCGAGCACCACTGATTCAATAAAAGTCTGCCTCTCCATATACCATTCCAACCTTAAAACCAACATTTAGAACTAAATTCTTTCCTAGCTTAAGCCGAATAGAAGATTACTATGAGGTCCAGAACTCGTATGACGACCACTGTTTATGTTCTAGGTTAGCAAAAATTCAATTTTGTCTTCTCAAAACTTGACAGTGCTTTGTAATAAAATTTGATGTCTTCACTTTTTGCTTCGACTTCTCAGTTCCGTTTCGTCATGATTGAATTCAATTGAGGTTACTTAAATAGAACATGGGAAAGAAATTTCGGCCATTTTCTCTTCAGGAATTTGAATTCCGAAGTAAAAATGAGGTAAGAACTTTTCGTCATCGACGGTGACCAGATGAGTACGTTAAAAAAAGGTAGATCGAGCATAACACCGCGCGCGGAAATACCACGTACGAATAGAATAAGTTTCACATCACAAGTCAATAAGAAAGTGAAACACAAATAATGAAAATAGACTGTGCATTGAATAAATGAGAAACGAGAAGATCGTCCTCATAAACTCCGTTCCGCACCACTTTTTTTTAATGTTCTTACACTTGTTGTGTGGATAGCAGCAACTCTTGCAGTTTGTTGGTTTTCCTCGAAACGGTTATCCACGACGGCCTTTATATTGGCACGTGGATTTAATTGCTGGTTGAGGCTTTTCATCCTCTTTATGAATGTCAATGAACGCTGGGCGAGGTCAATCTCCTTGGAATCCTAAGATGGCCGCGCTAGGGAACTCTCACAGGAATTGGAGGTAGTGAGCCGACCTGAGACCAGGTTAATTGAGTGCAGCGTGGTGTCAAACCAGCGCCCAGGTTGATTAGGCCTCCTTATAATGAATGGCACCACTTCATTTCTGTGGAACCGAAAATGAAAAAAAAACAGCTTCTTATTCGAATTGCGACATGTGACAGGAAACTGATTCTATGCGATATCCGACAGTTCATCGTATCAAAATAGATTTTGCACCAAGATAAGATCATGGTGATTTTTTTCGTGTTTGGCACTTGGGATCGCCAACTATAGTTTCTAGAATCCTGGGCTTGGCCAGGGGAGAAGTCCCATCAGGTACTGTATGCTTCGTTCCTCTCATGAGTTCGCACGAGGGTGTTAAACAACTTTTATTCGACCAACACTTCGACGACTTCGGCTTCACCAAAGCCCAAGTGATTCGAGTCGATTATTCACTGCCGTTCGTCATCGCGATGTGGGTCTTCGTTGTCCCAACGATACGAATTTTCCGGAGGGCGGAACCGCTTGAATGAAGTAGCTTCACTCGAAAGAGTCGTTTTAAACAAGACGATGCCGGATGCAACCGGCATTCATCAATGGAAAGCGACCATAGCTACTGCACAACGACAGCCACACGTAGCACGAACAACACCGTCAATGTTGGAATAACTTGGTCAAGTAACGCTCACTTAACATACAGTGGAGACTGCTAGCTAATTAAATGACACTTTTTATGCACATCGACAACCACCCACTGAGGAAGATTTCAGAAAGCAAGCCGCGGCTAAAAAATAGCTCCAAAAGATCGAACGTTCCAAAAACCTACAACATGATAGAATAAACGGCTAAGTTCAAATTCTAATAGTTCCTCTTTCGATAAAGTGAGTAAAGCTGCAACTGTGAAATTAGAAACCAGCACTATTGATATGTAATCCATTATATAAGTTAACCACAACTCTTAAGTTCGGTTCCTACAGCACAATTTAAGAAAGCAGAGGGGTTACTGAAATATCTGATCAAATAGGAAAAAGCCTAAAACGACAGAAACTTAACCAACGTAACTTCAATGGTGCTGAGATATTTGCAAAACTCCGGACCGCAGGTGTCTGCGGTGGGGAACGAACGCGCTATTGTCCTTTCCGGGGAGTAACGCATTTACCACCACACCATGCGGGTCCTTCGTTTTGCCTGTCTCTCAGCTAGTTCTATCGATTTCTGCCACCAGCAATCACCCGTCAGCGGGGTTGATCTGAGGAGCCCAAATCGGCAAGGAACCCAGTTAAGCTGAGGCTTCAGTTATAATCACAATCTTAACCGTTTTATTTATTGCCTACGCTTTTTAATGGCAGGGTATATTGCGAAATATAACTTCCATCACCATTGAAGTTATATTTCGCAATATACCTTGCCATTAAAAAGAGTAGGCAGTAAATAAAACGGTTAAGATTAACCAACGTAGTAAACAGACATATAAAGAGGAAACCAAAAAACCATTTTCCAAAACCACCCAGTTCTCTTAGCATAAAAAAATCTCCGTAAATTGATAGTACAGGCAAATAATGACTGCATTATTAAAAAACAAAGGCCATCTTTCCATCGAATTTATCTCTCTCGACTGAATGCTTCCATCATAGCTTTAAACCCATTAATGTTAAGAACTAACCACATTTTCGTCGAAACACTTTTTAATTAACTAAATTCCTTCCCGTTAACGTAGCGATCACTCTCGTAAATCCCAGTAAAAGCGATAACTTCTTGAACACCTTTATACAATTTAAGCCACTGAGGTTTCTAACCGGTTTAGTCAATTTAAAAAAGAACTTAAGATATTAAAATATCAACATCATACCTTTGTCATTTCGAACTAGCAGAGCACCAAGAAGAAACTTACTTGCAATTGTTCATCAAGAAAGAAATTGCATATAAAGTCCTGATTCCATCCGGTTGTGACATAGAGAATATAAACGATCCAACTAATAGACTCCGAGACGGAACTACTGTCATTTTATGCATAAGTGGATTGGACGGTAGTTGTGCACTGAAGACTTGTTCGGCCAGAACAAACTTTGACACAAACACCTCATCACTGATAGGATCTTCAGGAACATTTATCGGCAAGTCAAGAACCGAGACATCGTCATCATGAACAGACCCACGATACGATCCAGAGGTTAACCTGAGTAAGCACGATTATCTAGGAAATCATGAAATAACTGCTCAATGAAATAATTATTCAGTCACTAAAATCACTTTGGATCCTTGAATGGCCCAAAAGACGTTGTCGGTGCATCAGGCAACAGTTCTGCTAGTGGCGATAGGCAGAACCCACTCAACTCGCTGTGCGTAGAAATCGTACCGCCAATACCAGAATCAACGCAAGAAGTTGTTAGTGCGTTTGCCAATTTCTCGACTGGTTGTTCATCTCTTTCATCAACCTGTTCAATCACTCTTTCATTGTCCGAGGTCTTCGTGAACAGCGAGCTGCATGTAGTCCTAGCACCAACCATGGAGTTCGCAGACGTATTCCTGTTCATAACACGTACATAGCAAAGTGCGTTAATTCCATTGAATTTTTAACAGCAGGTGCCAATGCATAACTCTACCATATTATCGGGTTTTATGGACTTGGTATAGGTCGGCCCCATTCTGGGTAATGGATAGTGGCCCTATGCTAGATTAGCAAACCACAATTTCTTCCTGGGTGTCGGACTGCGATGTAGAGCGGGAGATTCATCCCCTGGCAGGGTATCCCAAGCTGAGGAGTCCGACGTTTCCATCAGGAAGCCTAGCTAAGAGTACACCAATACCAGGATCCACCACCGTTCTGGTATCAAAGTCGCATGGTGGTAAATCTTCCTCTGATCCACAAGGGCTGCGACTGCTCGTGGTGGTGAAGACCCGGGGCAGACTTTGGCCAGGCTGACCTCGGGACTCGAGACCATAATGGCTTAACCAGCAAGTCTCCGAAAAATGGAGACTATGCTGCGGCCCACACAACCAGCGAGGACGTTCAATTCAAGTATCAAGTAAGTAATTTCTCAACAATGAATGATTGAAAAACACTGCAGTCTGTATTTGGAAGTGTTTCACGAATTATGTTAAGCATAACCATAATGATGCTAAGATATTTTCAAAACTCCGAATCGCATGTGTCCGCGGTGAGGAACGAACACGCTATTACCCTTACCGGAGGCTAACGCGTTCACCACCACACCATCCGGGTCGTTCATTTCCCCTGTCTCTCAGCTAGTTTTATATCTACCAGTGCCATCAACAACCACCCATCAACGGGATATGTTAAGTACAATTCTGCATTTATTATACCTACCTACTACATGCAATAAGCATAATCCATCAAGGTGATTGAAAATGAGATCAAAAATTGAACTATACAACCTTACGTAATTCATGATCCCGATTTCTCCTTGTTTCCTAGCTTTTTCAATAACTAGGAGATTTCAAGGAATGAGAATCTTACAAAGTTCCAGAAGAAATTTTAGGCTATATCTCTAAGGGAGTTGTCTAAATGTTAGAGTACCGAATAGAATTGAACATCGACTGACTCTACAAGGATCAAAGAAAATGCTGACGATATTAAGTATTAAGGACAATGTAGAATATCCCGTAATACTCGTCAAAAAGACTGAAGAATTGCAGGCAGAAGTCGAAGTTGTTGAAGATGGTGTCAGCGTTGAGGTCTAACAGTGTATTACCTCACTGCCACTGAATTTTTGTTTCACGACACTAAATCTCGGGTGGATAGGCTTTTGCTTCGGTGCAAAAATCGACAGATCATTGTGAAATTTTTACAGCAAACAACCACAAAGGGATCGATGGTAGGGACCGACAAATGTGAGAGCCGTAGACATAAAGTTAATCGCCATCTTTCTTAAAATGGAAATTAGTAAACACATCTGCGATTTAGCGGATGGAGTGCATGTTTATGCCGATAACTGCTATACAAGTGACCTGCTATTCAAGAATATTGTTCACAGGAAGATCTTTCTTATTGGCATCTGTACGAAGAATAGAATAATTCCCAAAAGGATCACTCATCGTAAGCTAAAGAGAGGACTATGGATAGCACAACAGAATCGGAACGATTTAACGCTATTAACGTCCACAATTCATGACGGGAACCTCTCCCCTAAGTTGTCAAAACCGTTGGTTATTGGAAGCTATCGAAAGTATCTGTTTGCGGATAGTGGAGGATGTACGTACAGCTCTTCTTGTGCTTGCTAACCTGTACGAGTTTGATGAATCTCTGAAATATCTAGCGACTACGCATAGGAGGCCTCGGTTGTGACCTCACGATGGGTATCTGTTTTGGACGCGTGGTTCCATTCAAATTGTTGATTTCTCATTTCCTCGAAGACAAACGTATCCTGCCTCGAGAACATGGACAAAATGTGTAGAATGTTGCAAGGTAATACCAACCCATTTTCATTACATATATGTAGGAATTTTAAGTTCTATGTGAATTGTTAAGGGGCGGATAGCACAGTGGTAGTGATGTTTGTCATCACGAACAAGGTGCTAGTTCGGTCCCGCTCCGAGCCAACCAAGCCTCTCATCCTTCCGGGGTCGGGGAACTGGTACCGAACTTGTCAGGGAAAAAATTCACTCTCTGCAATCCAACTGGGAACGCTCCAGCTCGGCTATCTCAGGACTCCAGGGAGAATTGCTCGACCAGTATTCTACGACATTCAAGATGAAATGAAAATCCACAAGCAGGCGATGCCACACGTAAAAACTTGGGAGATCTTCGTGGACGATGGATGCGAGGAAATGAATTGGATGTGAGAAGTGCTGGGATCCGCAGAGCAGACGTGAAGACAGATCAAATAAAATAAAAACGAAAAGATGTGAATTGTTAATTGTGGGTAAGAGTCGCAATATGTATGTAAAGAGTGGCATACCTATGTATAATATTCAAATTGTAAGCATGTGTATGAATGAGGTCAAGATGGAGATGGAGAGGTAGCAAGATTTCTGAGCGTTTGTTTCGTCTTTGAGCTTAATGTTTGAAACATTGCTAAAAAGTTAATGCAATAAAACTCGAATACAGTTCCTGGAGAAACGTGTGTTGAAGCACATTGTCTTCTCTAAAGATTGATCTATTCTGAAGAAGTCTCTTTAATTATTTATCATCTTGTTGTAGAAAAAAAGAACCCTCTAAATGTCGGACTTCAGTGTTCAGGAATAGCAGAGGTGACATCTCTGCTGTCACTACAGTTTCTGTGGTGAACATTATTCGGCAGCAGCATTCTTGCACCACGACATGACCTCCCGAGAAAAACAAAGTGGCTTTTCAAGGGCAACGCCTAGTCCAACATCCATTTTGGATAGACTATCGATTTAATGCAAAAATCGGAGCAAAGAAGCATTGTGTGGCAAAATATACTACCGCAAGGAGTCCAATGGGAGATGCGCATTATCCAGTATACCACACTCCCTATGAATTGTACACGATTAGTCTGGGGTGTCTCGACGTTACACGTGCCTTTAGCGATATCGATGGAATATTGTGTGTGTAACTAACCTTACTTCAAGCTTATCTTCGTAAACTTGCAGATTATGGTAATTTGATGGCGAAATGGATCTGTCCAAGAATTTAGTGGATGTTAACATCACTGGATCGATAGCAGTAGTAGAATCGCCAGCCTCATCGGTTTGCACCAACTGCTCCGTGATATGCAGATATGTAACAGTCGATGATACAGACTTTGCAGCAGGAATATCCTCCTGTATCATAGAGTTCGTCACAGTAGAATTCGAATCAGAGACACTATAATGACTGTCCTGCATTAATTCATCAAGATATCGTAGTTCTTCAAAAGTGTTACCACTGCCCCGATTTAGTAAACAGTAGTCGTGGTATAAATAGTCGTCCACGAACATACTATCGTAGAGTTCTCCAACGCTTGTTAAGTTCGTCTAGAAAGTAAAAGCATAGCAACAAAAAGAAGCAGTATAACCATAATGATCCTGAGAAAAATATAGCTCGAGTAACAGAACAGTGACATATGGAAAGAACTTTGCGTTCCTCATCAGGCCGAAGCTTTTAAGTATAATACGATTGCCTTGGTGAGGCTCGAACTCATCGCCTTCAGATTATGAGACAGACGAGCTATCCACTATGCTATGGAAACACGTAGTTTCTACTCCTTTCTTAGTCTTGTCTTCCTGTCTCCCTCTCTGGCTTTGTCTGCCTTTTTAGTCATAGTCTTCTAGCCTTTTACTAACAAGCAGTTACACGTACTTCAGCCTCATGAGGATGCTGAGACACTTGCAAATCCCCGGACCGCTGATGTCTGCGGTGGGCACCGAAAACACTATTATCCTTTCCGGTGTTAACGCGCTCACTAACACACCATGCGAGTCCTTCGTTTCGGCTTTCTGTCAGCCGTGTTATCGTTAAAACAAGTATCACTCATGAAGAGAACTCATTTCGTAAAGTAACCGTTACTCAAAATGTAGATAGTACATGTCTTATACTAACCTGTAAAGGATCATCGATATCTTCATATTGCGCAGACTGCGTTGACATCGAGGAAACTAAACTTCCCTCACCATTTACGGAACCCTCTCCACTGCTTAGGTTTAACGGAGACACCGAATTTGATGGTATCACCTGTAAGAAATCCATAAATAAGTTTAAAAAAATATCTTCTAAAAAGGGCAGAAATAAGCAAATGCCTAGAAAATGCACATTACCTCCCACACAAACTTTAATTCAGGTCCACACATGAAATCAAATGATGACCAAACAACCTTAGCAATATTGGAGACATTTCGCAAACGAATTTCAAGCCGACGTACTGCTGACTCGCCCTATAAGCATTTAAAAGCACCAACATTTTGGGTAATGAACGGTTATACTGAAAACAGACCAGTTATGAGTAGTGACAGGGGAAAGGTAACTACCGAAAATTCTACGAAACTTCGCATATATATAAGTAGGTACGCATAAAAGTAAAGGATAAAGGGATAAAGTTCTAGGCGCTGATCAATCTCTGAGGGATGCGCCATCACTCGACTTCATTAAGCATCGCTTGAGGTGAATGAATGCATGTCTGGCCTTTACAATGAATTGTCGTAGCCCACCGATGTTTCAAGCCAGTGTTGTTATCCTCCTTGACAAGTCTGGTCCCAATTTGCTGACCCGGGAGGGATGGAAGGCTTGCTGGGCCACGGGCGCGGGGATCGACCCCGTGTGTATTGCAGGGCGCCTCTGACCACTACGCCACACGCGTCCATATTTATATACACGTATATGTACGTCTGTATATGCACAGCTTCAGGTATATGTAAGACATTTGTCAAAAGCACATAGCAAATATCCAGATAAATATTTGTATTGGCTCAACAAGAAAACGACATGAGGAGAGATATAGAAGGTTCTACACTCCAAATAGTATGAAACAGAAAAACTAATTCCCACGACCGACTTTCTATTAATTTCGACAGTGATCAAATAATTCCGGGTAATTTTGCTCAGCAAAGCTTCTTCTAAGCCTTGAAGAAGGCGAAATCCGCCAAAATGTCGGCTTCACCGGAATAAAGAACAAAGTAACACGTCGTGTCTGCTCAACAAGTGTATAAAGTAACACTATCATATTTTTTAATTAACCGGCCCAACGTAAAGAACTTTAAGGAACTGACCTTATGCAAAGCATCATAAGTAGAAAAATACTCCTCCGCCTCCATCACAATTTGCTAGCCAACCGTGACTCCATCAGAAACTACCCTTATAGCAGACCTTGTGATTCGATTTGATTACGAACTACAGCTGCTCGACCATCTGATTTACTGTACGCAGAAGTTATTCTGCAAAATGTCGTGAGTTCACATCGGTGCACTGATTAGCCGTGGTCCTGTCCATTTCGCACATTAATTCCTCTTCGAGGATGTTGTACTTACAGGTGCAGTATTTTTCCTTTACCTTTTCATCGAGCATGTCAGTAGGAAGAACTTCAGAAATACATGAAGAATCTAGTACTCTCTTTGACGACGATCATTGTCTTCACTACAGTTATAATTTTGTTTGTAGTCTTCTCGGTTTTTACTTAACTTTTTTTTTGTTTCTTGCAGAAAAACGTTGAGCTCTGTAAGGTCAGTAAGTGTAATCGGTTGGTGTAAAGCGCACCGATTGCTTTTTTATCGAACAGGTACCCCTAAGGAGTGTTTTATATCCAGGATTTTTTGTATTTTTTCGCCATGATATTACATGTACTTTAACTACAGAATTATACAAGCTTTACTTTTTTTCCACAAGAATATGTCAGTCTTTGAGAAGTCGCCATCCTTATAGAAGTTGTAGTCTTTCTTATGAATGTTTTGTGGTTCTTATGCCCATGGAGTAACTGCAAGACAATACCATGTTTCCGTTGAACTTCTCTTACTTCAAAACAATATTAAATAAAAGATACATATGAAATAGACAGTCCATTGATTTGGCACTCTTACTTTGATATTAAATTAGCTTAAATGGGAAGAATATGCTTTTATCTTCTAACCGAAACGTAGAGTCTAGATCCGGATCACTGACTGCTCTTCTTTCTTCTTCTGTCATTTCATTTGCAATATTTACCGTCCAATTCTTTTTTTTGCTGTGTATTTTTTCACTTTGCCTCCCAGTAACTAATTCCACGATCTACAGTCGCGCATAGATTCCTCTTCTCAGACGTACATGTCAGTCCTCAAACATATGACTTACGTGTTGCAAAACTCGGGTTTTTAAACGTACATGTTTGATGTTGTGTCATGACCACAGTCAGATATTGGTAGGATGATTTCTTCCAGATTTATGCAACAACTTCCGTAGGATGTCGGTGGAGCAGTGGGTTAGTGATGAACTTCACGCCATAGTGGGTCTGAGCGATCAGACAATATGTCAGTATATTTTGGCACTTGCTCGGAAAAGTGCTAACACTGAAGATTTCATTGGAAAACTCAGAGACAATGACGCACTTGAGATTAACAACGATATACGACAGTTCGCTTCACAGCTTATGCAGAAATTACCGAGACCAGGTGTGTCAATAGTATTCTATATCCAAAAGAGTATACGTGATGGTACATCTATGCCTACTCTTAGAAATTGTAGTTTCCATCGTTATAGTCCGTATATTTCCTGTAGGGACGCGTAGCGCAGTGATCGAAGGCGCCCTGCAACACGCATGGGTTCGTTCCCACGCCCAATAAGCCCTCCATCCCTCCAGGATCGGGAAATTGGTGCCAGACTTGTTTGGGAGGATAGCAGCACTGACCATATGCATCATTAGGCCACTGCGAGTCATTGAAAAGGCCAGTTAATGAAATCGAATTCATAGCGCGTCCCTCTAGGATTGATCAACGGCGAGAGCTTTATCCTCAATCCTTTATTGTACTGTATCGTATTTATTGTTTTAGCTGCAAAATTCGCTGGTCGCAAAGGCCCATCGGCGGCTGAATTACGTGAAAGAGAACTAACAAGGCTGAGCAACACGCTGAAGGTGCTAGAAGACGTATCCACTTCTGTTAGAAAATCTTCACACCGACGGAAACGACGCGAAAGTAGCAGTGATGATGAGGTATATGAATATGTGGTAATTGCTGCACTTCTTACTTGAATATTTGACAACCCATCTTACTTGTATTCATTTTGATCTTTCCGGACCGTTGCCCATAAGGGTAACAGGTATCGTGTGTAACGGCGTATCTCGTTAAAGGGGATGAGGAAGGTGTACAAATTTGAAGGTGGTCTAGTTCCCGCACTTTTGTAAGTGATTCTTCTCGTCCATATATATTTCAACGTATTTTGTCGAATCGGGTCATCTGTGTTTGGTGATGTGCATTAATACAGAATAAAATAACACCTCGCGTTTGCTCAACAAGAATGTAAAGAATTATTTGATCAGTGCCGGGGGTGAATAGAAAGTCGGTCGTGGGAATTAACACAGAAGGTTCGAACATATCAGGAAATATGATATCGATAGTAGCTTCAGTGATTGCATCGTGATATCGATTGTGTTATTCTATTTCTTTTAGGTTGACCAACATTCGAAAGTGATGGAAAAAAAGCCGGAGAACGATCGCGAATCACATAGTGATTCTGATTTTGAAGCAATAGAGGGAGAGCTAGATCGTGATATCAAGGAAAGAGATGAATTGTCTGCGAGAATACGGCAACGAGAGAAACAGAAGACACGAAATGTGCTTGAACAAAAAAGGAAAATACCTGATAATAAGGTGAGAAGATTGTTTTTGTTGTGTATCTTTGGATCTTTTACTGTTAAATTCGTTTACAGTGAAAACTTTACGTCTGTTTTGTCTCTGTTGTTTGCTCCATTTAGGGTGTTAGGAAACTTCTACTTGCATGCAAATATGCTTATCTACAAATGTGTTTACGTATATGTACATATATACATTTACATATGTGCATGTATATGTCTAGACAGGTGCGCTTGTAGCGAAGTGATCGGAGGGGCCCTGTAACACACACGTGGAATCGATCCCTGCGCTCATGCCCACCAATCCTTCCATCTCTCCGGGGTCGGCAAATTGGTACCAGACTTGTCTGAAAGAATGGAAGCACTGGCTCGACTCGTCGGTAGGCCACCACGAGTCATTGTAAAGGCCAGATATGCATTCAGTCACTTCCGACCTTGGTGAAGTCGAGTGTATGGCACATCCATCAAGAATCGATCGATGCAGAGAGCTTTATCCTTTTTTATATACACATACATTCACATATAACATATACTTACTTGGATACTTGGACGGCCCGTCCTCACTGGTTGCGCGGGCCCCAACATAATCTTCATTCTTCGGAGATTTTCTGGTTTCGCCACTGTGTTTTCCTGGATTCACGAGGTCAGCCCGGCTAAAGTCTGTCCCAGGTCGTCACCACCACAGGCAGTCACCGCCGTTGTGTGTCAAAGGGGGATTTGCCACCACGCGATTGGTCTTATGCCAGGGCGGTAGTGGATCTTGGCATTGATTTTGTTTTACATGTAATACATACATATATACATGTATATATATATATATATATATATATATATAACCGTAGCAAACGTTTAGGATAAGGAAGGCGTTAGCATAGAAAAATTGCGAGAAGAATCACGAAGACAGTACCTAGCCAAGCGGAAAGATGACAAACTGGATGAATTGCGTAATGTCGTCATGGATGATGAATCCCTATTTGCAAATGAAGATCTTACTGAACGTGAACGTAAGGATATGGAATATCGTAAGAAAGTCCTTGAATATGCAGAGCAGCATGAGAAAGCTGCGGATATTATGAAAGCTAAACGGTATTATGTTCCTGATGCCAAGGTTAGAACGATTCCCACAGAGTATGTTGAGGAACCCGAAGAATACCGCCATGGAGGTAAAGTTTCCCCAGGTTTGAAGTTAAGTCGTTTTTTGTATCTGTTTTTTCAGTATCCTTGTTGCAGGTGATGGTGCTAAGTGGGAGGATGAGCAACTGATGGCAAGTATGCTTCATTATGGCGCAAAAGATGCAAAATTGGTGAGTTCTTTGTTAACGATTTCATTCAGTGTGTTCTTAAAAGCTATGCTGAGTTTTGCGTTTGAATAATAAAATGTTTTAGAAAAAGAGGAATTCGAGCTCTTGCTCGATGACAAAATTGACTTCATTCAAGCGCTGCAAATGCCAGGCACTTTAGACCAAGAGGTGTTTATTTTTTTGCCTTTTTTTTTGAAGCATTCTTCAATCCTTCAGTGATTTCGTTGTTTTATATTGATTTTAGACGGAAGAGATGACAGCTGTACAGAAAAGGAAAATGACTATTGATGAGACCAGGAAGTCTTTGCCAGTTTACGCATTCCGGGAACAATTCATTGAAGCTGTTAGAGATCATCAGGTTCTCTTCCGGGACAGCTTATGTTATTACTCTGTCTATCTCTGCATATTCCTAAGCAATTCTTCTCGACAAGACACTGTGATGTGATTTCAATGCATGCGTGCCTGGAAACGCGCTATTTAGATTTAAATAGTCATGTTTGGGGAATGAATTTTTATTAGTCGATTACCACGCTCGCTTTAAAATAGCCTATAAGAGTGATTTTGCACTTTCTTTGCCGGAGTACCCATAGTTTTATGAATGTCATTACCTTCCCAGATCTATTCAACACTTTTGGCTACGTGTGAGTCATATATAGCTGTTATTGTCCACGACGTCTAATAGTTTAGGACAAAATGCTGCTTCAGAGAAAAACATTTTTGAGCTTCAAGCTTCCGAGCGATAGAGCATTCTGTGCTTTACGTCTTTGAAGGACTATAATTATTGGTAATTTCGAGAAATCAGCTCAGTTGCGAATGTGTTGAGTACATGTATTGTGTTATTGCCTAGCGTGCCTATGAATGCACACATTGTTTGAAACATAAAGATTGATCATTCTATCGAAGAATACTAAGCAGCGCATGTAGGGCAGTGGTCACGGGTGCCCTGCCATACACTTGCGCTCGACCCGCAACCCAGGCTCACCAAACCTTCTAACCTTCTGGGTTCGGAAAATTGCTGAGACCTGTTTGGGAGGATAGCATCACTGGCTCGATGCATGGGTAGGCCATCGCGAGTTATTGTAAAGGGCCAGATATGCATTCAGTCATCTTCAAACCATGCTTAATGAAGTCGAATGCATGGCGCATCCCTCAGAGATTGATCAACATCGAGAGCTTTACCCTTCATCCTTTATTTGTCGATGAATAACCAGTCATATTTCACAATATTGAGATGGTACCATCTAATCTTGCGATATGGCCTTTTTTGTTGCGTTATTCACTCGCTCATGAATTGTGTTCTAGATATTAATCATCGAAGGAGAAACCGGTTCTGGCAAAACCACACAGCTTCCACAATATCTTTATGAAGCTGGTTTCTGTAAAGACGGGAAGAAGATTGGTTGTACACAACCACGACGGGTTGCCGCCATGTCTGTAGCAGCGAGGGTCGCCGAAGAAATCGGGTGTAAACTAGGCATGCAGGTTGGTTATAGCATTCGTTTCGAGGACTGCACTTCGGAGAAGACGGTATTGAAGTATATGACAGATGGGATGTTGTTGAGGGAATTTTTAAACGAACCGGATCTTGCTAGTTATGGGTGACTTTTACATTCGATGGCTTCATGAGTTCATCGCTTTACAACTTTCCATTATTTTTTAAGTGTCATGATGATCGACGAGGCACACGAAAGAACATTACATACCGATATACTTTTCGGTCTAGTCAAGGATATCGCTAGGTTTAGAAAGGTCTGGGATTTCTTTTTTATTCACCGAAATCAACTTCGGCCTCTATGGAGAGGGTTTCCTACTAATAAGAATTTAATATACTTCAGGATTTGAAGCTTTTAATTTCTTCTGCTACGCTTGACGCTGAGAAATTCTCCACGTTTTTCGATGACGCTCCGATTTTCAGGATTCCTGGAAGAAGGTTACTATTTTTGTAACGTTTTTAAGTCCTTTTCCAAACAAGAAGTTCACAAATCTCTATTTTATGTCAGGTTTCCCGTCGACATTTTCTACACTCAAGCACCAGAAGCAGATTACTTAGACGCTGTAATGGTCACTGTGATGCAAATTCATCTTACCCAACCCCTTCCTGGTGACATCTTGGTATTTCTTACAGGTAATGGTTTTACTTCTGTTTGAGGAATTCTTATTGATCCACTTTCGGTTCCTTGATACCTGCTTTAGTCTTTTCTTCTTTTTTTTTGGGTTTTCACACCTTTCATTTTTCATAGGTCAGGAAGAAATTGAATCTGTGCAGGAAGCAATACTAGAAAAGACGAAGGCATTGGGAAGCAAGATTAAAGAACTCATTCCACTCCCAATCTATGCAAATCTACCTTCTGATTTGCAAGCTAAGATATTTGATCCAACACCCCCAAACGCTAGAAAAGTGTGTAGGTTTACAACTCTCTGTTTTTCCGACGTACTTTTTTTGGAGTTTTCTTTCGTTAATCTCAATTTAATTTATTTTTCGATGGTTTAACACTTATAATGCATAAGAAACATTGAAAAGACGATATAGCTGTGCATCACTTCTTATATCAAAGGCCAGAGTAAATCAATATTTAGATTGGCCTCGTCATTCACTATTCTGCTGTGGCATAATACGACGATGAACGTGGTCGTAATGTGAACATTCTCGTGTAAGCGTGAGGCCTGAGCGTCCACGTCAATTCATCTCGTTTGTCACTAGTATTTAAAGTTTAACACTGAGAGTCCGACATGAATCGGTTCCCACTTGGTGGTGAGGGCAGATTAGGGTGGCGGAGGGTGGCATCGTTTAATAACTTGTTTCCTTCAAAGTTGTTAATTTTTCCAAGCAGAGGTTTTATGCTGTGCTTATTCTATTCAATCGATAGTTTTTCATTGAAAACCGATGTGCTTGAATAAATGGATGGCCCGTGTTCATTGGTTATACGGACCCAAGCATAATTTCCACTTGTTTCTCTCTTGCCAATCGTTGTCCATGGTGGCGGTCTGCTTCGAATATGTTGACGTCTGCGAGACCCATTTCATAGCCAGAAATCGTTGCTATCTGGGAGTTCAGATGGCTAACGTCAGCCACGAACATGTCCGCCTATCGTTTGGCTTTGCATTCTCTTCGAGTTCACTCTAATGGGCTTTTCGTCCATCTGTTATTTGTTCTTTTTATTATGTGGCCGACTATCTTTGTTTCGGCACAGGCGTTTTTTCTCCTGGATCCCGAAGATGGGATAGAGTTCGAAGATGCGAGCTGCGCATTCCCGCTAGATGTTGTGAGTGCCGGGCAAATTTAAGAAGACATCGTTCAAGCGATCTGTGAGTGGTAAGCTGCATTCATGACGTGGTTGACGTATCAGCTCACATCTCTGCTGTTCAACAGAACGCTAAGAGGGCTGTTGAATCGAAAAGGTGAGCGCGGAGTTTAGGGTTTGTTAGTTGGTCAGGGGCTTCTGTGAGTCGTCCGAATGCAGACCACACTGTTCTCCTTCTCCTGTTTAATTCCTCCTTCATGTTGTTTTTTAATGTTCATTGAACGTCCAGCGTACACTTACGACGTGGTATTTGTTATCAAAGAACCACCCAGTTCGATTTGTTTGCCTTCGCACCATGGATGCTTGATGAACTGGGCCTTCGCCCTATTCATGCGTGGTCAAGTCTCCCTTCCAGCTTCGTTGAGTTCATTGAGCATCGTCTCTACTGGATTGGTACTCCTCGAAAAGATGAGGACGTCATCCGCTAAACGAAGATTTGATAGGAATTTTTCCATTAAGACATGTGCCGTTCTGGTCGCAATCGACTGGCTTCTTTATCCATTGCAGTGCGGGAGGTAAAAAAGGGCAACCTTCCTGGGCAGGACGACATGCGCGGAGTCCTCCGCTGGTTTGGAATTTTGTCTTCCTGAAGGAAAGATGTGGGTTGCGAGAACTACGTGCAATTTGTGGCCACCACTTCTAAAGAAATCGTCGATGATATTATCAAGTCCTGGAGCTGTGCCTTTCTTCATGCTTTTTATTACAGTTCGAACTTCAGAGGGTAGAATCCCAGTCGGTGCTTCATCTGCGTGGAATTCGAAGTCCGAGACGGGGGATTGTGGAGTGGGAAAACGTATAGGACTTTTCCGTTATCAGTTGCTTTTCATGGCGGAATATAGTGTTGGTTCCATCTTCGTTCATCACGGTGAATAGCGGAACATGATAGTTGCAAAGATTCTGACTGGACTTCTTCAAACTGTATCGTTTTTTGTACGGCTTCCAATAACTTCTTGTGCCTATTCTGATTTAAATCCTCCTGTATTGACCTTCTGCGACTGGCATTTATTATCAGCCGTTTTAGGTGTGCTGCAGTAGGATCAAGCTTTCGTTTCCTTCTTTCAACTCTTTAGAGATAATCGTGGTGAAGTCTGGATTACTTCATCGTTTTCTTCCTCAGAAATCGCGAGGTTGTTCAACAGCATACGTTTACTTCCACACAATAGCACACATGCAACACAACCGTAGCTGACGTTTCGGCAGAATCGCCTTCTTCAGAAGCTACGGTTGTGTTGCATGTGTGTTATTCTATGGAAGTAAACGTATGCTGTTGAACAACCTCGCGATTGCTGAGAAAGAAAACGACGAATTTACAATCCAATGCCGAGGTTAATAGAAAGTCGATCCTGGGATCCGGATTTCTTGTTTGAGGGACTGAAGCGAGTTGAACACTTGTTTTAAGTTCATCGACAAGCTGCATATAGTTTTCGTTCGGGTCTTCATTTATCGACCAGTAATATGAGGGGGAGGATTTTATTGAGAACGTTCTCGTCATGCAACATTTGTTTCGTTTTTCTTCGGCAGTGGCAGGAATTCTTTCCCAGCTTATAGCTGAATCGATTCTTCGCACGTAGAAGGCGGCGATCAGACTCTGTTCGCAGTCTAGGTACCACTGAGGTGTCAAAGAGACATCACTTTCTGTTCGTGAGAATATGATCGATCTCCGCATTAATTGTGCTGTTAGGAAACTCCCACGTCAATTGGCGTTTTTCTATCTTCTTGAAAAAATGGATTTCTATGGAAGAGATGTGCTGCGTGCAGGATTCTACAAGACGGTTTCCATTATCATTTCGTCCTATTGTTCCGGATTTCCCTTCCCAGTATTCATATTAGTTGGACGTTCCTAATCTAGCGTTGATGTCTCCAGCAACGAAGTTTTAGGACTTCTATAGAAGAACGAGAGGGAGAAAGGTCTTGTAAAAACTATACTACGAGACGACTATAATAAATAAAGAAGAAAAACTCTGGGCGTTGAGCACTCCATGAGGGATGCGCCATGCATTCGACTTCATTAGGTATCGTTTGGAGGTGATTGAATGCATATCTGGCCTTTACAATGGGTGGCCGCGGTGGCCTACCGATGTATGGAGCCAGTACCGCTATCCAGGTCTGATACCAATTTTCCGTCCCCGGAGAGATGGAAGGCTTGGTGGGCCATGGGCGCGGTGATCGACTCCACGTGTGTGTTGCTGGGCGTCTCCGACGACTTCGCCACACGCCCCCTTTCGAGACGACTATACGTATATATATATATATATATATATATATATATATATATATATATATATATATGTACAAATATATGTATATGCATATATATATATATACATATATATATATATATATATATATATATATACATATATTAAACCAATGCCAGGATGCACCATCTTCCTGGTCTCAAATTAGTCGCATGGTGAGAATCTTCCCCTGATCCACAAAGGCTGCGAATATCTGAGGTGTTGAAGACCTGGAGCATACTTTTGCCAGGTTGACCTCGGGATTCCAGTGAATCGTAATGGGTCAAAACTCCGAGAAATGGAGATTATGCTGAGGCCCGCACAACAATATATATATATATTATATATATATATATATATATATATATATATATATATGTACGTATGTATATATGTGTCAAGTTACTACCGAAGACAACGAAATCTGCTAATGAGAAGAGTGTATATGATTCGTTCCCTGATGACAACTCAGCCGGTATGAGTTGATCACAATTCGCTACATATACATCGAAAGATTTTTGTCGTGCCCTAGTTATTAAGGACTTTTAAAAAAGCAAGTTATGTGAAACAAAGTATGGAATTGATTGGCGCGTCAGGACTCTGTAGCGCGGAAATTAAGAAAAGTTGTCGCAGTCAGTGTATACGCAGCATGTTACAGTGTGATAGCTTTTTCTCATTAGTGAAGGATAATGATCGTTGGCGGAGCTTGTATCACTCTATTGGACCTATTATGGATCATAATATTTTTACTCTTGATAACTCGTTACGATTTATTTCTTGAGAGCAAGAGATGTGGATGTATGGCTTTATGGAAGTGCGCTTATCTTAATTATATCATGAACTCCCGATGTAGTTCTGAATCCAAACCTTTGTCAACCAGTGAAGAGTTTTACGATATATCCAAAATTTCAGTGGTCTATTCCGAAAGATAAACAAATTTTATGGCAAAATTTGCAGCAACGTCTATTTTCTAGAAGTGGTGCAACGGTCTTTCGGATTTTCATCGGCGAAATTTATCTTTATGCAGTTTCATTAACACCAGTAGAATTTAATTTTGCAACAATCGTTGTAATTCATTCAGCTAAGTCATATTAATTAGGTGATTCTCGCTACAAACATTGCTGAGACATCAGTCACCATTGATGGGATTTGCTATGTAATTGATCCGGGCTTCGCGAAGCAGAATTCCTTCGATGCGAGGAGTGGAGTGGAGCATCTGCACGTGGTCACAATTTCCAAGGTCTTATTTATTATTTTATTTGGTGGCTTACTTCAAAGTTTGTGTTCATGACATTATTTTTGTTATTCCGTGGTAAACTGTGTCATCTACTTGAAAATTACTGATAAACTGAGAGTAGATTTCGTACAGAATAAGAAAGCGGTTAACGTATCTTTACCCTGTAATGTTGTTCCGTTCGCTAAGCTGACAGAGCCGTCCATTTCTTGATCCTGTATTCGTTTACCCTGATTTCTCAGCAAAAGATGGATAAAGATGTTTTGTATATCGGTTAGTATCGGCATGTGATATAGATTCGAGCAGTTAGTGGTATTTCCTACGCGGATTTATAGTTCGAATGCGAATATGGCGAATAATGTAGGTGAGATTTCTCAACACTCACCTTTAATATATGTACTACTTTGTTTTAGGCTTCGGCTAACCAAAGAGCAGGTCGTGCAGGGCGAACGGGTCCAGGGAAGTGTTTTCGTCTTTACACCGCATGGGCATACAAACATGAGCTAGAAGATCAGCCTATACCTGAGGTTTGATGTGTTCACCGTGTTTTTTTTTGACTTTTTTCTTAACAAGTTATCGCTTCACCCACTCTTTTAGATTCAACGGACGAATCTTAGCAATGTGGTCTTGATGCTAAAGTCACTGGGTATTCATGACCTAGTACATTTTGACTTTTTAGATCCTCCTCCTCAGGAAACTCTGGTGATTGCTTTGGAGCAACTTTATGCACTAGGAGCACTTAACCACCGAGGAGAATTAACGAAGCTAGGACGACGAATGGCTGAGTTTCCTTGTGATCCTTGCATGAGCAAAATGATCATTGCTAGTGAGAAGTGAGTGCATTTATGCCTATGTGACTGGCCATCGTGGCTCACTATTTTCAACTGAAGCGTTTTTTAGGTATAGTTGTTCCGAAGAAATTGTAACTATTTGCGCAATGCTGTCTTGTAATGCTGCTGTATTTTATAGGTATGAAGTTTTTTTCCCCTATGTCAAACTATTTTGAGTTTCCATCTTATCTGCAATGATACGATTCTTCGACATTTAGACCAAAAGCCATGATTATTCACGCTGATGCAGCAAGAAAAGCATTTTGGAGCCAAGCTGGAGACCATATCACACTCTTAAATGTTTACAATAAATGGAAAGAGACTAATTATTCACAACAATGGTTTGCCTTATGCCATATTTTTTTTCTAACCATCATTGTAGTTTCACTTACATGGATATTTGGATGGCCCGTCCTCACTGGCCTAACTGGTTGTGGAGGTCCCAGCAAAATTTCCATTTTCTCGGAGTTTTGCTAGTTTAGCTGTTGTGGTTCCTTGGAGTTTCGAGGTCAGCCTAGCCAAAGTCTGCCGCAGGTCGTCACAACCACAGGTAGTCGCCGCTCTTGTAGGTCAGAGGGAGATTGCCACCATCCATGCGACTGGTTTGATAGTAGTACGGTGGTGGATCCTGGTATTGGTTTACTCTTAGCTACGTTTCTCGACGGAAACGCCGGACCCCCTTCTTATTAGGGAGACTGCTGGAGCATTGAATCCTGCACTGTACATCGCAACCCGACACCCAGGAACACCTCCCAGCCACGATGAGGCGATGAACCGTTGGGATGTGTTGTAGTTTTTTTATGCATGGATTTTAACTTCTTAAACGGTATCGAGTAGTTGTTCTCAGACCATTGATTTGTTGGAAGATTTTGGTTTAAATTAGAGCGATAATGCAATACAATATTCCTAGTTACGAATGCAATAAGGCAGCGAAATGTAATTTATGGATCCAATTTCTTTTCAGGTGCATGGAGAACTTTGTGCAGCATCGTACAATGAAGAAAGCCAGAGACATACGTGATCAGCTTGAAGGACTTCTTGAGCGAGTAGAAATTGAACCGGTCCTTTTTTTTAGCGTATTTCTGTTAAGTCATTATCAAATAATAACTCCCAAAAATCGATTCTTCTTTTTGGTTCGTCTACTATTCTTTACTACTGTTGATCAAAGGTTGAGATGAATTAAGGATGTTTATAAAGGCTCAGATACTAAATTCCTTACAGAAATCAAATCCATGTACGATTGCCATACGAAAGGCCATTACTGCCGGCTATTTCTACAATTGCTCAAAGCTTGATAATTCTGGTAAGCTGAACTCATTATTCCGTTTTATCACTTTGTCGTGTTGACGTTTATAATTGTCTGCATAAGCATGAATTCCTATAGTTTTTGAGGAAATACGAATGTCTGGTGCCTTTTCACCATGTTAAAAAAGACTATGCTACTTTATATAATAGTCTTTTCTACAATGTCTGTATATGATATATCCATATTGACTTATTTTATATTCATGTTATGGTATCGATCTCACGTGATTTACTTTATACATACTTGGATGCTTGGATGGCCCGTCCTCACTGGTTGTGCAGGTCCTAGCAAAATTTCCACTTTCTCGGAGTTTTGCTGGTTTAGCTGTTGTGGTTCCCTGGAGTCCCAAATTCAACCTAGCCAAAGTCTGCCCCCAGGTCGTCACCACCACAGGCACTCGCCGCTGTTGTGGAGAAGTTTTCCATCACGTGACTAGTTTGATGCCAGGACGGTGGTGGATCCTGGTAGTGGTATACTCTTAGTTCTGCTTCCTGATGGAAACGTGGGACTCCTCAGCTTGGGATGCACTGCCTGCGGCGATAAATTCCCCCGGTGTACATCGCAGCCCCCACACCCATAAACACCTCCTAGTCACGATGAGGCGGTAAACCGTTCGGAGGGTAATACTTTGTACACCACTTTATCGTATATGTACACATATCAAGTTTTATTTTTGTTTGCCCTTCTCATACATATCTTTAACAGGCCACTACAAGACGGTGAAGCACAAACATACTGTTCATGTACATCCGAATTCTTGTTTGTTCGAAGATTTACCTCGATGGGTTGTTTATTACGAGCTCGTCTTCACAAGCAAGGAATTCATGAGAGAAATAAGCAAAATAGAGAGTTCTTGGTTGTTGGAAGTAGCTCCTCACTACTACAAAGGACGTGAGTTAGAGGATCCCACAAACAAAAAGATGCCTAAACAGAAGGGCAAAACTGCACAAGAATTGTATACATGACGTGTTGATATTTAATTAATTGCTATATTTCGACTCGGGTTTTTGAGGAGGATATTTTTGATAACGATTAAAAATAGCCCTCAAATTTGCAGTTGTATGGTTCATCCTGTTTGTGAGTCGTATGTTATTAATGTCCATATTGCCACTTTATGCTGTTGTTAATCATTGTTGACATTGAAATGAATGTTTGTTATTTATTACAATTCAGAGAACTTTTTTTTGTACAAAAAGAAACAGTACTGCTTAGCATTTTATGGAATTCAGAATTGGAATAGGGAAAGACACAGTCTGTTCTATACATCAGGCTTAAAGCGGTTTCATACACAATTTGTCCGACTTTTAAGGAAAGTCAGAATCACATTGTCACTAAGTGAGACTGTTTTTGATAGTGGTTGTGCCGTCATTTCCCTAATGTGGCAGCTCACTTCGCACCATTGTCCATCGACGTGAGCGTGGACTCGTATACTGTGTTCATCTTCTTCCCCTCTTTACTATGACGGATGCCATAGAGGAAATAAATTGCGAGGCCTATAGACATCCAGACGATGAACCGAATCCATGTCAGGTAATCTAGATACGACATCATGAATACATTAATGAGAAGTCCTAGGCTTGGAATGAAAGGGACGAGTGGCACTCGGAAGCTTAGTTTTAAGGAATTTTGTTCGTGGCCACATATAAAAAGGAATGCCGCAACTGTCAAAAGACCGCTGAGTCCGAACGAAATATAGTAGGCAACTGCTGAGGACATTCCTGAGATATGGAATGATTCTGTGTATAAAATCGCTTTGCGGGACATGCAGTTCATTATTGTAATAAGGGGAAAGAGGAAGTTATGAGCAAACTATTATCGAATTTGGTACTCACCAAGTCGTACAGTGAATGCAAGCCAAAAATATCCCAATACTAGAGTGACGACTGCTATGCAGATTGTTCTCCCTTGTGGTAGACTCTTCCAGAAGTTGCGAAACGGAACCCATGCCTTAAGTCTCCCACCTAAATCAGTAGAATACACTGCACTGCTCGTTTATATGTAGAACCTAGGGAAAATATAGTGAACTTGTCCTGTGATCCATGAATGTGTTAACTTCAAACAAGTTCGGACACAATTCTAATATGATAACTATAAGAATGCTGCAATATGAGCAAAATTCGGAATCTCAGTTGGGTTTCAAACCTGTGACTACCTTTACCGAAGGCTCACGTGCTATCCACCAAAAAACCGAGGTCATAGCTTTGCCTTTCTCTCGATCAGTTTTTTGAACCCTAACGGTGCCTAACTGTCGACGGAAATGATATGAGGAGCACAAATCGGCACTGAACCCTGTTTTTGTTGAAGCTGCAGTCGAAATCACAATGTTTTTACTATTGTTTACTTCCTATTCTTTTTTCCAAACGCGACTGAGAGAAAGGCAAAGCAAGCACCAATATTGGTACGGTGCACGTTAGCCATCGATAATAGTCGCGGGTTTACAGCCGTGCTTTCCGAGTTTTGCTCATATTTGAGTAATCTTGTGGTTGTACTTTACATAATGCCTTGCTATGAAAAAAAAAGAATGGGCAGTAGATGAAAGTTAAAACATCCCAACATGTTACATCTTAGATTTTGGCATTCTTTGAAGCATTAAAGTAAGAATATTTAACTTGGCTTCACTGACCGTAGACGCTTCAACCTTTTCAGATCTTTCTTAGATGATAGAATGACAGATGTGATTGTGATTGTGAAGAAAACAAAAACCTTTCGTCATTACAGGATCTAGGTATTTTTTGTGTCATACACTACATGGCGGCTTTTTCAAGAAAAAGGATGACAGGTACGGTTGAAAAAGTTACCGTTGTCAAGCCTCTCGGGATTCTCATCTATGGGTGCAGCTTGATGTCGAAGAATCAACACACATGCAGATACCATTGAGTAAGCGAGGAGAGTACCAATTGAAAGGAATTCAATAAGAGCCGTTAAGTCAAACACCAAAGCAACAGTAGCATTTAGAATTGTGAACACGACAATAGCAATCAATGGAACCTAAGAAATTGGAAGTAAATATACCACGGTACACAAAGTACATCACCGTTTATGACTTCAGAGGGACTGTACTGGTATCATCAGAACTACTCACCTGCGAAAATTTGCTAATTCGTGCAAAACATGAGAAAATCAATCCATCTTCTGCCATTGCATACACACAACGTGGGAGAGCAAAAGCGCCACTCACCTGAACACATACCGTAACGCCTGACCAGAAACTTTGCAGGCAGCATTTTTTTAGAGATGATTTGACGTCTGGTATGCCACTACATAACGACATGACTCGAGATTATATAGAGTGACATAATAATGTAAAGTACCGAAGTAATGTATTAATATGATATCGCAATGTCGTAATAGGGTCTTGGGGAGGGATAGCTTGGTGGTTAGTGATGGCGTGTGATGCAGTCAATCATGAAGCAAAATACGCTAGTTCGATCCAAGACCTAACGCTCTTCTCCAGTCCACATGGGAACCACTTAGCTCGGCCATCTCCAAGATTGCAAGTAGAATCGACTCGACCAGCATTCTACGACATTCTTAAAGAATACGAAATCCTAAAGCAGCAGATGAAGCAATACGTGGAATGTTCGAAGACCATTGCGGATGATGAGTGCGAGGAAAATGAATCGAATGCAAGAAGTGCTGGGATACCCACCATAGGTATGATGAGGCTGATCCATAATAGTAATAACTAAAGTAAATAGTACATGGTTGAGGCGGAAAAATAAACGTACAACTCTTTAAATGTTATTTAGGTAATTTATCCATTATTACACGCGACACTACATTTATCATTTTGTGAATTCCAGTATTTCTTGCAGATGATTCCTCTTTCCTCATCCACCATCCATGAAAGTGTCCAAACTTTTTCGCCCGTGTGGGTTCGGCTGTCACTTGAGGACTTTCCTCTTGTCATGAATGCTGTCGAATGCTACTCGAGTCGATTCTCCCTGGACTCCTGAGATAACCGTGCAACAAAGACCAACGTGAATTTTGGACGGAATGAACCTGTCTCAGACAGGTCTGGTACCAATCCCCAACACCGGGGGAAAGAGAGGCTTAGAGGGTCCGGCGCAGGATCAAACCCTCAACTTCGGCGCGTTGGGCCAACCGTCAATGAAAGGTATAGCTAACAACCATGCTACCTTCTCCTTTCTGGTAGTTACATTCCAATTTACTTTTATAAAACTGCCGACCTGTGAAGGATTTAAACTTTTCAGTTCCAAAAATCAACTTTTAAACCAGAAGTCTGTGCACAGTCTGAAAATCTATTTTTGTCTAGTAATTGTGTATCTCGTAATTTCCAAGAATGTGATATATATATATATATATATATATATATATATATATAATGTACCTAGTATTCTGCAAACAAACGCAACGACTAACGAAGCTAGTTAATCTCATAAGCTCCTGCACAACAGTAACTGGAATAGAATTGGAATATAGTCTGTTGATGGGCTTTCATTTTTGTAAATCAGTGAGATGTACAACCAAAATGATGGTAAGGTATGAGCAAAATTCGAACTCCAGGTGAGCGTCGAGTCCCGCGATTACCGTTTCCGAGGGTTAACAAGTTATCTATCACACCGACGGAGGCGCAAAACTTTGGCTTTCTTTCTCAACCAGTGTTCTACTCCACCGATGTGATCAGCAATCACCAATCAACGAGGATGATCTTCGGAGCACAAACGGCCATTAGACCCAGGCAAACCAAGGGCGTTAATGGTGCAGTAGATAGCATAGTATATAACATGTGAGCACACGGAAAAGGTAATCGCGGATCCAAAGCTCAACTGTCGTTCCGGGTTTTTCTTATATCTCAACATCACCAGTCAGCGGGATTGATCTGAGGAGCACAAATCGGCATTAAACCCAGTTAAGCTAAGGCTGCAGTCGAAATCACAACGTTAACCTTCTATTTTTCGCCGCTGACGGGTGATTGTTGATGGCACCGTTAGGTAGGAAAAACTAGCTGAGAGAAACGTAGAGCAATGGCCTTCGTGATGCACTGTGTAGTGCGAGAAGCTCGAGAAAGGGAAACCGTGGTTCGATCTAGCCAGGGGGTCCAAGTTGGTCTCAACATCGCTGTACTTGTAACATGAGGTTGTTATAAAATCTTTTACTTGGCTAACGTGTCGGCGCTTTCCTCCCAACAGTTTGCCGCCTCATCGTAACTGGGAGGTGTTTGTGGATGTCGGGATGCGATGTATAGCGGGGTGGTTCACCCCCTGGCATCTCCCAAGGTAAGAAAGAGCCCGGCGTTTCCTTCAGGAAGCCCAGTTGAGAGTAAACCAAACCAGGATCCGTCACCGTCCTGGTACCAAACGAGAATTATTACATCGCTTCTAATATGGGTAGGATCATCATCGTGATCATAATAAACATCTGATACAAGGTGCTGTTTGATTAGTTTACTTACTTTACTTTGATACTTTGATACGGTGATTGCTATTATTTTAACATTTTAAATGTGGTTATAGTCACAATTTTAACTTACTATTTACTACCTACTCTTTTTAATGGCAGGGTATATATTGCGAAATATAACTTCAATGATGCTGAGATATTTGCAAAACTCTGGACCGCAGGTGTCTGCGGTGGAGAACGAACGTGCTATTGTCCTTTCCGGGGAGTAACGCGTTCACCACCATACTATGCGGGTCCTTCGTTTCGCCCGTCTCTCAGCTAGTTCTTAAATTTAGAATGTATTTCTTCAGATCAGTCCGGATGGAATTAAACACCGGAAGTTTTCTGTGTACTGTAACATTCTAACACTGTAGTCGTATCCATAACAATAGCATTACAACTGTCTTTAAAGGATGAAGGATAAACCATTCGGCGTCCACCAATCCATGAGTGCACCATGCATTGTTATTGTTATTGATATGGTTCATGAGAAACTCGTGCAACCTTACTAATAAAACAGACTAATAATAATAATGATAATAATAATATTCTTCCCTACAGTTTACCGGCTCATCGTGACTGGAAGGTATTTCTGGGTGTCCGATTGCGATGTGTAGCGTAATGGGGATTCATCCCTCCTGCAGTGTCTCCCAAGCTCAGGAGTCCAGCGTTTTCATCAGGAAGCCCAGCTAAGAGTAAACCAATACAAGGATCCGTCACCGTCCTGGTACCAAACTGGTCGCATGGTGGCAAATCTCCCTCTGATCCACCGGCGACTGCCTGTGGTGGCGACGATCTGGGACAAATCTTGGCCTGGCTGACCTCGGCAGGGACCACAATGGCTAAACCAATAAAACTCTGAAGATTATGCTGAGACCCGCACAACCAGTGAGGACGGGCCATCCAAGTATCCAAGTAAGTCGGCGCTTTTGCCTTCTCCAGGACTGCAATGATTTGAGTGGATCGTCGACAACCGTTCGTGCTCACGATGTGGATCTTCGTAGTTGCATCGAGCCGAATATTCTGGATTACAGCACCGTTATAATGAACTAGCCTCCTTCGGCAGCGCTTTTTTATACAGTAAGGTCGTCGAACTACTTTCATCCATTTCCATCTGTTTTCATGGTGTTAATGCATCCTCAGCAGTCGTCGACGTTTCATTTGCGGGCAAATGGTGAAGCAATACTTTAAAAACATATTTTAACTTATTTGTATGTTTTTATGAACTGTCCTTGTTGAGTTGAAGCGAGATTGGCATAATTTGTCGTTGTTGAAGTTGTTGTTTTTGTTGTTGTTGTTGCTATTGTCACTCTTGGTGGATGGCTGACGTTTCGGCGATTTGGCCTTCCACAGAGCCGCACTGTTAACGAGTGGGCCTCGTATACTTTAGTTAAGCTTCAGCATGGCTAACGAATGGCTGTGGACCGTCGACTACAATCACTGTGGCTCTGAAGAACGTGAAATCACGGAAACGTTAGCCCAGTAAACGATTTGTAACAACCTCGTTAATTGGGACAATCCAAAAAGATATTATTCCTGCAGAAATCGGGTTACAAAAGTATTCTGATTAAACCACGAGTTTTCATCACTTCTATCTCTTCAGTACTGCTAATCGCCGAATGATAGGAGCCTGGTAAAATTCTCGCTTTGCTTCTCTCATGCGTCAGAGTTGCAGAACGAGTTGCACTCCAACAATGATATTAGCATCGCATTAAAGGATAAAGGATAAAGCTCTCGGCGTTGATCAATCTCTGAGGGATGCGGCATGCATTCGACTTCATTGAGCATCGTTTGCAGGGGGATTGAATGCATACCTGGCCTTTACAATGACTCGCGGTGGCCTACCGATGTATCGAGCCAGTGCTGCTACCCAGACACGTCTGGTACCAATTTGCCGACCCGGAGAGATGGAACGGTTGGTGGGCCATGGGCGCGGGGATCGATTCCACGTGTGTGTCGTAGTGGCGCTTCCAACCACTGCGCCACACGCGCCCTTCCGCATCAAGTTCGACAATAATAGTTTTAATAAAGAAGTTTAGTCCTCCCAACGGTCTACCGTCTCATCGTGGTAGGGAGGTGTTCCTGGGTGTCGGACTGCGAGGTACAGGGCGGAGGGATTCATCTCCCTGGCAAGGTCTCCTAAGCTGAGAAGGAGTCCGGCCTTTCTATCGGGAAGCCTAGCTAACAATAAACTAATGCCAGGATCCACCACCTTCCTGGTATCAAAGTCGCATGGTTGCAAATCTCCCTCTGGTCCACAAGAGCTGTGCCCTGTCTGTGGTGGTGAAGAAGACCTGAGGCAGACTTTGGCCAGGCTGACCTCGGGATTCCAGTGAACCACAATGGCTTAACGAGCAAATCTCCGAAAAGTGATGATTATGATGGAGCCCGCACAACCAGTGAGGACGGGCCTTTCAAGTATCAAGTCAAGTAAGTAAAGAAGTTTAGCTGACCAGGTTGTTGAGCATTCCAGCAAGTGCTCCAATTGTGATGACGTATTTGGCGATAGTTGCTCCTTTTAATTCAAATGCGGCTGAGAATGCAGCATCCGAACTTACCTAAAAAATTCAGTTTTAGAAGATAAGGGAGGGGTTCATTGAATGAGAAAGGGCAGTTTAGGGGAAATCAGAAATGGGAAGTAGGTGGGTTAGGAAAGAGAGTGAGCAACGGTCCAAATAGAGCACCATTCACATGGATTCTACTTTACATATATAATGCAATGAATTAAGCGGGTATGATATCTTTTTCGAAAAATGTGAAGTAGAAAGTCTGGCTCGATGTCGGATGTGCCTTAAACGTCACTTTGGCACTCCATGAACGTTGTGCAGAACCTTTGAGTGTCAGCCGACATCGCAGTTGTACGGCAGAGCTCCGAAAGTCCTGCCGAGAAGAACAAGGAGTATGAAAATATGCGGTTTTTATTCATGAACTTCTTGAGAAGTCCAAAAGCGGCCTCTTTTTCTTTCTATCGCTTACTATGTTACTCCTCCAATTCGTTATGCAGGTCTATTGAACAGCCTAGATATACGATTATATGGTCTTTGTGATAAAAAAAAAGTTGCCTAGACCAACCACGTTTCGTTTTCCATTTCAGGAATGCTTTTTTATTGAGAAGATCTATTCCAGTATGCCCTTTTTCTGATTCAATGAGCTCATCATTTTACCAGAACTCTCCCGCTTACCAATACTAGACGAAAGATGGTGGTGTTGTTGGAAGTACGACGAGCTGATGAGACTTTCCCGCAAAATCATAGGCCCCTTTTTTCACAGAGGACTGTATTATCACAAGAATGTGTCGTTGAACCTCTTGTTGACATGGTGCGGTGTAATAATGCGCAACGAAGGAGCATACTAAGCCATATAATAAAGATAACTTCGATTACTGTTTTGTCTGATGATCTTCTAGTGGCTTGGATCTTTCATACTGTAATAGCGCAATGCCAGCTGAATTTTTCCACAAATGCTTTTATCAACAAATCTCATGTACTATACGTAGTTATTAGCTCATCGCTGTCTGATAGCTTTCAGATTGTTCTCGATCACAAACGAACTGCGAAGTAAACAATTTAGGTTGACTTTACTTCAAGTGTTCTTTGGTTCTGTAATTAAGGTGTTGAGCTAGAATATGATATCGTGTTGATTCTGTTCACAGAAAACCTCTTTAACAGAAATTTAAGCCTTTGTTGACTTATCTATCCTGAAATTTAGGAATAAAACATAGGGCATTCGGCGAACATCATTCCTTCAGGGATGCTCCATTCATTCGACTTCACTAAGCATCATTGGAGGTTCATTGAATACATATCTGGCTCATATAATGACTAACGGTGGCCTACCGATGTGTCAACTAACAGCTGCTATACTCCCAGCAGACAAATCAGGTATCAATTTGCCGACCTCGGGGCTGGTAAGCCCGGATGGCTGGATTGAACTAGAGACCACGTGTGTATTTCAGCGCACCTCTAACCACTGCGCTACACGTGCTCTGCTCAGAAATATACATCATAGATTTGGAAATTCCTGGTGAGAAGCTGATGAATCTGTCCTTGATCTTTCTTAGTATGCTATTCGTCTTCTAACAAGGCTTCATTTTCAATGTCTTCATTCTATTTAACACTCTTTCCCTTATAGGCAGTGGTAATTAGGAATCCAAACACAAATTTAAGCAAAAATAAAATATCCCAAGAATTTTAGTTGAGAAGGAGCATAAAAATTAAAAAGTGAAAGGAAGAATACGTGTTTATTATTCATGCCGAGGTTCAAGAAAGGTCGGTTTTGGAAATATTGTTACGCTTTCTGCTACCTGGTAATGATGCCGACTGCAGCAGGATGGCCTGCCCAGAGAAAAGCAAGTTATTGTCAACGAGCAATCACAACAACAGCAACGGTCCTGCATAAAATAGCATTGTCGGGAGAGGTTGCCTCATTCGAGCGGTGCTCCCCACTGGACTTGAACCGGATGCGGTCCCGAAGGTCCAGATCGGAACATGGAACAGCTGTGGACAACCGAGTTGTCAATCCAGTTCTGAGGAAGCGAAGGCGCAGAAGCGTTAACCGAATAACATTTTTTATCAACCTCGTGGAGGTTCAGGGAAAGTCGATCTTCAAAAAACTAAAGAATCAAAAAGTGTCTTAGAAAGTTTTCTATACCACATTCGTGTCAGCTCGTTCACGTAGAGAATCGTTAAGAATGGAGTAATTGTTTTACATACCTGCTCATACGGAATCATCAATGTGAGAGCAGAGCACATCATGATGTAAAGAAATGTGACCAGTGACAAGCATCCAAACGTCGCTATTGGAATGGTTCGCTTAGGATCTGAATTTTCCCATGAAAACCTTTACATATGGGTGGAATGTGAATACACCGATGTATTTTTCTTTTCCAGTTTCTTTTACGCGATTTCAAAAATAATTCATTTCAAACCTAGAAATTCATTAGCCGTAATGAATCTGTATCATCTGTAACCCGACGAATCGTTGTCGCTATCTGTAACGCTGCCATCTTCCCAGTTGTGCGTAAGGACTGCTCAGTAGGCTAATCATTCTCAACGAGTGTGGAAATCATCATCATCATTACCACTGTAGTATTATTGTTTTGGTGAACTCCTTGGAAGATACCATAGGAATGGAGTTGGCTGCGTTGATGTTCCTACCAGCTTTCCCATGAAGATCGAATCCTTTCTTGAAAAACTAGTGATCGAAGTTGATTACTCGACGATCAACGGGACAACAGGTGATCTATGAGTAGCTCACTGGACTATGACATGGGGTTAGTGGTAGTAAGGGGTAGCGCGTACTCCCCACGTAGTAAACGTTAGGATAAATTTTGGGAGGCGACTCAAGTCATTTGTCTGCAATTGTATTGGAAGGTTTTAGGCAAGCGGCTATGCAAAATAGGAAAAAAGCACTGCGAGGTCATGTTACGTCTACGTGAAGGAAATGTGTAATAACCCATATTTATCAACTTATTCAACTAGTGGAAGCGCAATGTATTGTAGGGATTAATCGACTTGAGACACTTATATGATGACATTTTTAGGATAATTCTAGAAAAATAGTGATAAATAAACAATGATTTACTAGTAGTTTAATTTTGTATACTTTTCGCCTCTTCGCCAGCAGTGGCCAGAATTTCGAAACCGATGAACGCGAAGAAGCATGTGGCTGCACCTGACACTGTTCCACCAAGACCAAATGGGAAAAAATCTTAAGAAACTAGACTAAGTAGGCAAATATGTCATTGTCATATTTACAAATAGAACTATTCAGAAATATTTGTCATAATCTAAAGCGATTCCTTGGAGAATCGACTAATGTCAGGTTACTTTCTAAGCTGAAAATTAGAGCTGGAAGTTTTCCGTATACCTAGATTTCCCATTTTCATCGGTACCCATCCATAACGAAAAGTTCGCATAAGTTAGACCATAAATCGTAACAAATGCAATCACCTGAAGAAATTCGTTTTATTGAGTGTTCAACATAACGGTTTCGGTGTCCCGAATAGTCATTGCATATTAACTAAAAAGCTCAAAGGCCGTAGTATGGCTTTGTTATGTTGACGTTTGTTGCTGCTGGTGAACATTGAAAATGCCCCAGTGCCATACTTTTTATGAAAAAAAAATGAACATTCGCTTCAACGGGTTTAGGAACACATCGTATATATATATATATATATATATATATATATATATATCTTCTGTTAAGCAAGATTTCCGCTCACAGCTATGTTGAAGATGACGAAGACATTATTCACGTTGGCCGACGACTTCGAACCAAGCGAAACCACAATGGCAACAGCGCAAATCAGCAGGAAAGACATAACGTCGGGATAACGACCAAAGAAACCTTCTTCCTGAATTGGGAGCACATTAATTATTGCCAAATTCTACACGTACTCTTGTTTCAGAGATTTTTCTAGTTGGTTTCTGGGAGTCGTAGTTTTAAATTAGGAAGCCTATTACCCTGAGAAAAAAATTGCGGAGGTGTATAAAAAGCACACGCATTTTAAAGTGATTTTGCAGGTGACACTGGGCATATAACTGTTTGCTATGGTAGTGATATAAAGATTTGGTCACTAAACGGTGTGCCTCGTCGTGTCCCGGTTCGAGAAGGGCCGACTGGGCACATTACGGGAAACGAATAGATATCGTACGGTGGGTCACTTTAGAACTCGATTAAAGGTATAGGTAGTGCAGATGGTAATGACGATATGGATGTACAACACCCAAATACTAGATATTCCACTTGATTTAGTGTTTAGTGGTATTTATTAAAACACCATATGGTGATTTAGTGTTTAGTGGTATTTATTAAAACACCATATGGTGTCAAGTAGTAAGATCCTTTGTGATCCACCGAATATTAAAAGAAAAAGGATAGTGCTTTCGACGTTGATCAATCCCTGAGGGATGCGCCATGCATTTAACTTCATCAAGCACCGTTAGAAGCGACAGAATGCATATCTGGGCCATACAGTGACTTGTGGTTGCCTATTGATGTATCAAGTAGTTGTCGGTGTCTTCCTAGAAAAGTCTGGTACCAATTTGGCGATCCCGAAGAGAAGGAGGGTTTGGTGAGTAGAAGGGAGGAAGGGGAGGACCGATTGTGGAACTTACCGAACTTAGTGAACCGATAGTTTCTAAAGTGAAGTTGCTTATAGCTCCATTTACTAGTGTATCGAAATAAGCTGACCATGATCGTGCCACTGCTACAAAAGAAATTGTTCGTTAATCACGTGGCTTTGCAAAATGGCCTCGCGTATCATTCATCTCAACTTTACACAAACTGATAAGTGCACTTCAAGAACGTTACTGCAGAGTATAGGAGCCTAATCGGCATCTGACACACCTGCGTTTCCTATCATATATTCAAGAATGACTGTCCATCCAATCACGAAAGCCCACAACTCCCCGATTCCCACATAGGTATAGGTATAAGCGCTACCGGCTCTCGGATATCTGTCAGTGTGGAATAAACATTTTAGAGTGAAAACACCTCAGCTAGGAATAAATTCTGCCACTCACCTTGCTCCAAATTCCGCATAACTGAATGCTGACATTAGAGCAGCGAATCCAGCGCATATGAATGAAATAATGATTGAGGGACCCGTCTGACTGTGAACGACAGGACCTGGAGTTCAAATAAAATGCAGCCGCTTTTGTCATGATCTAGTCATAGTTTGATATTTCAACTTGTTCTCATCATGCACATAGTGATGTATCTGTATTTTACTAGGCGGAGAAATCTATCCCTTCCAGCCGCATAGTCGCAGAATTTTTCACAATTAGTTACCTGCAACTCGATGCATGTCATAATTATTAGTCTTATTTTTTTACCTCTTTCAGTTCAGCGCTCATTTTAAAAATACGTGAAAATAAATAGAAACGTCCGATGCCAAAAAACTTCGCACACTAACTTATCACTGTGTAACAAAAAAGAAAAAGACAGGAAGAATACAAACCTGCCAAGACATATATGCCTGCACCAATCATCTGTCCGACGGCTAAGAATGTCACATCAATCACTCCCAGACATCTTTTTAGCGGTGTCTCGAGCATAGAACCACCAGTAAATGTCTTTTTACGAAAGAGCACATTCTTTATATCGACAGCTCTCATATCACCGACGCTTAACTGAAACACGCTTGGGCAGTGTAGAAACTATTGCTTATGAGCAACATTAGGTAGAAAACAGTTTAACGCTCAAGGAAAATAGCTTTGAATTTCTTCTTCCCTATGAACTTGACGATGTCCACTTAAGAGCTGAAAAGAAAGTTATGGTAGAATTTTTTGAAGGTGACCTGGTGCTTCGTACATTCATCGCCATTAGTGACCAGTATTACGACAAAACCAGCTATAATAAACTGCCGATGGGGCGAGCTAAATGAGTGCTGCCGTTCAAAACAATCAGGACCCTGGTTCGATCCTGCCGTGAAGCAGTCAAATATCCCACATCCCTCCATTTTCGGAGTTTTTGTACCAAACTCTCTGAGGTCGATTAACCTCTCCAGTCCATAGAAGTCAAAGAAGAGCAAAAATCATCAATCAACAGCAGAAGTCATGCAGTTCGAATACCTTCGCGGATGACGGATGCTAAGAAGAGAATCGAATGCAAAAAGTGCTGGAATTCAAACATTGCGTCATGTTGAGTCAGACTAGATAAAATATGAAGAAATGTAAAAAAGTATTAAACTATTTCTGTGATAAATGGTTAGTTTGGAAGTTTGGAAGTTCTGGGTCACTCGAAAGCAATTGTATAACCATAACAGATAAGCACAACAACGATGCGGTTAACTCCTGGCTGCTCTGCACTGTTGTATTTCTCACAATTATAAAAGATAACTGTTTAACAAAATTAAGAAACAGCTGAAGCGTATATACTGGCTTATTAAGTATCCGTAGCACCGGATAGGGGTATCACAACATTAAAGGAGGTACCGTGTCTCCTGCTGAATACATCGTAAAATTTACTTAATGTCATCGACCTTCAGGTCCGATGGGTATACAGTCCCCCAATCTTTTGTTAACGAGTGTTCTGCTTCATTCATATTGATTCATTCTATCGAGTTTTACCATCTTGTTCCACAAAGGAGCTATCGTGCGTCCGTGGAATGATTTCAGGCATGTGATTCCAACTGCAAGTTTGTGCTAAAACAGAAAAACTTTGCTTTACAAGAGTAATGAAGGAGAAATGGCATTATGCACAGATTGCCAAGTAAAAATGGCATACATGCTGCTGAGTGGGTGGTTTCAGGTTTTTTACTTCATTACAAACAGGAATGTTAGCGCAAAGTAAGGCATAGACCTTTTTTCTTGAAATGAGATTCAGTCTGTTATACTATTTTCCATCAGTAGACCCACTTTTCTTAGAAGTCCGTTTTAAAAGCATCTTTGAGGAAAGCGGAGAATATCCCTACAATCCACAAACGCCGGCTCCTGGTTGCTATGAGCTTCAGTACATGTTTTCCAAGGTTCAAGAGATAGCTATGTTCATTCAGTATTCAGCTGTGTGTATATAAGTAGATATGTGAAATGTGTATTTATATACATGTCTGTAGGAAAATACATACATACATACATTACACACACACACACACACACACACACACACACACACACACACACACACACACACACAACACACACACACACACACACACACACACACACACACACACACACACACACACACACACACACACACCTATGCACATATACATGAATTGATGTTCTCAAAACATGACGATTAGAGTAGAATAGTACAGTGAAGGGAATGAAAGGAATGCCAGTTTCTTGGGTTCATCTGAAGATTAGTCAACTAAGCATCCAAGCTTTCTAATGTGCAAGAGAGAACAAAAGTTGGGTGGGAAGCATAAGCCAAAAAATGTTTCTCATAACTATGAAACGAATAATGTTCAGAAATAATGCTTTAGAGACATTAAAAAATCAATACTGGTAAAATTTCTGCGGATCTGATCGCTGCGACGGACGCGACATAAGAGAATCACAAAGGTTGAAGAGAGAAAGGGATGTCCACCACGATGTTGGTTTAAAAAAATAGTGCGCGTGATTTGCGTAAAAAGTGGAATGGCCGCTATGAGTTCCACGTGACTTGAATAAATCGTGATAACTGGTTTGTACCCTGTTATCCAAACTGCCAGTGTTGGCGTTTTAGAAAAATCGCGAGCAACCTAAAGATCTGTCCCAGGTGAGACCGAAGTAGTTAGAGTTAAGGGGAGAAAAATTAAAGGGCGAGCATTCTTCAATAGTTAAGCTAACGTAAGGGTGATAAAAGAAACGATGAAAAAGAAGTAACGACATCCAATGTAGAAAAGAGTATGGACCGTGAGTAAGGTGGGTAAGGTGGTTTTATGTGTTATCTAAGTCGCTTTCTACTAGAGTGCGCTTCTTTTCATTAAAGTGATAGGAAGAAGCCAGAGATCCGACCTACGCCAGCAATCCAGGGCCAAGGATGATGCGCTATCTTATTGATCAAGATGTCAGAAGTCAGCTGACCGGAACACGTGATACTCCTGAATAGCAATCATTTGGTTGTATGCGATATCAGGTAAAAAAATCGTCGAAGCTTTCGACTTGAAAGTCAGTAGCGTTCAAGAAGACCTTGAGCAAGTGTATGAGCACTACGTAGCCTACGAAAGAGAAGGCCTGCAAAACAATGATAAGTTAGAGTGATTTAATGAGGTCTTTAAGGTCGCTTGGTGGAATAATTCGATCACCAGTGGGAGAAGACTAAAGTGGGTGAGGGCGTCTATATATTCTTACACATTTTGATAATTTGAAACCAATGTGGATCTTCGTTTGCTGAGAAGGGTTTTTTTTACTTTTATTGTTACAACGACCATACAGTGCAGGTTCTCAAGATTGATTACAAACGGCGTTTGTAGGTTCACAAGCAGTCTCAGCTACCTTGCAACTGGTATTTCTGATTGGCAATGCTTCATAAGGACTTACTGCTACCTAGAATAATTACAAAGGATCGAAGTTTTTTTCTTAAACCTAAATGATTATTCTCCATTGACGTATAGGTAGCTTTGGTTAAAACAGCACAGCCAGTTTATTAAGTAAGAAAACTACTTGACTTCATCTACATAGTACTTTAAAAGGATAAAGGATAAAGCTCTTGGTGTTGATCAATCCCTCAGGGATGCGTCACGCATTCGACTTCATTAATCATCGTTTGGAGGTGATTGAATGCATATCTGGCCTTTACAATAACTTGCGGTGGCCTACCGATGTATTGAGTGTGATGTATAGAGCTAATGCTGCTATCCTTCCAGACAAAAGGCTTGGTGAGCCAAGGGCGCAGGGATCGATTCCCGTGTGTGTTGCAGGGCGTCTCCGACCACTGCGCCACACGCACTCCACATAGTAGTTCAGAACTACTTAAAATAGCAACGATAACATTTTCAACATTTTAGAAATCTAGAAGAAACTCGAACCCATACAGAATTCTCTACTGAATTTCAATGAACGAGCCTCTTTTTTATGTCGGACCACATAAACTCAAGTCAATTAAGGAAGTAGTTAAAATTATAAATTATAAAAAAATTGCCCCGCGTGATCTCGCCCCCTTTACCTTCGTATCGATCGTTGATGGGACGTGGTGCAGTCCAGTCGTCAACCATATGCGACTCTGAGCGGCTGTTCTTCCTCGGTAGAGGACAGATGAAAAAAGCGGTGGGTTTTTCGAGAAGCCGTAGATCCTGTGATTATCGTGCAGATTCTCATCTTTCTGTTTTGCTGTTGAAGCGTTTGATCTGGTAAGTTACATATTTGTGTACCCTTCCAGGCTCTGCAGAAAGTGATTCTGCCGAAATGTCAGCTACGGTTGTGTTGTATGTGTGTTATTGTATGGAAGTAAACGTATGCTGTTTAACAACCTCGCGATTGCCGAGAGAGAAAACGACGAATTAAAAATCGATTTGTAGAGAAAATGCTCTGGACTCGAATCCCTGCAAATGACCTTCGTCAGCTTGAGGACAGTCTGACTCGACCTCATATAGTGAAATTTTTCTAAGTTTAATTGGAATTGATCCCACACTTGTGAGTTTTCGAATAATGAACTATTAAAAGCCTTTACATTCTCAATATTGAAGCATTAAAGGTAGCTCGTCAAAAAAGTAGCACATGGCGATTCCGTCTCTCTAACGGTAGTTCAAGCAAACATTGAGAAGATATGAGAGTTTACCAGATTACTCAACTGTTGTGAATATCAATGTTAAACGTAGTTTAAGCTTTAGAACGGTTGGTTCATTCCGGATGGTCTTCTTATTCCGTGCACTACAGTCGACTGTCAGAGAGTTATGAAATTACTGTCCTCAACGAAACAGCTGGAACACTTGACTTAAATAAAGTATGAAGTCTTCAAAATCATAACAAATTCCGACGTATCAACGACGTTCAAGTGAGATTCTAAAAATAAATCCAAAGCCACCGTGAATTCCATTTCCGTTTTTTCACATCCAGGAAATCGTGTAGGACATTGCTTCGAGTGTAGAATTTTTTCACTGTGCACATGTGAATAGGATTATGAGAAAAGAGCTTTCTACAATTTCTCAAAGAAAATTCTCGAAGAACAGACTGTGGAAGTTGTGAAGGCAGAAAAAGATCATGTGACACCGTCAGTCTGGTACAGAGAAACTCAGCCCACGTTTATTTGCGTTGTGGATCGACAGCTGATCAATATTTATTCATGAAATCGGCGTTTTTATGGACTTTTAAGATCAGCTCCTGGTAGAACTCGTACAAGTGTATTCAAAAAACAGAGAAATGACTATCGGACAAGAGATTGTTACCGTCAAACTTTTTACTTCATTGCAACGAACGAGTATAAGGCTTAAGGTTTAGCTGACAATCTGTTAAGACGCTGTAAATCACTAGCATGCTAGTTATTCTTATGCCACAACCTCATCTCATTCGTTAAATGTCACAAACAGAACTCATTATGGTAATGCAAAAAATATGCATAGAAGTTGTCATCACGTTACATCGTCATACGAAACGAATACACTTAGAACTGAACGAAAATGGATCAAACCATTTGTTTCAAAAAAATATGCTGAAGAAAAAAACTCAGATCTCGAGAGCGGTGAACTTCGAAAGTTGAGAAAGAAAGCCCTATTTTTCACCATTTCTTTTCATCATTTTTTCATTCCTCATGATTATTCCTTGAGAAATAAATTGTTATCAGCGGATAGTCGATATTAACAACAAGCATCCTGTATGAAAGAGTGCTACCGGGTGTGGTTTCCTCACGCGAGCGGTGCTCCACTGAAGATCTGACTCGAAGACGAAAACACCACATCGAGAAGACGAGCGATTATGGACAAGGATTCACATCTTAACTTATTATTTACTGCCTACTCTTTTTAATGGCAGGGTATATTGCGAAACATAACTTCAATGATGCTGAGATATTTGCAAAACTCCGGACCGCAGTTGTCTGCTGTGGGGAACGAAGGCGCTATTGTCCTTTCCGGGGAGTGACACGTTCACCACCACACCATTCAGATCGTTGGCTATGAGAAATATGAAGACGTCAAAACGTTGGCAGAATTAATCTTTTTTATCTACTTTTGTTAGGTTAACAATCCAAGAAGGCTAAAGAAAACTCTCTTTAAATAAGACAACATGTTTAAGAGATTGCGGTGAGCGGCTGCGAATGATGATTTAGCACTAATGGTCAAAGTTGCTCCAGTAATAGTTGACCTGCCTATATTTGAAACATTGGGAATCAGTTTAGTCAGACTTTTGTTTTAGAGTATTTTCATCGAATTAACGTTTTATGAGGAGATGAACGTGATGACATAGTGTCATTCATTTGTTTTTTGGCTAGCTGTTTACCCTTCATTAGAAGTGTCATTCATTTGTTTTTTTGGCTAGCTGTTTACCCTTCATTAGACCTATTGCGATTTTCTTCAAATAGTTCAAGTTTCTCAGTCATTCTTCCTAGACTATTTTCGAGTTCCACTTGCTCTTCCAAGCTCGCTTGGATTCTGCTGCCTCAGGAATTCTTGAGAGCCACGTAGTATTCGAAGTGCTGCACTCGAAAAGAAAAGTACGTGTTTCTGGAACGAGAAAAGCTCACTGGCTAGCTATGGCACATTACGTTAATCAATGGAGAGTACTGGAGTCGTTCGAATTGTTCAGTGATCAACAGGGACTACATTTGATCGCAGGTGTAAGTTCCTGGATGAGTGGTCTAGTATTTGACCAGGACAGGAACGACGTTCTGTGAGCAACAGGCGAAATCGACACAATGGATAGAACTCTACGGCGACATATTCCATCGGAAACAATAGCAGAAAATTTTGGCTCTTCAATTAGTTTATCGAAATGGGAAGTAGGGCAATCGTGCTGATGTTGTTCATCACAAGCACAGTTTCGAGTCCAGGTTCGATCCCGCACTGGGCTCAGCAAGCCTTTCATCCCTCCACGGTCGGAAAATTGGTGTCCGATTTGTTTGGGAAAGGCCAACCCTCTGCATTCCGTCTGGGAACGTCTTAGCACGACTACTCCTGGACTGTAAGAAGAATCGACTCAAACAGCATCCAACTATATCAACAACACAGACGACAATCCTCAAGCAGCAGAAGAACCTACACGAAGAAGTTCGAAGACTTTCGTAAATTGTGGATGTGAGCGAACGAGTAGGATAGAAAAAACGATGAAATCCACGCAGTAGGTGTGAAGGCGGGCGCTTTTTTAAAAAAATATGGAAATCGATAGAGCTAGACAGAAAAAATTCCACGGAGTTATATTTGTTCATCTCGGCAAGCCAACAAGTGTGAACAAAGGAATGATTGAGGAAGAAGTAGACGGTTCAAAACGTATTCGCCTAGTCCAGATAATTCTCAAGGATGAAATGCTTACAATTAAATTCTTCGTTTGTTTAATGAGTGTGGAGAATCAGTGCAGAGAAACAGGAAGCTCGTCGATCTTATCATTGGGACCTTCAATATACTTTTTGATTTTTATTAAGACTAAAAAAGTCTGCACTAGATTTGTTAGAGGTGTAAAGGGTAAAGGATGAAGGTCTCGACGTTGATCAATCTATGAAGGATGCCCCATGCATTTAACCTCATTAAGCATCGTTTGGAGGTGACTGGATGCATATTTGGCCCCTACAATGACTCGCGGTGGCCCACCGATGTATCGAGCCAGTGCTGCTATCCACCCAGACAAGTATGGTACCAATTTGCCGACCCCGGAGGGATGGAAGGCTTGGTGAGCCATGGGCGCTGGAATCGATTCCACGTGTGTTGCACAGCATGGCTGACCACTTCGCCACACACGACCTTTTCACACGCCTTTCGTTGGAGGCACCAGTAGCAAATTAAAACCTGGTGATCACGAGGAGGTGTACATAAGACTGTGCCCTCTATTACGAACACAATTCCGGTTTTGTGTTGAAAAAATTATAAATCTGCTCTCTCAATATGTGTGACAAATAGAACATAAACGTGACAGTCCGCCTTCACGCAGTGGATCTAGTCCACGGGTAGATTATTTTGTACGAGTAAGCCAACACAGCGAATGAATACTATGTTTGCACCTTTCAAGGTCAAATTTCCTAATGACTCACAAGCCCAAACAGACGAAAGGTTTGCTGACCTTGAATTTTCGAAATCGAAGACTGTACCTTGACGACTACGATTGCACAGTGTGACGATGGGTTGGATAAAAAGGAAACCAAAGTGATATGCAAGGTTAGTGGCGTTCTGGCATTCAAAAAACAAAGAAAACGAAAGAAAAAATTCGTGGTGTCGCATAGATCCTAAGATGCTTGATTTAAAAATACTTTACAATGAAGTCGAGTTTATCCAACTGTTTTCTTTCAGCGTCAGAGCACGAGTTCGCGTCCGTGCCGCCTTTTTGATAGTTTTTGGGTTCAATCACTTCCATTAAGTTAAAGAGCTGAAAACTTTTCGGATACCTAGGAAAGCGTTGTCTGTTAACAACTCAAAGGATCGACTTTCTTTGAACCTCGTCGTAAATACTTCATATATTTCTTTATTCGATCTTACAAACTGATCTTGTTGAGCTGATGCGAGATTGGTATAGGTTTTCGTTGTCGTTGTTGTTGTTGTTGGTGTTGTCGGTCGATGGCTGACGTTTCGATGAATTCGCCTTCCTCCGAACGAGGACGTATTTTATGCAAGAATAGTTTAATTATTCGGTGGAAGAAAGAACCAAAGTTCTATTAAAGACCTAACATATAAATAAACGTCACATTGATCAAAAACTACTCACCGTGCTCTTACGAGTGGGACTGCCCGCGTGTTGTTCACGTGGTGTTGCGAGCACGACACACCCCAGGGTCAAAAGGCATTTTGAAATAGTGCACCAGGTCACGTGTGGTAGTGAGGCATTCGTCTTTTCGGTCCAACTTTTGATTTTTGAAATTTATGCAAACGCTTCAAGAGTCTTGCGCTTCTTCGATCCCTGCGCTAGGATCTGGACAGTCACTTCATCGCCATTGTGCTTTTGTACCCTATGTGTATCTAGAGGAGTGCTTTGACGAAGTTCAACTTTTCCAGATAGATGTTCTTTCATGCGGACACAAAACGGCCTGCTCGTTTCCCCAATGTATTCCTCACCGCATGACTTACATGAGATGAAGTGTATTGTACTTGAACTCATGCAATCCCCCGTCTCTCCCGTTAAGACACATCATAGTTTTCTGAGCTGCACAAACGATCGTAGAGGCGATTACGAACTTACTGCGTACGGTATTGAGTGGAAGGTCAATAATCGCTACATAAATTTCAAGACCACTTTTTTCTTAAGCAGCTCTTAGTGGCGTAACTTATTTCATTTGATGTGAAGGTTAGCTTAAAAGGGATTTTACTTAGTTCAAAACGTTATTTTGGGGAACCACCCTAAGCTTTCATCTGACCCGGAGTGGCTTCTGCTTCGTATTCATTGGAAATGGCTATTTTTCGTGCTGAATTTAGCGACACCTTCCTTTCCTCTTCTCCTGTGCACACATTTTCAGCCGTTCGGTACATGTTTTTTGACGAGTGCTTTTTTCATGTGTGAATGATGAGAGAAGAGGTAGTGAACAAGTGTGTTTTTACTACTTGGCTTACGATACAATTTTCTTATATAGCCACTTTCTGAAGGCTTTATTTGGATGTTTAAGAATGGAAGCCAGTTCTCGGCTGGTTTTTCCCGTGTAAATTTTATATACTCTGACTGTTTGCTTAACAATTCAAAGCACTCATCCGTCTCTTCCTGTATGGTGCAGACGATGAAGCAGTCGCCTATGTATCGACAGTACAGTAGGAGTCGGTGAACGAGAACTGGAGCTTCCACCTTAGACATGAAAGTGATGGCAAGCCTTGGTACTAATCACTATCCCATGGCTAACCTTCTAATTTGTGCAAAATATATTCCCAACCACCTAAAGATTGAACAACTAAGGCACTGTTTTAAGAGAGTCATTTAAGAGAGCTTTTATTTTCCTTCCACGTTCTACGAGCAGCTCGAGAATGGCTTGCATTGCGGAGTCAGTCGACACGTTAGTACAAAGTGAAGTAACCACCGAATGACTCCATTACATGCATGCTGTTTGGTTACGCGCACCGTAAGTGATCTAGAAATACTTTGGTGTTAGGCAAATGGGTTGGAATGGATTTCAGCAACTGCGTCAGGATAAGGTTTGGGAACCCCGCTATTCTATATGTTCGCCCCCTCCACCCTATACAATTGCTGATTGGTCGGACCTTAAATGATGAAAGGCCGGTGGGCTCAAGATTATTAGTTAAAATTCCTCAAAGCACTCCTCTAGATACACAAAGAGCACAAAAGCACAATGGCGATGATTTTGAAGTGACTGTTCGGATCCTAGCGCAGGAATCAAAAACATCAACGCGCAAGACTTTTGAGGCGTTTTGGATAAATTTTAAAAATCCAGGGATGAACCGGAAAGATGAATGCCTCACTATCACATGTGACCTGGCGCCTTATTTCGAAATGGTTTTTTGACCCCTGGATTGCTCTCGCTCGCTATGCCACATTAACAACACGCGGGCAGTCCCACTGCTAACAGCGCGGTGTGTTGTTTTTAATCAATATGGTGTTTATTTATATGTTAGATCTTCATTAGTACTTCGGATTTTCCACTTAATAATTAAACTATTCGTGTACAAAATACGTCCAGGCTCTGAGGAACGCGAAATCGCCGGAACGTCAGCCACCGACAAACAACACCAACAGCAACGACAACGGAAATATACCAACGTCTCATCAGCTCAAGAAGACCAGTTTATAAGATCATATAAATAAATGCGTCTATTCAAAGTTATAGCATAAACTTCGTTTTAGAGTTTCTAGAGTGAAATTTGGAAATATATCAATAGAACGGATTTTTAAACAAATTTTCAACGCAGGATAGGAAGCTGACAATGGCCCAACAACGTTAAGGATGAAGAACTCTATGTAAGTTCATTTGAGAGGTGCTACGCTTAAGAAGATTCGACTCGACACGGCTATGAAGACAAATATCGCGAGTATAAACGACTGTGGACCATTGACTGGAATGAACTCGACTCTGAATAAGACGAAGATGTCGAAACGTTTGCCGAGTTATACAACAGCCTTGTGTTAACTTAACCATTCAAGTAATTATTGACTAGTCAAGTCGAGGCTCAAGGATAGGCGGTTTCACCATGAAATGAGACATGCTTCTTTAAGATTTAAAACCTAAATAACTTTATGCTCTGTATAAGTTATATGAGGCCGGTGTGGCCCAGTGATATATTCCGTTTAATACGCGCAAGGCATTGGTTTGACCATACTCTAAGCCAAAAAATTTGCGACTCTAAACTACGCAAAGTCGGAAAATCGGAACCAGAGTTGTGAGGAAAGGGTTAAAATGGGAGAACTGCTTGTGGTGAGCGATGGGAGTGCTCTAGCACAGCTATCTCAGGATATCAGGACCTCAGGGAAATGACTCGACCGGCATTCAGTGACATCCATAAAACCAGATCAAAAAATCTGAAGTCCTAAGGCCGTCGTGGAGTGGAGTGTGGGGTGCCAGAAAACGGAATGAATTCAAGAAGAGCTGGAATCCGCACAACATTTGATGTCGACTGCCGTAAAAAGAAAAAATATATCTCTTGTATGAGTCATATCGCACAGAATATGTTGAATAGATTGTTCCTAGTGATATTTTTCCGTAAAGTCGCAATTTCGCGACATTTTTGTAGGCTCCTTGGACTAAGCAAGGTTAAACACGAGCTTTCAAGAAATATAGGATTAATTACATTGGCTTATTCCTCACAATGCTGCTATGAAGTTCTTCAGGATGCTTAGGAGTTTTTGGAAAATACTGTTCGAAAACTTTGGAAGAAAAGTCTTGAAAAAGGCACCAGTAGTTGTAGAAGGTTGACTGCCTTGAAAAGTAAGACAAATTAAGTCACAGTAGTGATCTCGTCTGTAAAAGTCATACATAACTCATTTGTTTTGCTGTTGTCTTCTCAACGGCGCTAACATTTACCAGCACATCTTTTGTGCTAAGTTGACAGCTCTCCTTCTATAATGTTGTGCCCGGCGTCGTCAGACAAGTTCTATCCTCTACACATCATAATTTAAAAACAAAAAAAAACGTCAGTGAAACGAGTTTCTCAACAGCTAAACTAACGAACTAACTAAAGAAACTACGGCTCCCGAATTTTGAGTCTTCTTGCACAGCGTACACGTGGAATAGAACAGACGATCGCCTATGAGCAGGCTACTATGATTGTTTGCCGCAATTACACATCGAATGCTCTATTCCTAGGAGCTTTTCCTGGCGAAGGTAACGAAGCTAACTAGGAGATATACATAGATGTAGATTTAGCAGTGGTTTATTATAGGTAAGAAGTTACTGATTGTAAAGAAGCAAGCTGTCCACTGAGTCAACGTCCACCAGCACGCTTCCATGCCGTTTTTTATACCTTGAAACATTGAATTGATATTGTGAACTAGTGATCAAGGAAAACCGCCTTACAATCCACAATTTTTTGTAACTTTTATTGAGATATTCTCCAGGTGGACTGTTGTAGTATATCCAGAAATCTCAAGGCACTACATTATGTGACCATTCATCGTTTAATGATCACCTTCGTACTCATCAGCACTTGCATAGTCATCAGATTCTTCGTGGACTGAGAGCGGCAAACATTCCAAATTGCCCTCAATATCTTCAGCTTCTTAATGTACACTCATGAAGTTGAAAGGGAAAGAACAGTGATATATTGGAAGAATTCATCTACCTAGAAAAATCAGGAATATGTAACGGAACAGAGATTCTACTGAATGATGTCGAAATCTTAGTTCAGTAATTTGGGCCATGATATTGTGAAGCTACTAGTTTTTCCGTGGTCATTGCCGTGAAGCACCACGGATTCCTTCTAGAGGCACGGATTTCTAGACATGTCTACATACCTCATGAAACTTTAGCTAGTATAGGAACACTGTTGCTGGATTATGGCATTTTTTGCCGCAAACAAAAGACGGAAAGGCTCCTAAACATTGATAGCTATCAAAGCGAAATGATACAGGAAAGACAGCACAAATAAAAGCCTGAAAACCTGGGAAAAATCAGAACCAAAGAAACAAAACAAATGCACGAAACAAAGCGGAATACTTTGCTGAACCGGCTTTCACTTAATCTCGACGTGAGTAATCAATATATTTTTCTGGATTGCTTAGTTTGCACAGAGTAGTTCTACAACTTTCATTCCTTTCGATGTCTTTTTCTTCTTCAGAGCCGATCATCTGAATCGACGGTCCAAAGTCGTCTGGACTAGCGCTGTGGATCCTTGTTGTCACATCAGGTCGAGCTTCTTGAGTGGAGAACCGATCGAATGAAGTAACTTCACTTGGCGATGCTTTCTTATAAAAAACGGTTATTGGTTGATTGTCAACTGATAGTAATTCTGTTTCATGCAGACATCGACAATTACATAGTGGAGTGATTTTTGGACGACCGTTTCGGACAGCGAATCATGGTCGATTGATGTGACGAACGAAGAACTGTGTTAAAAACAGCATAAGCGTCATTGTTGTGAAAACATGTCGCTGAATGCGAAATGGAAAGAAGATTTACAAAAAAAACATCTACTATGGAATTTAAAGGAGAAACAATTTCGCAGTAAAATAAGCTATGTAAGAAGTTAATCCTCTTCTTAATCAGTGAATCAGACAATTCGAAGTAGTTTTGCGGGATGTGCGAACCACAATAGTTTCAGATGCTGTGGAATTTCCAACCCTTGGTCGTTGGTTCAGCTCTGCTCCAGACAAACCAAACCCTCCATCCCTTCACAATCGGTAAATTGATATCCACAAGGGGTGGCAACCGTCTTTGTGATGAAGACCTGATGACTCTTCATGTAGAGCTATCTCAAGATTCGAGGGAAGACCAACTTGATCAGCATTGAATGAAAACCTCTGATGGACAACGAACCGAATGAAAGAACTACAAGTATTTGCACAATATGTGGTGTTGGTTAGTAGAAATAAACAAAAAAAGAACACAAAAGACAAAATGGTATCGAAAAATGTAAGCAGTTTCTTTCCATTGTAGAAAAAGGCAAGGGTGCTTGTAGTTGGAGGTGTCTTGATACGTACTCGGTTTTTAGTTCTAACAAGCGCCTCTGAATAAACTAGCTCCCATCATACGGGGTCGGAATTGCTACCAGACTTGTCTAGGAGGAGAAAAACATAGAGTTGATAATTCGATGGTAGGTCACCGCAGACCATTGTGTAGGGGCATATATGCATTCAATCACCTCTATGGTGCTGTGAATCAAAACCAGTGCGTAGCGCATCCCTCAGGAACTGACCAATCTCCAACATTTCATCCTTTTCATTTCTTATAGAATGGGAATAACAAGAGAAAAAAATAGAAAGGATCAGTAGAGTATGACATCAATATTACTGTGCGAACTCTATGGCGGACGAAAAACTAGAATGTTGCGGTTATGTTGTATGATTTATGACTTGTGCTGACTAGTTTCGCCTTGTCTGAGCAAGGTCTGGCCACTGAATATTTCTTTGTAAGTGACAAATTGCGATTTACAACAGTTTATTTCGTCAGCATGATAATGCAAGCGCAGAAACACTGCAACATTACCATTCAGAAGTTCTTTTAGGAGTATGCCAGTAACGCAGCTAACCTCAGTGAGCTATTCATTGTTATGTTCTGGTCAAAAACAGCCAGAATTAGCAATATCGTGCCAAGGACGATGAGGACTTCCGTGTCCGCTGTGCTGGTGTAGCCATATGGGTAGCCGTACATTCAACAAGATGGTGGGAATTTTCTAAGTGCTTGTCCCAGCTGCTAAACGATTATTGCTATCAAAAATAACATAGGCTTTTACTATTTATCTCATCTCAGTTGACAAGTGCTCACATCTACTGCATGGATCCCTGTGTTTCTTCAATTTGATTCGTTTGCTCACATCTATATTCGATGAAAGTCTTCGAATTTTTTTATGTGCGTTGTGCTGCAAGTTGAGGATTTTCGTCTTTCTTGTGAATTTCACTGAATTCAGATCGAGTTGCTTCTGCTTGCTGTCTTCGGATTGACGTGCAAAGCCTTTCACGTGCTTTGGAGGGTTTGACCTGAACCCGTATAAGTCCATTACAATTTTCGGACACAGCACAGATAAGAGACTTGGCAAACCTAAACCATGCAAAAATGCTCGATGAGTTCTTCTGTGGCTTCGAATGTTCCAGTCGAACTTGAATAAGACCAAGTTCTGGTATAACAGTTTTTATCCGGCACGAAAGCTCGACAGCCAGTAGAAAATTGGATAGAAAGTGTGCCAACCTGTTGCTTTGTCAGTGGTGATAGAAGGTAAGCAATCAATGAGTTACTTGCAAATTAAGTATCTTGGCTTTTTATCTAAGCCATTTTTACACGAGCGGATTTTCACACGATCAGTGTGACTTTTAGAATTCATGCCATTGCCCAAAGTTATGGAGTAGACGTGTTAGTGCCAAGTCGGTAATGAAATCTCTTTTTGCTTTGTAACATGAGTTTATTCGTTGAATAAAAAAAACACAAGCATAGAAAATACTAAATCAGCGTCTATTCCTCCAAGAAGTTGAAGCCGAACGTCTTCATTTGTGGGATTTCTCTGGCCGATCTCAATTTTTGACAAATCTAACTGCGCTTCCGTATTGAAAAATAAAGACCCAATTCCAACTTCATGTTGCGGCCATTTTGGGTGACGCCTAGTTTAGTGTTGGCTACAGACTTGGACAACTCGTCCGCAAACGACGCATGATAAATCGAGGACTGGAAGGATTAAAAACACAGTAAGCTTATTGGAGACACCTAGTTCTACAGCTCTAAAGGCGTACATGATGCTGCTCACTGCAATGTACTACCTAGAAGTTGTGTATCGTTTCCGACTAAGTTAAATAGTCAAGAATTGAATTTTTCTCCTTTGAATCATGTTTACTAAATAAATAATTGAACATTGGTCGTTACTGGTAGAGAAGCCAGGGTTGCAAAGCATGATGTGGAACCTTTGTGCTTAGATGGATTGAATCCATAAAAACGACGTTCTAAAGATAGTTTATGTTAGCAGATGTGACTATTAACGAGGCTTGCAAAACAAAAGAGCACAGACCAAATAAAGTAGAATGATGAGAAATGGCAAGAAACGGCATCGGCGCCTGTATTTTGCTGTGTCCAGTCAGTTCTTATAAACACGCAGCAAAATTATTGTTCGGTATTCCAAGAACACTTTTACGACTTTTTATTTCGATTTCGTATGCGCAAGACCCCTGATTCGATCCCCCACCCTGGACTAACCAAACCTTTGGGGTTAATAAATAGCTACTAGACTTATCAGGGATAAATTCCTTTCAATTTCCAAAGGCTGGCCACTGCTTTTAGTGAGTAGCCGGCAACACCGTAGCACGACAATCACAAGATTTCAGGTAGAATCTACTCCACGAGAATTCAACGGCGTTCATAAAGAAGACTAAGAAACTCCAAGTAGCAGCAGAATGCATGCGTAGATAGTTCGAAGACCTTCGTGAATGGGATGAAGCAAGAAGAATCGCCCGCAAGAAGTGCTAGGTTCTTCACATTGTATGATTTCTGAGTCGCTAAACGCTTTTTAATCTACGTAAACTCATTAGAAAAGCTTCTGGGTAAATCATGAAAGTATACTCATATTTTTGCTTCGAAATTGTCGTAAACATGAACGGTAGAACTAGCTGAGAGACAGGTGAAACGAAAGACCTTCATGGTGTGATGGTGAAGGCGTTAGCCCCGGGAAAGGGTGATAGTGCATTCGTTCCCCACCGCAGACACCTGGGATCCGGAGTTTTGCAAATATCTCAACATCGTTGTTGTTGTCGCAGACATTTAAAAATGGAACGCAGTTTCCTAATTAAAGCTGAAATCTTTACTGCATGTAATAGAATTCTTCTGAATCCCAGTAAATGTGTAATAGAACCGAAAAATATCTAAAGAGCAATCAAAGCATTATTACTACACAGTAAATAAGTAAAGAGGTTTAAAGCAAGGATGGAGAAACCTGACAAGGAGATGAGAAATGTAAGATAAATGATAAGTACAAATGGTAAAGAAACGCGCTCATTATTCAAAATCACGGTTTCTTAATATCAGTATAAGATTCTGATATGTGATAACGAAGGTGACATCTTCTTTACACCGCTGAGGCGATTAATAATAATGTATGCTTAGAATCAAGTTAAATTATGTACAACGGAGATTGCAAACATCAGTTCTTATCCGCATTCTCTATGTGAATCCAGAAAAGAATGCTTTGCCTAAAATGGGTAAAAAAAGAATGGCATTCAATATTAATAGTAGTTTTTATTATTTTTGAAGCTGACTTTCTATTAACTTTTGGTACTAATTAATATTTCGATGATTCTTAATAAGCACACACAGAGTTCTTTACTGTGCTATTCGTTGATCCACAAAGCTGACGTCTCGATGGGTTTCGCCTTCTTCGGAGCCTGGGAGGATCAAGTTAATTGAAATCTATAAGCCAAACACTTCCATGACCTCAAACAAGAAACTACGAAATGTAAACTTCAATCACATTAGAAGTAAAACAGCTCCTTAACAGTTTTCTTGTTTTCGATGAGTCTTCTACTGACTATTCCACGTGAAGACCAACCGCACAGAGCTCACATGGATTGATAATGTGCACCTCTCACAATAAAATATCAGACTGAGGTATTGTGTGAAATCACAGATAACGAGGCACTCCTCCCTGCAAAGTATCTCAGACGGGTATTTCAAAGTGAGAGGAGCGCATTACCCATCTACGTGAACTCGTACAGTTGGTTTTCACACGGAATACTCAGTAGAAGAGTCACAGAAAGCGGTGACTGCGCGAACAACCCCCTTGCTTCCCATGCGCGTGAAGTTTTTCCGTTGAGCTTGCGGAGGTGTTTGGCCAAACAGATTTTTGTTAACTGGATCTTTCCAGATTCTGAAGAAAACGAAATGCTCCGAAAAATTGGTTTTTGCTGATAAATGAATGGTATACTAACAATGTCGTGCGTGTTTATCAAGGAAACGGAGAACTATAGTAAATAGTATTGTAAATAATATTACTATTAATATTGTTGCTAAAATGCCCATCAACAACTATCAGAGATCAACGAGGCAATCAGAACGGCTTTCACTAGCTAGCAAGCTATGCAAATGACTCTGAAACAAAGGGGTCAAAAGCCCTAGTCTTTCTACTATTATGAGCCACCGATCTGACCACGACGGTACTCGTCGTTTGCCAGATCGTTTAGGGCCTTTTTGAACGCCCAACTCCCGCTGCTGGTTTTTTCGAGAACTGACGGTAAATTTTCGAGTACTGGAGTAGTTGGCAAATTAAAAACATCACAGCTTTATAAAAGAAGCTTTGCTCTGCCTCATGGGTGCGTCATGGAAATCTTTACGGCATTTGTAACCATTTCTTCAATTCGAAATCTGTCTAGAAGTTGGAAATTTTCAGAAAATTGAACACTAGAGTTAAATCTTTAGAATTTCCAACGCAGGTGCGGCAGCGCCAAAAATAGATTCTGATGCTTTTTTTATTTCATTTTTTTTATTTCATTAGAGTTTGGCATGAAGTGAAATACGTTGACTCAAAATTTAACATGGCGTGAAGGACGTTATACGTTAAAAGGATGTCGTGACTCCTCCATGGTAGCTAAAATAATGTACTATAAGAGCATCAGCACGAAAATTGACGACACCAACGAAATCTTGGTAGCGGACGAGAGCCGAAGTTTAGCCACTGGAATTCACGAATACAGACAACCGACAGTCATAGGATACTCTTTTGCAACGGGTGGTAACACACGTACCGTACGAGTTGTATTCGATGTCCTTCGCGTGTCTCCATAGGTCACATTCGACTTTTTTTCCCTCGCACTTATTGGTTTCAGATGAGAACCGCCTTTCAACAGCATCCACCTGTGATAATCTCGAGCTTACCTTCGTGACAGTAAGGAGTGAACTTTTAGTAGCTTTAGTGGCTTCTATTTTATCTATTTTCACTACAAAAATCAACTATGGTATCGATTAGATGCAGCGCTTGTTGTGCAGTGGATATGAGACCACTGCATTACTACACACGTGACCTTTGGTTTGACCCCGCGCTCAAGGTAACCAAGCCTTTTATATCTCTGGAGTCGAAAAAATTCAAACTAGATTTGTCTGCTAGCTTAGGGAACACTGACTAGAGCATGGGTAGGCAACAGTAAATCATTATAGGGGCAGCATATACATTCACTCATCTTTTTGGAGAGATTTAGTACATGGCACATAACGAAGGGATAGATCAACGCCCAACGTTTCACCGTTTTTCCCCGATAGAATACGAGTAACAAGAGAAAGAAGATGGAAAGAATCATTACGAGTGTGAGACCGCTGTTAGCGCGCCCATTCTGTGGCGTACAAAGAATTGGAACACTACAGTAACATTGTGTTACCACATATGTTATGGTTATAGTGCTATAGCTTCACATAGCTACATATGTTATCGCTAAACCCCGAAAGTCATCGTGTAGGCCAAATATGCATTCGATTCCTTCTATGATGCAACGAATGAAGCGCAATAATCGGAGCATCCTTAGGCGATTGATCAATCCTGGACTTTTACTCGTCATCATGATAAAACTGCGATAAACAGAAAGCATCGTGGTTTGTGTTAAACACTGTAGACAAATTCGCTAACCGATTTGTCAAATTATTTAGAGATTACTCGTCCAAAATCCCCACCTCGTGTTGTTGACACCATCATATTCGGGCCAAACATCGGTTGATTTTGAGTCCTTTAACCGGGGGCACACTGAAATAGACAACAAATCGCAACTAATGTGTTGTTTAGTAGCATAAAACCTTGTGAATTTCCAAAGAATAAAAACAAAGTTCACATTCTGCCCTGACATTTCACTTTCACGACCTGCTATTGCCAGCTTGTGTGGAGAGGTGATAAAGTCAATTGAATGGCCTGGTCAGTTGATGGAAAATTTGCTTCAGTTGTAAAAAATGAGAAGGCGCGTTTAGAGTGGAGCTAGGTCGAAACTTCCAAGAAAATCCGAGCAATGGAGATTCGTAGCCATGCGTCGTCACCAACTTAGAGAAAGCTTGAACTGAACGAAAGGTGGAAAGCAAACCCTGTAGCAGCAAAGGAACTCCAGTACTGGATGATGTTCTTTGACAGCAACTGCTCTGCCTTTGTGTAGCCGGCAGTTTCGTTGTAAATCGGCACTCCGAACACATATTCAATCTCGTAACCATGCATTACGCCGGTCCATTTCGGCCATGGGTTAGCACTGAAAAGTTGTTTTTTTAATAACTCAAAACACCGACTTTCTTCAAACCTCAGCATAAATCGTTGATATACTTATTTACATGATATTATAAGCTGGTCTTGCTGATCTGATGTGAGGTTGTTATAGGTTTTCGTAGTCATCGTCGTTTTTATTAGTGTTGTTGGTCGATGGCTGACGTCTTGATGATTTCGCCTTCCACAGAGCCGTGCTGACGAGTGGGACTCGTACCCGTGGAAATCCAACTCGTAACAGCACGGCTCTGAGGAAGGCGAAATCGCCGAAATGTCAGCCATCTACCAACAACACCAACTACAACGACCACGACAACAAAAACGTAAACCAACCTCGCATCAGCCCAGCAAGATCAGTTTATAAGTTGTCTTTTATATTTCGTGCTACAAAATACTTGTCAAAAATCACATAAATATGAGTTGCGAAGTAGATTGAAGGACAAGAAGAAAAAGCAGCAACAAAGTATCTAAAGAAGAAAAATTGAAGCCGCCCTTAACAAAACAGTGTGTGGAGAGAGAGTCAAAAAAGCCTTCAAAAACGATAGCTTGGCACAATTTCTTCATGACAACAAGGACCGCTTTAAAGACGTCTATTTCCCAGCGTAAACCTATTTATGTAGGATTATCTCGTACGAGATTTTCTTCAGAATTTTGGCCACCTATCGAAAATATTGTAGAAAGTACGTTTGTGTGTAGATCCTTAGAATGTGGTTCACTACAAAACAGAACTGGCTCTCTCAGCAACTCAGTGATTCGGCTATACAAGAAGGAAAGTTCTGAAACCAATTTCTTTAAAAGGTCAATTCACAAATGTTAGGTTTGTTTAACTGTTACTGACTCAATTATAATTTCAGAGAATAAAGACGTATATGAATGGATGGAAACTCAAGTTAGAAATAGTGCCAAGTTAGAAATTAAGAAAAAAACTTCGACTCATTTTGTTTCAAACAGAAATTCGTCATCATCAAACCTCGAAGGCTGATTGAAGTAATAGATGTAGACACGACCATGGTGACCGTCATACCGACTGATTTGATCGGCCAGCCAAATGCTATCACAAGTGAAAAAGTAATCGCCTACCATCTGATTAACCTGAATTCAGCTGTTTGTATAGGTTCAACTTCTTCAGTGCCGAAGTACCGGCATTTTCGGTCAGACTCTGAAGGTACTGACGACAAATGCGCACTTCGTCTAGCACTATCCATAACGCAGTAAACAATTCCGATCAACCTGTTTGTTCGCGCATGGCGCAGTGGTAAGAGGTGGCTTGTAATACATAAATGGAGGTCGATTCGATCCCGCACTCTGGGCTCATCAAGCGTCCTACCTCTTCCTCCGGGTGCATATAGGACACAAAAAGCACACTGGCGATGACTTTGAAATGAATGTGCGGACTTCAGCACAAGGATGAAATACATCAACGCGTAAGACTTTTCAAGCGTTTTGAATAACTTTCAAAAGTCCAAAGACGAATCGGAAAGACGAAAGCCTCACTATTACACGTAATCTGGCGGCTTTTTTTCAAACTGACTTTTTTGACCTGAGTGGGCCCCACTCGTCCCATATGAACGATACACAGGTGGTCCTACTCGCTGCAGCATGTAGAGTAGTTTTCGAGCAATTCTCAACTCAGTCTAGGTAGCGTTTAACAAATAGGTGAAAAGAACAAGACAGAATTTTTTACAAGTGAGATAGCGTTACCTGTTCAGCGTAGAACTGTGCCTTTTTGTTTGGATCGGTGCAGTTCGGATCCGAGTAAATGTGCTTTGCAGCGCTCCTAACCAGCTCAGGTTGAGAGGCAAACGCTCTTTCGATGCAGTCATGAAACTCATTTCGATTTAGTTCCGGCTGCTCGGACTTGTCGAAATAGTTGGCAAGATTGTAGATGTTCCAGAAATTCCCTGCGATACATTTATTACGGAGAAGCATCATACAAACGAGATTTGCGAAACAGGGTGCAGTGAACGGCTCATTCTTTGCTGGCTCAACACTGACCGTTAGCTAGTCTGGTTAAGCTCTCACGTGCTCCCAGCTTAAAAGATTGTAATCGTCTGGAAATTAGAAGACGCGGAATTTATGTTTGTAAAGGTCAACTGATTACCTTTTTGACTGCGGAGCAAGTAAAGAATATCTCAGGTAAAAAAAATGACTTGTCAAATGAGTGCATATGTGTCCTATTTTTTAAAATGAGATGGGAGCTCCCTAAACATCTTCCTATTCATACAGATCATGTTCACATGATTATAGGCTATTGGCAAAATCGAGAAAGCACAGTCTCTATATTTGGAGAGCTAAAACCATGTAGCGAAAGACATGTAGACCACAGCTGAATCCAACTGCTTCTTAGAGAGTTTTCTAGCATCGCCGAGAAAAGCATCTCAGCCTTTGCCTTTTAAGTGAAAGAATAACGGTCTCTTGTGCTCTCTTTATTGGTAACCTGCTTGTTGGCATGTTAGTCCATTTTTTCAATGTTGTAGCTGTCATGTTTGAGAAGGTTTCGAGCTTATAGAGGACAGAAAGCCGACAGATGATTGGGTAATATTTTAACCATCATTTACTCCTTATTTTTTTCATGGCAGAGTAAGAAATGAAATGTTACTACGAGGAGTCCGAGATATGCGCAAAATTCGTGATCCCATTTTGGCTCCTAACTCGTGATTTCCCTTAGTACAGACTCACCTGCTCTCTGCCACATCAACCAATGATCTTACTTTTTGCATTTTTCTCAGCCAGTTTTTTACTCTATGATGTTATCAGCAATCACTTATCTGCAGGAATAACTTGGTGAACAGAAATAGGCATAAATGCGATCAAGCTGTTTCATATTTTACTCTGGTATGGAAAACGAATAAGCAGTAAATAAAGGTTAAAACATTGATTTCGAGTGCAGTTCCAGCTTAACTAGGTTCAATGCCAATTTGTGCTCCTTCTCATTCGCGTTAACAGGCGACTGCTGATGTTGTTAGAGTAAAAACCCGGCTAAGATAAATGTAAAGGCCTTCGGTTGGTGCGGTGGATAGCTCGTGAGATCCCGGTAGGTATAGTCACTGGCTCGAAACCCACATACGGTCCCGATTGTTGCGCGTGTCGCAGTCTTTGAGAGTGCGCGATAGCTTAAAACGTTTTCAAGGTCACGTTCACTGTAGAACTCTGCTTTTTATTGAAATAGGGGGCTCTTAGTTTAACAGGAAATGCATGATAAATCTAAGCCATGTGTTGATGAAGAAAAGTGAATAATTATTGAGTCCTATCCCGTTGAATTCTTAGATGGACCTTTTTAAATCAGTATTTCCAAGTCCCGCTGCACTTCTACCTTTAAAATCTTCTTTCACATTTTTTACTGTTTTGGAAACCCTTACGTAGGTTAATAGTTGCTACCTGCTTCTGAGGTTAAACCTTCGATTTGCATTTGGATTTCTTAGATCCGTTCTTAGCTCGAGCCGATCGTGTTCCACACTGATAATGTCGATAACGGAGTGCGTGTAGCGCACCGGTCGGAGGCGCACTGCAATACACATGGGGCCGATTCTCACGCCCCAGGCTCAGCAAGCCTTCCATCCCTCCGGGGTGGGCAAATTGGTATCAGACTTGTCTGGGAGGATAGCGGTACTGATTCGATACATCGGTAGGCCACCGCAATCATTATGCAGGTCATATACGCATTCAATCACCTCCAACGATCGTTAATGAAGTTGAATGCATGGTGCATCCTTAAAGGAATGATCAACGCTGAGAGCTTTTTACTTTATCCTCACAATGTCGATAACGCTATTTTTGGGAAAGCTGTTACAAATATGTGAAGAAATCCCTAATCATGACGATTTTAAGATTCGGTTTCCTGATTTTTTGTGATTTTTCTGTGAAAAAAGGAATTCTGCCTGAAACATGCAGCGTTCGAACTCGCTCGAGAACTCCGGAAAATAACGGCATCGGCCGCAATCAACGTCACTGAAGGGCAGAAAAAATAAATATAAGTGATACAACGCTTGAAACGGGTGTGTGTAGCCGTCAAGAATTGTTGATATCCGTAGATTTAAAGAACTGAATCGATCTTGAAGGGAAATCTTCACAAACATGTCTATGGTTTACACCTTTAGCGCCCAACAATTGGAAGGTCTTCATATCCGAAAGAAGTCACGAATTCATGAATTTTCGTAAATGTACGGAGTAGTCGAGATTTAGAAAACTTCCCCTTTAGTGCTCGACTTCCATTCACTGCCTATTATTTTTTTTTCATGGCAGTGTATTATGTGAAATGCAACCACAATGATACTGAAATAAATGGATGCCAAGGTAAAGCCTCAGTGGTATAGTGGGGGTAACACGTCAGCCCTCGGAAAGGGTAATCGCGGGGCTGAATTTGGCTTAGGTTCAAAGCTTTGCAAATATCTCGGCATCATTGTGATAGTACTTCTACTTCAGGTGTCATCACATCAAAATCTTCTCGAACAAACGTCCTTATAAACAAGATGAAATAAAATAAAAACATCCCTTACCTTCGTCATGGTTAATACCGATCATCAAATTCACGTGATGGACGAACTCTCCTTTCCTTAACGATGTGAATCCATCCTTATCTCGAAAAAAAGTTTCGATCTCTAAAACAGCACGTTATAAAGAAGTCATAATGGAGAGTTCCTCTTTGTAAAATACTAAGCATAGAAAACAGCTTTTCATGCGCCATGCCTTGGGTAAATGCTGCGCCGAATAAGCTTTTGATTAAGTAACGAAATAAACTGCTAAGAAGTAAATGCATAGGATATGCGGTTCGTCAACTTCGCCACACCATGCATGCACGCATGCATAGCATACAGTTAAACTCGGTCGTCATGTGTTAATTGCCCAATGATGAGACCTGGACACGATGACGAAAGGAAACTCGACGAAGCCGAGATTGAGGTTCCAAATGTTGTCGACTAGAAGCTGAGCTGGAGCAGAACGAAGACACGCAATCATTTCTTTCACCTAAATTTATATTTGCCTTCCTTCATGTGGTGGAAATAATTGTACTATATATGCTCTTATTTATGGAAAACTCTTTAAGAGATAGGAGGAAACCTTTCTGCAGCACTATAGTTAGGACCAAACTCTAGCAGAGAAGATCTCGACTTCATACTTCATGATATTAACCGAAAAAAAATCAGTTTAAGCAGTGAAGCTGAAAGATATGGCTTCGTTGAGCCTAATGGTTAAACGAAAATATGTGAAAATATTAACAAGCTATCCCAATAATATCAAATGTTTACAACATTGTTATTAGTAAAATTATCTTTCTTGTGATATATTGAGGTGCCGTCCACATAATTGGCTAGTTATTCGCTTTCAGCTTAAAACATTACTGAGGAACCTCCGAACTCTATAAGGAAAACGTTCACGAACCTTCGTCCTATTGCAGCCGACGAGATTTGCCAACTGTTTGCTTTTATCCAGTGCTCTACTTGGGGTATCCATTGACCACTTATTATCCAAGCTTCCAGATTGCAGGATGCCGTTTTTGAATAAACTAAAGTATAAACTCTAACTGTAAATTTGTGCAGTTCAGCAGCATATTCGAGAAACTACCGTAACAAGTGATTAAACCAATAATGTCTAACACTTTTCACTACTAGACTTTTCTTTGATTCGACATTTCCCATCCGCTTTACTTTTCCACTCAGTGGTTTCAACAGATAAACTATCAGATATCGGAAACTATCACACTGTGGTATGAATTAAAGCCAAGGGGATTCACTGAAAAATTTTCGAGTAATATTTTGCAAAGGAATTCGAGCAACCTTAGTCCATATACAACTTCTCCACATTTGTCATGAGTGGGAAATCGGTATAGAAAAACCCGTGAAATACTGTAACCTTCTACCTGGGGAAGTTTCCAGATATTTCGAATAGACTAGTTTTTTATGGATGAAGGGTTAATTGATTACACACATCGTGACCCAACTACCGTTGAGTAATGAGGTCAGTCCTGTTGATTGACCGCATGCGAACAGTTATTTCTCCTTCTTGAACATTTGGCCTCAAACTCATAAATGCGAAAATAAATATGTATGAAGAATTAAAGATCGTATGGGACATTTTTTGGCCTAGTAATCTCTGTACATCTACGAAAGTCAATTCACTATCACATCCACAAACAGGCGGATGTAGTGTGACGCTTACTAGATTTTTGTGTCTATCTATCAATTTATACAGCAGCTTAATAGTGCTAGATCGTACAGCGGAGTGGTTAGTGGTGACCTGCACTAAACACAGGGTTGTTGGTTTGATCCTTTTTCAAGAGTAGCTGGGTCCTCAGCCTCCCGTTCTCTCGAAGCAGGCAATTTGATACCAGACTTATCTGGGAAGATGGAGACACTGACTTAATACATCTTTGGCCCCAGCAAGTGATTGTATAGGTCTAAAACGCAATCAGTCTCCTCTACGATGCTTAATTGATTGACGAATGCCGAACAGTGTTCCCTTGTTATTTATGAATTAACTGGGTCAGATTTATTTACACCGGCAGATAGCACCACTTTAACAACGCAGCGTTACTCTCACCTTCAAACTTACCCTTATCTTTTTTTGCAGCGATTTGCTACAGGTGGATCATTAAGTGAACGCAAAATACATGGTACTCGTACGAAAGTGGATTAACACAGTAGTTAACCTTACTCATAAGAACTAGTAAAATGTCGAGATGTTAACACTCCAATGACGAAAATGTTTGGAAAATAGAGTAGATAATGGGAAAATCACGAAAATTTCTCACTTTTTCTGATCCAGGAGCTATAAGATGAGCGACGATGCTGGACGCGCCGGCACTCTCTCCGAACAATGTGATCCGGCTCGGATTACCACCGAAGTTGAAGATGTTGTCACGAATCCAGTACAACGCCAGTTGCTGCAATCGCTAATTGTATTCAAAGACAACTTGTAACTTCTTTGCATTTCGTCCTGCGAACACCTAATAGCTCATCAAAGATACCATTGCTGGCAAGGAGTTAAGGACTCAAAGACGATCGTTTGCTATTCGTCGAAATACTATTGTGAATGGATAGCTTTGAAAACCAGTTGCGGCATAGGTTCTTTATATTTTTAGATTTCTCAGTTTTGGAAGAAGGTAATGAGCCATGTAAACCTAGTAAAGAGGTAGCTTTACTGATACTGATAGGGGGCCTCTATTAGGGGGACACGATACCAGTCGAGAATACCGTGATGTTCAAAATAACTAGTAAGCTTTTAGACAACAGAGTGGTGCAAAATGAGGAATAGATGAGAGTTCACGCACGAGACATCTCCGAGCAATTTGTTAGCTCACTGAAGCCTGCGTTCTCTCCCTCAGGATTCGAATTCGCCTCTACTCATCACGAAATTCGAACAAAGCTAGTTTTCGGACAGTTCGACTATTTAAACCGCTTAGTCGTTAAATTCCACCAAATCGCAATTGCTTGAGTGAGAAATCCCTTAAGGAATTCCAAAACCCATTTCGGATTGTTTTTTAGGCGACCACTGTCAGCAAGGGAATTTAATTATTAAGCTTTCGAAAGCCTCCTACTTTGAGTAATGTTGAGTGGTAAACTGTTCGAAATTATTTATTAAAGTTTTCAAACGAATAATCTCTAGGGTTTTTGCTAAAAGGCTTCAATACGTTAACGCTAGAATTACTAGGCTAATTGTGCGATTACTGCGAGTTAACGGAGAAAAGTATAATGCTTATTTAGTCCAGACATTTCGATTTGATAGAACATAATTGACCTGGTCAAGCATTCCGACGTTACCCGGCGCCTCGTCGTCGTCCATGAAGAGGTATCCAAATGGACCAACTCGGTAATTGACATTAACTACTATTACATTACCCAGCAATGCTAAGGCCTTAACAGTTATGCAGATTTATGAAGTCTATGAATCTGAACTGAAGCTTTCATAAAATGGCACCTTCCCATCATAGAGAATCAACGACGGACTTCCAGAGTAGTAACCGCCACCGAAGAGCCACACCATCACGGTAAGATTACTGAAACTACGGAATTCTTTAGGGCCTTCATTGGTTTGTGATTACATTCGAAAAAATAACATACTTTGAAGATGGTAGGTCCGCAAACGGTTGAGTAGTTCTCATATTTAACCTACAAAATTCGCCGTAGGACTTACTACGCTTCTCCTGGCGTCCAAATGTTGAGGAAAAGGCAATCTTCACTGATAGGAGTGTTATGATTCCACATTTCTGATCCCCAGAACGACGTATTATACATGTCTCGCCCCTTAAATTTGAAATTCTGCGATCGATGAATAAATAATTCGTTTAGTAAAGCAACAGACTAGTAAAAAAACAAGCAAATTTTCGTAAAAACCACAGTGGGTTCGATTTTACGCTACCGTTCTTCGTGCAGTGCGCCCAAAGCCTGCTGCTTCCTTTCCTTTCCACTTACTTACTTACTTGGTAACATGCTGGCGACAGTGTATTTGCTACGATCGTCTCATTCCATGGTTTTTTTTGGTTTTGGCGGTCGAAATCGCTGCTGTCCGATGGGTGGTTCAGCGTAAGGAACACTAAGAACGACAATGGATAATCCATTATATATGAATACAAAACCGTTTGATCAGGGCGCATTCAAGAATTACCTTAAAAAAGATCGCACCCTTTTGTAGAGAAATATTGACTCTTGTCCTCTGATCTTTCCAAGACGAGTTTCCACTTCAACTGGTATGTGATTCTGATGAGAGGATCTCTTAAATATTGAGTGTTACCTGAGCTTTCGTGAGCAATAACGATTAGGTCACACAATTATATTTGAAAACGTTTGGCGAACACACTCAGCCGATGATGTTTTCGACATTTTTCTGTTTCCTCATGTTGAATCCAAAAAATATCAAAGCTATGAATCCTGTGAACTATTGCTTGAGATCCCAACTCAAATACATACGGTACTTGAAATCACAACGTCTTAATAATTGGTGTATAAATTTACCTAGGATAATTACCAAAAAGGGGCGGGTAGCACGGTGGTAGTGATGCCAGTCATCACGAGCATTGTGGTAGTTCGATTCCGCTCCGAGCCAACCAAGCTTCTGATCCCTCGGGGTCGAGAAATTGGTACCGGACTTGTCTGGGAAGAAATCACTCTACGCAATCCAATTGGCAACGCTCCAGCCCAGCTATCTCAGGACTCAAGGGGAATTGCTCGACCAGCATTCTACGACGTTCAAGATGAAGTGAAAAAACATCAAGCAGCAACCCAAGCCACACGTAAAACTTGGAAGATCTTCGTGGACAATGGATGCGAGGAAATGAATTGAATGTGAGAAGTGCTGGGATCAGCACAGTAGACGTGGAGAGCGGTCAAATAAAAAAAAATTTAAAAAAATAAAAAAAAATACCTGCAAAAATAAGCTGCAAATGTAGATGCGCAAAAGTTTTGCTAACATCGTAGTGAAAAGAACTCGAAAGCACTGAAACAAGTGAATAGTATCTTTTCAACGGAAATTGAAGAAAAAATAATGGTGCTAATTACAGGTGAGTGGTTAAAACCTGGAAGTAATGGGAGAGAACACTAGAACGAAAACTTTTTTCACCATTAAGATAGAAAACTCAGGTAGTTGAAATCGACGGACCATGTGAAAGAGAGTGTGATGAGCAGAAGATAGGGCATAATCACAACGAGAAGCGTTTTGAATGCTTTCATAGAAGGCGTAACCCTATGACGCTGGCAATAAACATGTAAAATCAAAAAATCACAAAGATAATTGTTTTGATGTGGTGGTCAGTTGGTCAATCAGAATGATAAGGAACTTTATGAAACGTGGTGACGTAAAACAGCGTGACTGCTTGATAAGGCGATTAATAGCAAAGTGTCACAGTAAAGTGTATATCACATCTTAAAAAATAGCCAGAAATTCTAAGAGATACAGAAAATGACATTGGGGGTGAGTAAAAATCTTTCTCATATCAGAAGTCTCGTTATAATTAGTCCACCTCTTCCGTTTTTCCGTTCCTCTTATTTTGCTTACTTCTTGTTGATTTACTCACTTCGATAGAAGTTAAGTTTGTCGTCAAAAAAACACACACACAAAAAACAATCGGCTTGATGCCATCACAATTTCCATTTGAGTGGTGTTTTGCTGATGAGACGAGATTTTTTTTCCTGGAGTCCCGAGAATAGCTAGCAATGCAAGAGCGTTCCCACATCGTCACCACTGGCAAGCGCTGGGCTGACCTTCGTGGATCGGAGGAAATTATGCGGTCCTATGAATGGATTTTGTCAAACGCGACGACGAACCCTAATTACTCTTAGTTGTGTTCTCGTACGCAAATATCGGACACCTCGTCTGTGGTGATTCCAAGCAAACTGACCAACGTTCTGCGAAACATTGCAGTTCAACACCAAACAATTCCACTAGAAACAGGGAGCGTGATAAATCCAGCTGAGGTGGCTCTGTTGACTTAAACAAACAAAGAGTTCTTCTGTGTAAATTCATGTTAGCGCTTTAGTACACTTTGTTGAAACAGTTATCTTGCATTTAAGAGAAAAAAGCAAAGAAAATTGCTGTAGTAGGACGAGGGAGAAATAGATCGAGTCTATAGGATGGAATCGGTGACGAACATAATTCACATTGCTCTAGAGCTTCTAAATCGAATTCAATTTGTTCTCCAAAGAAATTTAAGTTGAAAGCAATATTTCTGGCAGATGGAACGAGAACAAGTTAGAAGGAAAAGTGTAAGTTTCATTCCCTAGCTTCATCAGATCTGTCCAGTAAACACGTTGAAAATGAAGACTATCAGATTCAGACGTAAGAAACTTTACGACCAGAGGCTTTTATGCAGTGTGGGGGCGTTTATCCAAGAATGCACCACATCATAATAGAATAAAAAAGAAAAAAAGGAAAGGAAAAGGCTAAAAAACAAGTTTGCCAGCCCATTCTCTTGCAGAATTAAATGATTTCAACCACAGTGATTTGAGATATTTGCAAAACTTGGATCCTACGTCATATCGAAGCACGATTTCCTTTTCCGAGGGCTCACGTATTACGTCGGAACCACTAAGAAGCTCGTTTTGCCTTTTTCTCAGCCGGTCTTTTTACTCTAGCAGTGCTATCAGCAATCACCCGTCAACGGGAATGATGTAGAGAGCACAAATTGGCAATAAACCCAGTTCAAGCGTTAGGGGTAAAAAGACTGGATGAGAGAAAGGTAGAACTAGGGTCTCAGACGTGCCATGCGTAACATGTGATCACTCCCAAACGGTAATAGCGGTTCGTTCTGGGCTGGTGACCAAGTTTTGTAAATATCTCAGCATCATTGTGGCTGTATTTCACATATTATCCTGCCTTAAGGAAAGTCCAGTAGATAGAAGTTATACACTAATGATCTCTTTAGAATACTATGGTTGTTTTCAGCAATCGCGATCACCGTAATACTGCAGCTCGAACAGAAAAACTCGCAAAAAGTGAGAAATTTGGATGATAAAGGAAAGAGAAAAGTGTGCGGCTTTTTTGGTTTTGATCAGAATGTAGAAGTAAATCGTCAACTGATATTATTCATCAAAAAATCATATAAGTACAAAGAATGGCAGAATGTTCGTAAAACACTTGCTCAGGAATGTTCCTCAAACTACTGCTAACGAAAAAGTTTAGCAATTTTTTTCTATGCTTATGATTGATACTGAAATCTACGTGGATTTTATGGCGGCAAAGATCTGGCAAAGAAATTTCTATAAAGTCGGAAAAGTGCGATTCTCAGTAATAAAGTACGACATCATAATGGCCCAGCGATATCTTCAATGAGAGGGAATTATATAGTGTGGGAATTTCGTTGTTCAGAAGAGAGCCGGAGCCGAGTATAGCACGCATCACTGCTCATCCCCTCCATTCGTCCATCCCACATTCACCACACAGGCATTTTTGTTCCAAAATATTTGTATTCGAGGGTTTTCAGTTCCTCGTAGCACCAGTACGAAAAGATTTTTTTTTCTCGAAATCCTACGTCGAGTTCAGATCCGTGTAATGGGGCGTTTCAGCACCGCTGCATGAGCAAAATCCCCAAGATGTTTTGAGAATTTCGAGACGAGCTTGTCATACAGATCGAATGTAAACAGAAACGACGTTTTGAATTTCGTAATTCCGAAGGGAGTAAAGTCATCACAATTACTGATTGAAGTGCAGCCATTACGAATCACTTAATTGGGCAACGAATTTCTTTTAAGTAAGAAGTAACTCTAGGGCGCGGCAGGTTGGTTCTTACTAATTCTGTTTTTGTGGAAGCGGTGCAAAGCCATTGTTTGTGGTCGAGTTAACTGGTCAGTGGAAGCTGTCTACACATTTTATTACAAAACAGCTACCGTTCACATAAACTAGGCAGTTCCATCGCTTTGTGTGTGTGCGTTAAAAAGTATATAGATAGCTACTACGGTGTTGATCAAAATGAAACGTTCTCATTTCTCAGTTACGATTCTCTCTTTAGTTGTTTCTTTTGTTTCTCTCTGTTTTTTCTTTCTTCTATATATTCAGCTAATCGAACCGCTTCTGACAAGAACGGTTGTGGATCTAATAGCGTGGTTCAAAATGCTGTCAAAATTCGAAGTGCTTTGAGTAAAATTAGTATTCGAGTCTTCTTACCACAATAAATAACACCTCTAAGAAGAGAGTCATCCCTCTGGTTTATATTTCTTTGATAAGCTGACCAATGTTTCTTAACAAAAGTAGAAATGATTGATTTTTTTCTAACAAGTGAGAAAACAGTTCATTCGTAAATTATCATCATCCAACCACAACGATGCTGGGATATTTGCACAACTCAGAGTCCAGCTCAGACTACACCACTGAGGCCCTTGCTTTGCCTCTTTGCATAAAATAATTATTATAATCAGTGGGTAACACGTGAGTACTAGGAAAGGGTAGTCGCGGGTTCGAATCTTGCCTGGAGTCTGAGTTTTGCAAATATCTAACCATAACTGCGGTTGCCTTTCAAATAATACTCTGCATTGAAAAAAATAATATACCGTAAATAAAAAGTTATACATTGTCATCATCCACTTCTCGTTATAGAGTGCACGTTGTGTGCTCAGAGAAATTCTGCCGAGTACCAGAACAATTGGTGCTCTTTTACATAATAGAATGATATTGGGAATATTCCATTTGACTCGTAACCGATGAGGAACATGCTTTTCGTCATATTCTATTTCCATTGCAGTTGAACGGTTTACTGGATTAGTAACTGTGTATTTAACAATCGTCAGAAAGACCTTAAACGCTTTCTCTGGAATTCTTTACTAAGCACTAGGAATCATAGCATTTTCATTTGTTAGATGAGATCTCTTCCGTTCAAATTTATAAGATTGAGTCGTTTGATAAGTGATCTTCTTACGTGTTAAAAGGATAAAGGACACAGCTCTCGGCATTGATACAGATCAACTGTCTCTGCGGGATGCCCCATGCATTCGACTTCATTAAGTAACGTTTGGAGGTAACCGAATGCATATTTGGCCTTCACAGTGACTTGTGGTAGCCTACCGATGTATCGAGCCAATGCTGCTATCCTCCAAGACAAGTCTGGTACCAATTTGCCGATTCCGGAGGGATGGAAGGGTTGGTGGGCCTGGGTACGGGATATTCCATGTTCATTGCAGAGCGCCTTCGACCACTGCGCCACATGCACCCCCTTGCGTGTTATGATATGTAATTTGCTTCAAATACTTGGGAGAACTAGCATAAGAAAATATGAGTTAATAGTTCCCAGGATCGACTTTCTATTAACCTCGGCACTGGAATATGAATGCGTCGTTTTCTTGTTCAGCAATCGCGAGATTGTTAAACAGCATACATTTACTTCCATAGAAAACACAGTACAATTTAACAGTAGCTGACGTTTCGGCAGTGCTGTTCTAATCTTCTTCATTGGAAGGCACGTAAAAAAGCGACTCTGAAGAAGGCGATACTGCCGAAACGTCAGCTACTGTTGCATTGTATTGTGTTTTTTCTATGGAAGTAAATGTATGCTGTTTAACAACCTCGCGATTGCTGAACAAGAAAAACGACGCATACGAGTTAATCTTGTCTCTATGGATTCAGTTAAACAAATAACTGTTCGGATGAATGAAGAAATTGATGACAAGTAAACCGTAGACATGGTTTTAGTAAGGCCGCAAAGTGAAGGAACATCATTGAAAAACATCGATGGACAAGAAAGTCACACTACTAGGAAAGCTGGACAAGGCTGTGCATTTTTTCAAAAAAAACCCTACTAGAAAAATAAAAGAAATGTGATGAAACGGACATTTAACGACTTCGCCAGCATTTATACCTAGTTATTGCAGGAATGAAGAAGAGGTAATGAGAGAGCTGCAATGACGACGATCTCATCTGTTCATCCATGGAAAATTTTTGCTTACATAAGAAAATAAAGAAAAGCTTGAAGAGAATGAAAAATGTTCAACATTCCCACTCTAATAATTCTTCTTTTAATCTGGAATGAAAAGAGAAGAAAATTCTTCCTAAGAGGTATACCAGACGACTCGAAATCAGAAATGGTTACTTAGAACTGGAAAAAAATGCTTAAAAATTGAAGAAAAAGGAAAGCCAAGTTGTGAAACAACATTTAGAATATTAAAGTAATTTAAAGAAAGACAGCACTAACGATCATGCATACTAATCGTTTATTCGAAACTGGTAGTGTTTCTGGATGAGTACCGCTCAATGTCTATGCCTTGACTAGTTGGCCAGAGTTAGTCCTAAGGAGTGGACGGATACGGTAGGTGTCAAACGCAGCGATTAGATGGAGTAGCTCATAAGTGGCACGCATTCAATGCGAATTGTCCGTCGTCACGATGACTGAGAGGAATCGTGGAGACTAGGCAGAGCGAAAATTGACACCGCATAAAAGAGACATCGAAAATCAAGTAATAACTACAGAAACAAAGATCATTTAGCAAAATGGATCTATTCTCGGGAGTCTAAACAAATAGCAATTTAACGTCGGCTATAAAACCATCCAAAAAACCCCCCAAACTGTGTGATCTTATGCCGCCGTTTCGCAGTTTGAGGGCCGTTCCTGGGTTTTGAAACATTGCGTGGGTATATCACACCAAAAGTCTCCAATGCTGTGAAGTCAAGCATGACAGGTAGGCCAACTATTTGGTGAAGTATAAAGACTATGGTGGTTAAACAGTGCATCGTAAATATTACTATCATATAGACTAGTATTTATTTTTACTAGATAAGGCGACTCCACATGTGTCACACTCTGCCGATCCCAGCACTTTCTACACTCGACTCGTTTACTCACACCTACTGAAGTCACTGAAGTTTTTTTTGATGCATAAGTTCGACTTCTGCTTAAGGTTTTCTTTCGTCTGTTTCCCGAATGCCGTTGGATCCTTGTCAGTTAGTTCTCCTTGAAACCCATAGAGATTGGGGAAAGCGATTTTTGTTCTGGACAGGTTTCATACCAATTTCTCGAACCTAGAAGAATGACAGGCTTGGTTGTAGCAGGCAGGGTCGAAGTAGCACCTGGGCAGATTTGGCCGTCCGCGTAATGAACAGGATCGCTCTCGCTTCCTTAACACATATAATACCAAATAAAAAACCTGACAAGATGAAATTCTCTTGTGGTCCACTTAAAAAGTAAATGACTCTATTCTAGATTTCCTGTTCCACAAACGAAACAACCTGCCAAAAAAAAGTAAATGAGAGATCACGACTGAAACGAGAAGAACAAGAAAAGCGTCTCATAATTTCCGGCACTGTCATCGAGTTTTCTTCTGAAGAAAAATGACGCTTTTTATTAACACAATGGAACAGAAATGGTGTGACGACCAAATGGATTTCGGGCTCACATTTCCCCAATCCACATTTTAACATGACATTTTCGAGAGCTATCCTGAACAGTTCCACAATTTTCTGTAGCCGAACAATATTTATCACGTCAAAGATGCTTCAATAAAAATAAGGACGCCTAGGCTCACTGTTACTTAAAAGCCACGTCAAAGGGTGGTGACATGGGTAGTAACCCTTTTTTATCCAATGTTCCCGTAAACGTGCTCGAGTTTTTAAGAAGCAAGTGAGTTGTTGATCGCAATTGACATAAACGGCATAAGAAATCCTAACACGTTATCACCCTGAATTGCAGTAAAAGAAGCATAAGAAGACCAAGACTGACTGCGAAGCAAAATTGTAAGCTTAATTTTGCAATGGTAAAATGATGTTTCCAATTCAGCTAAGAAGCGAAGAACAGAAGACGAATATGTGTAACCACATCGTATCATTCACTTCACTTTCAAAAGTGAACTGAGCTTTTCACATCTTTAACGCCGGTCTATCGTAAGCTGGCACGTCTTTTGAGGAATTTAATATCGCGTATTTCAACGGCTATCATTAGTTTGTTATACCACTAAAAAAATTTCTACTCCTTCAGTGCAATACTGATTTAGTGATGCATCAGCATAAAAGTAAGTTTGACACTTGTGGCTTTGTCTTTCTCTCAACCAGCTTTTTACTCTATCGATTCTATCAGCAATTACTCGTCAACAGAAAAGGTAGAGTAGAAAACTGGTTGAAGGAAAGGCAAAGCAACGCCTCAGCTGGTGTGGCCGATTACACGTAAGCCCTAGGTAAAGGTGTTAGAGGCTTGCAAGCTCAGCCGATGTTCCAAGTTTTGCTTGCACCTCATCACCTCTGCGAACGTGGTTCTTCAAATGAAAGCTAAAAGTTGCAACTTTACTGTTTTACATTTACACAGACGTATCACTACCATTCAAATCCACTACGGCAAAAAAGCTTTGACTGAAAAAAGTATGTGTCTCTATGTCTCTTAAGTGAGACCACGTAACAGCCAACTACGCGCTATTTTTTTGAGTGCGTTTGAGATTTTTTTTGTCATTTGAAGGTTGATTTCTGGAACGATGTTAAAAAACAATTAGGTCCTGTGAAGAAGAGATTTGGGAAAATCAGATAGCCATAGGGCATACATAAAATGGTTCACAAATATTACATCAGGTTGGCTCAATCCCGCGATAGGGCTAATCAGACTCTTCATCTCTTCGGGGGGGTAAGTGGATTAGTATCGGATATGTCTAGAATAATTAAAAAACTAACTCAGTATATCGGTAAACCTCCACAAGTGGGAATTTAGGTTGAATAATCCGCATCGTCTACTACGAAGAGTCGAATGCATGACACATACCTTCGCGACTAGTTGAAGCCGAACAAAAGCGCCTTTCATACAAGCACTTCACTTGTGGTGGTAAGTATCATAAGGGATTCTACTCTACTTAGAAAAGGTGTCGTGAAATCTATAAACTCTTTCAACAAAGACGGCATTGCTATAGTAAAGCAAACAGCAAAGAGTGAATGAAATGTGATTCTTGAAAACTGCGGCATATAGAACGAAAGGACAAAATTCACCCCACTTTTCATTAAAGGGCTGAAAATGCTCTTACAAGTGCGCATCGTAGCTTAGTAAGATAATGTAAACAATTAGCTGCTTTAGACCTCTGAAGCTGTCGGGAAGCATCGACAATGTGGGCAGATTGTTTTAGCGAAAGCGGTAAATAAACAAATACACTCAAGAAACAATTAAAGAAGTGCTGATGACGTTGGAACATAAAGCACCTTTTGGGAAGGACGTAAATTTCAGCGCAAATTGGGAGAAACAGCAGCGAACGTGTAAAAGTATAGTTAACGAGTGCCAGGAAACGTGAGAAGAAACTAGATCAGTGTATTACCTATTCAATAACACCAGTTTTATAAAGCTTATAACTCAAAGATATTTTCAATGTGAAAAAAATTTATTCACGAACTACAAGAAGCACCACATTTGCGGCCGTGATGTGGCTTTCCACAATTTAAAATGACACTTGTAATAGAATGACGAGATAGGCTTTTCCAAAGAGTCATGGAAAAGATCTGGGTGCTACAGCAGTTATTTCCAAACGAACAGCTTGGATGGCAACCAGACGACGAGAATAAATGTGGAGAACATTGTCATTCAAACTTGAAATCGTTCAGATATCATAAATCTTTCTGTGAGAAGTACAGCGAAAAGAGCTGCAACGATGACGCTCTGAAGAATTCTTCGCTTATGGCATTGGTAATCGAATAGAAGAAATCGATAGTGAATAGTACAATAAAAAAAGAAGTACAAGGAAAAAACAATAGACGTAATGTAACTTGTGTAAACACGATTGGAAGGCGACGAAAAATACGAATGAATATGGCTCTACACCTGAAATACCTTCACCTAGCTAATTTCCGTATGTGTTGTGTGCGAAAATTGTTGGCGATTTAACCCCAAAATGTAAGCGCATTGTTGTTCGGACGGCATTTGCTTTTCCAATTAGCTTCCAGAGCAGATATTGGAAGTAGAGACGCTCGAATAATGCTGGGCCGACAGCGATGTGGGGGGCACTCTACCACACTCGATCTCTCGGTCTCTGTGGAACACCTCTTCCTACCTCTCAGAGATTAGTTCTCAAATTTCTACACCTCAGCTCGCATCCTGCTCTTATTTCTTCTCTACAAATTCACTTTCAGGTCTTTTCTGGGTCTTAGACAGTTTCGCGTTTTCAAATGGTTTCGTGAACTCCCGAGTTTTTTTTCTGGTCCACCTTGTCTCACCGTAGCTCCTCATGTCTTCCTTTCATTCATTCATTCATTCATTCATCCACTTGTTATTATGTTTCATTCTACACTACACAACTTCGCGAAACATAATTCGTGATTTCTTGGAAATAGGCATTTCTAATACGTACATTTTATAGCAATATATATGTATATTCAAATAGCGGCCCCTAAGGCACATTTCTCAGAAATCCTGGACTTATCAACTCAACTGAAAGTACGATAAAATATGAAAATGAAGAATAGAAATTGGCGATGGGACAAACATTATGTTTAACCTTTTATCTACTTCCCATTACCTTTTCACGGCAGGATATTATGTGAAATACAATCACAATGGTGCTGAGATATTTGCAAAACTTGGACTCAGGCCAGATTCGAGCTCGCGGTCAACCTTTCTAGGGGGCTCATGTGTCACCCAAAGCAAAGTAAGGAGCTCGGAGATGCAGTGGGCTAACGCCAGAGCTTCCACAAAGGGTAATGGGGCACTCTGATCTGGTCTAGGGTCCATGTTTTGCAAACATTATGTTTCTGCTGCTTGAAAAGCTGCATAGGTTTAGAGAATCCAAACGCATAGGAAAACTGCCGAAGTCTTCTTTCCTTAGAAAAGGTGCTCGTAATGGGATGGAACACATCAAAAAATGAAGGAGAATATACAGGACAAGAAAGGTTGAATAATGCTATTCTATTTAAATTATGTTTCTTTCAGCAACCCCTCCACCACTGATTCGTGGATTTGTCGTGGTTGGGTAGATTCTTCTGAGTGTTAAACTGCGATGTACAATTGCTACCGAGAAATTTCTTTCTATCTAGCCGACCAGTTGCCATGTAAAAACCCAACCATGTCTACCTAGTAGTCAAAAAATAGTAGATATAAAAGGCCTTATACCAAGAATGTAGAGCAGTTCATGTCCCCAGGGCCGATGCATCCCATACTGAACACCTATGGCTCCCAGTTGAAACGAATAGAAACTGAGGGTTGTTTGAACAAGTCGATGAATAACGCGATTATAGGTCAATAGTGTTGGTCATGCAATTTTGTCGTGGAAAGTGGAAAGAAAGAAGAGATGAGAAAAAATCTAGTAACTGAAATAAGAGTGTTACTCGGAAAAGAATGTCTGTTGTGGTGACGAAAGAGAAAAACCTATTTCAAAGAACTAACGGACCAGCGTCAAATATTGACCATTTCCAGAATGCGGTTTATAAGTGCTAGATGTGTGTAAAATCTTGTTTCAAGGTACTTTCCTCGACCTCATTAACGTAGGAATCAGAAATCGTCCAAACATGTGAAAAGGAGGGAGATGGGTGCGAAGAAATGATAGAAGAGGTCATGAAAAAAGGCGTCCACTGAGCTCAGACATCCGTCGCATTTTTAGGGCATCTCATAAAATCATTAAAAATCTGATCCTGAGCTAAATATGCACTAAAGTAGAACACTTTCATAAAAGTGCTTAGGTCAATGCTATGCAATTCTGAATTTCCTAGCGTTAAGATTTAGTCCATTCAAGAAAAACAATGATCTTTACGAATGTGTAACCAGTTTCCGAGGCTTCTGGCTTCTACCGCAGTAGGTTCGAAAGCACTGGTAATGGCTTAGCCTTTTTTTTCTGCCACAATCAGTTCATCTAATCACCTAGATTTCCGAACATTCTCTTTCCCTAAGAAAGTCACAAACGGCGAGTCTCCTGTTTATAACAGTCACGTGAATAATTAGTAAGTGCTGATGAGGTGACAGTCTATCAGTGTGCGTACTGAAATATAAAAAAATTTTCATTGCTGAAAAGAAAATGTCTTGAAGCTGTCATGAAATCAGGCATAACACAAGCGTGAAGATCTTCACTGGTCGAGATCAGAGAACGATTGAGCGTTTATGTCAAAAAAGGGACTCCCAACTTTGGTTCATGTTTCGACACCTTTTGCCTTTTCCAAATGATACCAAAAGCCGTGAATACAGCAAGAAATCGCTTCAGTGCAGAACACTGTCTATAACCAGAAAGCATTTGTGGTGGAATGGTGCCAGGAAATAAGAAGGAAGCAGTTTTGATGGCCACAGAATTGGTCAGTCAAATTCTAAAGCAGATGCGCATCGAGAAGAACGCAAGCACTCAGCTTAGCAGAATTAGCGCCCTATTAACTGATTGGTTTCGGCCTGGAACGCCGTCACCAAACGAACTCAGAGCACTAGTAGACGAGGCGGACGACTCTATAATGAGTGCATCGAAGGCTCCCAAGAGCGTGCGATTTTCCGATTTGCCAGAGCCTAAAGCAAGTGATTCGTCAGACGGTGATACAGAATGGACCAAGAAAAAGACTCAGTAAATGAATAACTTGGTCGACGAGCATTGATCGTTTCGGAGAAATTACTTGAACGTCGGTGGTAACACCGGTTGATGTTAATCCATTTATTTATCTCACTACAATGCCACTAAAGATTACAGTGAGGTCGATTTTCCATAGAATATCCAATCACGCATAAAAATTCATCGATACAGGTGCATATAATCTTACTGAGACAGTGTGGCAGCTGCGGTAGAAGGTGGTCTGTAGTACACTTATGGTTTCTTCTTTAATCTTGTGTCCAGACAAACTACGTCCTCAATCGCTCCGTGATCGTCAAACCTCTAAGAAGCTGCCCTAGGGATATCAGCACTGATTTATACATCGGCAGACCACCGCAAGTCACTATGCAGGCCAGATATGCATTTATTCACCTTTAATGGTCCTTGGTGAAGTCGATTACATAGCACATCCGTCAACGACTGATCAACGCCGAACTCTTCAGTTCCTCATCTGTTCCGTGTTGAGCGACGAAGTATAAAGTTGGCATCCTGTTTAGGATGTATAAAAGATGAGTCTGCCTCTTCAAAAAATCCAAAATGCCGTAAATGAATCCGTCAGAATTATTATATTTTTGTAAAGTTTCTGTATAGACTATGAAGCCTGAACATCTCCAACACCGGTACACCTATACATTTAACAGATTCATAGATTCAAATAATTGGACAGATGTTCACGAGTTTCTAAACTAATCAGTGGTTCGTATTTATAAGTTGTTCACAACCTATTCTTTTCCATTGCTTTGCTTTGTTGAGTTAACTAAGTATTGCTTCACTGACAATTCCTATTAAAATGATGAAGTTGTCCGGTAAGGAAAACTGAAGAAGAGTTTCCGTCAGTTCAAATAGTCCTCAAGTCTGAAGCAAATATGGACGCATTTTCGTGGTCAGTTTGCAAAGAGTTTGGAGTATGTACTGCCGTTATTCCTCTTCTTTCGACAAAACCATAATGAATGAGCTCTCCGACACGCGATTCAGTTGTAATGCAGTTAGTTGACCTGAGTCTTTATTTGAGGAAACAGACGAGGGAAGAGGCACCATTGGTTTCTTACCACCACCTTCATACACTCAAATCTCTCCTCCAAAATGAGTTTATTAATATAGAAAAATATACAAGGCGCAAAGCAAATCTATTTATTCCAACATATTAAAATGCTGTTTTCCTGAGTCGACCAAGCAATAATGCCACAATGGATTCAGCAACGTTCAATAATTTATAGTTGACAACTCCATTTGCCGATTATGAAAAGGTCATCTTAAATTTCTTATTATATGTAATAGAATCCATTTTTTCGTCCCGTGTCATAGTTCGATCTGGAGCCGTTCTGTTCCTACTATGAAAAAGCTCTGTTCTTACTATGAAAAAAACAAGTCCAGATTTCATCACTCTTCGTTTAATGGCTCAAACTTCAACATAACTAACTTCATAACGATGCTTCGTTTGCTTTTAGTCCAACCCATTTGCTGAGTTGTTTCTTCTTTAATTTGGCTGAACTCTGTTCAAGAACTTTTGTCTTGCTAAAAGCTTGACTGCTTTAAGCAAATGATCGCGATTGTCGATGAGGGCAACGGGTCTCCAAGAATACTACTGTAGCATGGAACTTTCCAAATGCACGTTATAGATTAAGATTCCCTTGCAATACCAAAAACGGCAATAATTGAACAGACGAAACGGAAGTATTTCGGCTACTTTCTAGAAATGGTGAACGCATAGGTGAAGAGTAGTGAATTCGTTCATTACGTGAACGGCACAGCCTTTCCAGGCTCCCGTTCTACGACGTTCAAGATCTACCGAGCCTTTCAACCGCCTGAGATCTAGAAGTTGGTGGCAGTGTTGTCTAGGGCTAGCCCACTTCCTCTAATTCACGTGGACCTCCGTAGTATGGCTACCTCAAGAGTGCAAGGAGAACTGACTCGATGAGCATTCAACGACATTCATGATGTGGACGGAGAATTCTCAAGCAGCCGAACCCACACGGAGAAAAAACGGTGATCTTCGTGGATGGTGGATGCGAATCAACGAATCAAACGCAAAAAGTTTTGAGATTAGCATTGTGTGATATATAAAACGTCAGTCCATGTATTAAAAAAATGTTTCAAAAGAATCTAGGAAAAACAATACCAGTCCTAAGCACTGGTGGAATAATTTCGTTTAAAGTGCCAAGTTTTGTGAATTTACAAAGAGCTTTTACTGCTTTCCAATTTGCTCCACAATCCCTCTACTCTCGTTACAATTTTTTGTGAGGCCCACTTAACAAAATCACTGCTGGGCTCATTAGATAGGCGTGAAGGCAATATTCGAGTAGAACTTGTAATTGACACTGATCTCAATCTATAGGCTAAGAATTATGAGGGTTGTTCCCGTGATACATGTATCCCGATCAGCCATGAAATTTTCCACTGGCACATTTCTCTTTTGATGTCCTGTTGTCGGATTTGTGACTTGAAGAATAATGCCGTAATTGACCGCTAACCTTGGGAGTGTGGTCGTATCTCTTCATGTTCATGAAGACAACTCGACCTTACCAGGACAGAATTTTCTATTTTTTTCCCCCTGTGAAGGAAACTTTCTACCCACGTGGCCACCACAGAAGCATGATTATTTTCATAAAGTAACACAGTTCAACGATCACGGAAGTAATGACTTAAAAGGCCGACTTCTATAAATCTCATTATTAATCACTGATATATTTAATCGTTACGAACTGCTTGGTTGAGCTTACGTGTGTTTGGTATCAGTTGTCGTTGCTCTTGCCGTTGCTGATTCGATGGCTGACGTTTAGGCGATGTAGCCTTCTTCGGAGCCTGGACATTCATTGTGTAACAATAGCCTTATAATTCCGTAAACTATCTATAATACTAATGGAGATCTACTGTATAAATAAACGCCACTTTGTTAAAAAAGCAACCACCGTTTTTAGGTGTGAGACCAGCCGTGTGTTGCTCACGTGAGATGACGAGTGAGACACACTCAAATCAAGGAACCACTCTGAGATAAGGCACAAAATCACATGTGATAGTGGGTATTCAACTTTCCAGTTCATTTTTTGCACTTTTTAAATTTAACCACAGCGCTTCAAGAGTCTTGCGCACTAATGTTTCTGACTCCTAGGCTAGGATCCTGACAGTCACTCCAAAATGACCACCACTTTGTGGCCTATGTGTACCTAGAGAAGTACTTTGTTAATTTTCAAAGCCCCCTGTCTAGATAGATGTTCTTCCATTTTTAACTATCGTTGGTGTATTTGTTTCGTTTGTTTTCGATCTATCCTCAGTTTTTTTGATATAAGTGGGTTTGATTTGCCATCCCACGTGAACAATACTTTGGTGGTCCCGCACATTACAAAACGGTGAGTGGTTTCCAAACAATGTGGCGCTCATTTACGTAATAGATCATCACTAATGTTATAAATAGTCCACCGAATTTAATGGATAGTTAACTTTTTATTTACTGACTATTACAAATTTTCATGGCAGGATACGTGTGAAACAATCACAATCCCGTTGACAGGTGATTGGTGACGACGTTGATCGATAGAACTAGCTAAGAGACAGGCAAAATGAAGGACTCGCATGGTGTGGTGGTGAACGCCGTAACCTCCGAAAAGGGTAATAGCGCGTTCGTTTTCCACTGCAGACACCTGCGGTCCGGAGTTCTGCAAATATCTCAGCATCATTGTGGTTAATGGATAGTTTTAAATAAGACACTCACAGGCTCTGAAAAAGGCGAAAAGGCCGAAACGTCAGCCTTAGAATCACAGCAACAACAACAACAACAACAACAACAACAACAATAACAACAACAACAACAACAACAACAACAACAACAAAAACTGTTGCTAACCTCGCTTCGGCTCAACGCGTTTTGCAAAAATTAGATATATTAATCGCAGAAAAATCCTCGTATTACGGAAATATCATGAATTCGTACTAGAATTAGATATTTCTATTGCTAGCTGCTTATTATACCAGATCCTTACAAACCTTTTTATTCGTTTCCATCTCTCTCAGCGATCTCTCAAGTAGTTCGTCAACTTTCGATACGAATGATGTCGACGTATTTAATTTGAAAGAGAACATTACCTGGTGATGTATTAGTTCGCATTTTCGGCGAACATATGAACCTATTCCCTTGACGATCTTTCCTAAAAGTACTTCCCTAGGATCAAGCGGATGTTCTTATCTTTTTAGTCGATTTGTTTCTTCTACCACCCATAATAGAGACGTGTGTTGCGCAGTCGTTATAGGTGCCCCTGCAATACACATATGGTCTTTGGTTTGATCCCTTGCCTCGAAGGCTTTCATCCGTCAAAGCTCGCCAAAATCGCTGCTGGGCTTATCTGGAAAGATAACAACACTGATGCAGTATGTCGGTCGGTCACCGAAAGTCGTTGTGCACGCCAGATATGCATTCACTCACTTCTGACGCTCTCGGACAGTTCACCGCTATACTATAAATAAGTGCTCTAGGGATACTTTATTTTGCGCGTCTTCGTACTATTGTATGATCGATAAAACAAAGATTGCCGCATCAATTACAATAGTGGCTTTTCATAAATCGAATGCCTTGTGCGAACAACCAAACGCAATTGAAATATCGACTGAATTGCGACCTTAGCACGTGTGGTGCAGTGGTTAGAGCTGCCGATCAGTAGTATATAGGATCACTCGCTGGTCTTCACCCCATGCCCCAAGCACAAAGGAACTTTAGAGACTTCTCTGGGATGATAGCAACATTGACTTTATATATTGCTAGGCCTGCCCAAGTCATTGTGTAAGCCAGATATGCATTCAATCACCACAACAATTCTTGACGAAGTCGAATGCATGGCGTTTGCCTCAAATATTGATCAACGCTGAAATTTTCATTGTTTATTTCTCACTTCGGGGACCCACACTGCAACTATAACTTGTACAAATGAAAGTACGGATATGTTTATAACTGGAAATGGCTCTTACATATCCACACCTTGACCGATAACAGTGTAGATAGCCCTCGTTGCTTCCAGACTGTCTAATGGATTTGTACAACCGATAATGAGTTCCACAATGCACATACACTTGTGTCCGAGTCCTCGATAGAAGACTTGATCATGCAAGCGAGAAAGATAAGGTACGACGTCATCGACCTGACCAAGACGAGATGACACCACCCATTCAACGCCGTCTATGACACCGGAGAAAAACTCTCCCTCGGAACACGCGACAGTAGAGGAGTCGGCGGCGTCGGCGTTCTCGTCAACACGAGTTTGTCCATGAACATCGATTCATTCGAACAACTAACAACCCAAATCGGATATTTATGATTAAAAAAATGTGGATCAATAACGGCTTTGACAATCTTCGTCGTTTACGCGCCGACATCAAACTATGACGAAGAAGAAGTCGAAGCGTTCTACATGGACTTGGAGAAGTTCTACAGAGAAGACCATACATTCTTCAACGTCATCATTGGAGATTTCATTGCCAAGATTGGACCAGGAAGAACGTCTGAAGAACCTCATTTTGGACTAGAATGGAACGAACAGGGTGAGTGGCCATCTGAGTTTATTATGGCGACCAAGACCATTCATGGTAACTCGCAATTCCAGAAGCCCCCACCCTCAACGCTGGACGTGGGAGTCTCCCAGTGGAGAGCACATGACGAAATAGACCACCTCATAGTAAATAGAAGGTTTTGCCTAACCGATGTCGCTGTTGTCCCAAAATTCTACATAGGACCAGACCATCGCCTCCTTCGTGCAAGATTCTATTTCTCGCAGAAAAGAGAAAAAAGCCGCTAAACTCAAAAATTATTCAATTCATTAGTGTGCTGTTAGCAAGATGCCGTTGTCGGTAACATTGACGAAGAATATGATCGGCTCATACAACATCTTCACGTTAGCGCTATGAAAGCTGAGAGTTCGAAAGTCACCAAGCGACGTCTGCCTCCAGAAGCACTCGAGCTGATAGGTCAGCGTGGACTCGCACGAGCTGCAGGCGACCGCGAACCAACGTCCGAACTTGCGAAACAGTGCAGTGCAGACAGGCGTTAAAAGAAGATATTAAAGAGAGAATAGCAGTAGTAATAGTCGGAGCCGCAGACGCTGGGAAAAAGCATTCGCAAAGCCCACCGAAGCTTCGATAATTACATGACCGAGATGATTGCACTCCGACTCCCAGACGGAACAGTTACAGCGTCCAGAAAGGCAATAGAAAAAAATCATTCACGAATACTACACAGATCTCTTCGATAGCCACGTCCACCTCCCGTCATATGAAACAAAGGAGGATGGATATGTTGTACCACCGGTTCTCTCTTCCGAATTCCGACATGCCATTTCGTTGGTGAAAAATCGAGCAGCTCCAGACTCGGACAGGATAAGATCTGAATACCTGAGGAACCTTCCGCCATTTCTCATAAACACACTGGCTCGGCTCTTCACACTTTACCTGTCTGAATGTAAGGTCTCTACTTAGTGGAAGACCAACAGGATCGTGTTATTGTTCAAAAAGGGTGACCTACACGATATTGGCAACTATGACCCAATCTGCTTGCTGTCTGTCGTCTACAAACTTTTCACTCCAGTCATGCTAAACAGTATTGCCAGAACACTGGACGAAGGACACTTATGTGAGCAAGCAGGGTTTCGAAAAGGATTTAGTACGATGGACCACATTCACACCGTAACGAGGCTCAGTGCAGTATCGCGAGAGTACAAACACCGCTCTGTCTCGCTTTCGTCGATTTAAAGAAGGCCTTTGACTCAACCGTGATAGAAGCAGTCATGGAAGTCCCTTGATAGTCAGGGAGTCCCTCCTCAGTACACAAAGATTTTTAGTGAGTTGTACAAAAAATTCACAACCAAGATATCACCGTTCTACAACGATATTAGCATTGACGTCAAAAGAGGCGTTAGGCAAGGCGATACCATCTCGCCAAAATTATTCACCGCCACCCTTCGAGAACGTCATGCCAATATTGGAATAGGATAATATGGCAGTGAAAATCGGTGGTCGGCAATTACACCACCATCACTTTGCTGATGACATCGTCCTTATAACACCAATCATTAGCCCAAGCGGAACAAATACTTGCCGACTCTGATAAGGCCTGTGGAAAGATTGGTCTTCGACTAAATCTCACAAAAACGATGTTCTTGAGGAATGGATTGGTTTCGTATGCCTCACTCACGCTCAACGGAACGAATATCTACGAATGCTCCAGTTACGTCTATCTAGGTCGGGAAATCAACATGCTGAACGACTTAGCTCCAGAGTTGAGCAGAAGGAAACAATCGGCTTAGGGAGCTTGTAAGAGCATCGAGGATGTAACGAGGAAAACAAAGAACACCCGACTCCGTGCCCACTCTTTCGACTCTACTGTACTTTCTGTGTTAACATATGCGTCAGAAACCTGGTCACTGCGTAAACAGGATGAAGGATCACTCAGCGTTATTGAACGCGCAGTCGAAAGAGCGATGCTAGGAGTATCCCGTTTCACACAAGTAAAGGAAGAGATTCAAAGCCCCGATCTGCGTCAACGATCAAAAATCAAAGACGCCGTTGTGTACGCCAAACAGTGGAAGATGAGGTGGGGCGGACACGTAATGCGTATGAATGACAACCGATGGACAAGATCCATTAGTGACTGGATTCCTCAGAGGGGTCAAAGGCACTGCAGGAAGACCACCGAATCGATGGTCAGAGTTCCTCACGAAAAGCCTAGAAGGAAGATGTGAAGCTCAACGAGTCGCTAGAGCGAGCAGAACCCACTGGGCTACTCTTGAACGCGACAGGGGGAAAATTGAAGATTTACTGGCCCCCTCTCGAGTTACTCGACGATCAACGAGACTACAGGTGATACAGGTGATCTCATAACAACTGTCAGAAACACTACCAGACCAACACCTGTGTCATCTATCTCAAGGACACTTTTAGATTAAATAACTTTTAGATCCAGACATAGTTTTTAGAATCATATTAGATTGACAACTTTCGAATCAATTCCTCTTTCTACACGATTGGATTTTTCCAGTGCATTCATAGGATTTCCCGTTCACCTTGAAACTTTAGAGTCCCTTTGTTTGAGGCATTTGATGCTCGGCGCTAGACATGATAGTATGCTAATCAGCAAAATACAACTAATGATTTAATATGCATTAGCAAATGTGATAATACTCTTACGTAGGGAGTGATAATCCTCTGCAGAAAAGTGCAAAGTCAACCCTGCAAAGAAGTGGAAAATGAACTCTGGTGAAATCGGCTGCTTTTTCATTTCGAAGAAAGAGTTTTTTGGAAGAGGAAGGAGTTGGAAATTTTTTTTGCAAGAATTTCTTTGGGAAGATTTCTATTTTCCATCCTGAATCAGTTTCTTTTGGTGTGATTCCCATTTACATCTCCCGTTCTCTTTCTGTCTCTCTCTCTTTCTGTCTCTCTCTCTTATAATCTAATTTTGCCAATTTCTCCCTCTTTTCCTCGAGCATTGTCGTCCTGAACTCACTTAGTCAACTGTGCCTGAGTCTTTATAATGGACAAAAACCGTTCGATGTCCCAACGTCGATCCTCTTTTCGAATGAAATAGTCCCACTAAGCATGAAAATACTATAAAATCGGAACACCTGACGGCTCTCACTGGCTTACTATATTTCCCATTTCCTTTGTACACGTGGACACAGCCGTCTTACCACTAATTTTCTCCACACAGTTACGGTATATGACGTTTTTATCATGTAAAACCATTCCAGCAAAGCGTCTCTAAGCGGCTCTTAAAAAAATGACACTAGATTTCTACCACTGGAAAGAAAAATAGATGCTAAGCATCTCTTCTATGCTTTCCAACACTGAAAAAAGCTGTACTGTGCTGTTTGTAGACTTCAATACGTTCCAGGTTTTCGACCTTCACTTTCACGCCTTTGACGGATCTGCTGCATAGACTAAACGCCCAGCTCAGTAGCATTGGACGTCTTTAGAGGGACTAACACTGGGTACTTAACAACTGTTACTGGTTAAATACTCTCTAAATCCTGTAGGATCTTTTCAAATGTTCTTTCGAAAGAGAACCAGGCACGATGTTGGTAAAAAGGAGCTGCACCCGAAACTTTTCCCATAAATTGTAGATCACGAAAAAAAGAACCTTTGCGTGTCAGTAAAGCGATTATGTTTATCCGAACAAAATATTATTTTTGGATTGTCACTGTGAACGAAAGAGTTTTTGGAACGGCTAAGGAAGACGTGGCGTCTCAATCGCCTGGAAACGTCAGCGTATGAGCGCAAATCAAATGTCAAGCACTTCATTCCAGCTTATGCTGAATGACTTGTGTGAAAATGGCTCTAAGACAAAAAAAATGATCGTCATGTTTAACGAAGATAGTCAAAATCTTATGAAGCAGAATAACTTAGTCATTCGCTTAAAACGAAGTAGCAATGGAAGTCTCGTGAACACTGGTTAAACACGTAGGGTCTGAATAGTTCGACGATCGACGATAACTCCGAGATCGTTGGAGTACTTGAGAAGGTGTGAACTACAGTAATTTGTAGAAGAGACATCTTTATTGTCGTAATCATGTGCACGACTTCTCCATTGCATTCTTTCAATTTTAAATGCGTTTAGGATTAGAATGATCGAAAATCTGAGAGCGAAATTTAAATTTCCGAAAACTCCGAAGCAACCCTAAAACTTGCAAACATAAGCGTTACACTTAACGACGCCATCATAATGGATGAATTCCGCGTCCTTCACTTGTTTCCACGTTCAAAATATAAGCCTTGAAACAATAAAGTGGAAGGTATATGTGCCCCAGGCTCCAGAAATTAAGAATTTCATCCTGGTGAAATGAAGTCATTTTCTATTAGAGGCGAAAGTCTGTAGGTCCTTATTTTTTTTCTACTTCAACAAATAAAGCGTAAAAAGAGGCGAGATATGTCAACTCAAGGTTGGATGTGGCCGTGATTTTTTCTACCGAGTGCATTCAATACATGCTGCGCGTTATGTGTTAAAAACACTGTAAGAATAGTGAAGAATGATTAGATCTCATTCTGGTGTGAACCTCGTAGAGATTATAATTTTTGAACAGCTGTCTTACTGCGAAGTTCAAAGGAGAATCATACACGTCGTAGACGATATTAGGATAGTAATTTTCCTACATAAGTGAGCTAACATGGGATTGGAATAATTTTATTCGACCAACCTTTCCGCCTTTTTTCTTTAGAGCTGCATTTAACCGAGTCGATGGTCCACAACTCTTCCTCTTCTCCCTTCTTAAAATATTGCTACTCTGTAGCAGCAAATGAAGTACAAGCGCAACAGGAAGCATTTCACGCCAAAATGCAGATCATATGGGGCGGCTGGAATGGATCAACATCCGTCCTGTATAAAAGAGTAGTGCCGAGTGATGATTCCAATGTGAGCGGTACTCCACCCACTGGACTCGAGTCGAGGCGACAACTATCCACGGAGCATCGATCTAGTTCAACATAGCTCACAAGAAGACGAAAGCGAAGGCGCCGAAACTTTAGTGAAATAATGGCTTTATTCCAACCTCTTGTTAGCTCAGCTATGTGGAAAAAATTATCGATTATTGTTGCCAAAGTTTAATGAAAGTCAGCTTTTAAAATACTGTCAGAAGTGCAAGCCTTAAGCTGAGAAGTCTAGAATTTTCTTCAAACAGTGGAAAAAAATAGACGTAGCATTCTGGAACACATATGATTTCGAAAAAATGTGGAAACACACCACTTAAGCGTAGATTTCAGTAGCTCAGAGTTCGTTCGAAAACGACGAAAAGGTTCAGTGAAAAAGGTGGAACTCCATGCCCATTATAAGTTCATGGCAACAGAAAAAGACCGTCCTGTTTTTTAGTTGCTATCAGCAATTTTTTTGGATTTAATCCACTAAACCTATTTCAGAACAATGACGTATGGGCACAGTTTAGCTTGATTGGTCTATTATTCAAAGCAAAAGCGGAAGTAAGCCACTCGGTCGCTTAGAACAGCGCTTTGATGGGCATCACACCGACACGTCCACTGTGGATTGAGAAATCTTAAAGCTTTAAGATTTTTTACAAGCATACCCCCGTTAAGTTCCTGCAAAAGAAAGTCTTCTATACAGTTGTAGAATTTGCCTTTGATGCGGATCACTAGTAGATAAGTTCGAGCAATTGACAAAAGCTTAAATGAGTTCGAGCAAAGTGGTTTCATAAATCACGTCAAGAAGAAAAATGAAAGCTGGATCATTCCTATTACACAATTTCTCGTCCCGACGTTGTTACTCATATCTAAAATCGCTTCACGATACTAAACCTCTTTGAAAAAGTAAGTACGCCTTTTTGGTAATCAAATTTTGCTCTGCATTAACAATGAGTCGTTTCACAACCACAAACTGCAGGTCATTTGGTTTCCAGTCCTAAACTGGTCGCTGTTCATCTTGAATGTGATCAAAAAGCGCACAGTGAGAAAAGACTCTCTCTGAAAAGGATAGTACCACTGAACTGAAACACTGGTAAGCCAACGCAAGTATACGCCAAACGTGCATTCAACTACTTCCACAATGCTTCAAAAGGAGTCGAACACATTTCGCATTGCGTCCTATCCTTTCTCTCTTATGTATAATGAACATTATTATAGAAGAATTGAAGGAGCAACGTTCGTTCCCACTTCATCTTTCTGGCGACCTTGTCAGTGGAGATATATTTACTACCGCTTTCTCACCTAAGCTGAAGCCATGACCTGTTTCTGTAGAGAATGATTCGTTTCAGTTTTTCTCTACATCGATTAAGTGGCATTTCCTCGATTTGCATTTCAACACACCTTCAAAATTTTGTTTGAACCCTTTGTAACACTGAGAAAACGCGTTGCTGAATTACACAGACTTCTTCAAGGTTCTCTTCTCTGCCCTTAACAGGACGCCTGAAACTACTAGAATTATCTTAACAGTTAGTAAAATTTACTTTACAAACACGAAAAAAGTCACCCCGAGAAGTCGCCCTCGATACTTAACGCGGTTTACACACTAAAAGGCAAAGGCTAAGAAGTAGAAGTATTTTATACGTATCTTCTAAACCAATGTATTAAAACGAGGGCAATTTTCCTACGGGGTAAAATTAAAATTATATTTACTCAAAATTTGCAAATGTTAGACATTTTTTTTTATTTTTTTTACATGACCCGTATTCACGTCTACTGTGCGGATCCAAGCACTTCTGAAATTCGATTTGTTCACTCGCATCCACTGTCCACGAAGAACTTCAAGCTTTTACGTGTGGCTTTGGTTACTGCTTGATGATTTTCATCGCTAGAAGCCTACCATCAAATGATTGGAAAGTAAATAAGAGGCGGTCAGGAGTCGTCCCGAACAAATAAACCCCCAGTCGACTCTGGAAAGAGATTGACAAGAAGCAAAACACAGCAAAACGCATGGGCCTCACATTCCTGTCCCCGTATGAGCCCTTCTACATCAACGTTTAGAAAGAAGAGCACAGGAAGGCAGCAAAAATCTCAGGTCTATTTTAGGATGCCTTAAATATGGACGGGAAAGGGCGACTATCTGTACTTATAGTTCACGCTACCTTGTGTCTAAGCGCTCTTTTGCGGATCTCCTGATCCACGTTAAGAGAATTAGAGGAGAAAGACATTGCCTGTCTGGCCGACACAAGAAATTATCGACTATTTAACGCCGCCTATGGTGCCGTAGAAAAACTATTTCTTAGAAAAATGATATAATAGAAGAGTCAGCGGTGCTGGTGATTTCAACACTAGGACGTGACTAAGGAGAACGTCTGAGAAGTGTCAAATTGAGACCATCGGATTAAAAAGAAAATAACACGATTAGTGGCCGTTTGAGTTTTTCACGATGAGCATGGTGGTCCACGTATTCCCATTAGCGCGAGTGGCCTAGGGGCAATGGTACCGTTGGATACGCGAAAAACCCCTAGTTCGATCCCACTGCGTGCCATCGAATCGAAAAAACTGATAGCAGACGTGCCTGGAAAAGGCTGTTTCCGATCCCCACAAAAGCTACCAAACTTCCAGTGGTGAGGGACCAGGAACGCTCTCCTATTTCAATTCCTGGACTTTTACTAAAATCTACTTGACTAGTGTCCAAAAACGTTCATACAGAATACTTTACTAAGCCGATTTCTACTCAACCTGCAGGTGAAAAACCTGTATATTTGTTTAGATTGCTCACCTTATACGAGACTGTTTTCAAACGTTTATTCAGCTAATGTTTCGACGTGTTCGCCTTCCTCAAAGCCGATGATCCCAGTCGGTGGTCCACAGTCGTTTCTCTTCGCGCTCTAGGTCTTCGCAGTCGTACCGAGTCGAATCTTCTTTAATCTTCAGTAAGCAACCCTTCTTTACAAAAGGATACCGCCAAGTGGAGTTACTTCGTTCGAGCGGTCCTCCACTGAGAAAGATTCAACCCAATGACTACGAAGTTCTATATCGCAAAGGCGAACGACTGTGGACCGCTGACTCGGGGGCACAGGCTCTGAAAAAAGGCGAAGACGTTGAAGCTTTAGCCGAATAGGAGCAATGCAGCAAAGTCGCGTAAGGTGAACTATCTAAGCAAATATATTCATAAAAAAGATCAAATTCCTCTAGCAGCATCCAAGCACGTACAGAAATCTGAACATTTTCGCTTACGATCTTCACAATACGTGATGCTGGATCATGTATTAAAAATGTTCCAAATACACAAATTATATGCTTTTCTCTTGGAGTCCTATCGAATGCGAGAAAAACAAATATTATCGTCATTTACCATTTGTGGCTCATTGTCGGTCTCTTTATCCCTCAACTAATTCATGACGTTCCGATAAAGGTAGTGGAGGAGCGAAATTTCAAACGTTTGCTGAAAAATTATAATTTCTCATTCTCGCACTTTTTGACCAACAATCTATCAAAAACAAAGACGAATGTACTTAGAAAAAACTCCATTGTATCTGGAACGTAGTCTTTAGCGGACGACATTTGTAGCGTGGCTAGTAGAGGAGGCAGAAATCAAACCCACACAGATTCCTAGCTGTTCTCACTGAGACGTTTCTGTTCCCAGGATCGACTTTCTATTAACCCCGGCATTAGAATATAAATGCGTCGTTTTCATTCTCAGCAATCGCCAGGTTGTTATACAGCATAAGTTCACTTCCGTACAAAAACACATACAATACAACAGCAGCAGACCCTTCAGCCGTATCGCCTTTGCGGTTTTTATGCGCCTTCCACTGTGGAAGAACAGCAGATTAGAGTCGTATGTGGTTGATGACGTAGGATGATGATGAGAATGACGTCGGATGATGACAAGACAAGACAGGTGATGACCATATGCAACTTTAATCAGTTGTTCTTCCACAGTGGAACTCACGTAGAAACGGCCCTGAAGAAGGTGATACTGCCGAAACATCGGCTACTGTTGTATTCTGTTTTTGTGGGGAAGTAGAGGTACGCTGTATAGCAACCTTGGGATTGCTGAGAAATAAAACGACGCATTTAAGACGTTTCTCTTAAATCTCATTAACATTGTAAGATAACCCTTTTTGTTATGTTTACTAAATATGGAGCACAAATTCCTAGTACCATGTCGTATTTCCTTTTTTTCAAACGGCTTTCAGGACCGCTATAGTCATGGAGCTTGAAGCTTTGCCCCAATCAGAATAGGTAAAGAATTGCAGAAAGGAGCAACCAGAAGTGAAATTGAGAGACATAATATCTAGACATTCAGGAGGCATTGTGGTGCGCGCAGCTCTAGAGTATAGGGAATTTAAACGAAGACCAAGAGTGATCTTCTTTTCCCTTGAAAATTCAGCTAAATATAGCACCTTGTCAAAGCCCACAAAGCGTTCCGTGTTTATTAGTGGCCAAAAAATAGAGTGCTTCATTCCACTGGTAGAAAATCGTCCTCTCAACAACAAAGTGGACATTCCTCACGAAGAGGCTGATGAGATTTCCTAAGTGTGTTTTCCTGTCCTAAGCTTCACTAGATCGTGAAAATTTGTGGTGAAGATCTGTGCTTATGACGCACGCGTTGTAGCATTTTACTAAAAAAAATGAAGATGGCAGCACTAACGGTGACGAGAGCAGTCTGCTATCTATAAGGACATGGGACAAAAACCGTTGCAAGGAACTGCTACAGCAAAGGAGTAGGCGGTGTGAATTAGATATAACAACATTGAAGAAATAACAATCCAAATCCGATGTGGATGGAAAGATGTATGCTAACACCAACTTCGAAAATCACGCCCCGAAACGAAGAAAATCACTTAGATAGGATCGAATCATGTTGGATAGCTTTGGAGAAGTCCTACGCAGAAGATTAAGAAATAAACTAAATGGGTGTCCAAATCTTCCGCTTGAGCAAGGCTTATCATAAAAAGGATGAAGAATAAAACCATCGGCGTTGATCAATCCCTGAAGGATGCGTCATGCATTCGACTCCATTAAGCATCGTTGGTGGTGATTGAATGCATATCTGGTCTATATAGTGAGTCGTGAGTGCCTTTCAACGTATGGAGTTAGTGCTGTTACCTTCTCACACAGATCTGGTACCAATCTGCCGACATCAGAGGAATGGAATGCTTGGTGAGCTTGGAAGCCGGGATTAATCCCGGACGCATTGTAGGGCGCCTCTAACCACCGCGCTACGGGCGTCCTTTTCATAGTAGCTCATAATTCCTGATCTCTCCGTGTATAGGATCAAAGGGAATGAAATCAAATAATACCAGCCAGTACCAACTCTCATTGAATCTTGGCATGAATGATCAATACTTTGGTTTGTTGATACGTGTACACAAGGTTGTCACAAATTTTCAAGTGGCTAACTTTACCCCTTTCAGTTTCTAGCCATCGCATCGAGTCGAGTCGAGTCGAGCAAAGGAGAGCAATGCACGACTGAAGCAGCGTCACCCTGCAGTGCTCATTCGTACATCAGGCAGTTTCCCAGTATAAAACACGGTCCTTGCTAGGTTGCCGAACAAAATGATTTTTCACGGTGATAAACCATTGTTTTAGACGGGTTAATCTCAGCTACGATGTAGCGCAACAACATTGTCGGTATTAACATTACTGAGCACCTATATGCAAACTACTAAGGGTCCAACTGCTGTAAGAGGAATTATCAACTTAAAAGAAGCAAGTCTGATTGCGAAATCTACCAAAAATCACAATGATGATATATGCAAAACTCATACCTTTGTGCGTGCTTCGAGCTAGTGATTAACCTTTCCTGCGCATCACGTTCTAACTACTACACTATCGAACACCTTGATTTGCCTTTCTCTCAGCTAGTTCTCTACGAAACGGTTTCATCAGCAATCACCCGTTAACGCGAATGATATGGGAGCACATTCGAAGCTGGCCTGTGGTTCCGAGGCTTAGAAATATCTCAGCATCACTGTGGTTTGTGCTTTACATGAGATCTCGCCGTAAGAAATGGTAGGTAGGAACTAAAAAGTCAAATATTTTAATTTCTATCAAAAATCGTCACGCATCCTGACAGCTCTAAGACCTGGTCGACGACTCAACCAACAAGTTTTATGAGGCTGAGATATTTGCAAAACACAGAAATTCGAACCCGTGGTTACCCTTTCTGCAGCCCACATCTTGACATTGCACGCAGGTAGTTTTTTTTTACCTTATTCCCACTGAAGGATGATTGCTGATGGCACCGCTAGTGTGAAATACTATTTGAAAGAAAAGCGAAGCAATGGCCTGAGTGGTGCAGTGGATAACTCGTGATCCTCCGAAAAGGGTTATCGGGGATTCGAATCTGGCTTGGAGTCTAAGCTCTGCAAATGTCTCAGCATCACTGTGGTTGAACTGCACATGATTCCTGGCCATGGGAAGATAATAGGCAATAAATAAAAAGTTGAACAAGGTCAAGCTAGATGTTGCTCAAGTAACTTTTGTCGTCGTTGTAGAAATACAGGACTTTCCTTATCTTTATAAACGATAACTGCAAAAGAAAATTGTTTTTATTTGTGCTTCTGTTTAGCAAACACAAGGTGTTATTTTATTTCTTTGTTTACCAACAAGCTGAAGTTTAGGCGGATTTCGCTTTCCTCAGAGCCTGGAAAGGTCAAGTTGACTGCAATCTACACGGCCAAACACCTCCATAACCAAACAGAGAAAATGCTGAACCAAAATTTCAATCACATTGAACACAGAGTCTTTGCAGACTCACCGCGTTCTATAAGTCTTCCACTAAATATGTCATCTGGGGACCAGCCGAATATTTCAATGGTAATGAAGAGTTGTTGGTACTTTTGCCACTATTTACTAAATTTCATTCTTCACTATTTCCTCTTTCTGGTAAAAAAACGAAAAGAAGCAAGTAATGTTCCTTGTCGTTCCTGTCGTGTGCCAGCGTGCCCAAATGGATCCATTCGTGTATGTTCGTTCGACGTGCACAAAGAACATCATCATTTTTTTTATGTTTTCTTCTGTGAATGCAATCAGGAGAATAAGCGCCCTGTTGTATCGCTAACATCTCGTGGATCTCAATCAGTGACACCTTTGCCTAGCTGTTGTTCTTCAAACATATAATATATTAATCTCATTTTAGCTCCTACATCACGACACATGCGAGTGCAACTTCAAATAAGATGGGGCCGGGGAACTCCAAATTCCAGTTGCCTGGTAGGAAGTGTAAGGGGAAAACAGGTCCTTCAAGCGAAAGTAATGATACTGTTCGGAAGAATTGGTACAACCAGACAGTAGCGTCAATGTTACCTAAATTTAAGTAATTAAATTTCCTCTTGTCCTAGGTACGCCATTGTCAGTAGATTGTAGACTACTCTGTGTCCGCATAAAAGAACACCTAGTCGGTAAACGTAAACCAAATATCCCACTAGGCACGCATAAGACCCAGAGACATAACGCGGAGGACGTTTGAAGTACAGGTCACGATCGTCGCACGGGAATCGAGAACACAAGTACGCAAAACTCTCGAGGCGTTCTGGATTAATTCCAGAAATCCGAAAATGAATCGCAGGGACTAATGCCTCATTATCACGCGTGATATTGGGCAGTATATAAGCGCATTATTCTGATGGGAGGGGCACATTGTGCCTCCATGTGAATTCTGGCCGGTTGGTCTCCACGCGACATACTCAGTGGAAGACTCATAGAAAGCGATGAGCGTGCAAAGAAGCTATTTTTGTGTTCAATGTGATTGAAATTTTGGTTTAGCGTTTTCTCTGCTTGGTTATGGAGGTGTTTGGCCGAATAGATTGCTGTCAACTTGACCTTTCCAGGCTCTGAAGAAGACGAAATACGCCGAAACGTCAGCTTGTTCGTGAATAAACAATAAAATAACGCCTCGTGTTTGCTCAACAAGAATACGAAGAATTATAGTATCTCGCTAGGAGTTGCTATACTCCCATACAAGTCTGGTGCCAATTTGAGGACTCCGGAAGTAAGGAAGGCTTGGTGAGCCTAGAGCTTGGAGTCGAAGAGGACAAGAAGTGTGTATCGCAGTGTACCTCTAACCACTGCGATACAAGCACCAATCCATATTTAGGGCTAAGTTAAATATATAACACTGATTGATCCATTTTCATCTTGCTTACTTCGTATTCAGATTAATGAGGAAAATTGAAGTCGATCAGTTGAACTCGGTATCAGTTTGGTGTTATTCGTGTTCTTCACTATTTCTATGGACTTCTTAAAGGACATCAAATCACAAAAAGAAGATCTCCGCAAACTCTTTCGCTAATTTGTAAAATGGAAAGGTACTGACGTCGATGGGAAAATGCTAGATAAATCCATAGCCGTAATTAACGTAGCGACAATGTAGCACCTTCGATCGAAATTGATTAATCCCCAACTACTCTATTTGCGTTTACTCCATTGAAGTCGCTTCGTAGCCACCCCCGTCATGTAGTCGGCATCATTATCATTCCAATAAAGTCCATTATCATTCCATAATTCTATAAAGCAATTAAATTGTTTACAGGTAATTATCGTCTCTTCTAAGCCATTTGAAAAAAGTGTCGGGAATAGAGCGAAACGTGCAACTTCGAACATCTTTTATAAAAACCTGCCTGATCCCCTACAGCTGCTTTTTCCGTCTTTTGTCTGTTCATTTAAGAGATGATTATAAACTGAATTATTGACATTAAAGATAATGAAGTTTTTATCGGCAGCTTCTTCGCTGCTTAAGACCGATAAGACTTGTGCAGTGTCCCGTGACGTGATCAAGTCTACAGCCAAAACTCTACGGCATAATGTTAACTTTTTTATTTACTACCTGTTGCAATTTTTCACAACAGGGTCACATTATGTGTGATACAACCACAATGATGCTGAGATATTTGCAAAACTCCAAACTGCTGGTGTCTGCGGTGGGGGAACGAACGCGCTATTACCCTCCACGGAGGTTAACGCGTTCACCACCACTCCAACCGGGTCCATCGTTTCGCCTGTCTCTCAGCCAGTTCTATCGGTCAGTGCCATCGGCAATCACCCATCAACGGGATTATGTGACATAAATTACGACATAGATTCACATAAGTTCTAAGTTATTTTATTAATTTCGCCATTAAACTAGTGATCTACTCACTTAACTGCATGCCTAGAGTCGAAACTGGGCGACGAATCAATCCAGGAAGCGACTGCATGGTCGCTCGCTGGTTGCACTCTCAAAGCAAGCCATACCAGAATTCTCTCACCAACAGGTCTTATGGACCACTGACTCGATTAAATGACTTCTCTACCAAGAAATTATTGTGCATGTCAAGTCCACAAGTTCGTATCTCGCAGTTTCACAAATGAGTAGGTTGCATATTCCACTCACTGCCGCAATGTAAATTACTAGTTATCCACTTATTTCATTTCTTTGAACAAAAAAACGTCACATCAGGAGAGCTCTTTTTGCTGAGCTGAGTGATAAATGACATAAGCTGAAAGCAACTTAACCCTCAAGATTAAAAACTGTTTCTGTCCACACTAAGAATGCCGTAAATCATCTAGCTCTGAGTACACTCCTTGAAGCGACCATTCTTCGCATGGCTCATTTTTTAAATTGAATCCTAGGGTTATATCTTTGCCCTAATTTAAACGTAGACACATTGGCAAAAAACTCTTAGCTTTCCGAACTACAGGACTCGTAGTTCTTCAGGTTATACCAATTTTTAATTATTGATTGAACCTGATAAATCGCAAAAACAATTATTGTCACTTGATCGCTAAATTCTAACATCACGGAAGCGAATCTCCGTCGATCCACAATAGCTGGTGAATGAACAACATGAAAACCTAAATACAACCGAACCAAGAAATCTTGCAGTTCTTGGAAAAACCATGCCGATTTTTATTCGAGATAAAGGATAAAGGATAAAGGTCTCGGCGTTGATCAATCTCTAAAGGATGCGCCATGCATTCGACTTCATTAAGCATCGTTTGGAGGTGACTGAATGCTTATGTGGCCTTTACAATGGCGGTGGCCTACCAATGTATCGAGCCAGTGCTGCTATTCTCCCAGACAAGTCTGGTCCTAATTTGTCGAACCCGGAAAGATGGAAAGCTTGGTGAGCCATGGGCCCGGGGATCGATTCCACGTGTGTGTTGCGGGGCGCCTCCGACCACTGCGCCACATGCGCCCTTTATTCGACACACTAATGGATATTAACGATCAGTTCACAAATGGTTCCAGAATCTACATGTGAACTCGGTCACTTATGAATTAAAGTTGTGGGCGACCGAAATAAAAATGTAATAAGGTGCCGCACGCTGTGTAGAGAGGGTCTAACTAGGTTTGTGAGAAGAGTATGCAGGAATGAAATTGCCGTAAACAGTTTGTGCTTAAATACTGAAATTTTCAAGAGTAGATTATTTCAACGCTTATCATCTCGGACAGCATAGTCTACAGTTTAGCAAACCACTTGGACTGGCTATAAGACTTATTAGGATCAAACGATTTCGCACCAGCTTTTCTAAAACAACTAGTTCTTGTGAAAAACTACATTGAAATTAATAAACGATGGCTGAAACTGTTGCATGTTCGAAATTTGCGTTTCTACAGAAAACCACTTGCATAAAAATTAAAAAATTTGTACCCTTGGACGTTGTGAACTTGTTCAGGGAAGTTTCGTCCTTGGATTAATTTCCGAAGCATTTGTAAGGCAAGGAGTTTTGAAGATGCTTGAAAAAAATTTGCTTGGTAGGCGAGCTCTCGCCCAACATCCGCAGTGTGTCAGTAGCCCCTTCCTAATGACTTGAAAACTGACTTTCTATAGACCTTGGCATAAATAGTCGATATATTTATTTGCATGCTCTCACGAACTGCTCTTGATGAGCTGATACGAGGTTGGTATAAGTTACCGTTATTGTTGTCGTTCTTATTGTTGTTCTTCGATAGTTGACGATTCGGCGATTTCGCCTTCCTCAGAGCCGTGCTGTTGCGAGTGGAACCACCCTTGTGTTGTTCACGTGAGATAACCAACAACGGCCAACAAGAACAACAACAGCAGCAGCAACAACAACAGCATGTTATATCAACCTCGTAATTTTCCTTTTGTACTGCACAACGAGGTGAGCAGATAATGAAATTTCTGGTGCACTTTGTAATTTACTTCTGCTCCGTAGTCATCAACAAGATGTGATGGATCAAACCAGCTGTGGGAAATAAACGGTCAACATAACCTTTTTTGGTGTAATTTCCGCTTCGGTAAGAGCTGCAGAGCTTTAAGCTGTCAAGCCACTGAGCAGATAGCGTCGCAATATGTTATAGGGACTGGTCGTTCTGGCTACGTAGAATAAGCGCCGGCAGTAGCTCAAAACAGCGACTTCTTTGATAGTCACTGAATTCGTGCGGCACCCATTTGTCGATCTTATCCGAGCTTCTAGACTTTCTAGAAATTTTCTGAAACAGTCGAGATACTTACACTGAGTTTTTCTGCAAATGCTAGAGTTTTTGTGTGTATTTGTTTTCGACAAAGCTTCCAGTTCGTCGTCGTCCGTACGAGAAGGACGGCCGCGACTTCCCTCATCTTCATCGTCGAATTCGTCACGACGAAATTTCCCAAACCAACGCTACAATGTGCGTTTCAAACACTTTCTGGGCCCAATAGCTCAGTAATGTTGCGAGCCGTTTGCATTTGAATTTGCAGAACTCAATTTTATCAATAGGCAGATCTTGAGACCTAAAATTCTAAAGTTTAAAGTCTGCCAAAAACATGATTTGTATGATAATTTAGTTAGAGGCTGCAAAAGTGCATAAAAAGGCTATGAAAAAGATTTGTAATGGCACATTGTTTGAAAAAAAGCTCGTGCTAAAACATGTACAATTAAAATAGCGCTAGGAATCCGACCTTATTTTTCGAACAACCTAGTAAATGTAAATCTTAAACAGCACATTATCTAAACAGACGTTTTCATTTCACTATCTATACATTTTCTGCTAAAACACAAATATTACTTACTTACTTGGGTGCTAGGATACTTCGATGGTCCGTCGTTACGAGTTCTGCGGACATTTGCCATTCGTTTCTTTCCATCGTGATCGTCGTCCATGGTGGTGGTTTTGTTCGAGCATGGTAGCGTGTGCGTAGCGCAAATATTGCAAATCGAAAGTCCTACAAATTCTCTTATGGCTAACAGTTGCTAATTACCGTTTCTTCGCTAGACTTTCCATTACAACAGAAATTCAGTTTCGTCTGTTTAGAACAAAGCTCTTCATGATTTGAGCACATCAGGCTACGCGACTGAAATTCTCCTATGAATCTTCTCTTCGAGCTTGTCTACTTCATGAACTACCTAGCAAGCTTAACAGTATTCGGAAAAAATAAATGAGGACTTAACCAGAACGACGAAACTGTAATAAAATGCTAAGATATACGGTATCCGCTTTATCAGTAAAACACCATCGCCCAGCGTGTCTGATTTATTTACGACGACACGCTGCAAATCGCACAGCATGCGCATAAGTTTTCTGGAAATGCTCAATAATTAGATGACCTTAGAAACCAAACAGTGATTCGTGATGTGCATTTCTTCGTTATTTGTCCTTGAAGACTTCACGAGGTTTCTAACAAGAATTCAGAAAAAGTTGTTTTGAAAGTCGAATTTAATTTCAATTACTTCAAAGGTCACAGCTAATATGGACAACTGCAACAGAGTTTTCCCATGGGCGTAGAAGATTTATTAACTTTGAATCAGATAGGCACATATTCTTCTAGATTTCAATCGCCCTAATTACGAACACACTGCAGAACGTGCACAAGCAACGGCTAGTACTAGCTGACAGTATGAGTGAAACTCCTACGAATTTCACTCTCATCTATTGTTTGGTGTCACGATGGTGGAGCGAATACAATAACAGCAACTGGTTTGACGGCAGAGACGATGAGAAATTTTCCATCAATCAGGTTCGGTTGAGTTCGAAAGAAGGGAAAAAGGAAAAAAACGGAATTTAGTGGCAAAAAATGAATTAATGATTACGAATATATCCGAGCACAGACGTAAGCAGATGGAGGCGGAAAACGCTGAATATGGATCGAAATGAAGTTATCAAAGGAAAAACGGTGTAGAATTAACTTCACTTTTTTCCGAACCATATTTTCGCTGATTGATGAAAGTTCAAAATTTGTCACCTCTCTTATACTGAATGCCATCCTCAGGTTTTCCAGCACCATTTCATCTTAAAGTGGACCATCGACTCCAGAAAAGAAATCTGAAGAGTAGGCTTCATGCTTCTTGTCAAAAATTACTGTGCAGTCTGGACTTGAATTTCTACGAATGAAATTAAACACAATGACTTTTAAAAACTTGTACTATTCAAAAATTAAGACAAGCGTATCTACATCGTCAACCAAATGGTTCGTGATTCACCGTAGCCCACGATGGGTGGAATATAACTAGAGTAGATAAGACCGAGTAACTATAATCAGAAATTTTCGCAAGTAACAGCTCATTTTGCCCTACTTCCACCGTATTTTTTAGTATTTCTTCAATGAATTTCGAAAAATTTCTATCTAGGAAGCTGATCAAGTCTACCTATTGTTTTGGTACTTAAAGCGTACACCAGGCGTACACGAACTAATCTCTACACGGCGTCATCTTGCAATCGTTGGACTAGCAAGAAACTCGACAACACCGTTCATCGGTTTGAATTTTTTTAGGCCAAAGCAATGTGAAGTAACATCAAACGATTCGAAACAATAAGTGCCCATTACCACAACAGGAGTATTGGTGTTTGGTGTAGCACAGTAGTTGGAGGTGCTTTACAAAAATACAGTTGACTGGCTCCTGGTTCGAACCCGTGCTCATGTTCACCACATTGTCCATTGTTCTGAAGTCGGAAAATTGTTATCAAACTTGTCTGGGTGGGTAACAGCAGTGGCTCAGAACAAATTTATGCATCATTATGGTGCCGTAAGTCATTGTACAAGCCAGATAAAATCATGCAATCACCCCCCGAGGTCTAATGCAAAGCGCGTTCTTAAGAGATTGGTCGCCTTAGAACGATGCATCATTTGTATACTTATCCATAACCATTAGTGCGCTCGAAACCTAATAGTTTTTCCTCTTCTCGCTTTTTCATTATCACTGTAGAACATAGACAGTCGTGCGTATTATTCGTGAATGTTATTTCAATTCCCATTAATACATATTACGGTAAGATGGGGGAGCAAGCCTCTTAATTCACTTCTGCGATAAGTAGAATGAATGTTGGTTTTTTAGATGAGGATTTTTTGCGTCGAAGACGGACAGTTTCAATGATGCTGAGAGCTTCATTTTATTAAAAACAAACAGTTGACTGAGAACATTCCACTCTGACAAACTTTTCGAATCTCCAAGACATACCGAGCTTCTAAAATTTTAGTGATGAGTTCTTTATTAGGAGTGCTAGATGGACTTTTCATTTATCATCGTCAAATTAAGCAGAACATAAAGTGAAATGAGCTCAGCTGTCGTCTGATCTAGAGCAGAGGCTATTTCCGTGCGGGATAGCACAGTGTCAATTTGTATTGTGAAGCTCTCACATTCCCACTTTTTCAGGTACCTATCGGAAATGAGTGGGAAAGAACGCCTCTTATCTACAGTGCTCTCTGTAAGCATAACGTCTAATAAGCTTCTCTCATCGATGATATTTTCCGTATTAGATTTCTGTGATACAAAACCATGACAAGGTAAACATTGTCCATTTGTAATAATTGAATGCTTTCTTTTAGTACACAAAAAGTATCCTCTCTTTCGAAATTTACGCGCTATTTTTCAGGACAGGTGTCGAAATGTGCTACAGTTGTTAATGTGCATTCTGGAGGAAACGTGTGTAGCACAATAGTTAGAGGTGCCTTGCGAATACAAAAAGGGGTCATTAGTTCGGTCCAGCGCTCTGGCCCACAACGCCCTCCATTGCTCCAGGGTGGCCGAATTGATACTAGACTTTTCTGGATGGATAAGAATACTAAAGTGATACAACGACAGACTACGGAAGGTAATTGTATAAGCTAGATATGCATTCAATTTCCTCTAACGATACATGGTGATGCCGAACGTGTGGCACGCTCCTTAGGAACTGATCAACGACAGACGCTTCATCCACTTTTAATCCTTTGTGCTCTCGATATTATAAGGTTCTAATGCATGTTGTGTTGAGCCTGTTTTGTTCAAACAAATTTCATAATGAATCTTCTTAACAATAGACACATCGAGCGCAATATTTAATTGATGAGGCAGAGTCTATTAACTTGGTAAATGTTGTAGAATAGCCACTGAAATACCACAGATGGGAAACGGAAGACTCACGTGGATGCGTTGTTCTTACACCATTTCAAATGTGCCGAAGACTTTTTTCATGCTTCCTCAACAGTACATATAGAAATTTCCGTATCCGTCAATATCGGCGAGATATACCGTTACAACTGTATTCCATCATAAATTCACCTAGTGGATTTTCTCTCTTCTGCTTCGACTTGACAACCCGTCCTTGTATCTCCTAACTAGTACAATGGCAGCTAAAATAGCTTTCTTTGGAATCTTTAGATAACCATGCCATAGTGTCACCTGGGCTACGTCACAGTTAACCGATTGCTTATCGATCAAATGAAGGTTTGCTCTCTTGTGGCTAGGATTTTCCTGAACTATGACGACTCTTGCAATTAGTCAGCCGTCTAATCCAAGATGGCATAACCAGTGGATTTTTGCGGTAGTCAGCAAGCACATTTTGAGCACTAAAGTCAACATGTTTTCACTCTGTAGTTCAGTAGAGAAGAAGAAGATCAAGGCCATCTTTCCAGAAGCTTCCAAAAGCTTTGATGTTGTAAGCGAAAAATGAGTTCCAGAAAATTTCCGGTCGTAATCTAATTCCTTGGTTGTGACGACGATAAAGTTAACCTTTAGCGATCGAAAAAATTTACTCTTCTATGTAAAAAAAATCACGATTTTTAATGTCTCATTTTCACACAGAATGCGCCTGATGAAAGGTTCGTTAAAGACTCATCTACTCATTTGATTTACGAGTATGTGCAAAAAAAGTTGAAAACTAAAGTGCAGTTTATTACTAGAAGAAGAAGTTCGTCCTCATTTGTTGCCCGTAATACCACAAAGGGCGGGTGTGACGCAGAGGTTCGAGATGCCCCTATAATACACATGGGTTCGATTCCTCACCCCAGGCTCACCAAGCCTTCCGTCCCTCCACCGTCTGGAAATTGGTAGCAGACTTATCCGACAGGATAGTAGCACCGACTCGATACATCGGCAGACCCCTGCGAGTCACTATATAGGCCAGATATTCATTCCATCACCTCTAACGATTTCTGATGAAGTCGAATACGTAATGCGAACATTAAGGATTGATCAACGTCGATTTATCCTTTACCCTTTGACTGGTGCAAGACAACTCAGATTTTTTCCACTGCTGAACGATTCTCTAGGTGAAGTCGTAGCGAATAACAGTTGTGACGGAGTATCGCATAGGGAAATGTAGACACTGTAATTCGTTTACTACGATAAGCGCTCTACACTTTGTCGATCGCTACGACGAAAGTCATGATGTTGAAGCAATGGATAATTGGTATGAACTAAGCTTCATTGGCACCGCCTCCTAGCGATATAAGGCGGCCGTGGAACAGGTGTTAAATCACATCGCGCTTCTGTTTAGCGATGATGAGACCGATTGTCGTTCTCTTCCCCTCTAATATTTACTCTTGTACAATCTTTGTACTACGGAAGGCCCACGGAAAGTAGACCATTTGATGAAAAATCAAATCCACCATGAATCCAACACCACTAGTACGAAGAATCACTTGCCCTCAGTTCTTTTCCGAGAACGACGTGCAAGATTATGTGGAAAGAAGATCATCGAACAGCTACTAATTCTCTGTGATTCCTGTATTCTTCCCGTTGGATCGGAAATCGCTAAACGCTCTTTATACAAAGGTTGGTCAGTGGGCCGTACTTTCTCCCCCTTACTGGACTACGACTTTGTGATCCATCCGAAACTAGTAGATCCTCTCTAGCTTTTTTTTCACTTCAGTATAGTTATAAGGACAAACTAGAGCTTTTTTGTTCAAGACCGCAGTTTTTTCACAGTTGTGACAATAGCTGAGATAAATGTTACCTTCAACAAAATCGCTAGCACTGAAGACAAATTGCACACTTTAGTCAAAATTTTGCAGGGAATCCATCACGAGCAGTTCATCTACTGATGAAACGAGAGCTATCGATCGCTGCAAAGTGTTGTGCTGGACAATGTAAAATGTCCGAACTGGAGCAGTTGTGCTGCAAAAAGGGATAAGTGGAAGCGTCAGCTTCGTAGAACGAATTGTCTTCTCTACGGCGTATGATCCTTAGCACTCCTACAGTAAAGCTTTTCTACACCATTTGAAAATTTCCCGTCTAATGTGACGAAAATTAGTGTCAAACATCTTAGACAACATTTATGTTATGCCTTCCGTCGTATTTGTTCCTTCTGGTAGCAGGATGTGAGCAACTGATATGATCTCTATCGTATCTCACCATTGTGTCTATTTCATACGTTGTACACATTGCAGGACCACATTAAGTTGATTGCTTTAGTTCTTCATAATTTACGGGTATCGCGATCTTGTTAAAATCCCTTACTAGGCCGGAAAGCCAACAGGTCAAGAAAACCACGGAAATGCTCGTTGTTTCGTGAACGGGATATTTTTTATAGTCGTTTCATCAAGATTCTGCTATGTTCTCTAAAGTTTACATATTCTGTTAGTTGTTGTCTTAGGAATAAAGTGTGGTATAACAGTGGATTCATTCTCATGTTAACAAGTTGGTAAGACTTACACATATCAACCATTACTACGAATGATCCTACAACATAGCCATTTATTCAGAGTTAAAACTACTAGTGTTTACGTCGAAATTATGACCACACGCACAAATACGGATACAAATCATTTTCCCAGGAAAAAAGGGCGAGTTTCATTGTTTTCAATATCAGAGTAAACTAACAAGGGCAGCAATACTTCTTGTTTTCATTAAATCCACTGAAAACAGATATGGCGAAGAAGTTTCGTCAGCTTTATGAAAGATTCGTGTCAAGTTGGTAGATAGGGTAGCAACCGGTGTTTCTGTTGAAGTCTTCATAAATTGGAATCATTACCACCAAAAATTCTGATAAGGCAAATTTCTGCGTGCCATGAGCAACCTTCTAACTCTCTTCATCACCAGAAAGATATTCTCGTCTGATGCTCCATTTTGATGAAATCTTCAATGTAGAAATCGTTTTTGTTACCGATTTTTGTAGAGAGTACGTGGCCAGTTTGCTGCCTTACGCGAAGTACTAACTACTAATTATCGAGCGACTTGTGTAGTCATCAGCAAAGCTTGTCTTCATCCCTGTAATAGCAGAGTTTGGTGCTTTATTTTCCAAGTATATACTAGGAATTCGTTGTAATTGGAGTCCCTCGGTAGGTCAGACGATAACACTGTTTGTAAATATTTTTTATGCAGGAAGTTATTTTTTGTTGACGTTTAGTGAGAGTGTTGTGTTCGGTGTTTCCAAAAAAGCTCTTCCACATTATTTCATTTGTGATTGCATTATTCTATAAATGATCAACAGTTGCTCCTCGCCATATTACAGAGATGCCACACTAAACTCTTCACCGTGAGAGAAAGATCCTGGTTTCCTAATGAGGCTCCTTAAGCAAATTTTTTTTCAAGAGCAAAGGTACCCAAGCGCAGCTTAGGATTTAGTTAGTGATAAAGAACACAGATAGGAATTCAACTAGACAGAACTGGAGCAGATTTCGAAGGACCTGTTTGTTGACGACTGTAAAAACCCTAAGCTGTATCCTATGTCCTTCCTATTCATTTTATTACAGTCTACTGACCCGAATAAAGTGCATGATACAATCGCCTTGTAAACGATCACATACATTCAAGTACTCATGAATCTGACAAAATTCTTAAGGATTTGATAGAAGCCTTCTTGCTGAGTCCTACTGAACACAATCTACAGCTCAAGCCATCATTCTTATTCCTATATACAATACGGTCATCCAGAAGGTAGAAGTCAATCTGAGCGCAGTACAGGCACTTAACCCAACCTCCAAATTCGGCTATATTCGGTGTCCTATAGTAAGTATGCACTCAACGCTTTTGCTTTTCTGTTAAATCTCTATCTGCCAACTGGAGACACTTTAGGTTGCCTTGGACTAACCAAATCGATATCCCTCATATGAGCGAGATCGGTGGTCTTCACCCTGTAGATCTAGGAATTGGACCACAATACAGTACATAAGTCTCTTCTCAGTGGGGTTTCCTCGGGTTTAAAATTACATCTAGGGAAGTATTTTTGACACTGTGATTAAAAGTCTAGGTGACTGAACCGAATTCGTTTAGAAATTTGATGTTATACATGAACTCTCGTTTGTTGACTGAAGGGAAACAAGATGGAAAAAAAAGATAAGAAAGAAAAAAATATGTTGCGGGCTCAAAAAAGGAACAGAATTTGATTGTTGTAAAACGGGAGGACTTTTATTTTTAGGCAATGATTTTCCTAACACTTTGCATCTTTTCTTTAGATTTAACAAAATATACTATGAGCTGAGATATGTTGATTCGAAGTTGAAAGCGGCCATTATCTTCACATTGTATGACTCACATGGAGGTCACATCGTACCGCAAGGGTTGACAGGTATTTCGTATCATTAAGGCTTTTTGTTCAATGAGAAACAGATACAACATTTACAGATTGGTAAAAAAAAACGTATAATTTCACCGTCACAGAAATTAATACACTAGTGAATGGTCCGAAAACATTAATTACGTCCCATAAAGAGTACTCTATAAAGAAAGCTCTGATTGATGACGACTGAGCATCCTTGATGAGATTCGTTAGGTTCGACAGAGAGACGGCTGTGTGCTTGGTGATAAATATATAAATACACTGTTTTCTTGGTGGGAAAACAAGGGGGTTTCCTTACAAGGTGATATCCGAATTTTCCCATCAATGGCGTCTTGAACTGAAGTCTCATCTCTGATGGTGACAACCACAAGGGGACTGCGTAAAGTAGTCCGAAATGCCACCTTAGATGTTCATCACCGAAAAGTCGACAAACATCTTGGCTGCATTTCCTATTCATAAAGCCATTTATTGTTATAAGCCCATAAAATCTAAGTGATTACGTCTCACAAAAAAAACGAAATCGTCGCGTTATATCAAAGATTAAATCGTAATAATGCCAGTACTACATTATAATACTATTATGTTAGATAAATGTCTACACACACAAGCATAAATTAGCACCTTCATAACGATTAATGTTTCTAGAAAATTGCCGACAATTTTTTATTACCAGGGTCCTTAAGGACTTCAGAACTTGAGGACTTCGGAACTTACAGAAGTGTCCCTACCCTCTTTAATGAAATGCTGTTACCTTGCATTGTACTGTGGCTATTTTTTTCAGGTAATAGGGTCTTCCAAAAGTTGGATCCAGTTGAAAGGTGAAATTATTTGCCTCGTATGAGTCGTGTCGATAGTGCTAATAATATCCCGTTGATTACTTTAACGAATACTACTAATGCCTACTAGTTTTATTTCAAGTACACTGATGACGAAAATTTACAAATATCTCTATAAGTGCGACGTAACTGAGATTCAAACTCGCAAAGAGATTTCTGGATGATCAGTTGCCGAAGTTCTCTTGCTCTGTCAGAAATATGGCTATACTTACTTGGCTACTTGGACGGCCAGTCCTCACTGGTTGTGCAGACCCCAGCATATTCCCCAGTTTTCGGAGTTTTGCTGATTAAGCCGTTGTGTTTTCCTGGAGTCCCGAGGTCAGTCTGGCCAAAGTCTGTACCAGGTCACCACCACCACAGGCAGTCGCATCCCTTGTGGATCAGAGAGAGATTAGCCACCATGCGACTAGTTTGATTCCAGGACGGTGGTGAATCCTAGTATAAGTTTAGAAACGTGACTATACACAACACACAAATGATATTTCTCCTCTTTCATCACTGGACTCTAAATAGTTCTTGTAAACAAATTATCGTAGTTACTAGAGGAAAATAGACCTTCGAGTCAGTTCTCGGCACCGAATAACCACTAGCTCTAAGTAGAATGCTCGACTTCGTGAGAAGACGCCACCGCGGGACTTTTCGTAGTTGACACAGGGCAACACCTTTCGACACTCAAACTTGGGATTAAATCTTTATATACATAAAGGCAACACCAATACAACAGGAATAACGATGGAAGAATACTGCCGTAAGAATAAGGCAATGAAGTGGAACGTAAGACTCGATAGAGACTGCCAACAAAAAATGACCGTCCTAGAGGGTGTGGCTGCGTTCAAGAGGGTGTCATTGGTGGTAGGGTCAAGGTTCGGGTCGCAGGGTCTATTCCCTAAGCAGTGAGACTTACCCGGTAGCATGCCTGGTGGTGTGACTGATGGTTACGAGATGGTGTGTCTAGTGGCGTTATGGCAAAGGCCGTCTCTATCGACTTAGTGAATGTGTTTGTTAGGTAGATAGAGAATTCACTATTTGGTAGAGGAATTCTCTATACGAAGTTCCTTCGGATGGGATCAAAATATTTACGTACAACGACATTTGCCAGGCAACTTGAGAAACAGTAGATATGGTCCTTAGTACAGAAACATATAGTAATAGAAAGAAATAGTAACTATTCCGGGGACAGCTGCTATACATATGAACAATATCGCTTTTAAAGAAAAATGAAACTGAGATTTTTATGCAACATGAAAAATTTCCACGCCTACAAACCTGTGTCTTTTTTAAAGAGATCTCTTTTCTTCTATGCGCTTTTCTACTTCAAACAGGATTGTGATGTGGTAAACTTCGTGTATAAATTCATTCACCATTTTGTTCACATATGAGATTCTTTAGTATTTTAAACACAGTGTTAAAAGTTGTGATCAGTTGAAAGAAGAAGAATATTGAGGTGTGACGAGAACTTTCCAGCAAAAAGCACTCCAAAAATCGAACCAGACAGCTCCTTCTTTGTGTAAAATAACCGCGATTCTATTAAGTTTGCCGAAATGATCCGTTTCTTTGATTTCCATTTTGCCACGAAACTGTCGCGATGTGTGTGACGTAGTAATTAGAGGTGTGTAATACAAGGATAGTCCTTCTCTCGATCCTACCCCGCGCTCACCTAGCCTTCCATCTACCCGGAGTCGACAAAATGGTACAAGACCTGTTTGGAAAGCAAAGAAAAAAAACATCGACTGGATAAATCGGTAGATTATGGTAAGTCAATATAAGAATCAAATCTGCATTCAATCACCTCTACGATGCCTAACGAAGTCGAGTATATCCCACATCCTTCAAGAGTTTATCAATACCCAACACTCTATCTCTTGCTATCCTATCTCTTCTTATCCTCTCATCACTAAACGTTCTCGCGTCCTTCTTTCATGTTATATAGTCCCTAAGATAGTTGTTATCTTTTGAAAGCGAGCAAAAATTGCCACCACTTTTAGCTGCGAGAAATCGCTCAACACTGATACACCGGTGCGGCATCGTGAAACGAAGCAGCGACAGAACTCTATGAGACTCGTCATTCCGTGGAATTTTTAAATATTTTGGCCAAATTCTGGTCAATTCCTTCTTTTGTTTTTGCAAACACCAGGATGATCCATCAAAAAATATTTCGGTTATGACACATTGTTACAGGCACAAGATGAGTTCACAAGGCGAACGAAATAAGGAATGCGATGTAGTGTTCGCTACAGGTACTCGATAGATGTGGGGGATGCATGAAGCGATCAATCCTCGCGTAATCATAACATGAAATGCCTGCAGAAAAACAGTTAATTCTAGAAGAATGTGACAAGTATAATTAGTGTCGTGCTTCCGAAAGGGACTGACGTCTGTAAATAGCACTTCCGTTCGGAGAACTAACAATTCCTAACCAATAATGCTAATGTTATGCTCGTTTTTAAGTGACCTAAACACTCAAAAAAATGAGTACCGATTATCATTGTCATATGATGACGAAGGAATGACGTAATTAAATCTGCATCAACACATTTGAGAACGAAACAAATAATCACTTTATGAATATTTACATTAGAATTGTTCTATCATATCTCTAAAGAGAACTGTAAAGCTATAAATACCAATAAGCGTATGGTCTTGAGCCTATCTCTAATTATATTATACACAGATCATCCGCTTTAAAGTGTTCCCTGTCATTTTCTTATTATCAGCCTCTGGTGCGCCAGCTTACTAGGAATACTAAGAATCTTACCTGTGTGTCAGCCTATGCGTCTAGCCTATGTGTGCCCGTGCTACTAAGTAAGAAGAAAGAACATATAATTACTTCTGCAAAACTCAAATGCTGTTATTAAACCCGGAACAACTGCAACAAAGGCCATAATTAAAAAACTATGGAGAAAAAACAGAGTTCAAAATACACTACTCGTGAGGTTTTCACACGGTCGCATTCTTGCTTGAGAATAGAACAATGATATATCATGATTACATATTTCTCAACTGATTATAGTGTCCTCTTGGCTTCTCCTGAATGAGCGCTATGATAAATTTAAGCTATCTCAATGTTTTTTTTACGGATGCGAAATCATAGACACTAATGGACGAGTTGCATTGAGGGCAATTCATCTCGAATAAAGCACTACATGCTATCCTCCAAGCTTTGAAAACACTTGGCGCCACGAGTATTCCACTTAATTTTAGTGGGAGAAGAATGAACAATAAAGCTGAAATGAGTGAAAATGTTACGCATTCACTTCTCATACCAGAAGGTAATATGCACATTTTTTTATTTCGAAAAATTAACTCGTGACAGACATATTGCCGGAAAATTCGTACTTGAAGTGACCAGCAATTCATTAGTAAATGAAGCAGCAACTAATTATAGTTGCGAAGGAGAGGTAGATTAAATGACAACAAATTCGTGAACATACTGGTTTTCGGTAAAAAGCGATAAAGGATTAAGTGTTCGGCGGTCATCGATCCCTAAGGGATGCGCCAGACAATTGACTTCATCAAAGCTACACAGAAGTGATTGAATGTAAGTGACTTATAAAATGACTTGCGGTGTAGTAACGATGTATAAAGTGCTGTCGTCGTAAAACAACTCTGGCATCGATTTTTCGACCTCGGAAGGATGGAATTTTTCTAGCGGGTATCGAACCAATGACCGAGCCCATTGCAGACCACCTCTAAACATTGCGCTAATGGCGTTATTAATTCGATAACTCCTTATAATTTCTCTATCATTACGGCAGTTTCAGAGTTGAGAACACCATATGCTTATAGAAGACACTTTTCTTTATTGCATTAAGGGCTCGGAAGGGCAGCGTAGCGGTTAGTGGTTCCGTCGATCAGGAAGCAAAGGGTCTAGTTCGACGGCCTCCACCACGCTTTCCTCCAACCCAGGTGGGAACAGCTTAGTTCGCCTATCTCCGAAACTGCAAGGACAATCGACTCGCCCAGCATTCTATGACATTCATAAAGACGACGAAATCCTCAACCAATAGTCGAAACAACACGCCAAATGTTCGAAAACTCTTGTGGACGATGAATGTGAGGAAACGAATCAGATGCCAGAAGTACTGCGATTCGCATAATAGGTGTAATGACGGGACATGTTATACGTAATTAAGTGTATATGCACTCAGATAGGTAATCGAAAGCAGATCGGCAGGTGGGTGGAGGGGGAGGGTGAGACCAGAAACCAGAAACGCCGTTTTTTACACTTAATGATTTACAAACAGGTAATTTGCGGACAGGTTCATTCACTGGCAATTTGACTAACAATTAATTGTTATTTAATTTTAACAGTCTCGCGACGAATGACACCTACAGAAGTCAGGATTGTTTTCGTGGGTGGCCGTTAACACACCTATAGGTCTCATTTTTTTTACACTGATTTACTTCGGTGCACAGAAGTTTTTTCTTGTAACTTTTGCCATCATTGATAGCTTGTAGAACATAGAAGTTGCGTTGAGCGTTGTTCGAGAAAAAACTCTACTCTGCACTTAGAAATATACAAAAATCATGTTTCCGAACGAGTTCAATAACCGGAAATTTGGCTACTAATCGACGACTATTTCAATTCTAATTGCTACAGTGAATGATAAATATCGTATAGAGAGTGCGAGTATAAAAACACTGAAATAAAGACCCGGATTTTGCAAAACACATCCAAATGCTCAAAGTAAAGTGACTGCATGATGGGCTTTAGTAACTTATAGTAAATAGCACGATAAATATGATTAATACTTGCACAACGATACAGCAAAGACATTTCTACAATCCGCTCATGTTTACAACTCAAGAAGTCCTCTAGTTATCGAAAAATTATTCGTTACTTTCAAAAAAAACCAATGAATCCATAAGGGCTGGAAATTAGACGTCCTCCAGCCCTTAGTAAATCCAAGATAAGGCGTAGTCGCCAGAGCTAATCGCTATGGCGAATCACGATTGTTGTCTGGTAAATGCGGATATACAAATACCAAAAATGGACCCACTACAAGTTGCAAAACAATTCTGGGCGCTGAGAGCAATGTGTTTGAATTAAGGACCATAGTACCACATAGTAGTACCACCTGTATCACTTGTAGTGCCGATGATCGTCGAGTGACTAGAGCGGGCCTTTCTTCGAAGCTTTTCGTGAACTCTAACAGTTGGGTCGGTGGTCTTCCTGCGGTACGTTTAACATCCCGAGGGAATCCAGTCACTTACGGCTCTTGTCCATCGGTTGTTAGTCATACGAACACGTGTCCGTCCCACCTTATCTTCGACTGTTTGGCGTGCAGAAGGGCATCTTCAATTTCTGATCGTTGACGCAAGTCGGAGCTTCAGATCCCATGACTTCACAACCTAGATAGACATAACTGCAGCATTTGGAGATATTCGTTCCGATTTGAGCGTGAATGAGGGCATACGATAACCAATCCGTTCTTCATGAACATCGTTTTTTGTTAGATTTAGTCGAAGACCAATCTTTCCACAGGCTTTTATCAGAGTCGGCAAGTATGCGTTCTGCTTGGCTAATGTTTGGCGCTGTAAGGACGATGTCAATCAGCAAAGCGGAGATAGTGTAACTGGCCGACCACCGATTTTCACTCCCATATTATCCCATTCCAATGTTCGCATGACGTTCTCGAGGGTGGCGGTAAGTAATTTTGGCGAGATGGTATTGCCCTTGCCTTAGCCCTCACTCTTCACGTCGATGTTAATATCGTTGCAGAATGGTGATTTCTCGCTGTGAAATTTTTGGATACAGCTCACGAAGAACCTTTATGTGCTGAGTAGGGACTCCTTGACTATCAAGGGCTTCCAAGACTGCATCTATCTCGATTTGAACCAAAGGCCTTTTGTAAATCGATGAAAGGTGAGACAGAGCGGTCTTTTGTACCCTCGCGATACTTCAATGAGTCGTTGTTATCGTGTGGATGTGGTCCATCGTAGTAAATCCCTTTTCAGAAACCCTGCTTGCTCACATGGCTGTCCTTCGTCCAGTGTTCTGTCAATCCTGTTTAGGATGACTCGAGTGAAAAGTTTGTAGACGACAGACAGTAAACAGACTGGACGATAGTTGCCGATATCCTGTAGGTCACCGCTTCTTGCAACACACGGTCTTGCTGGTCTTCCACTGAGTAGGGACCTTGCATTCGGACAGGTAACGTTGTGTAAAGAGCCAAACCAGCTGTGTTTACGAGGACTGGCGGAATGTTCTTCAGATGTTCTGATCTTACCCTGTTCGGATTTGGTGCTGCTCGATTTTCTCACCGACGAAATGGCATGTTGGATTTCGGAAGAGCGAACAGGTGGTACAACATATCCATCCTCCTTTATTTCCATATGACGGAAGGTGGACACGGCTATCGAAGAGATCCAAGTAGTTTTCGTGGATGATTTTCTCCATTGTCTTTCTGGACGATGTAACTGTTCCGTATGGGCGTCGGAGTGCAATCATCTCGGTCTTGTAATTGGCGAAGCTTCGGTGAACTTTGTGAATGCTTTTTCCCAGCCTCTGCAGCTCCGACCATTACTGCTGCTCTTCTCTCTTTAAGATCTTCTTTTATCGCTTGTATTCATTGTTTTGCATGTTCGGACGATACCTCGCAATTGCCTGTAGCTCGTGCGATTCCACCCTGACGTATCAGCTCGAGTGTTTCTGGAGACAGGCGTCTGTTGGAGACTTTCGAACTCTCAGCTTTCATAGCGCTAAACGTGAAGATGTTGAATGAGCCGATCGTATTCTTCGTCGATGTTATCGACAACGGCATCTTCCCTAACAGATGGCTAATGAGTTGAATAAGTCCCCAGTTCATGGTGGTTCTGGGAATTCGGTTTTTCGAATTTAGCGTCATTTTCTCCATTTCGCGAGAAATAGAATCTTGCACGAAGGAGACGGTGGTCTGATCCCGTGTAGAATTTTGGGGACAACAGCGACACCGGTTAGGCAAAACCTTCTATTTACTATGACGTGGTCTATTTCGTCATGTGCTCTCCATTGGGAGACTCCTACGTCCAGCGTTGAGGATGGAGCTTCTGGAATTGCAAGTTACCATGGATGGTCTTGGTCGTCATGATAAACTCAGACAGCCGCTCATCCTGCTCGTACCATTCTAATCCGTGGGTCCCAATGTGACGTTCTTCAGACGTTCTTCCTGGTCCAATTTTTGGCGTTGAAATCTCCAATGATGATCTTGAAGAATGTGTGGTCTTCTCTGTAGAACTTCTCTAAGTCCATATAGAACGCTTTGACTTCTTCTGCGTCATAGTTTGGTGTCGGCGCGTAAACGACGAAGGTTGTCAAAGCCCATATTGATCCACATCTTTTTAATCGTAAACGTCCGATTGGGGTTGTTCGTTGTTCGAATGAATCGATGTTCATGGACAAACTCGTGTTGACGAGAACGCCGACAGCGCCGACTCCTCTACTGCCGCATGTTCCGAGGAACAGTTCTGCTCCGGTGTCCCTATGACGTCGTACCTTATCCTTCTTGCTTGCATGAGCAAGTGTTCTATCGAGGACTCGGATGCAAGTGTACGTGCATTGTAGGTACAGATCGTCACCACAGTTCTTTGTAATCCGAGCAGCTTCCATTGGCCGTGGGATTTTGGCAGCTTCTCTGTACTTGTCCTACCAAACGCTGCCGGTTCGGAGGCTCTTTCGGGGGTCAGTGGAATGAGGCCCGCTTCTTTCACTGTGTTTAGCTTTCTTGATATCCACGTATAGCTTGTTGAGCTCTTGGGGGTGGGGGGATGGTTATACTCATGGGTAGCTTGCCATCGAGCTTATTTGTTGGAGACGAATCCTAACTGCCTCCCATAGTTTTTCCTGTCATTTGGATTGCAGGATTTTTGGTAGAAATGGCTCTATAATACAATCTGCATAAACTAGAACACACGCACACACGCATGCATGAACACGCCTCGTAAATACAGAAAGTACGTGGCAAATCGGCGCAGCAGAAACAGTGAGTCCATCCTCCGGAACTACCTACGCCTCAGGGAAGCAAAGGTAGCTTTTGGTCAGCGATTAACCCCCTACTCGCCACCTGGAGATGCGCCACGTAGCCTGGCGACTAACCGGCTCGAGATCCCTCATATGAGGGAGATCCTTGGATAGCAGATAGTAACACATACAATCCACATCTAAAGAGCGATAGAGCAAAGTCTCTTTACAATCCTGTCGTGTTCACAACCTTTCAAGTTCCCTACTTGCTAAAAATTACTGTTATTGTCAATAACCCAACAGGTCCGTAAAAGCTAAAAAATACGTGTAGTCGTCAACGGGTTAAAGTTGAAAGCGGTCGCTGTTTTCGCAACGTATGACTCTATATGTGATCCACACAGTTGGAATTAGCTTAAGCCTACGAAGAACGTTCAGCCAACATGTTAAATCTCTTCTTTTGTTTTCTGAACTTTCTACCGATGAACTGACAAGTAACGATTTCCATCTTACAGCTTCATTGCTTAACACATCAACAAGTATGGAAACCGCGCAAGCTTCAATAAAGTCACAATGATATTGAAATATTTGCTAAACTCCGACCTCAGATGTCTGCAATGAGGAACGCTATTACCCTTTCCGAGGGCTAACTTGTTCACCACCACACCACGCGGGTCCTTCACTCAGCCGTATTTTAACATAAAGGTGCTTTCAGTAATAACCCGTTAACGGGGTTGATCTGTGGAGCACAAACTGCATTGAACCCAGTTAAATTGAAGCTGTAGTATGAATCATAATGCAGTCACTTATTATTTACTGCCTATTCTTTTTTTCATGGCAGGATATGATGCGCAGGGATATTTTGTGCTGACCCAGCATTTTCCATTGTTTCCACAGGCCATCCAAGTATCCAAGCAAGTAAGTAAATACAACATATTTCTATGCACGTAGCCTTGATCTCATACTGTTAGAGCTGTTATTTACCTTTATCTGCTACACTCTTCGGATCTGTAGTTGTAATTTCTTCGCCCATGAAAAGAAAAAACATATCACGTTCGCAGAAATTCGCAAAACACAAAATCGATAGCGATACAATCATGTTCAGATCTCAATTTGCTGAAGTCATGGCTAACGGTTAGGATTTAAACACCCGATTTTTTGCAAAGTGTTGAAAATTTTTCGATAACCAGTACACCCCAGAAATTGCGGACGTGATCGACTCATAGCAGAGACTTTATTCTATCTATTGAAAGGTAAGCATGGGCTCTACAAAGCTGTTAATTGATTTCTAAAGTTATTTGGAATTAGAAATTCCGGAAAGAGGAAAAATGGAACCTGAATTTTTGAAATTCGAAACGAAATCCAAGCAACCGCAACATTACTGCCACATTTGGGGGACATCATCGTTTTCAAGTAGATGACATATCGCTTGTTCAGTTCCTTTCATTCGCGAAATACGAGCCTTGACGACAAAATTGAAAAGAGTATGACCGCTGCGCTTCATAAAGTCAGGATTCCTTCCCGGTGAAGCGAGAGATCTCCTATATTATTGGTGAAGATCTGCAGATTCTAATGGTTTCTATTTCATCAAATAAAGTTCACTATAGGTCGAGATATGCTGCTTTAAATGTTGAAAGCGGTCGTTATGTTTGGACCGTGTGAGTGAAATCAACTCACGTCCGACAATAATTGTTAAACACACTGACCTGGACTGGAAAATTCGTTATGGCAGTGCATTGTAGCTGGAATTCCCCATTGCATCGTCTTCTCATTAACATCATCCAGTTGACCTAAGGTGCGCTCTAATTAAAAAGATAGTTGATATATCTTCCAGATACCTTCTTCAATTATGAACCAAACGCGAGGTTGATGACAAGAAGGAAAATAAAGATTTCTAGATTGATAAACTCCATTAGTGAAGTGGTTGGAGGTGACTCGAAAATCGCATACTGCTTTTGGTTTGAGCCGATGACATGAGCAAAGCAATCCCTTGGTCGATCCGGGTTCAGCAAATTAGAACAACTATCCAGGTAATTCAGCGCTCTCACCAGTGTTTTCGCGCTCCATCGGTGTCCGCGCGTCGCGTCGCTGTGCTATCTGGCTCTAGGGGGAAATTTTTGTCCTCAAGAATATTTCTTACTTCATTACTTGGTATTGTTATGGTCCACTCCATCCAAGAGGAAGTGGTCCGTATAAATATTCTTTTTGTAACTTTTTTAATAACAAGATGTACGTGAACATTCGCACATTGTCTCGGTCTTTTGTCCATTTTGTTACTTCTGTTTTGCTCTTTGAGGCTGTTCTTGTCCGTATTCTTTCAACTACCAGTAATTAATTTTCATGCAAAAGGCGCTCTTCTTTGACCTGTAGTGAAGGCGTTCTGGGTACTAACGAAGGACCAGTATGCCCTCTGAGGAGATCGACATCCGTCGTCATCGATTCCCATTCTGCGTTGTTTGGACTCCACTTCCCGTACTCACATGGATCTTCCCTTTGATCGGTCATATGGGGATCGCAACCAGTAAAGGAATTATCCGTGATTTTGCTGGTAGCTACTACGTTGCGGTTTGTTGTTAGTTGTATTTAAAGTTAATACTTACTTCTTTGGGTGCTCGGGCGGCCCATCCTCACTGGTTGAGCGGGCCTCAGCATAATCTCTATTCTTCTGAGTTTTGCTCGTTTAGCCATAGAATTTCCCTGGAGGCCCGTGGTCACCCTAGCCAAAGTCTGCCTCAGGTTTTAGAGTTGATATACCCATCAAAAGAATTCGCTCCTTTTTGCAATTTGTTTTTGTTTTTCGTAGACTTTATGTTCACTTTCACAGGAAGATGAGATGGGGTTTGATTGGCCGACAATGTACTGGAGGCTTTCGATAGACTCCGTCGAAGGTGGCGTGGAGACCTACGATAGAGCTATCCAAGAAGCATCTGATGTCTATAAAGGTAGAATGGTGAGGATGATGTGGAATATTGTTTTTCTGCATACTATGCCGTCTTTTTTTTTTCGCTATTTCTCCGAATCCGGGATCGATCCCCGCTCTCCAGGCCCACCTAGCCTTCTACATCTTTGGGGTCGGCAAATTTATACCAGACTTGTCGGAGAATAGCAGCGCTGGCTGGATACATGGGTAGGCTACCGCAAGTCATTGTTAGATCACCTCCAACGGTGCTTACTGAAGTAGAATTCATAGCGCATCCCTTAGGGATTTATCAATGCCGAGAGCTTTATCCTTTTATCCTTTTTCTATTTTCTAAGAAGTCATTTAAAAGTTCGGATATTTCAGCATAACTTATGTTGTGATAACTGCCATTCTCACGTTGCCCTTGCGCTAAATTTGATGCGTTATGGAGGTCATGACAGATGGAATATGGTGAAGCTTGGTTTCTACATTCTCGTAAAAGGAAAATTCACAGGGTAATTCTGGAGGTTTCCTCATCTTGAAGCTTTTTTTGTCTTAATTATGTTTCACAAATATTAAAAGTACTTTATTCCATCACTTATTTTAGGATTGGAGGCTTTCTGAAACAATGGGGATTTTTTATTCTTATGTGCATAGCTATAATATTCATGATAGTTTTCTTATGAACATCTTCCATATTTGCCTTAGGAGTTCTGTGAAACGCTTGCAGAACGGTCTTTATAGTCATCAGTACTTGTACTAATGGTATGGCTGTAGATATTTATGCTTGGAAGGTAATTTTTCTAGTGCGATTCAGTTTTACACCCACTTCCTTTCTGAGGTTATTGTTTTGAAGCTACTGAAGAAAAGAAGTACAGAACCCAGATCTTATTCAGGCCATGTGTTAGTGAAGATCTGAACTTGATTTAAGGTAGTTTAATAAATCATTCTTCCATGGTGTCAATGTTGAAGTGAATGGGCCTCTTTATGCCCCCTGAAGTTGCCTTATTTTCATTTACGGCTTTAACCCTGAAAGTACAGTTCTTTGTGTTAAAAATCAGGGAATAAAAATGGTTCGTCTAACGGTTGAGCTGATTGACAACGCACCGCAGTTCATCAACACGGTTCGAGAACGGGAACTGAACTTGCGTGGTTATAAGATACCTGTTATTGAGAACATGGGAATCACAAAGGTGAGCTTCTATCAAGCTTCATCAGTCTGTTTCCTTCGAACGTCTTGATTTTTTTTCATGTTCAACCTTTTCTTTCCAATCATGAGATGTTGCAGGATCAATTTGATGTCATTGATTTGACAGATAATGACATTAAACGACTGGATAATCTGCCACTGCTGAAGCGGTTGCATACTCTCTACCTACACAATAACAGAGTTCAGTAAGTTTTTGTCATGTGCTCTGTGTTAGGTCATTTTTTGAGACATTTATATGTTCTAATCGAACCCCATCTTGTTGAGATGATGCGAGGTTAGTGTAAGTTGTCGTTGTTGTTGTTGTTCTTGTTCTCGTTGGTCGGTAGCTGACGTCTCTGCGATTTCGCCTTCCTCAGAGTTGCAAGTGGGACTGCCCTTCATGCAACAGCATGGCTCTGAGGAAACCAAAATCGCCGAAACGTTAGCTATCGACCAACAGCGACAACAACAACAACGACGACAACTTGTACAACCTCGCATCAGCTCAACAAGCTCAGTTCATAAGAACGTATAAATAAATATATCGATATATGCGTATAAATAAATATATCGATATATATCGGTAAATATTTATGCTGAGGTTTTTAGAAAATTGGTCTTTTTGGATTTTTTAAGATAGTTCTTTTTCTATTCTGGTAGTGACAATCTCTGCGATGTAGTTGATGCTCATGTTCAGTTATATTCAACCCGATATTGGTGACAAGCTACCAAACTTGAAGATTCTCGCTCTGACGAATAACAATATTACGGAATTGGGCGACATTGATCCACTAGCAAATTGCAAGAAGTTGGAATATGTTACGTACGTATTTCTGTTGCATTAGCGCCAAGCTTAATCCTGTCCTTATTATTTATTTGTTTCTGTAACATATTCCTTTTCAGTTTCATAGGAAACCCCATAACTCATAAGACAAACTATCGCGCTTACATCATCTACAAGCTGCCGTCTGTACGTGTGGTTGATTTCAAGCGTATAAGGCTAGCAGTAAGTTCTTCTTTCAATATAGATATTAATGTAATCACTTTTTTCACTTGCTGCCTATTTTTGCATGGCAGGGTATAATGTGAAATACAACTACAATGATGCTGAGATACTTGCAAAACTCCGGTCCGTAGGTGTCTGAGGTGGTGATGAAAGGGTAATGGCGAGGTTTGGTCCCCGTCGCAGGCTCCTGCGGTCCGGAGTCTTGCAAATATCTCAGCATCGTTGTTCAAATGCTAAATCTTTTTTTGCTACGTATATCGACGGGGTTTTCAACAACTTTTTTATTTATAATTTTTTATTGAGCTTGATGGTGTTATTAACAACTTTTGCTACTATTTAGCTTTTGTTGAACGTCTGTTGTTGAGTTTCGCCCGAAAAAAATCAAAATGTAAACGTCATGTGGCATACAGACTTATTGATTGAATGTAGGGACATTTGTTCTGGATTGGTGTCTTATTGTTGAAAATTTAGGAACGTGAAGCAGCGCGTAAGTTGTTCAAAGGAAAACGAGGTCAGAAAGCTCGAGATGCTATCAAGCGTAGCACCAATGCTCCTCGTGAAATTGAGAGCGGTGATAATCCTAGATTTAACGGGTCAACCATATCAACGGAGGACAAAGTGAAAATACAGGCATGTGTTCTGTCTTATCATTCGTGTATCAATGTTCTATCCGTTTTGTTAGTATTCAACGTCGTCACTTTGTCACCAACGGTCCAATGATCTTTTGTGAGCCATCAATAATCTACTGTATGTCAACGTTATTTTTTCGATACCTAAACTTTTAAAGAATGCCATCGCAAGCGCACGATCATTGGCAGAAGTCGAGTACTTACAATCTGTTTTGGCTAGCGGTCGAATTCCTGAGAAAGGATGGAATAGGCAAATGCTCCTTCCTACTGATGCCGCGTCACCGATTCAAAATGGGCAGTAAGTACCTCTGTCGTTCATTTGTTTTCTTGGTTTTGCTTTCTTGCTTTCTTTTTTTTCTGAACCTTCGCGATATTTTTTCGATATTCGCAGCCAATTGGTATCCAAACATAAATGAGTCAGATTACTATTTTTCGACGTTGAAAAGAGGTATGCCTTTGACAGATCATCTCATGCTTATCATAGTTGTTTACTCAGATGGTCATGAGAAACTACTTCGTGATACATTTCGAGATAGTTGCGAGACCGTCGTTGCCATATCTCTGCTTAACACACTGGCCCTGGACCTGGCTTATACTTATTTTAAGCACATATCAGCTTGTTTTGGATTCTGTTGATTTTAACAGAAGTCAGTGGAATCTGTATATCCTTGTCAGAGTAGTACAAGTTGGGTTATCCAATCGTTATGGGACGAGATGATTGTATACATATTTGGCACAGGTGACTTTCGAGGACTTACTAATTTCGCGTCCTCGCAGTGATGGGAAGTTTGGTTAGCTTTGCTGCTGTTGCAAAAAACCTATATTTCTACAATCATAAGTTTTGGACACAGTTTTTGAAAACCATCGGCGGTTTTAGAACCATCACGACCATCGCTATGTTGAGAAAAAAGCTCTGGGTTAATCTTAATCTTGTAAATCAGTAATTAAAGGCTATCTATGATAGGTTTCTTCCCGAGGTGGAAACATCGGAGTATCCTGTTACTTCAAATAGTGCTACTGGACCATTGGGATATGGACAATCACATGAACCGAGTGTTCATGGCTACGAGAATGCAGAGCGGTCACTACCTACAGTAAATGGAGATGACAGCGGACAGAATACGATGGGGGCGGATACAATGGATATTGACGACGATCAAGAATCATAAACGAGGTTTCATTATGACCGTGTTAGCATGAATTCCATGTTCTCTTCCATTGTGACAAGTTGTCCCGATTTTCTGAATCAGATTAGTTTCCGAACTGGCTTTCATTTTTATTTCGTCGCTGTTTTGTTCATGAGTGTAGAGATTCCAGCGACATATTTTGAGTTAGCGTCTATCGACGTCTTGTTACGTTTCAAGCACATCTCTTTACCTTTTTCTATTTTACTACATCGTTAATATTGGTCTCTGGGCTGGGTGCAAGCCCTTCGTCGTTATTTGTTTGTTTTCTTCATAAACATTCTCCTTATCGATTTTTGATAGCGGATAATTCTTCGTTTGGCGAATTTTTTAGAAGTGAATGGCAGCGTTTTCATAGTTTTTAAAAAACGAACGGTTGTGGATTCTTTGCATAACTTCTACTTTCTATTGCTGTTTTATGAATATTTACCTTATTCAACTATTGCTTCAGTGGAAGTAGGTATTTAAAGTTCTTCATGTATTAAAACGCGCTATATGAAGAATGCCACAAAAGAAAATTTCGCCTTTATATTTCATTGCTTCAAATCTATGGTACTGTAAACAACTTCTGAAAATTTCGAAGTTGCGGAAACCCACTGCAAGCTGTTAAGCAGATTTGGACATTCCTGTAATGCATACCTTAAGGTTCTGAAAATGCACTATAATGTTTCAAAACCGACTTTCTTTTAACCTAGGTATGACTAGTCAATATGTATTCTTTCCTTGATAAGCTTACACGAGGTTGATAAATAGACTTTATTCGGCTAACATTTGGACGTCTTCGTCATCAACAGAGCTGATGAATCGAATCGAATGGTCCATAGTTGTTCGCAATTTAGCGAGACAACCGTCGCAGATTATCGACACTGTAATGTACCCATTTTGGAAGGCCTCCAACTGCTGCCTTCGCTTTCCAAATGATGCATTATCTCTTTTTCCTATCCCTTATTCATTTCAGATGTTCTATCATTTTTTATGAGCTGTTTTTTCACTTAGTCGGAAATTTGACAGTATTATACGAAGCTGACTCCTCTTCTTTGGTCTGCCCTTGTTTTTAGAATGTAAATGAACGAATTCATAAATTTAAACTACTCATATCTCACAATGCTTTGATACTTGGATACTTGGATGGCCCGTCTTCACTGGTTATGCGGGCCCCCCAGAATAATTTCCATTTTTTCGGAGTTTTGCTGGTTTAGCCATTGTGGTTCCCTGAAATCCCGAATATAGCCTGGCGAAAGTCTTCCCAAAGTGGTCACCACTATAGACAGTCACCGTCCTTGTGAATCAGAAGGAGATTTGCCACCACACGACTAGTTTCATACCAGAGCGGTGGAGGATCGTGGTATTGCTTTACTCCTAGCTGAGCTTTCTGATGGAAATGCCGGACTCCTTTTCATCTTGGAAGATCCTGCTGTGGGGACGAATATCCCCGCTGTACATCGAAGCCCTGGCACCCAAGAACACCTTCCAGCCATGATTAGGGCGGTAAACCGTTGGAAGGATTTCACAATACAGGTTCCAATATATTCATTGCGATTCTAAAATATGCAATAAAGACTAGCCAGTTATGCCTTTCCTTAAACCGAATGAATTGCATTTCAGATGTCACATTTTGAATAGAATTATTTCCACGTAAATGTTATGTAGTTGCACTGTAGCCAGTAGGTGATACGAATTGTACTCAGTGCATACCACGCGCGAAGAGATAAGCTTTGGGTTGATGCTCATATGTTAAAGACGTGGACATTATCCTCTCGTTATTTCCTTATTTTGTGGAACGGCTGCTGATCGACTTCGACAACGCCTGTGGAGTGGTTGGTTCTCCACTAAATCTTAGGAAGACGACGTTCATGACGACCAAATTTTTCCCATAAGCATTATGTAAAACTGAATGAATAGCACGAAATCCTACCCCCTGACGTATACCTGGGTTGAAGTTAACATGATAAAAGATTTAGTTCTAGAGAAAAGCAGGTAGAAGAGAGTGGCTTGGGGTGCTTACAAAGAGCTACGAAGATGTAATGATGGCGGTTCACGATGAGGCGGTGAACCGTTTGAAGGTCTGCAATGACCAGCAAAAATGTAATTCACTTCCAAGAATGATCAGACGCATTGTTCTATATTTTACTATTTATTGGAAGTTCTTGTAGTGTGACAAAGCTAAACATGTGTTAAATTCCTCTATGGTAAAAATTTTGATGCAACAATACGATAGGATCGAAGTCGTCAACAATCTGTTGAAAGGAGCTGCATTAAGGACCTGAGTGAATAAAATGAGCTAAGGTCGATATAGTAGGTCTTACAGGTATCTGCTAACAAAATTCACAACAAAATTTAATTACAGTTTACACAAGAACGAATCTTCGGGAATGAAACTTCAAGTTGGAAATGAGATCTTGAGGTTCTTTCTCATTGCAATGTCATTGAGTACCTGAAAACAAGAAAACCAGGGTAGATAATGTTAAAGTGAAGGATTTCTTATAGCTGTAAGGTGACACTGACATCACTAACGGTCCTTCGGCTCGTCTCAGGACAGAATGCCCACATAATAACGACAAATACAGCTGTAGGAATAAGAAACATGAGCAACGACTGTGCTCCAATCTGAAAGCAAAGTCTCGTTTTTTCAGCTGTTCATTAGCTCTTACCAGTACTTTTATCTTTTTTTATTCAAAAGAATGGATAAGAAATAACTTACATAAAAGTCAGGATTAGTGGATCTGTAGATAATTCGGGATAGTTCGATAATCTAAGATACGGAGCTTACTACTTTCCAAGAAGTTTCTCAAATATTCCAACTTGAGTGAATTCAGGATCCGACGAAAATTCCGACATTGTGTTTATGTGATGTTTGGACACGTTCAAAAATTTAAGTAAGTGTTGATTCATTCTTAAGCACGTACAATGTTTGCAACTGGAAAGAATGCGAATTCGACGGCAATCTTCGTGACCGCTTCGCAAACTGTGAGAATCGAAACCGATGAGACGAGCAGATTCCTGGGAACGAGCTCTGCTGCATAAAATCGTGATATGGAGCCGATACCGCACGCCGTAGTGAGCAGAAGACATGACAAGCCAATCAAAGTGATCACCTGAATCAGCACATTTACTAACACATTCTGAAGTACAGTACTACCGGAATCTAGTTACACTTTTAATTTCAATGTACTATGAAGCACTAGCATAAAAAGCAGCTGTTTTATAAAGGAGAAATTTGGCAAGGTCTGTCAGTTTATTCAAGGAAGGACATTGAATCTGTATGACCAATTGAATTACACTGCAATGAACAGTGAACTATTTATTACTTTTTTATTTTTTTATATGACCCCAGAACCTCTCAGATTCGATTCGTTTACTCGCATCCATTATCCATGAGGATCTTCCAACTTTACATGTGGCTTCAGTTACTGCTCGAAGATTTTTATTTCATCTTTAATGTCGTAGAATGCTGATCGACCAATTCTCGCTGGAGTCCTGAGATAGCCGGGCTGGAGCGTTCCCAGTTGAATTGCAGAGGGTGGTTTTTCCCGGGCAAGTCTGGTACCAATTTCCCGACCCCGGAGGGATGGGAGGCTTGGTTGACCCGGGGGCGAAATCAAACTAGCACCGTGATCGTGATGACCGACATCACTACCATTGTGCTATCTGCCTCGCACGTATTACTACAACATTTATTCCAGAATCAATGTCACACAGCCAAGAATGTGTCGTGAACACACAAATATAGAGGTTACAATATATTAAAAAATATACGAGTTTCCAATTAGTTCCTCCAGGTGACCCTTGTTCAGTGACCAACTTTCAATGAGTAAAGAGTCACCTCGAGGTTCTACAGTTAATGAAAGACTGAACAAGTAACAGCTGGATTTACCAGGTCTTAGAATCGAATGGACGCGTGTGGCGCAGTAGTCAGAGGCGTCCTGCAATACACGTGGAATCGATTATAGCGCGCATGACCCACCAAGCCTTCTATCCCTCTAGGGTCGGTAAGTTGGCACCACACTTGTCTGGGAGGATAGCGGTATTGGTTCGATACATCGGTAGGCCACAACGAGTCATTGTAAAGGCCGGATACGCATTCAATCACCTCCAACGATACTTATGAAGTCGAATGCATGGCGCATCCCTCAGGGATTGATCAACGCTGAGAGCTTTGTACTTTGTCCTCATAATGTCGATAACGCTATTTTTAGGACATTGAGACTCCAAATAGCCACAATGGCTCAACTAGCAAAACTCCAGTCTTAGTACCTCGCACACTGTGCGCCCGTATCTACGACGTCGGACGATAAGAAAATCGCTGAGAGGCGATCAAATCTGGTGATACACAGTCCTCATTGGAAAAGGAGAAAACGAGCACTCCCACGAGTAGCCATGAGGGCACTTTTCTTTCTGCACCTATAGCACCAGAACAATGTCTTCAGACACCGAGCTTTATGCTCTTCGTAGAACCCTGGTCGCATTATATTCCTTGTGATCGAGACCACATGAGACGAAAATCAGGAAGGCCTCCATACGCCAATTTGGCAACGAAACTTTTGTCATTCGTGGAAGGAAATTTTTGTTACGAAATGTTGGGGTCGCTGGCTTTCTCGTACACGCATCCATTTCCTATGTAGTCACCTCATCTGAAATCTTATCACCGCGCTTGGCTATTACTCTTCGCGAGCTTCCGTGTAGAAGAAATTCACTATCAACAACTGTTGCTCATCAATTTGCACTGCTGCTGTGTGCAATCTGGACGTGTTCTACAGTTAGTTGGAAGAAGTAGTCCGCAACAGGAAATCCTTCTATTCCTGTTATAAGTTCGTTATTGAAGGCTTCAATGCCAGATTACGGAAAAAGAGTATGGGATAGGAAAATTCCTAATTAGAGATCGAAGTGAGGATGAAAACCCCGTCTTGTAGTACCTATCCACTGCACGTCTATTCAGTGGGTACTCATTTTTCAGCAGGATGGAAAATCGCCAATGGAAATAGAAATCTCCTATGGGCACTACTCATGCGGAAATCGATTACATTCTTACGAACAAGAAACAGCTCTTCTTTGGCACCTCAATGGTACCTGGATTCTGTACTTGATCCGTTTGTTGCTTTTTCCGTGCGAAGATTCTACTCAGCCATAAGCTAGAAATGGACTTTTGTTATCGTCCAAGAACAACGAGACAAGTCATGTTTTATAAGGATATTCTGAGTAAAATACTCCCATCACATGACTGAGAGATAAAGAAAGACCCGAACGATACAAGCTGCTTGTCGAAAGACTGGAAATGCGCCGATTCCGCCTAAATCCCTCAAGCAAGAAGCCCAGACTACATCCTCATTGCCATTAAGAATTTGATTGAAAAGAGAAGGAAACTGGAGCCTGGTCTTACAGTAATACACCTAACACGGCTGATAATATGTGCTAGCTGTAGAAAACTTTTGCAGGAGGATTAATGTTGGCGTAACCAGAAAAGTTACTGGAAGCAGTTCGAAACTGACGTCGTCTGAAGATGTGAAATCCGAATCTATGCGATTATAGTGTTCCACTATCGGCCCTGATGAACGAATGTGGCACTGTCACCATATCCCGCCATGACATGGAATTGACAGCGAAAAAAGTTCTTTACCAATCTTTTACACTTCACAACCCCGTATCGAACCCTGGAATTCCCGCAAGAAAAACTGACCCGGATTCTACTCTCCGAAATTCGACTTGCCACACAAGCCATGAAGACGGCCACAGCTCCAGGTCTAGGCAGTATCACGGTCAAGTTACTTCGAGTTGCAGGCCACAAATTACATGTATTTCTCGCAGCCCATATGACATCTTACCTTCAGAGAGAGAAAATCCTAGACCAATGGAGGACGTCGTGCATGGTCATCCACCCCTAAGAGCGGTGACCAGAACGACCTTCATAAACATTGTCAGATATGCTAAGATTGACTGTCCCATTGCACACGTCAATAATTTTGGACAAGGCATTTCCAGTCGAGCAACTAGGATTCCAACAGGGATTGTACTGTGTGGACCATATTCATACCGTGTCATGAGTCATAGAAGTCTGTCGATAGTATCATCTGCCTCTTTTCCTAACCTTTATCGATTAAGAGAAAGCATGTGAAAGCGATGAAATCCTGTCAGCATTCGTCGACCAAGGAGTGGACCCGTCCTGCATACGAACACTAGTTGACTTCTATGGGAACTGCAGTACAAATATACAACTCTTTCATCGGCCCATCTCATTATCATTCCTTTCATTATACTCATGGGAAGGGGGTTCGTCACGGTGACACCATATCGCTAAACTGATTACTGCCGTACTGTGCTGGATAATGAAGTCAGTCGATTAGGACGAGAATGGAATACGTATTGATGGAGAATTCTGATGCAGCAACGAAGCAGAGGCGATGATCAGTGAGACCAGCAAGGCAGGAAAAAAAAATTGGGCAACACATATATATGACGGAGATCCAGGCGCTCATTGAACATGGGGAACAACGTGGAGGAGGAATTAGATAGAAGAAGGAAATCAGTGTAGGCCACATTCGAGCCCTTGAAAACAGTCACCGATCTGCTAACGGACCTAAAACACTGCACCCGCCTTTTTAACTTAACACACAACTTGACTCTTCCTAGCGCTCTGTTGTGCAGTAGAACGTGGGCCGATGCCTCAACCACGTCAAGAAATCTGCTTACAACCCACAGGCCGTTTTAATGACGTCTTCTCTAATTCAACCTTCACTCATAATACCTAACCGGATTGCGCCGCTCCGATCTTCGAAACCTATTCCATCACTTTAAAAAGATGCAACCGCCATCGTGGAACGATCACTCAAACGATGATCAGACTCTTTCACGGCCAGCTTCAACCATCTAAATTCGTAGATGGGAACAATTTTAAGATAACAGAGTAGGCTTCGCGGACGCCACCATGTTCGAGGTAGGCCACCACCATGGACGACGATTGCGCGAACGAAACGAATGGAACTTGTGCTAGGACCCACATCACTTTTTGAACACGGTCATCCAAATAAGCTATTCTAGAATAGGTAGCGCATCGTCAGGTATCATCTTCTTCGCTGTTTTAAATGAGATTTTAGGTCAAAAGATGCCATGGTCACGTGTGGTCTTGAGTTGTTCGTTCCAGCAGTGGCTATCATTGAAAAAGTAGAGCAATTTTAACTTTTATTTGCTGCCTACTATAATTTTTCAAGGCATAGTATAATGCGAAATACAACCACAATGTTGCTGAGATATTTGCAAAACTCCGGACAGCAGGTGTCTGCGGTGGCGAACGAACGCGCTATTTACTTTTCCGGAGGTTAACGCGTTCACCACCATACCAAGAGGATTCTTCTTTTCGTCTGTCTCTCAGCTAGTTCTATCGATCAGTGCCATCAGCAATCACCCGTCAACAGGATTGATCTAGGGAGCCACATCGGCATTGAACCCAGTTAGGCTGAGGCTGTAGTTGAAGTCGCAGTGCTAACTTTTTATTTGCTGCAGGCTGTAATTTCTCATAGCAGAGTATAACGAAAAATCGGAACACGATTTTTCTAATTTTTTATTTATCTCTATACGACCTGTCACCACATCTACCGTGCGCATTTCAGCAGTTGCATTCAATTCGTCTTCCTCACATTCATCGTCCATAAAGGTTTTTGAACATTTGTTATGTTATTTTGGCCGCTGCTTGAGGGATTCCATCTTCCTTATGAATGTAGTAGAATGCTGGTCGAGTCGACTCTCTTTGTAATCCTGGACATAGCCGAGCTACGACGTTCCCACATGGAATGGGAAGCAGAGCGCTGTGGAGAGGGGTCCAGCCAGCCCCTTGTTTCCTGGCGGGCTGCATCATTGACAACAACCCTACTCCCTGTAACATGCAAATTAAATAGAAGACATTCTGAGGACTGCTGAATGGCTTGCCATCAAGATGTCTCATTTATATGCTAAGTATGGTCTTATAATAGAGCAAATTTTAATTGGTCCGTCGTACAGCCCAACGTCTCCTAATTTCCTAGTGATCTCACATGTCAAATTTAACTTCAGATTGCTTGCTGAATCGGTGTTGATCCTATTGGTCTGTCCTTTTTTTCATAGACATATATATAAACTACAAACAAACCTTCCAGCTTGGTCCAATTTCAATTCCTATAAGCATCGTAGTCAAAGAAATAAAAGAAATAGCTGTGGTCGAAATCATTAACGGTCTGCGTCCCAAACGATCCACGAGAAATACCGGCACCAATGTGAAGGGAATTCGTAGTAAACCTAAAATTTAGTGGTTTTAAGGATAGTCATTGAAAGTGTGTAGAAGGTCAAGTAAATATATATATCTATAATCTTTTTTACATATATGCTTGACCTTTATATATGAACTCACTGGTGATGAACGTGCCGTACAGAGCGTGCTGATAACTCCAACCTCCCATATCATAGAGGAGGAAGGTGCTGAACGCTCTCAGGCATCTGGCTCCAGTGAATACATATGCAATCTGAAATCCATTATTTGCATTTCCATTTCTGGCTTTTTAAGCGTAGATCAGCTGACTGTGCACTTTAGAATCCTAGCAAATATTTTTCAAAAGTCATAATAATAGAAAACTCTAGAAGTACCTCACATCCTACGCCACCATTATTCTACTGTGATTGGAAATAAAGTAAAAAAAAGCTTTAATCAGAGTTTAACCTTTTATCCACTTCCTATTATTTTTTTCACAGTAAGGTACTATGTGAAATACAACCACAACGATGCTGAAGTATTTGTGGACTTAAGACTTGGTACAGTGGGTAACTCCTGAGCCTGCAGGCGCTGATTCGTATCTGGTCTGTCGTCCAAGTTTTTCAAATAACTCAGCATCGTTGTGGTTATAATCAGTAATGACCGAAAGTTGTGCAACACGTTTTGGAGATTGATTATTGATAAGTTCTTCGGAGCTCACAGAACAATAAACTATTGATGGATTCCAACAAAAGAAATAAGAAATCAACGAAGCTACGGTGCAAAATCTCACCTTAACCATCACACCGAGCCAAGCAGCTTGACGATATACTCGAGAACATGCATCATTAGCTTTCCAAGGCATGAAAATCACCGTGAACGAGTGATGATCTGTCTGGATGGCATAATTGGATCACAGAATCATCATTCGTTTACTCAAAAGACTTACTTTTCGTTCTGATGTTTGAGTATTTCTTTTTCCTATTTTAAACGAGAAAGGACCATTTTCTACAGGTGGTACTATTCAGTTCTTCTAGGAATAACGGAAATATATTAGTGCTATCTTGAGTCGTTAGTATAATGTATTGCACAATGAGATCAACAGATCGTTAGCTCAGTAAAAGGATAAAGTTGTCGGCGTTGATTAATCCCTGAGGGATGTGCCATGAATTTGACTTCATTAATCACCGTTTGGAGGTGATCGAATGCATATTTGGCTTTTACATTGACCCACGCTAGCCTACCCATGTATCGAATTAGTGCTGCCATGCTCCCAGATAAGTCTGATACCAATTTTCCGATCCCAGAGGTATGGAAAGGTTGATGAGCTTTGGGCGCGGGGATCCATCCCATGTGCATTACAGGGCGCCTCCGACCACTGCGCTACACGAGCCCCTACGCATCAGCTCAGGACAGTTCAATAATTATAAACAAGGAAAAAAAATTTATAAAGAGGACACCAAGTTGGTCACTCACCTTCGATTTTATTTTCTCGTTCTTTTTCGCTATGCTTTCCTCACAGATATTAAGTTCTGCTTCTACGGCGGGGTTATTCACACTCACGCCGTGGTACTCAGCAAGTGCTTTTCGAGCCTGTAGACAGATTGGAGACGCTAGGATATTTCGTAGCATTACCAAGTAGTTACCTTTTTCTTTATTCCCCTCTTTTTTCCATTATAAATTGAGGTGATTCCTGTACGAAGACGAACAGAATCATTGTCAAAAGTACAAAGATGATATTAGGCAAGAAGATGTACGGCCATAAGTCGTCATTCGAGAAAGGAACTCCCAGTGCTTGAACAACCAGCGACCCTTAAGAAAGTGGAGGATATTAGAGTTAGACTTAGCTTATTTACTTAGAAAAGAGCGAAGTTTCTTCGACTATTCGGCTATAATGTTAGTCTTTTATTTGCTGCCTACTCTAATTTTCACTGCAGGGTACGATGTGAGATACAACCACAATGATGCTGAGATATTGGCAAAAGTCGAACACTAGGCTAGATCGAACTAGGATCACCCCTTCTGGGGGGCTTGCTCGTTACACACTACACCACTGTCCCATGCTTTGTCTTTCTCTCAGCTAATTTTCTACCAAACGTTGTCATAAGCAATCGCTCGTCAGCGAGATTAATCTGGGGAGCACAAATCGGCATTGAGCCCACTTACCGTGGTTCGATCTGGCCTGCGATCCACGTTTTATGAATATCTCAGCATCACTGTGGTTGTATTCGACCATAGTTGCTGAATTCACAGCACCAACTCACCAACTGCCATGAAAAACTCTTGCATAGCAGCCATTCTTCCTCTGATCGCCGAGGGTGCACATTCGACAATCCATACTGTTGCATTAACACTGTGCACACCATTAGCAAGGGACCTTGAATCATCAATTATCAATTGTAACACAGTTATTCACTTAAGGCATTAGATGTGCTTACCATAAAATTCGTCCAATATACAGTAATTCAAAGTATGGATGCAAGTACTTTGATGCAGCACATGAAATTATTCCAGGTATGTAAAGGACGCTAGCCATTAGTGCAGTACCTCTCCTGCCAAGCTTCTTGCAAAGAAATGCTGCTAGAAACTGTCCGAAGATTGTGGCTATAGGAAAGCACACATTAAGCAGAGACCAGAGCACATTCTGAACATCCACTTGCAGGTAATTTACTACTCGCTATATGTAGGTGTATCAAATTTATCCATAATTGCTTTGCTCTATAGTAAATTCATTTATCCTTTCATCTAATTTAGAAAGTTGGGATTATTTGAGATGGCGCCAATTTCGAATATCGCACTTCTTTCTGTTTGATTTCACTCTCAATCATTTGTTTTGCAATTTCTACTAACGGCTCCTTCAATATTTCAGTCATCACAAATCACTTGCTTTATTCAACTTATAGAACAATTAGGAATATTACCAAAAAATACGACGTATATGCACATGAGGATAAAGTGTCCAACGTTGATCAACCCACTATGCTCAATGCCTTCGACTCCTTTCGTATCATTGCAAAGGTGATTATTTACTGGTATTAAATGCATATCTGGCCTCTAAAATGGCCATCGGTGGCCTAGCGATGTATAAAATGAGGTTTCTATCCACCCAGACCAGTTTGCCACTAAATTGCCGACTTCTAAGAGATGGAGGGCTTGGTTAGCCGCGGCGAGTTTGCTAACTTGTAATGGCTCTATATGAAAATCGTCAGTTCTATGTATCATTTTTGCCTAACTTAGCATCTGACATTTTTAAAGATTCGCATAGCGCAGTGCTTAGAGGTGCCTTGCAATTCACATTTGGTTGTCGGAACAAAGAACGCTTCCGTCTAGGTCCGGCTAGTTGCTACCAGACTTGTCTGGGAGGATGATAGTATTAACTTTATATATCGATAGAAAGCAAAAGCTATTGTAAGGTCAGACATACATTTAGTCACTTCGACAGTACTCCATGAAGGCGATTCCACAACGCATCCCTCAAATACTGATCAATCTCCAATATTTTGCATTCCCTTTATGTAGCATTTTTTTAATTGTGTGTACGTATAAGTTAAAAGTGGTAAATTGAGAAATAAATGCTCTTGAGCGCAGCGGATAAATTACCAGCAAAAAGTTATAGCAACAAGACTCGACGACTGCTTCTGAAGACAGACTGTTGGAAGCACAGTGACGAATGCACATTTTACGAAAATCGGGCTGCTCTTTTGTGATCTACCAACTATTTGCAGTGAAGTGATTTTTAAGCGTCGAAGTTTAGTGTTCAAAACAACAGAAGGGACATTTTTGCGCCCTCTTCATCAGCAACGGTCCCTTTGGTTCATAGTACTTCAGCAGGAATAGTCTCTCACCACAATAACGCTCGTCCGAAAAAAGGGTTTCTTGCAAATTATCAAATGTTCAATGAGTTGCACCTAACGTAACATCCGTTTTGCAGAAGTTATCCAGCGAGTAAAGAAAAAGTGGTAGTAAAACAGCTACGTGCGGCAAAAAAAATACATCGAGAAGGAAATGCATGGTATGCAATTCCCGTCGTCTAATTTGCCCTTCACTAATGCATAGAATGCTATGTATCTCGGTCTTATGGGACTATATCTAATATAGTGATCAGAATAGGTGAAGGTCGACTTTTAGAAAATGTTAGATGGGAGAAATATTGAATTGTTTCTCAGTTTGACTCTATTTGTAGGAGATATATATAAAAAATACGCTATATTTATTAAACTCACTAGGACGTCGCGTTGTAAAGGTAAGCCTGTTCTTTCAACCCATGACTCATTGATGAACTTCTCAATTTGGAGATATGGTTGATTCAGCACCGATGCCACGTAGCCTTGTTGGAACCCTGACGAGAGACAGAGAGCTATCGATAACACATGTATCGATACGGAGGGCATCAATTGTGGCTAAAATTATAGAGAGATTATAGCGAGATTATTTAGAGATTATATAGATTATAAACCAGTTATAGAGAGAATATTATAAACAGATTTTTTGACAGATCTTTTAGACAATCCAAAAGTCGAAAGCACAAATACACGGCGAATATCGCAGCAAGTTTTAGCGAAAACTCTAAGATGAGTTTAGTCTTAACTTTCTAATTTACTGCCTACGGTTTCTTTTCATGGCAAAAGATTACATGAAAGTAAACCATAGGGATGCTGAGATATGAACAAAACTCAAAAACATCAGTTGTGCTTGAAACGCGCTTGCCCTTACCGTTTGCTCACGTGCCATCCACTAAACCAAGGCACTTGCTTTGCTTTTTTTTCTCGGCCATGTTTTTACCCTCTCGGTGCTATCAAAAAAATCACAGGTCAACGGGAACGAAGCGTTGAATACGCAACTCATTCCCACTGACGAGTAATTGCTGATAGCATCGATAGGGTGAAAACATGGCTTCGAGAAAGGCGAACCAAGACTCTTGGTTGGTTTAGTGGATTGCACATGAACACACGGTAAGGACAAACAAGGGTTCTAAGCGCAACTAATGTTTTTGAGTTTTGCTTGTTATTACAAACGGTTTATCCCAAAAAGATGAAGTGCTGTTAGCATTTAAGTTAAGTAACTGAAGGGTTGGTTTTCCGGATACTTCCATTGATTCAGCTTGTAGATGGAGTATTGTTTTCGCACGACCCTTCGCACCTCACATCCACTGCGTGGATCCCAGCTCCTTTTGCATTCAGTTGCATCCATCATCCACGAAGGTCTTCCGACTTTTGCCTATGGGTTCAGTTGCCGCTTGAGAATTTTCTTTTGTCACGAATGTCGTTGAAAGGCAGTTCTGTCGATTTTTCCTGAAGTCCTGAGTTGGCCGGACCAAAGCGTTCTCAGTTGGATTGCACAGAGTGCACTTTTCCCAGGCCGGTATGGCACCAAATCCCCGATCCTGAAGAGAAGAGGTGCTTGGCGAGCCCAACTTGGAGTCGGATAGGGGCCGTGCTTATGATAGTCGATATCACTATAACTGCACTACCAGCAATCCTCTCCCGATGTGAAATATAAGTGAAGAAAGGAAAAAATGGAAGAAGCGAGGCACCTTAAATATACCGATAAGTGATCAGGTTTGACCATAGTTAAGATAGGACGATTTCGTCTGACATAAGAGAACAGGTTAATTTACCACACTAGTGTTTCTTTTGTTTTATCAAAAATCGATTCACAAGCGAGTTTTGTTTACGAGGATGCTCAAAATTTTAGTCATGCTTATTGATGAGCAAGGAAGTCTAGTGAAGAATAGATCGCTTGCTTTCACTCTCCCAGCCTACGAAACAAAAAAACACGGAGAGATCATTTTATGTAAATTAGTTCAGTTCAAAAAATACATTGTCAATATGCATATGGCCAGGTCCTGGCTCGATTCCAGTACACAAAAGTGCTATTGAATCGAACAAGAGCATGTCCGAACCCGAGCGGTGTACCCTTGTGGTGCAAAGAAAACCAGTCAGCCATTTTTCCACGTTAAGCTAGATTCATTTCTATCAGCTAAAAAAACAGATTTTTTGCTGGATTCACTTGATTGCCAAGTGATACATCAGCATCCCTTGAAGTTCCCGTGCGAATTTTGCACCAAAGTTGTGTTCCACCGTTGTTATTGTTTCACTAAGTCTTTAAACTTGTTGCGTGAACACTTCAAAACAAAAAACACGAAAAGGAACACATTAATATGGAGATGTAGCAAAAATAGTACAAATCGCTACTTACATATCTGTTATCGATACGGTAAGATGTATGTTCATAAGGACGAGTTCCTTTTGACGTTGTGGGTGTTCGATAATAAAATGGATAAAGTGGCGTAGGTGATACTTTATCAGCACATGATAGTAGTGAAAATCGATGGTTTTTAAAGATACTAGTACAGTAAGCTAAATGACAAAGTAGTAGTATTGGTGGGGTCATTTCTAGCCTTGTAAGAGTTGAAGGAATGTATAAATATTAGTACAGAAGATGTCGGTCTAAAAATTCTTGTGAACATCGAGCATAATTTCGAAGCACTTCAATATTTTTCCAGCTGACCGTTATTTAAACCCAGCATTAGTAATCAATACCTTTCCAGATTATTAAGCCAAGACGAGGCTGATAAAAAAGTTTGTCCGACTAATGTTTCGACGTCTTCATTTTCCTCAGAGCCAATGATCCGAGTTAATGGTCTCAGAGGAACATGAAACATCAAAACGTTAGCCGAATAAACCTCTTTGTCAATCTCAATCCATTTCGTTCTCTCAAGAATATCGTTCATGAAATTGGTGCGTCTGTTTAGTACACCGCAGTTCTTTTGAAACTTTTCTGATTCAAAATTCAGTATAGCTGTCAGCCCTCAAGATTAGAGCTCAATGGGAGGTTACGAATCACTTTTTGAGTGGTTCAAGGCGCAATGGTTAGATTGCCGTAGAATAACAGTGGATTCGGCTTTCATGGATCTTATAGAAATTAAACCAAAAATACTTGTTGCTTACACTTTAGTGTGCACTGGTGTTTTGGTCCAGTACAATCCCGATTTCTGGCGAAAAAAAGCGCAACAGCGAAATACGGTTAAAAAGTTAACGCATGCATCAAGAACATCGGCTTGTGTATCGACAATATTTCAACAACAAAGGCCCTCATCTACCGCACGATAATGTCCCACTTTTCTTTGCAAATCGCCATTGCAAAAGTGCAATGAATTGATATCCTAAACTCAACCTAACTAACGAAGACATTCATTGAACACTTCACAACGGGCTGCCGCTTTTTTCAAGCACCTTGATAATTACTTCTAACGATAAGTTCTTAAAGAACCCGCCCCTGAAAGTCTCCTAGAAGTCGGTCTTTTTGAAAACGTCTTCTCAGTGAAAGAGTACGTATTGATCAGCAATGCCGAGGTTAAGGGAAAAGACTTCTATACTGTTGGAAACACTCAAGTTTGAGTTCTAATTGTTCCTACTTTGCTCAATACATGCACTTCTACACCTAATCTGGTTAATCTGGTGTGGCGGCCGCTTAGGGCTACATCCAATTTTTTGCCCCGCCGTTTGCATAGAACATCTTTTCTCAACGAGGTCTTTTTTAGGAATAGTTTTTCACGAAGCTGACCTTTGAAACAAATTCGGTGGTGCACAAGCCATAAATTGGATGAAAAAAAGCAGCGAGTTGGACAATAGGCGATTATGAATTGAAATTAAAACACGCTCAAGAAGGTTTTAATAAAGCTGTGTTTCAATTTGTCGGATTTCAAAGTTTCCATCCAGAGGCCAGCAGCACTTTCTCACCTACCCAGTGCTCTTGATCTGCGTTTCTGTTAATCATTGATGTCGTAGTCCACGACTGTTAAGGTGCGCGCGTTCTGATCCCTGTGGTCGATGAGGCATCTATGCTGATTCGTTCTTAACCACACCAAGGATTTTTCATCCACTTGATCTTCTTCCCAGCTATGTTTTTTTAGCTTTTTTGCCCCTTTCCTCGAGCTTTTAAACGTCTTCTCTGCTTCACTGGTACTTCCTACCGGAGGTGTTGACTAAGATGATATGACAGAATGAAGTTCCTTCGGAAACGCAATTAGAAACTAAAGGGAATAATCCAGAGATGTTGGACTCTGTCACGAGAAAGACAAGAATACTTTACCACTACTCCTCGTATTAGATGGGAGGTGATAGGAATCTCTTTCTAGCTCTACTAGGGTTGAAGGGATCAGTAATTTATTACATGCTCCAAAGTCCAGATTAAACCTGGAATCCTATGGTAAATGCCAGGAGATTTTTTTAGCTTGCAGTTGTGTCAAAGGAACTTCGCGTAAAGGAAATCTTGATGTGGCCAGAGAGTGGGGGCAATAAAGGTTCGTTAAGCACTATCTCAGATTTATAATGTTATTCGCCTGCCAAGCATATCTATTCATGCTCTATCCAATGACAGGTAGCTTGTTGACCATCGATGATGCAATTCTTTTCTTTTGATTTGAATTTCATATGGGATTCCATTACTAGGAAAGCTTCATAAAACCAATGATCGCAGTTGTGGGGTTGTTTGACAAATAAATGTAGACTTCGTATGGACATCCTTTGCTAACGAATCGAGAAGGGGTAGCATTCCATCCGAGATGTTTCTTTTTTTCATGCATGAATTGTCCATATGTTTGCAAACAGAAGCAATTACCTTATAATTTTTGAGCCAATCGAGCTACTCTGCTCAATAGAAGTACAAACTATCCTCTTCTCGTATAAAGATGGTCTCTCTCTATATGACTAATCGTAGGCTTCACTGCTTTGTGATGTTGTTATGTTTTATTGAAGAATCGAATTTGGGAGAAGAGGTAAACTTTGAACGAATGTCCGTCAAGAAAGTGTCTATTCTATTTTAGAACTTCTCTACCCACCACTCCACCAACAGATTTCCAAGACTTCTCGCTTCAAATAACTTCCTTCAGTTGGTTGACAGAATATGTTTAATTGAGCTTCTTCACCGTTGATGAATAGCGATGGATTACATGGATCTTCTTTTTGATGCGAAGGGCGGTTATGAAGAAAGCCAGCCAAAGTGTCAGAATCTCTACGTAGACGTGAGTCGACGCCATGGGCAATGTATGAGTTCACTAAAAATGATGTAAACGACATTTCGTGAAAGGATTTTGTGAGAGGAACTTTTCTGTGTGAATAATAAAAGGGACCACGAAATGGACGTTTAGCGGTCCATATATTTTTGGTCTCTTTCAGGATGATCAGGTGAAATTTCTTATCACCTGTGGCACTGAGTGCTACATGAAAATTGCTGTTTGAGAAAGCATTTCTGGTATTGCAAGATCGAACATTTCGTTAACATACCATTTTGGTTCGATTCCAGTGACGTTTGGCACAGTTGGAAGCTTCGTTGTCAAGTACACATTGTAATACTGCCTGATTAGGATGGAAGACCTCGATACTCGGAGCACAAGATAAAATGGTAAAGGGTAAGAGGCTCCGTCTTGATCAATCCCTGCGGGAAGCACCATGCATTCGACTTCATCAAGAAAGTTAGAGGTGATCAAATGCATATTTGGCCAACACAATGACTTGTGAAGGCCTGCCGATATATCAAGTCAATACTGCTATCCTCCTGGAGAAGTCTGGTACCAATTTGCTGTCTCCGGAGAGATCGTGGGCTTAGTGAGGTCCGCGTGATTAGTCGAACCAGCGACCGATCCACTGTTTATTGCAGGGCAGCTCGAATCACAGCAAACAGGCCCCATATCCAGAAGACTAATGTTGATTTTCTACTTATTGTAACAATTCAGCCTTAGTGTGCCGATACGTTCACTATGAGAACGTCATCACACGCTGTTCGCCACTCTTGTCAACTGTAGGAAATCCACTACCTTTGTGGATAAGTTCTCAAGACGAAGAACTTTTTAAAGTTCTTTTTTTAGTCTTGCTTAGGGTTCGGATTAAACCACGCATTCTCAGATGCTTGTCGCAATTCAATAACTTAGAATGAACTCTCGAGGTAGTGAAGCAGTATAGGAATGGGATATTAAAAAATGACAGAAATATAACTTTAATGATGCTGAGATATTTGCAAAACTCCGGACCGCAGGTGTCTACGGTGGGGAACGAACGCGCTATTGTCCTTTCCGAGGAGTAGCGCGCTCACCACCACACCATGCGGGTCCTTCCCCACCGTAGACACCTGCGGTCCGGAGTTTTGCAAATATCTTAGCATCATTAAAGTTATATTTCGCAATACATACACTGCCGTTGAAAAGAATAGGCAGTAAATAATAAGTTAAAAATGACAGAAATGTAATGCATAATTAGACGAGGCATGTGAGTCAAAAACAAATACGAAATATAAGATATTTGCGAAGCGTTGGTGATTATATCAAGGCAAGAAAGTGGAGATGTGGAGAAAAAACTCAACCGGGTGCAGAGAATTGCCAGTTTATCTTATCATCGTCATGATGGGAACACAATGCACGATCTTTAATGAGCAGACTGTCGGCGAAATGCGTCATATTTGTTGTGGGAGGAAGAGAGTTGTGGGAGGAACAGACATACACAGGCAAAAAAAACAAGATAGGTGATAAAGCGAGACGAACACAACGATATGCGCACTATAACTCAGAACAATATAGTTAAACTGTAGCAGGGTCAGAATCTTGTTTGCTGAAGCACCTGGACTACCGACAGCACAAACGTGCATCGGACACGGTGACAGCTGTCGTGGAATTATTCTTCTCGTCAAGAACCTTCAAGTAAAATGTAATGCTCTTGTGGCACGTAGAATACGATTGCAACTCCCTCACTGTCTTCGAGAATAGAACAGAAGCTGTCGATTGGTGCTCACCTTCTCAGCAGAAAGCGATTGCTTCAGTGTTCTCAACAGTTTTTCTATGGCTGTTACGAAAATGATACGAACATTTCTTAATTAATAAGTAATACAAATTAGTGACTCAACTACGATCATGCAGAGATATTTGCAAAACTCCGGACCGCAGATGTCTGCGGTGGCGAACGAACGCGCTATTACCTTTCCAGGGGCTAACGCGTTCACCACCCACCATGCGGGTCCTTGGTTTCGTCTGGCTCTCAGATAGCTCTATGGATCAGTGCCATCATAAATCACCTTTCAACGAGATTGATCTGGAGAGCCGAAATTGGCAATGAACCCAGTTAAGTTGAGGCTGGAGTCTAAATCACAAGGTTAAGTAAATGTTAAACTGTCAGTGTTAAACTTAACAGTTAATCACATTATAAATTGTTTTAACTCATCCTTTTAATGGTGATGTTACCGTTACTTTGCACACTACCGTACTCTGGGCCACACCTGTAGAATATACATTACTTTTCTTCAATTCTGATGAAGATTCTTATAAACGCCGGTGGTTCCATTTCGGCGTTCAATAACGATTTTTCAGTTCACCTGTCAACATGGGTGATAGTCGGGAAACGTCATTAACGATTATTTAAACGATCCTAGATGTTACTGATCCTTGTGTTCTGGTGACATCATTCCACTGTTTTCACAGTTGCAAAAGTTTTCGCACTAAACAGCTGTTCTCCGCGAAAGTATTGAGTTTGATACCACATGTTTAACCTTCAAGAAGACTTTTCTCATAAGCAAAACATTGATTGTGGAGGGTTCTTCTCACAGTTCGAATCGATATGTGCGATTTTAAGCAGGTATAGATGATGCGATAGTATAAATACGATCGAAATGACAACAGAGTAATTAAAAATATCAAGAGTAGTTGGAAAAAGGGGGAAAGTCGCTAAGAACATGGAAATCCTTCAGACCATGAATTCTAGTTTCAGGATGTCATAGCTAGTTTTTAGAAGTGGAAATCTTCATGAAATCAAGAACAGAAAACACTAAGATGATCATGGAAGCTTTCGGCTCGAATGAAATATGTAGTAAAGCGTATGGTTCGATAACGTTGGACGAATTTCGCGCACTTTGACATGAAAAAACAAAAATGTCACATTGCTAATTATAGCCACCTTCTTAGACCTACAGACTTCGCCTTGGTTACTTTTAAAGTATGCCTTAGCATCCATGCTTGACAACTGCATGAAAAAAAGTAAAATTATTACGGGAGTTAATTGTAGACCATATTTGGTCTCGGTTTCAGTGGAAAGGAGAAGCTCAAAAAAACTAAAGCCCTTAGTGTACATGGCGTTCTCGTTATACATTACGTGGTGATCAGGCTGATGTATCTTTTTCTTTGAAATACTACTTAAAAACAGTAGTCTCACAAAGAGTTCTGTATCTGAGTGGTGCAAGTAAATTCAGTCAAAGAGGTGGGACGGCGTACCTGATTTGAAGAAACAGGAGTACGACTTCATTAAGGATTTCTCATTGGAACGTCATTCTATACTCAGTCCAGAAATTCTACAAAGCTGTTCGAAACTTCTCCCTTATTATGGTACATTTTCACATCGGCACCTTCAAAGAAAAAGTCAATTATCCTTCAAATATTGCGAGGACTTCGTTTCAAGTGTTTGTACCTAAAGGAGTAAAAAATTCTACATATCATCTGAGTGAACTTCTTTGCTACGAAGTCGAAGAAATTAGTCATCGAAAGACTGAGTATCAATGTGTAACTTTTTTAAAAATGTACTTTAGAATTTAGATTTTTAGAATGATGTCCAAGGACTGAGCACATATTTCCTTCCAATGTAGAGTAGTAGTCTCATAAATAACTTCATACGGGCAGTACTGGTTAAGGGGCAGAATACTTAGTTAAATCGCTCTCATTCGAAAGCCAGATTAGACCACGAGATCGGACGGTATGTGATTAACAAAGATAATTAAAAAGATGAAGGTCTCGGCGTTGATCAATCCTTGAGGAATGCGCCGTGCATTCGACTTCATTATCGTTTGGAGGTGACTGAATGCATATTTGGCCTTTACAATGACTCGCGGTGCCCTACCGAAGTATCGAGCCAGTGCTGCTATCCCTCCCAGACAAGTCTCGTACCAATGTGCTGACCGCAGAGGGATGAGGGGCTTGGTGGAGCTAGGGTGCGTGGATCGATGACACGTGTGTGTTGCAGGGCGCCTCTGACCGCTGCACCACACGCGCCCTTAATGTGATTAATACAATGCATAAACGCATGATTGTTAAACACAATTAAAACATCCGAAAGATGTCTTTGTCGATCATATGAAGCAGGTTGGTTCTTTTCTAATTAAGAGGGTTATTCGGATGGAAAAAGGACAAAATCTGATAAAGTATAGCAAAGATTTTAAACAACCATTTTCTGTTGCGGTGTTAACATGGCGGAAGGCAAGCACCGTGAATCCAAATGGCATCATTTTGTCAGCGTTTTGGCATTGAAGCTAACACAAAAGGCTTGCTTATGAACTTTTTCATGATTGAGTGAAAGACGACATTCATTGATCTGAGGTCCGTTATACCTAAATTTGCTTATCTCATAACGGACAGTCAGGATTTAGTGTGCAATCAATCACACATAGGCGAAAAATGATTGCACACTTCCTGTACATGCACATACGTGTCAGCTTATAGTGGACTTAACCAATTTTGATAAAATCGCTAGGATTTATAGATCTACTCTGCGAGATCTAAGTGCTCGTATTCTAGCGAGGGAAAAAATTGACTTTCTGGAACCAATGACACATATTTCCTCCAATTTTCATGTCAAGGAAAATATTTCAACTACCAAAGAATAATCATTTCGGTAGTAGAGGGCAGGATCGCGTCCTCCAATGTGTCCTGATGTTTACGGTTGCCACGATGGCGTTTACAATTAGAGAAACATAAATTTCGCTTCCGACCTATCATGAAGGTGAGCTCATAAAAAATTTGAAATCGAAGCAACGTTGCGGGAGGAATCAAGTACTTGAAGCGATATGGCAAGACTATTAAGTTCACAACCCATCAGTTACTCCAGTTCTCAAAAAGCTCCCCGACACTTATCAAAAGACTGGGCTTTTTGGCCGAAGAGACTTTACTGGCAATCTGTAGATCGAAAACTTTTAGAAATATTCTTACTGAAGCACTAACAAGAAGATTTGCGTATCGCATTAGTCTGAAACGTTTCGTTTTCATCGGAATGAAAATCGTCAACAATTTTCTTAGTGAAAGGGAGAGAAATGAACAATGGATCATTTGACTGCAATTCTGACATTGCGCTCCATTAAATAAACAGATACAGTTGATGGGCTTAAAGAGCTTGGTAAACGTACACCTGTGATCAAGGTTTTCTTTGAGTATTCGGCTCTTTTTTCCCGCGAGAAATTGACTTACAACGTTGATGTAAACACATGTCACTTATTATCTGTCACCAGTTCTCTCATTGATCATCAACTGATTCACAACAGCACCGAAAGCGTCTCCATTCTTGCCATTTCGATTAATATGTCTCTCGAGAAGCATCAAGAACATCATGCTTTTACGTTCAGGCTCCTTATCGATAGATCTAGCCATCTGGCCAGTGTTGGCGTTTCTTCTTCTTCTAGACCAAGTTGTTAACGATGCGCGTGTTGAAGCTGCCCGGATCCCACTACGTGTGCTGCTGATCCGATAATCGAACTGTTTGCACATGAGACTTCGCATCTGATCTTCGATCGCCGATCTAGGCCGTGACTCTACTCTCATTTGTGTGTAGTTCAGATACTCCTAGCATCAACATATCGACGCTCGCTTGCTAACTGCTCTAAGATTTCCAAGCACACGTGAAGCGTGGAGTTACGATATCCAAAAGGTGAAATGATATTCCTCTTCATCTTAAACAAGTGTTTAACGCGATATAAGTGTTTGTTGTTCTTTTCACAAAAACTTGCCATATCCATGGATTCCTTCTGTTCAGTTTCTGCGACTAAGGCCTTTATCAGGAACAAATATGTGCACCTCACTACGTGCACTCCACAGCCCTAAGGGAAGAGTGTTAGGCAACGTTATACCTTTTTCTCAGGTTCTTCAGTGTCAATTTTCCTCTGGCGTTCTCCAGAGTGATAGTGATATTATGGTGAGGTTGTTCTATGTTTTTTCGAAATTTTCTTCATTTCAGAAACAACGTGATTGAAATAAATGGCAAAATTCTGAATATGGAAACAAGACGCTTCCATGCTCAGATCTCTATGTTCTAAACAAAGATGATATGGCTGTCCCTAAACTTTCAAGAGTGAATCTGTCCCAAAAGGTTATCTCTTTTCTAAGTCAACGAAATTTAGGCAGTGTGTAATCCTGTACTCTTCAAAAGCTTAGGTGATTCTTGTTGCTTGGATATGATCCATCGCACTGAACCGTTCCCAAAACCCTACTCATTATCACGAATCTTCACTCTCCAGATTTCTCCTCTGAATTGTTACGAATAACTTTGGTGAAAAGTTCCTGGATGACAGAGGGCAGACATGTCGTCAAGCAGTCGATATTACTATCTAGGCTTCTCTTACACAAGAGATTTGCTCAACTGTTTTTCCATCTTATAAGCATCCTGAATTCAAACGAATGCCTTTCAAAAGTCGACCGTATGTGATTTGTTATAACGGTCAATTCGATGAAGTTGTGCCTTTTTTTTCTTAAAGTACAACATCATGTTTCGATGAAAGCTTCAGAAGATAGTGTAAATATAGACGGTAGTCGTCTTTCTTCCAAGTTTAATAAATATCCTACTCACCAGCCATTCATAGCCCTGAGATTGCAGCAGTCACCAGATCAAACGGAAATATTCCGTTTATTTTCTACAGATTTTGAGAAATGGGTAGCTACATTTAGTTTCTAGTAAGTCTAGTAAAATAAAAGGATGAAGCTGTCGGCGTTGGTCAATCACTGAGAGATGCGCTATGCATTAGACTTCATTAAGGATCGTTTGGAGGTGATTGAATGCATATCTGGCCTTTACAATGAGTGGCCGTGGTGGCCTACCGATGTATGGAGCCAGTACCGCTATCCAGGTCTGGTACCAATTTTCCGTCCCCGGAGGGATGGAGGGCTTGGCGGGCCCTGGGTGCGGGGAATCGATCCCACGCGTGTATTGCAGGACGCCTCCGACCACTGCTCCACACGCGTTTCACAGACTTAAATATTATATACGTATTACACGCAAATCTAGTAGTACACAGATTTGACCTTGCACCGGCTTTAATCTGCTTCTTCGTATATGATCTGGCTGCTGGCAATAGTCGAAATGAGATGAAAAATGCGAACTAAAATCAAAGCCACTTATTTGTACATGAACGTTATCGAACAAATACGGGATATGTGGGTAAATACGGCATTGTAGGAGTAAAAGTATAAGGCGTTCAGCACTGATTAATAATCCGTAAACAATGCGCTTTTTATTCTTTGTATTCTATTTCCACTTTATTAAACACCGTAGACGTGATCGGACGCATATATGGCCTAATAGTAATTTATGCTTGCCATTCCAATGCATCTATCAGTGCTGCTATCTTCGCAGGCAAACAGGGTACCAATTAGACAAGCCCGAAGGGGTTACAAGGTTTGGTGAGCAGAGCTCCTGGTGCAGGGTCGAACCAGCGGCCAATCTCTGGCGCACAGTAATGTACCTCAAACCACTACGGACTTAAAAGATTCCCACGTGCAAAGAGCCTACGTGTCGCAACCAAGTAAAACTTTGTTGTGAAGATCTCAACGATGCACACTGTTCTATGCATGCATCTAAGGCCAACGAGAAAGAAGTCGAGAAATTCTTTCGTTGAAACAATTTGCACCGAAAGGTTCCGAGACCGTAAAAATATTTTCTTCCCGTACATCATAGTTTTTTCGAGAAAGTTCAATGGACGAGTTTGCAGTTGCGCTTCCTTTCTCGTTAGTGATCATACTGTTCCATTTTTTAAGACGGATGACGGCCGATGATAAAAATTTCACCGTATTTAGCAATATCATTTCAAAGAGCTTGTGACCAAGGGCTGCTTCCCCATTGCGAATTCTGGTTCACACCCGAAAAAGCTTGAGTTGCACGCCGTTTACTAAGAGTTGCCCAACTGTTCCGGACAGTTCCTGACCACTCTTGATAAAACTAAAACAAGTAATGGACGAATGAATTCCTGGATTTGATATAGCCGGAGTATGGCCTACAAGGACCGACTCCGACTACACTTCATGTACTGCTTTCGATTATACGAAAGCGCTTCCATGACGGCCTTTCAAAGAATGAGATTTGCTGAGATATTTGCAAAACTCCGGACCGCAGGTGTATGCGGTGAGGAACGAAGGCGCTATTACCCTTTGCGGGAGCGAATGCGTTCACCACCACACCATGCGGGCCCCTTCGTTTCGCCTGTCTGTCAGGCTAGTTCTCTCGCTCAGCGGCATTAGCAATCACCCGTCAACAGGATTGATCTAGGGAAGCCCAAATCGGCAACGAACCCAGTTGTGCTGATGCCGTAGTCGAAATCACAATGTTAACTTTTATGTACTGCCTATTATAACTTTCCATGACCTTCCTGTTAGCCCCCGGAAAGGTTAATAGCGCGTTCGTTCCCCACCGCAGACACCTGCCTTCCGGAGTTTTGCAAATATCTCAGCATTATTGTGGTTGTTTCACACATAATATCCCACTGCTAAAAATTATAACAGGCAGTAAATAAAGAGTTAACAATGAGATTTGCGTTTTCCTAGATGACGCAAATTACATCGTATACAATTTAGTAGCACTTCAACTAAAAAAAATCGCCTTAGTGGGCACCCGAACGCTGGAAGAGTTGCCAGGTTGTGAGAGGATATCATTGTTTGACATCGAACGCTCATCATGCATTTAGTACAATGCTTCTGGCTCGAGAAAATAGCTGCTTTGCAGTATTAGTCTAACATATCTCAGCTCATATTAGACATCGCTGATTGAAATAAAGCTATAGGAATCCACAAATCTTTGTTAATGAGATGGAAGTTTTCCAACTATAACAAGAAGAATCTCTGACTTTCTGGATCCCATGAAGGGTATTGTTTCCTTTTTTTCTTTGTCTAGGTTCGAATGAGCACGGTCCCACGACTTTTTGAATCTTCGAAGTCAACTATATCTTTAGACTTTCTAAGAGCTCCGTTGGTGTGGCTCTCATCGCTATATTCAAACACTGTAAGAACAAAAACAAATCGGTTTATTCGTTAAAAAAAGCCAAAACTGTCCCTCAAGACAACATTAACGTAGCGAAGAGGGATTGCGTCCAATTCCTTATGTATTCAACTATGATGAAAAGTCATGTTTTTTACTCTGTCAGTGTCATCAGCATTCACCCGTCAGCAAGAATTATCTAGGGAGTACAAATCGGCAATGGACCCGGTTAACCTGAATCTCTACTCGAAACCACAATGTTTTGACACATTATCTTCTGGCTATTGGAATTTTTCAGGGCAGGGGTACGAAGTGAAATACAACCATAAAGATTCCCTGCCAGGAAAAAAGAATACGGAATGTACAAAAAGTTAAATTATTATGGTTTCAAATGCAGCATTGGCTTACTTGGACTGGTTGACTACTGATTTGTACTTTCCGGATCACTCCCTTTGTCGAGTGGTTGCTGGTAACACCGACAGAGCAGAGTAAAAAAGAACTGGCACCAAATAAAACATGAAACGTAGTGATGAAAAGGTTTGTTAACATACATTTAGTAATGAATAAATCGCCTCCTAACAGTTTACCGCCTCATCGTTGCTGGGAAGGTGTTCCTGCGTGTCGGACTGCGATGTACAGCGGGGGATTCGTCACCCGGGCAGGGTCTCCCAAGCTGAGAAGGAGTCCGGCGTTTCCATTAGGAAGCCTAACTAAGAGTACTAAACCAATACCAGGATCCACCACCGCCCTGGTATCAAAGTCGCATGGTGGCAAATCTCCCTCTGATCCACAAGGGCTGCGACTGCCTGTTGTGGTGACTACCTGGGGGCAGACTTTGGCCAGGCTGTCCTCGGGATTCCAGGGAACCACAATGGCTTAACCAGCAAATCTCCGAAAAATGGTGATTATGCTGGGGCCCGCACAACTAGTGAGGACGGGCTGTTCAAGTATCAAGTAAGTAAGATGAATAAATCGAAAATGACTAGTGTCAAATACAAAAAAGACAAATTCTGGGATTTAGAACGACTAAAGAAATATTTGTAAACGAAATCCTCCGCTGAATAAAACGCATGAGGTTTTGGATAAGGACACATATGAGCATTTAGCCCTCTTTCAATCACTCCAGCTGTGCAGCGCAGCTGGTAGTAGTGCATGCAACACATATATTATCCGTCCTTGTCCCGATCTCGCATATCGGGTTCGCTAAAGCCCTCCATTCCTTCAAGGTGGGCAAATTAGTACGAATCTTGCTTGGGTAACGTCACTGCATTAATACATCGGAAGGCCATCGCCAATCACCGTATAGGGCCGGTACCTACATAGTCACGTCTACAGTGCTACGGATGGAGTCGAATGCATAGCGTATCCATCGCCTACTTGTTGAAGCCTAACCTCTATTTTAGTTTAGTTTTTTAGTTCTTTATCTGAACAGACAGAAAGTACTTATCATTGTTGCTTGCAAAAGTGTAAAAAAATCTTTTCTTTTAATGCCGGTCGACCTTTGTAACCGATGTTATTTTTACAAAAAAATCCGACGACACAGAAGCTTGGGATAAAAAAAAATTGAGTGAGGAAAGCTATTTGCCTACTAAATATGCGGAATAAAGGAGGCAGATGATCCCGTATGAGTAGGCACATAGAGCAACGAGAAATATTGACTGGGCGATTACGGAAAGCATCCAAACGACGGCAAACGGGCTGATGTCATGTGGAACAGCCGGCAAGTTGTAAAGAGAATGCTAGCTGAACACAGGGGTTCAACCTGATTACTTTAAACTACGACGCACGATTGTTGTTATTGTGAAATCAAATGTCTAACATCATCAACACTTTGAAAGAGAGGTGCAGCAGAACCACAAATTTATGAGAGATCTGCAGTGTGAACACTTGAATCGTGCCTAGAATGTCGACGCCAGGTCACTTCAGGGCGATTCTTACTTGTTCACCTGGAGATGTTTCATCTCATGGTTCAAATTTATCTCAGACTGTACAATTATGAGCAAATCAAGTTTCAGTTTTTAAAAGATTTTTGAGGTTAGGATTTTTTCCCTTCTGCTGTAACCAACCGGGTAACTTACAACTAAAGAATGGGAAGTGAAACAACAGTGTAGAACTATTGGGAAGCTAGGAGTCACACAATAAAGCTAAAAGGATAAGTTTCTCGGCGTTTATCAATCCCTGAGGGAAGCGTAATGCATTCGACTTCAGTAAGCATCATTAGAGGTGATCGAATGCATTTCTGGCCTATACTGACTCATGGTGGCCTGCTAATTTGTCAAGTCAGTGCTGCTGTCTTTCCAGACAAGTTTGGTACCAATTTGCTGACCCGGATGGATGGAGTGCTTGGTGAGCCTGCTGCATGCCATCAACCCCCTGTGTACTGTAGGGCATCTCTAACCACTGGGCTACATGCGATCCTCATACGTGCATAGGCATACAGCATATCTAAAAAAAATATGTACATCAATCGGAATGGGCTTGACAGATGCTTTGATGTAAGTTATTTGTGATATCGAGCGTTTAGTATGAAGATTTGCTTCAGGGGTTCCACAACTATTCTTCTCATTCTTCACTTGTCGGTTGCTTTTTCTAATGAATACTGCCATACGTTGCTAACTTTAAGATTTGAGCGGATTTATGAGTGTTGCTTAGTCCAAGTGGTCCTTTTTTCTAGCTTAATCGTTTCACACGGCTTCCTCGAAATTCTTTCTTTACGGAACACGGGCGGACAACCCACCATAATCCTTGTTCCTTTATCCATCATAAAATTAATTGAAAATTTGCACAATAAGAAATGGAAGATAAATCGTTCTGCGTTTAGCAATGCTCTAAGGATGCATCATGCATTCGTGTCCATTCGCAGCGTACTAGAGCTAATTGAATGCACACCAGACCTATGTAGTGATATCCAGAAGCCTAATGATATGTCAAGCAATGTTAAGATGGCAGCTTATCAATGAGAGGAAGTACATCATTTCAGTGTTTTTTCATCCTAAATATGTCTGGTACACCAGAGCGATGGAGGCTTGATTTGTTCGGAAAGTGAGATTGAGCCACCGATCATGTGTGCATTACAAGGTACCTGCAACTATTAAGCTACACGCGTCACCGTAAAGTCTCACAATAGCACATATTCAGTTCAGTTAACAATATTACCCATGTGATGTCCGTGAGCATGAATAAATAATACTTACACAACTAACTCTTTATCACGAAAATGATAAAGAGTTCATGAAGAACCAAATGTCAAGGCAACACTTTGTAGTTTAGCGAACTTCTCTATCCGTTTGTCGTGGACATTGCCGATTTCAATGGAAGAGATAGCCGAAGTAGAACACAAAAGGATACTTTTCTAACCGACTTTCAGTTAACCTCGGTAGAAGTAGTAGAAAGGTAATAGCAGAAAAGATAAAGTAGAGAATTAAAACGGAAGTAAATATTAGTAATATTATAAAAGTGAACAGAACTAAAAGGTTCCTAAATGTGAAGAAAAAAACACTCAAGAAGGCCAAATGACTTCCCTAAGTGGACCACCAACTCGGATCATCGGCTCTGATGAATATGAAGGCGTCGAAACGTTAGCCGAAATAAATATTTTTATCAACCTCATGTAAACTCAAAAAATTCTCAAATATGTTAACTTCCCTAAGCTTCAAGCTCCAGTTATGTGCGTAATTCAAACACAATGAATGTCTAAGTGTCAGGTTGTTTGTGAATTGACGTCGGATTTGCAGATCATTAGTCTTGATGTTTCAGTAAGGGCTTTTTCCAAACGTTCTACCAGTAAAAAAATATTTCAGAAGTCCCTTTTAGGCACTTTCGCTTCTTATAATTGAAAATAAATCATAATATTCGAAAAATTTGGACCCAACTGCAGATCGAACCACGAATGCCCTTTCCGGGGGCTCGCGCATTACCCATTGCACCACTGAGCTCCTTTGCATTCCTCTCAGCTAGTTTTCTATCTATCAGTGCCATCTGCAATTACCCGTCAACGGGATTGATCTGGGGAGCCTACATCGGCGTTGAACCTAGTTTAGCCGAGGGCTGCTGTCGAAATCCCAATGTTTACTTTTTTATTTGCTACTTACTACAATGTTCACGACGTGATGGTTTTCAAACGTAAAGTAGGAGGCTCGGTGGTTCAGTGTGTAATGCGCGAGCCCCCGGAAAGGGAAACCGTGTTTTGTTCTGGCGCGGGGTCCAAGTTTTGCGATTATATCAGCATCGTTGTGGTAGATTTCGCATAATACCTCACCGTAAAAATTGTAGTGGGCAGTAAATAAAAAAAGTAAACATTTAAATCATATTTTTTAAGAAATGCAAAAAAATTTGGGGCTGAACTGAAATATAAATTGTGCTCTCACGCCAAATTTCGAAGGTCAGAATTTCAGATGTAAAAACAGCAACATCGAAAAAATCTACTACGAATTCAAACCCAAAGGGCTCGAAAAGTTAATGAGGTCACGGTCCAAGGAAGTTTTAACGAACGCACAGTTCAGCGTTCGGTTCCTCTTGGCAAATTCCATCTCGAAGATGAGGAAGGTGGCAGACGTCCGTTTGGTATGACGAGTATAAATTGAAAACTTTGATGGAATGAAATACGTGCGCCACTCTTCGGGACTTGCAGAAGAACTCAATGTAGGCTTCTGAACAGTTTCCATGTATCTAAGGCAGATTAAAATGTTGAAGTGGCCTGTAAAATGAATGCTGTACGAATTGAGTGGCAATCAGAGAAGTGTTCAATTCGAGGTATCGTCGTCGTTCCATGCGCATCAACAACGGCCCATTTCTTGACCGTATTGCAATGTGCGAAAATATACGAATCTTCTGCGACAACTGGCGACTGTCGGTTCAATGGCTGGACCGAGATGAAGTTCCGCAGCCTTTCAAATTGGTAAAGTGCACCGGAAATCTAAATAGCTGTCGTTGGTGAGCAGGAATGGACCAATTCTTTTGAACGACAACTCGCAGCCACACGTCACGCCACCGTTCCTGCAAAAGTTGGACAAGCTGTGCTACGAAACTACCCTTCATCCACTGCACTCACGAGACCACTCGTCTATCCTGACAATTCTTCATGCAACTCGATAATTTCCCGCGCAAGAAATGCTTCAAGAACCATGCAGAAGGAGAAACTACGTTGTACGATTTCGCAGCCTCCAGAAGTTTAGAGTTCGAAACAGCTAGTATAAGTAAGCTTGCACCTTGTGAAAAAAAAACGATGTAGACTACAGTGGTTGATATTTCGACTAGTTCTTCATGTCATATGCTTTTCCCAACAATTCCTTCCTTCATTATTTTTGTATTGCATCGTTTACTCATAGAAACACAGTGTGAAATCAATTACAAACTAAAAATTTACCGCACTTTTCCTCAAATCTTGAATGTTGGTTTATTGGGCTTCCCCCTTGGAAAAGCGCTATGACTAGTACAGCGTGCGAGGATAGCAAATTTTCAGATTAATCTGCTAACAGATTGACGGCTATGGAACAGATCCTACTGTATTTGTTCCACCAGGAACTTTACTTTTTTCGCAATTGTCAACACTCTCTTCCAAATTTGTGTCTTTATGAGAGGGAAAAACATGAAAGTGAAATGACCTGCAATTCCATGGTATTATCATTATTTCTGCAAGATTTACGAATCGCTCACGAGCAGAGTAGTTGATGACGAAATGGTAATGATCCCATTATTTCCTAAGCACTTGATAGCACAAACGGATTGAAGTTCCTTAAGCAGGTGTCTGCGGTGGCGATCGAACACGTTATTGCCCTTTTCGGAGGCTAACGTGTTCACCACCACTGCGGGTTCTTCTTTTCGCCTTTCTCTCAGCTAGATTTCTATGTTTTATGTACCAGTGCCACCAGCAATCTCCCTTGCTAGGCACTAGCAGTGTTCTTGAAAGTCTTTTTAAGTGAGACATCTCAAAAAATAATTCAAATATCTTGCTGCCTTGTGCTTAGCAAGAAACAGGTGTGATTGGTTGATTGTCTAGTTACTTTCTGACACACCCATTTAAACAGTGGTAATTAATGCACATTTCTGCCCTTTACACCCAGAATACAATGCATGCCAATATAGATGTCTTCTCTTTGTCTCCGTGCTGCTCCCAATGTTTTATTACCAACGCCACAGAAACTTCTTAATATAACATCAAATTTAAGTTACAATACGATCACATGGTATTCACTGGATGCTTCATTTGGGCTGAACTCAAAGATGGAGTCATTGTATTCATCAGATGCGTTTTCGTTTAGCACTGTTTTCAGAGCAATGGAGTGATTAACAGGAACGGAAAGCAAGTGGATGAACGTTACAGGTTGTGTTAAGGAGAACTTGAAGGAATACGATTGTAGTTTCGAGTAGCGGTATCGCCTCAGTGGACGAGTTCCTTCAAAGCGACTTAAAAAAACGACTGCATTGACCTTCCAGAATGGAACACGGAGATATGCGATTTAGATGATGTAGACGATGATAAGCTTCTTCTACAATCCTTTATTATAAAAGAGTCGATCGGCTTGAGTCTTTGACTGAATTTCCGCCTCGAGCTTTTCAGTTGCTATCTGAAAGGAAAAAACTTCAGCGTATTTAATACAATGGTGTGACTATTCACTGAGTTTGAAGATCAAATGTCTCTCTAGCTTCTGCAAATCACCGAATCCAATGCAAAGATAACACTTGCCTTCTCAGAGAACCAGCCATAACGCGATGGTGGACTCGTTCATAGGCTTCATTATGCCTTATGAATACTTACGCTGATAACGAAGTTCTCAAAATTATTATCTGGAGTGCCACCTAAGCCTATTCTCAAAAAAATCTAATAAAATTTACTTGCTCAGCTGGTGGATTATTCGGACTTTTAAATAGCAGCAAGAATTTATTGTTGGACAAGAGACTTAGAACTTAGACCTGTTAGAACTGTTACACTGAATTAAAACCGGGATACATTCTGATTTTTTCATTTCCGTCAATTTCTCATAACAGTGAATTAGGAAATAGGGTGGATACTGATGAAACGTTGACCCTGTATCGTTTTATTCAAATTCGTCAACAAATGTGCTAAAGCAATAAGCATGGTTTTGTCCTACTTTCATTTCTTGACAGGAATCGGCTTCATCACACGTTTGATACCTGGGCAGATAGGTTGGCTTACTTGTAACCAGACCGACGATGTGCGTCTACCCTGCTTTTGAGCTTTACCATTGCATGTGGCCTCATAAAATCTTTTATTCTATGCTATTAGTTTTTCAAATGATTTTTTGTTTTCATCCGTCTTCACGTCTACTGTGCGGATCCCAGCACTTCTCACATCAATTCGTTTCTTCGCATCCATCGGGCACTAAGGTCGTCCACGTTTTTTACGCGTGGTCTTCGGTTGCTGCTTAAGGATTTCCATTTCATCTTGAATGTCGTAGAATGCTGGTCGAGCAATTCTCCCTGGAGTCCTGAGATAGCCGGGCTGGAGCGTTCCCAATTTGATTTCAGAGAGTGATTCTTTCCCAGACAAGTCTTTACCAATTTCCCGACCTCGGAGAGATGAGAAGCTTGGATGGCCAGAAGCGTGATCGGACTACCATCATGCTCTTGATGACGGAGATCACCACCACTGAACTATCTGCCCCGACATGAGCAGAAATCGGTCTGACATGAGTTTAGTAAGAAAATTAACTATTATTGTTACCGAGTTTTAACGAAAGTCGGATCTTCTGATATTAGCATTTGTATTTTTTTCGCAGTTTTGAAAACAAATCTACAATGTACTTAACCCTTTAAGAGTGAAGGTTATCGACATTTCAGATGAAGAACTTACGCGGCCTTCCTGCGGGAATAACGCTAACGCGACCGGTAAACTGGCGGCAAATGACAATGTGCAGACGACTGCATTGATGAAGAGATGGCGGATCGGGGAACCACTCACCCATTTAAGCCTGAACATCTCGAAATTTAAATCGCAACGCAAGATCAGTGTTTTAACCATAGTACGGAGTCACTAGATTTGTTACGAATACATAAAAGCAAGTTTTAAACTGTGATGACTACAGAGTAGAATTCCTTAGGCGCGTTTTTTTTCTTCACATCTCGTTAAAAGCCCAACTACTTATTTTAAGTAAACCCTGACCAAGAGAAATTGGTTTTGGAAGATCTAAACACCAATTCCATGTATCGAAAGTAACTGCGCGAGTAGCACAATGGTTGGAGATAATGTGCAATATGTGCATGATCTCCGGTTCGACCCAATATCTCGACAGCCGAGGGCTCCCATCTCTGTCAAGCTGACAAGTTAAATTGTTCAACAACGACCGCTTACGACATTCTAGATAGTGCTTTCTTGAGAAAATTCATCATTGAAGCAAAAAAGATGCATGGTTCATCTCTCATACCTATAGTTAAAAGTGAATTTACTCAACACAATGGGAGATGTTTAAGATCGTACGCCACTAAGAACGCATAAACTCAAGTCCCAATGTTGTCAAAATGATTGTTCCGACGTTTCCCTGCTAGTGAAGAAGTTCTCGTCGCTTCCCTGTGGTTGAAATTAGCACCTTTATGAAGCTTAAGAAAAAGGCTTTGCTGGGACCTGGTACTGCAATAAACCCTCTCATATGCTTGTAATTACGGCGAATTCTAAGTCGAAAAAATACTCAAGTGCTTGAAGCATTACCCCTCCTGGTAAGGAAACTTTCTCCAAAAAAAATGCTTAAGAACTATGAAATCATTATGGACATAAGTTTGAAACGACGTGAAACCTACTAACAGCGCCTACTCTTTGCACTGAAGAAGCTGGGCCCTTGTTGGATTTCTAGCAAAACAGCACAGAAGAACAAATTAACAATGGAGTGGCTAGTTTCACGGATAGAACAATAAATCGATTAACTGTTCGGCGTTAATCAATCTGTCAGAGATGCGTCATGCACTTAACTCCATTCGTAACATCTTACAGGTGATTGAGTGCATATCTGGCTTACATAATAACTACAATAGTAACTAATAACTAATATCAAGTCGGTGATTTTACTCTCCCAGACAAGGACGGCAACAATTTGGCGACCCCTGAAGGATAAATGGCTTGATGGGCTCCCTGCCCAGGACCGAATCCTGTGTGCATTTTGCGCATATAACTACAAAGCTATACGTGCTCCACTGTTGCTGAATAAGGAAAGCTTACTAACAGGACTATCTAAGGTTCTGAAAAAGACGCAGTTTGCTGCGACGTCAACAGTAAATGTATTACATCAAGCATTTCATGCAACATCACAGACAATGCGATAGTATGAATAAATCCATACCAGTTGCTAATCGAAAATTCATTGTATAGTATGTTTTAGGTCAAAGCAAATTCTTCTACTGAGTGGAATCTGCACATGAAAGTTAGAAAGTTAGCAAAATTTGAATTTTGAGTTCAACCTCTCAAGAAAGGGCATAATGCACGGAGGTGCTAGCAGCAGAGGAATGGGCAGAAATGCTCGAACTAGTGTCGTATCAGTGACGGCCTGCAACATCATGGAGAGATAACTAACATAAGATATAAGGCGACAAGTAGATATAAAGTACCTTTGTAGTTCGGTCTGCTTCTTTAGCTGCGTTTCAATCTATAGGAAATCTTTGACGACAAGGTGATGTTCGGACTAACCTGCTTAGCAGCGACTTTTGACACTCCAACAACTTTCCCATCATTCTCGTAGACTTCGATGCCGGTTCTGAGTTCGTTCCACCGCATGCAGATCACATTGACTGAAGATGCCAACGATACTGCCGGAAGCGGGACGAAACGCTTCAAACAGAACTGCCATCTGTTTACTGAAGCGTTATGGAATACAGTATTTAAGCTTTGGGAGTTTATTTGTAGAAATATCAAACACATACCTGTACGATAATTTGTGTTGTCCGAGGCATCGATTTCGACTGCTTGATTAGGTAAGTTAGACCTAAAAACAAACCTAATTTTTTTACAATTTTGATTCATTATACATTTCTTTCTCGACAACCTTTGCTTTATTACTGCCGCAAATGTCATGCTCGACAAATAACATCATCTGTGGCAAGGAACTGAATTTTTCCAATATATGGACGAAACAAGCTTTCATCGTGTACGGTCAACACGCAATTGGTAAACATTAGCGCGTGGGATGAGGTGTCGGATAGCACAGTGGTGGTGATGTCCGTCATCACGAGCATGGTGCTAGTTCGATTCCGCTCCAAGCCAACCAAGCCTCTCATCCCTGCGGAGTCGGAAAATTGGTACCGGACTTGCCTGGGAAAAAATCACTCTGTAATCCAATTGGGAACGCTCTAGCCCGGCTATCTCAGGACTCCAAGGATAATTGCTCGACTAACATTCTACGACAATCAAGATGAAATGAAAATCCTTAAGCAACAACAGAAGCTACACGTAAAGGTTGGAAGATCTTTGTGGACAATGGATGCGAGAAACGAATCGAATGTGAGAAGTGCTGGGATCCGCACGGTAGACGTGAAGACGCGTCAAATAAAACAAAGTTAAAAAAATACAAATGCTATACTTCATAGCTAAATGAAATTAATCTCATTAAGAACTGTTGAACAGCGATTGCTCAAAACAACGCCATCACTATTGGTGTTTACAGAAGTGCTCCATGTCAGTAGATCTCCAGTTTTATGTAAAATCATGGTGCAAGGAAGGATAAACTGGTGATGATCTGTCATTCCTAAAATATTGGTTAAAATCCGAGTAAGCATATGAGCTGAACCCTTATCTTGTAGGCGAAGGTCTGTTCATAATAGATGTTCACACATCTACATGGGAGATGGAAAAATTTCCACTGGCGTAAGTTGAACCACCGATCTTAGTTAACTTGCAAGCTTGCAACGGCGTAGAGAACTATTGACAATTTGAAAAGATCATTCTTTATGCCGGATTAACTTATAGCCGACCTTTTTTACAGATGCACCTCTTGTCTGAAGTACAAATCTATTACTTTCTTTCCGCTTCTGGTTCTGTTTTCTAGAAATCGTCTTATCTAGTGATATTATCTGGCCACAATCCAAAACATTGCTACTACAATTCAACTTGCACCTAATAATTATCTAAGAAACTTAATAAACCAATAGCCATTGGAAGAAAAACAAACGAAACCTGCTGAAATTGAGCATGCAGCTGTGACGGCGGCACCATAGGCCCAAACGTAGGTGGAAAACGGCTGGGGCTGTAAGAAGTCAGGAGATTATCATCATCCATCGCCGCTTTGTCAAGTCCTTTCCTTCACTCTAACACATCCTTTGGACTACACTTGGTCTTACTTCTGGTCGAATGAAAAGACTGGCAATACGTCTTCAAGTACACTAAAAAGTATATTCACCTCTTAATTTTACCGTTTACAATCTTGCTGCGACGGGTGTAGCGCAGTATAATTACAGTACCTTGCAATACACACGTGGTCGTTGGGTTTCATCCCGCACCCTGAGCTCACCAATTATTTCTTTCATGCAGAGTCGGTGAATTCGTACCAGAGTTGTCTGCGAGGATAAAGCAGTAACCCCATTCATCGCCAGGTTACCTCAAGTCATAGTGCAGGGCAGATATGCATGCAATCACCTTGAAAGGTGCTTGTTTAAGTCATGGCACACCCCCTCAGAGATTATCAAGGCCGAACGCTTCATCGTTTTTTATCCCATACAATGTTAATAGGTGACTTGGGCTGGCACCAATGAATTCTCTATTCGTGCTATCTTACGTCAAACCTAACAGCAGGTCGCTCAAACGAAGGATATGAACGATATGTATTCTTTCTTTGATGAGCTTCCACGAGGTTGATAAATACATTTATTTTCGCCTTACGCTACAACGTCTTCGCCTTCATCAGAGCCGGTGATCCGAGTCAATGGTCCACGCTTGTTCTTCGTCTCGATGTGGCGGCTTCGCTTTCATGTCGAGTCAGGTCTTCCTCAGCGGGTCATCTCCTCGAATGAGACATACTCAATCAATGATGCCCTTTTACACAGGATGCTCATGGCGGATAGTTGTGATTGTCCAGTGATAACACCTTGTTTTTCTTCTGGACATTTCATCCTGCAGAATTCGGTGTTATTATCAGCTAGTACAAATAGTAATAATATTTCGAAACCGACTTTCCTTTAACATCGATATGACTAATCAATATGAGATATGAACAGCATCATAATTCTTGTAGGATGTCGTACACGCTTACAGTTCCCGACGGCAGAATACTCATGGCTATATCCCTTACCGTCTACCGCTAATATAGAATTTGTTTGTACTAGCAAGCAACATTTCGAGTAATGCCGTAGTAGATGTGATCAACCACCCTTTCCAAACGATCTCCTCCAAAACTTCAACGTTGAAACGTCTTACCCAGGCTATCTCCCACATTACAAAAAGAATCAAGTCGACCAGCTTTCTATTACATCCATAAAGAAGAAGAAACCTTTGTCCAATAGCAGAAACAACATGCCAAATGTTCGAAGACCTTTCTGAACGATGAATACGAGAAAAGGGAATCGAATTCGAGAAGTATTGGATCCGAAAAGTAGATATGATGATGGGTCATGTAAAAAAAAGGTGCGGTGATAGAGCAATGACTGAAACACGAATTATCCTAAGCCCCACGGCAATTTCGTGGTAGCTTTTAGTCAACATTCATCAGGCTCTCTATCTCCTGGGAAGGCTGCACGTAGTACGGCACCTTAACCGTCAAGGAATCCTTCTGCATTGCGGAATAACCACGGTTGAAAAGCCCCTTGTAAGTTGATAGGATGATAAGATTATGCAAACTTTTTACACATCGTTTTTGTTGCTAACGTGTCGGCGCCGAGGCCTTCATTGGAGTACGCATATCAGTTATTTATCGGGATATGGATCTTCGTGGTCACACTGAGTGGTGTCGAACAGCGCACAAGTGAAGTGACCTTGCGTCTCAAAGCCCTTTTTCTATGATAATAAACTATTTAACACTGGAACAATTAGTGTAATCTCATTGCATTTAAAATGAATCTTAATTAGTGGATAAAGTGTACGTATTTAGCGGGTATAATTACTAGCGGTTCCCTTCCGATATGCCAAGCCACTGATCTTATCCTACCAGAGTAGTATGGTACCAAATTTTCCACTTTTTTAGGATTGAAAAGCTTGGTTGGTAAGAGACAATCAAACGACCATATATGTAATGCAAAGCATCTCATTACAGCGCTCCACCAGCCTTGAATTACAAAATCATATTTTACGAGAAACACGATTTTCTGAGATGTTAAGGATGCACAGACAACTTCAAAAGACCGACTTTCTATAAAACTCGGCATAGATAGTTGATATATTTTTTTATATTATCTTATAAACCTGATCTTTTTTTGCTGATGCGAGGTTGGTGTTGTTGGTGCTGTTGGTCGATGGCTGACGTCTCGGCGATTTCGCCTTCCTCAGAGCCATGATGTTACGAGTGGGACCAACATCGCGGCTCTGAGGAAGGCGAAATCGCCGAAAGGTCAGCCATCGACCAACAACACCAACAACAACGACAACGACAACGAAGAGCTCTACGAACCTCGCGTCAGCAAAAGAAGATCAGTTTATAAGATCATATAAATAAATATATGGACAACTTCGCCGCAAAAGAAGATTCACGGTTCGACGCATACTTTTCTAAGAATGAACGATGAGAAGGGTAAAGCTTTCGGCGTTGATTAACTCCTGAATGATGCGCCACGAATTCACCTTCGTCAAGCATAGTTAGAGGTCATCGAATGCACATATGACCTATACGATGACTCGCGATAGCATACCGATGTCGAGCTGGTGCTGCTATCCTACCAGACATGTCTGGTACGAATTGGCCAGCCTCAGAAGGATTGAAGGCTTAGTGAGCCTGGGGTACGGGATTGACCACATGTGTATTTTGGCGCCTCTAACCACTACTCCACACGCCACCTTTCTAAGCATAACGTGTTTAATTTCATAGATAGCATGATCAGTAAACAAAAATGTTTCATACAGAATTCTCTACATGTTTTCTTGCTGCGAGAGGTTTCGAGCCGATCAGTACCAAGCTGGTTGCTCATGTTTTCCAAGGGAGTTGGACATGTCTGACCTTTATTCCTTCTCGGCGGTGGAATCAATGTCTCAGCTATGGAGACAGATTTCATTCGTTCTACGCACAATTAGCGAAGCTGGAAAGCATGTGTGCGTCCCTAGTTATGAACAGAATGTAATCCGCCCTGTTAAAACTCTACAACCTGGGAAAGACTTTGCAGATATTGTTTCTATTGAATAAGTCTCATGAAAAATCACCGTTAATACAGCGAGAGTATTTTCAAAAGCGGACTTTCTGGAAAGAGCAATTTGACTACAATCTAATCAGCCAAACTGCTGCATAACCTTGCCACAGAAATCATGAAACCCAGATTTCAATCGCATTGAGAACAAAACAGCATCTTCGCAAATTCACCATTTTCAAGGAGGCTTCCAGTGAGTATTTCACGTGGAGAGCAACCGTGCACATTCATTTCGATGGTCAATGTGCTGTCTCTATCACATTAAAATGTCAGTGTGAGATATTGTGTGAGGCCACATATGATGTCGAGGCATTCATTATTTCCTGCGGTTCATCCTCGGATTCCTGAAATTTATCCAGAATGCTTCTAGAGTTTCGCGTGCTGAAGTTCCGGATTCCTGTGTAGGAAGGTAGCTTCTAATTCAAAAACTTTTCCCTTAAGTCTCTGTGTCTTATGCGCGTCTTGTGAAGTATTTGGTCCAATCTTAAATTTACTGACTAGGTGTTTTTTTTATACGGACGCACAATGGTATACCAGTTCTTCAATAGATTCGTTCCGCACACTTTGTAAGAGATCAGAAAAACTTGGATTTATGAAATCATAGTCTCTGCCGTTAGGGAAAATTATGCAATTAAACTAGCTGGAGTCTGAGAATGCTCAGTGGTATTACAAGTACTGTTACCGGATTCGCTAGACCGGCCCTTCTAAAGAAAAGTTTTATAGCCGTATTTATTCCGTTAGAAATGAAGGGGAGGATAAGCGGGACTTTATTATTGCTAGAATTATCGTTTGAGGGTTTGTGTTTTCCTCCACATATATTCCGAAATGCTACAGTTTCGTAGCCATTATAAATGGCTACTTGCCGCGGCAGTTTCAGGCGTTCCTCCTGCTCTCTCCAGTACACAAGGTGATGGCTGTTCAAAGGTTCAAAGCATGTTCTTCATAAGTGATATTTTAATGTGAGAGAGGCACATTGCGCTTCCATGTCTTCCATGTGAACTCTGCGGTTGGTCCTCAAGTGGAATACTCAGAAGAGTCACAAAAAGTGGGGAGCGTGCGAAGAAACTATTTTGGACCTATTTCATTTAAAATTTCGGTTTCTTCGGTTCTCCGCTGGGAGTTATGGAGGTGTTTTACGCATTAGATTTCAGTAAGCTTTACCTTTACAAAGTCTGAGGAATGCGAAATCAGCCAAAACCGTCAGCTTTTGTGAGCAAAGAGTACAGTATTTAAAAACAACGCACGTACTAAACGAGTAAATAGAGAACTATCCATAGAGAGTGCAGAAGAGCTTGATAACCTGCCTATTAGTAAATTATCGTCAAAAAATGGCAAAGATAGAAGACCTTATACAGAAAGTGGGACACTCACGGCGATTTCCGAGGTGCAGAATCATAAAAAATCTTCCCTCCACTACCATCCTATCTGTCAGTGTTGTAGGTCATTCCATATGCTCTTCTCGCTTCTAACGTATTACAATACTGTTTCGTTTTCGATATCCTTGTTGAGCAAACACGAGGTGTTACTTTATTATTTATTCCGTTAAAGCTGACGTTTCGGCGGATTTCGCCTACAACATCAAGTCGCTCCGAACTTCATCAAACGAAGGCGACTTCACGAATACCCTTCCAGGCTCTGAAGAAGGCGAAATCCGCCGAAACGTCAGCTTTAACGGAATAAAGAATAAAGTAACACCTTGTGTTTGCTCAACAAAAATATCGAGAACTATTTGATCAATGCCGAGGTTAACAGAAAGTCGGTCGTGGGAATTACTGTTTCGTTTTTGGAGAAAGCCATGTTGGCGTCTATATTTATTACTAATCCATTTTACTGCTTGCTTTTGCTGCCTCTGAATCTTCAACAGACTATAACTTCTTGATAAAGTGCTTTACAATAACTTCCACCCCTTACGTACCATGCAGTGGCTCCGTTTGTCACATGTACGGTTTCTGCTAAACTACTCCATTCTTCCCAACAACGGGACCTATGTAGGGGCCTTTGTTGTCGGCCTCTCTTGCCTAGAGCGCACCAAGCCCTCCTTCTCTCTGGGACCAGCAAAATGGTACCAGAGTTGTCCGCGAAGGAGATAAAAACGCAAAAAAAGGTTACTTGGTAGATAGGTAAGCCCCCCATAAGTCACTGGCCTCTTCTTGATAGGTGCAAAACATCTTGTTTTTATCCTTATCCTAATCCTCAACTACATGTTGCGTAAAAGTCATGAACTTTCGATCGATAAGCAGCTTCGGAAATGCAGGCACTATGAACGATTTGCTTGCAGCAAACGATGTGTAAGAATCCCTACTATAAGAAATGCCAAGCTTAATGAATGGATGATTTTTTGTGTAATTATACATTTTGTGAATACGCAGGGTCGTGAGGAAGAATACTCACAATAGCCAATAGGCACAAAGCTGCTTTTGAAGTCATCCTTGGTTGCCTGTTTGGCCTTTCCCGTTTGTCATAGACCTAGACCTATCGTGTTGCTAATAGGTAATTATACAGGTTATGTGGAAGGTTTTCCATGAGCGACAGTGACAAATGGAGACGTTTTTAGTGCTTTTGGAGTCACATGTTGATTAAATGGACCGCAGGTGGGTGGCATGCCACGAGATTTTGAACGTTCAAGAAGAAACTAGCATTGAAAGTCAGCTGTATCAAAAAAGAAAAAATGTGAACCAAAACTAAAAGAGCGGTTCGATATTGGTGACGACACCGCGAAAGCCTCTATTCCTTAAAAGTCTCGGTTTTTAGAATCAAAAAAACATTCATTTGCAAGTTTTCGACATTCGATTTGTACAGAAGTAACGATTGATTCTACAAGAACAATGAATGAGACGTAGCGCCGCTTCATGCAGAGCAGATGTCGTGAGCGAAAATTTGTTTTGTAGAAGCAATGAGAACGTGAGTACAAATTAAGCGTTGCTCAAACGTTCCCCAGGAAAATTCCGGCCTCAAACTTAGCCGCGGCACACGATGATGAACATTTTCGATTTTAACTTTTCAGATCATATTTTGGGAAAGTGCTGCACCTGTGTGGCATTTCTGTTCGCATAGTTCACGCAGGCATTGTGTGACTGATTCAACCATTGCCAGAACAGTAAAGTGGGCCAGCTCGGGTTCGGCAACAACATTCCGGTCACCTAGACGAGACAAGCACCTTGTCTCTAAAAAATGAATTCACGACTAAATTTCCAACTTTGGAAAAACTGAAAACTTCTTTTCAAGCGCAAATGTATGGCGCTTGTGCAGTGTAAAATTAAACGAAGATCTCAAAGTCAGAAGAGAGAATACTCACTGTTATCCAGCCGAAAGGCACAAACCCGCTCATCCTAAACGGAGGAAACACCTTTTCACCAGTATCAGGGTGCAGGATGGCTTGCTTGATTTTCTGCGCTCGCCATAGCTCCTTATTGGAAGCAGTGTGATCACCGTTCTGCCAATTTTCCAGAAGTTGAATGCACTCATGCAAGCGTTTCTAAACGAACTAATGTTGAAGCTTTAAGAAATCATGAACCTACATTTCTTTAAGAACTCAGGTGACCGGTGCTAGAATGTGAAAACGACAATAATTTGAATTAAGAATGAATACAAAGTCCCATGCAACAGTTCTGAAATTTCTTCGACCCACAACGGCAGGGTTGACGATATCTGGCATTGCTATCGGACGAGTTTCTCGACAGCCCAGGAAAGAAAAAACAGTCCCAAACCAGCGGCTTACTCAGCGAATTAAACAAGTGGATATTGTATTAGTGAAAGCACGCTTTTTTCGAGAGCACTCAGCCAATCAATCAAGAAAAGTTTAAAAACAACTCACATCTGATACTAATAGTGTAGTGGGATCAATGATGTCAAGATAATGCAGGTATCTGCAAAGAAATGAGAGATTGTTACAGAAATCGTAGGTGAACATCTTCAGTGAATGAAGAACGTATAAACCGCTATGCAAATAACAAAACAGCCTACTGAAACGCTGAGATATTTGCAAAACTACGGACCGCAGGTGTATGCGGTGGGTAACGAACGCGCTATTGTCCTTTCCGGAGAGTAACGCGTTCACCACCACACCATGCGGATCCTTCGTTTCGCTTTTCTCTCAGCTAGTTCTATCGATCTTTTGCCATCAGCAATCACCCTTCAATGGGATTGATCTGGGGAGCCCAAATCAGAGACAGGCAAAACGATGGACCCGCATGGTGTGGTGGTGAACGCGTTACTCCCCGGAAGGGACAATAGCGCGTTCGTTCCCCACCGCAGACACCTGCGGTCCCAGAAGTTATATTTCGCAACATACCCTGCCGTTAAAGAGAATAGGCAGTAAATAAAAAGGTTAAGAAAACAGCCTACCTTCCTAAAAAGGTGTCTTGTGGAAAACGAGGACTGTTCAACCGAAACGGTGGATATTTTGGGAATCCGAAGATGCTCTCTGATGGCATCTGTAAGGTTAGAATAACAAAGCATTCTCTTGTAAATGAAATTGCCTACACTGGAGTACCGAATATGGTTGTTTTGACGCTTGTTTGACGTAATGGTCAGGGTTAGCTTACAGTGGTTACGTATGGCTGTTAATCCGCTTGGAAAGTTTGACACTATGTCAGCTTAGAAATTACAGATTCTACTTCCATACTTGCTCTAATCAATACACGCCACCGTTAAGAATAGCAGAGAAAGTGAACTATAGAAAATTGACAAGTAGAAAGGCTCTTCATTGCGAATATCGTTGAACTCCGAATTCACATCCCTGGAATCAAGATGAAGCCGTCCTAAGGTATTACCAGGTCTACCTTTAGGTAGTTGCCAAACTTCATGAATTGGAGGCAGCTTCTCAGTCAATTCTGGTATAAATTTCTCGACTAAAGCGAGGTGAAATGTTTGCTCGGCCTTGCACGTAGTAATGACAAAACCATGCACGTACTGAACGGTAAAAAAGAGTAATCAAAAAAAATATTTCTAAGACACTTAATGACGTACTAAACAGGTTGTAGGTAATAAAGTAGTATAAAAAACGAAGACGAGAGCACTTCCGTAGTCGGAAAATCATCAAACTTTGAACACTCTAGCTGTCCAAGATGACCGTCATAAACATGATACCAGCTCAAAATTCTAAAAAAATGAAATTTGTACAGTGAAATAGCGGAAATGAAACATTCCTCAGCTCTTTTAACGCATAACGCTCTAACTGCACCGTAAACAATGAAGTTGATTCGAAAATAATGACAGCCTTTAACAATACTTTCTTAACTGGATACTTGGGTGGCCCGTCCTCACTGGTTGTGTGGGCCCCAGCACAATCTCCATTTTTCGGAGTTTTGCTGGCTTAGCCATTGTGGTTCTCCGGAGTCCCGATGTCGGCCAGGTCAAAGTCTGCTCCAGGTCGTCACCACCGCATACAATCGCCGACCTTGTGAATCAGAGGGGATTTGCTACCATGCGACTAGTTTGGCACCAGTACTGGTTTGTTCTTAGCTTGGCTTCTTGATGGAAAGGCCGGACTCCTCAGCTAGGGAGGCTCTGCCGGGGGATGAATCCCCCGTTGTACATTGCAGCCTGACGTTCAGGTACATCCCTCAGCCACGATGAGGCGGTAAACCGTTGGGAGGCTTTTAACATCAAACCATCGTATCTTACCTCTTATTGGATTTTATTAGTGGAGATGAAAAAAATGAATCTACAGATATTCTTCTATAGGATACAAGTTATCTTACTATACCACGATAGTATGCTGACCTTTCGGATCATATGAAACATTTTTTAGATTCGCGTGTGGTAGAGTGGTCGGAGGCGCTCTGCAGCATACGTGGAATTGATGTCCGCTCCCATGGCCCTCCAAGCCTTCCATCCCTCCGGTATCGGCAGATTGGTACCGGATTTGTCTAGGAGGATAGCATCACTTGCTCGATACATCGGCATGCCACCACGAGTCATTGGAAAGCCAGATATGCATTCAATCACCTCCAACGTTGCTTAATGAAGTCGAATGGATGGCGCATCCCTTAGGGATTGATCAACGCAGAGACTTCTATCCTTTAATTTTTTTACACGTCAGATAATCGATAGAGAGAACGAAGCACTTTCTGCGTAGATTGGAAATGGAGATTGAAATCGTTGTAAAGAAAGAAATGAACGAACAATGGAGTTGTGCTAATACTTGTACATTGGAAAGAGAGAACAAAACCAAAGTATTAATATGTATAGCGAAAACACCAGCAGACCGATAACTAGAAATCAACTGGCCTCGCCCGCTCGGTTGGTTAGCCTCCTTTTCTTAAAAGCGAACACGAATAATAATAACCATAATAGCAATAATATTAATAATAATAGTAATAATAACGGCAATAGTAGTGTTATCAGAAAGATATGAGCAAAACTCGTAGCCTCAACTGCGCTTCAAGACCGCGATTAACTTTTCCGGGAACACATAGTGCTGGCCACCACACAAACCGAAGTCCACACTTTGCCTCTCTCTCAGCCAGTTTTTTTCTACCCTAACGGTACTATCGGCAATCTCTTGTCAACGGGAATGATCCAGGGGGCCAAATCGAGACTGAATTGAGTTAAGGGGAAGTTGTAGTCAAAATCACAATGTTTAACTCTTATTTATTAGTTACAACAATAGGTAATAGGTATTACATAAAAGTTGGACACTAATATTAATAATTAAATAACAAAGATTGTAATTACATCGAAAAAATTATAGGAAGGGCGCCCAACAAAGAGTCGCGCTCTTGTTTTCTCTCGAGCGAGCGGAAAACACTACTGATCAACGCTGAGACGAGACCAGTCAATGGATGATTAAAGAGAATGCAAGCGACACGTGGTCGCTTTTATCGATTATTGCTATCATTACTGATATTATCAACATTACAAGTATCCATAATTCTGTTGAACAGTGATTATGAACGAAACTATGCTGATTAATATGTGGTTATCAACGACTTCAGCAAAGTTAACAAGAGTAACGATATTTAAAAACGTCGAAAGGTTCTCTCTTTTTGGACCTAAAAAGTCACTAGCCAAGAAAGTGCCTAAATTGTTGTTGAAAAAAAATAGAGAGGAAAGGGGATATCCGATAGCTACGATTGTTCTTTCCAATGAAGGCAAGCAAGTGAACATTCCTTTTTGGGAGAAAATAACCAAACAAACAAGTCACTCTATTGGATGATTGTATGAATAAGCACAGAAACGTAGATCCCCTCATTCAAGGAATCATAGCAAAACGAAGTAAAGTGACAGCTGTTCGAGTTAAAGTAGAGATGATGCCTACGCCCGATGCAGGCACGCCGAAGACCAATCAAGTGAACTGATTCCTCTAGAAAGGCATCAGGGAGGCGTTAAAAACTTTCAAGAGAAGCAATGCAAGGGAATCAATGCCCTAGCTGGCTAGTTGAGAAGACTATTTCTGCTTTGATGAATAATTGTGGTACCACTAGGATAACGGGCTCCTGTTCTTTAGTGAAAAAATCAACGAATTTTACGCGCCCTTCAGTCACCATACGAAAATGCTGTATGGCCTCGATGAACTCGCTAGGAAAATCACAGAAATATCTGCTTCCACAACGGAACGATTTCTGCTTGACTGCACTAGTATTGCGGATTTCACCACCAAACGATGTAGATGCTCTCCAGCTGTTTAAGCAGCAATTAAATAATTGAAAAAAATAAAAGCCTAAGAGCAGTACAGTTACACCATTCTTGAGTGCTTGGGTTCCTTGACGACCGACTATCACGAGTAGTAAGCAAGTCGGCACGTATTCTTATCTTTTCTTTCTTACGCGATCTTTGTCTGTCGTGGTGGGTTTCTTAAATATTTAGGGTTAAAACGGGGTAGCAGATTTTAAATGTTGATGGATGGCAAGTTGGCTGCTTTTTGCTTTTCTGATTCCATCGTTCTTACAATGTCAAGTATTAACAAGGAAAAAATGAACGCTACTCAATTTCGACAGTGCTTGTGAAAAAAAATGGCTTGTAGTTGAATATCAATAAAGTTATGTTCATGAAGCTCGCATCCTATACCACCTCACTCAACGAGAATTTGCAAAGTACACGAGAATATGAGAGTTTTAGAGAAGGAGGCCAAACAGGAGAAACGATCCTCTGAGAAAACTAAAAGAGAAGTTCAAGAGTGTCTGGGAAGTAATTTCCTCGACCGGCGTTCTATTAAGCTCTGCATTATTCAGTAGGGAAGGAAAGAAAGGACGAGAATTGAAGAGGACGAAATGTCATCCACCAATGAAGAAATTTCATGTCAACAAGTTCGTGTTTGCTTAAGAAAAACACATCAACTTATTCCTCTAAGAAGTATTGCGAACTAATGAGAGCGAAGAGCACTTCCCTTCTCTGGATAGGCTTTCGATTACACGATTTTCCATAGACCTTGAGAAAATTTCATCCTTACACAAATAAGAGAGAATCTTGGAATGAGCGATTCAAAAATCAACGTCGTCGTCTGCTTCCCTCTGTCGCCTAACTCTATTGCAACAAAATTTTACAACGACAATAAGACTGTAAAGGAAATTTCGAAGTAATCATTATACTTACCATAATATGTTTTCTCTATTTGCCATCGTATGTGCTCTATCTTCCATCATCTTTTACTTGGTCTATGTCTATTTACTCAAGAGGTCAATCAACAACGGCGAGTTGAAGAGGACTGACTATATAAGAAGTTTACAATAGCGTTTATGATGTCATGAAAAGCTCGTTAGCATCACTAGGATGTGGCTTCCTAAGATTTAACTTTAGCCTTTTTTGGGTGGGTAAATTTCTTTAGAGTTCCATGCTATGCCTACATGGTAAAGGAGAGACAGCAGCACAGGCAAATCATTTGAATGATCCATTAAGACCCACTAATTAGAGCAAAGGACCAAATCCAACAACTCTCTGAGTAAGCAAAATGACAAACTAAATATTGTAGAATGCTATGCGAATAAGAGAACGTCTACTGAACGATCACCACTACTATTTAAGAAGTCAAAGTTTTCTTAGATAAGTAACCTAGGACCAGGGTGTTATTAACCTTCAACTGTCTATGTCGTCTTCTTCTTCGACGGCTTCGTCTTTTTTAGAGCCGTATTGGTTCGAGTTGATGGTCCAAAGCCATTCGTCCTCGTGATGTGGGTACAGCCGCTTCGAATGGAATCGCCTCGCCTGAAGTGTAGCACCGCTCGAATGAAATCTGCTCACTAGGCTGCGTCCTTTTAAGCAGGACGATTGGTGATCTATTTGTATCCAATATGATCTGCTGGTCTGCTTTCATGGTGACTCTCTGCGGTAACGATGACCGATATTGCAATAACGACTGGCTGTGGGCAATCGGCTGGGGTCAAGGCGGCTCTGAAGAAGGCGAAGGCGCCGAAACGCAAACCGAATAAAACCTTTATAACAACCTCAGGTTAGCCTAATCACGTTGAAAAATATTCGTTATTCATGTTGACTTTAATGGAAAATTAGCTTTTAGAATCTTTATGAAGTCTTTGAAAATGGGTTACACTGCTGTTCGAGAGAGAGAGAGAGAGAGAGAGAGAGAGAGAGAAAGAAAGAAAGAGAGAGGGAGAAATTCAACTCAATATTAGAATCTGTAAAAAATCGCACTTTAATCGATTTGATCCACTCCGTAATTAAGAAGAATTCGGGCACTTCTCACTGTGTAGACCATTTTAAAAAGGCGATTTTTTAGCCCGTTGAGCAGATGGTGTTTGTGTTCGTCGAAAGCTTGGCGTACTTCGTCTGAACTTCGTTTCCTATGGAAAGTGGTGAAAGTTGAAAACAGAGGGCGAACTTGGAGTTCCTATTTTTTCTTCTTATTGTTTAGTAGCAGAGCTAGTTGCAAAACCTTGGCATTAGGCCAGATTCGAACCCACGACCACCTTTTCTAGCAGCTCACGTGTTACCCACTGCACCACAGAGAGCCTTAATTTGCCTCCAGTTTTACCTAGCAATGCCATCAGCAATCGTCTCTCAATGGGAATAATCTGAGCAGCATAAATAGCGATTGTGGACAGTTAAAAGGATAAAGGATAAAGCTCTCGGCGTTCACTGATCCCCTGAGGGATGCGCTATGCACTCAACTTCACTGAGCATTGTTGGAGGTGATTGAATGCATATCTGGCCTTTCACAATCACTCGCGGTGGCCTACCTATGTATCGAGTCAGTGATGATATCCTCCCAGTTAAGTCTGGCAACAATTTGCTGACGCAGTTACAGTTTTCAATTTCCGGCTTCTAGGATTCGGCGAATCCTTCTCCACATTATTCAGTTCCGCTTTTCCTTTTCTTAGTTATTAAAATGTGGTCCCCGTACAGCTTCTTTTTCTTTGGGATCGCCAGACGAACCCTATTTCTTTCGTTGGTATCGACTTTTTTCTAACTATTTTCTCTGATAATAATCGCCCTTGTAATGATTGAAAAGAGTGACTGAGATGATGAGCTAACTATGTGCTGTTTTCAAAAATTTCCCATTCAAACAACGAGCAGAATTTTTTTTGAACTTAAGATATGATAGAAATGGTTATTGTTATTTCGGAAATAGAAGTGGTAAAATACGAGGAAAAATGGGTGGCTCACTAATATGAAACAGACCTTTCTTCCTATACGGGAAAGCAAAGTTTCAAAACGCTATTCAGAGAAAAGAAATCGATGGCGCTTAAGAGTTATAGCCTTCTACAGATTCTGCATGAGGCGTTGCCCAGCATAACTTTTTGAAAAACGAGTCGGTGCCGTCTAAAGGAGAGAAATAGCAAATAACTGCGATGTACCGCAAAAAGCCGATTCAGAACCGTTTTCGAAACCATCATCGAAGCTAGTTGTGATTTATGTTCCTTTTATAGGATTTGGTCTATGAAATGAAAACAACGAAAAGCATATCGTCATCAATGAAGTGTCTAGAGAATTTTTAAGTGATCGTTTTACGAACGCTGCCCCAAGGGAAAGCGTTAACGGAAGCAAACGGATCACTCGTTAATCGCTGTTAAAGAAAAAAAATTTTTAATTGTAAGTAATAAAACCAATGGCTTTCATAAAAGAACAGCTTTGTGTGTGGGAAACACATCGATTAGATCCTTCTTTGCAATCTAAGAACGATCAGTTGAACTTCCTATAACACTACTTGGGTTAACTCACGAATCGCCCACAATTGAAGTAATACGAACTGCTAGGTCTTACTAGACACTTAGATACTAGCTTGTACCGCTCTTTGGCATGAATCTCTTCGTGCTACGCATTATGTGCAAACTTTTGCAACATTTTTACTTGCACATAAAATGAGACATGTAGGTTTGCACCTAGAATCGAACACAGTTTTGCCCTAACGCACTTAAATCAATGCATATTGGGCGTTGTTTTGAACGGTTTTGGCAGGAAATGCATGTATTCTAAAGACTGCCCTTTGATGGTGCATCCAACCTTGATTCATATTGAACTCAATGTCTGTAATTTGCTCTGAAATGTTATACAGGGATGGCATGTCCATTACCAGTAGTACTTTCTTAACATTTTTCTTATTTTGTTTTATATCACCCGTCTTCAGATGTACTGCGCGGATCCCAGCACTTCTCACATTCGATTCGTTTTCTTTAATATTGAGCTACTTTTTTAATATTGGGCTAGCAAAGCAATCAACACATATAGGAATAATAACAACAAGTATGAAGTGGTAAATAAGAACTAGCAGTTGGCAACCAGGTTTTTTAGACCAATAGTTGAAAACTTCTCAATCAAAGACAACTCTTTTTTTTGGGAATTTGCTTGTGGCCGTAAAACAAGTCATTTGTTGAGGACTGGATATAGAATCATGGCGTTGATCATCTCACTATGCCACGCACATGCATTTATCATACTACTATAGTACCATCATGTCATTCGTTGAGGAAGTTAACTTCATCAGCAAAATTGTTGATGATACTGATTGTCCGTTGACAATAATTTGTTTTCTAACGGCCAATACGTCCTGAAGCAGACGGTGTCATTATCAGTTAGTAAAAGTGCAAGAATATTTCAAAAACCGACAGCCATTCAACCACGGCATTAACAACCAATATATTTTTGGATTATTAAGCTAGCACGAGGTTGATAAATAAAAAATTGGGTGGACAATGACGGTAGGTTTTCAAAATATTGTTACGTTTTGTGCAAGCCCTTCCTAATACCGGCTGCTGAAGGATGGACTGCCACAAATTATTGTAAACGGATAGTCATCATCAACAACAACCGTCCTGTATAAGAGAGCGCTATCGGATGAAGTTTTCATTCGAGCGGTACTCCACCGAAGATGATTCGACTCGATACGACGACGAAAACACCGTATCGAGACGGCGAACGACTATGGGCCATCTACTGCGATCGTCGGCTCTGAGGGAAGACGAAGAGGTCGAAACATTAGCCCGATAAACATCTTTACCAACCTCGTGTTAGCTTAATAATCTAAGAAGGTATTCATCTCCAATGATTCTCAATGAACCCAGTGATGCTCCGACTATGAGGGAGTCACCAATAACTTTCTTCGATCGAGTTGTTATGCTTGAGATGAATAAGGGCCTATCAGCACACTTGTAGTAGTTGTCCATACAGCGTTGTGCCATACTATCCTTTAAACTTAAGTGGCAGAAAAGCTTAGGAACCCAATTTGTCTAGTGACCATGGCAAATTATTAGATCCGTTCTATCCCTTCATTCTGTTTGACAAAGTGCAATTTAACAAATTCGCGACGTAAAGCTGTTTTTTTTCAGTAACTGACGAGAATTTCTCTCTTGATCATTAAAATATTTCAAAAGCCCAGGACTTCACAGCTCCATAGAAGGGACTCTGTTCTACCTCTCTACACGTATACATAATTTTTTATACAGTGTCCTTCCGAGTTCTAATATGCTTAAATTCAAAACTTTTAAAGAACTGATAAAGAAACTTATGATTTTAAAACCTTTAACATAAACACATCAACTGCAGACATTAAAGAAAACAAAACAGAAACAAAGAAACAACAATGAGAATAAGAAAAAAACGAAGTGAAAACGAAAATAATGAACACAATAAAAAAACGAATGAGAACGAAAATATAAACAAGCCCTTACGGACGAGATTCCCACTGCTCGAAACATGGATCATGAAGCGCTAAAACCGACGAAGAAAATGTCGTGGATCCAGAAAATCGTAAATCAATTCTGGAAGAAAAATTTCAACTACGAAGATCATCAATTTTTTTAGGTGTGGCATCGGTTGCTGCTCGAAGATTTTCATCTCAAGTTGAATGTCGTAGAATGCTGGCCGAGCAATTCCCCCTGGAATCCTAGGATAGCTGGGCTGGAGCGTTCCCAGTTGAATTGCAGAGAGTGAATTTTTTCCCAGGTAAGTCCGGTACCAACTTCACGATTCCGGAGGATGAGAGGCTTGGTTGGCCTGGAGCGGAATCGAACTAGCACGTTGCTTGTGACGACGGGCATCACCACCACTGTGCTATCCTCCCCCTTACATATGTACGTATATTCTACTCTACATGATAGGGGAGCGCGTAGCCCAGTGGTCGGAGGAGTCCTGCGATACACATGAAATAGTTCCCCACGCCCTAGGCCTACCAAGTCTTCGATCCCTCCGAGGTTGGTAAGTTGGTATCAGACTTGTCTGGGAGCATAAGAGCATCGACGCTAAACACAGGTATGCCACCAGTAGTCGTTCTATAGGCCAGGGATGCATTCACTCACCTCCAGCGATACTTGGTGAAGTCGAATGCATGACGCGTCCTTCAGGGATTGACAAAGTCCGACACCTTTGCCTTTTTTTTACAACCTTATATGGTTGGCACGTTGTCCGTTCAACAATGCGTCATGCACCAACGGTTTTTTGTAGATGAAATCCATGATCTCGACCCAAGAGGCACATAAGCACAATTTGTTTACAAAATATCTTTTATACGACCTAACATCACACATTTTGTTGACCGTTCATTTTTTGTCACCTGATTTGTTTCCTTTTTTTCCTTCATATCCATCATTCGCAAAGGTCTTCATAAGATTCGGCTGCAGCTTGAAGATTTTACTTTTTTTTTAAAAACAAGTCACGTATATCACCTGTATCAATCGTAGTCCTTTCGATTGTCGAATAACTTAAGCAGGCGCCAATAAATCTTCCGATTTTCCCTGTCGCGTGCAGGAGTAGCCCACTGGGTTCTGGTCGTCCTAGGGACTCCTTGAGCATCATACCTTTCTTCTAGGCTTTTGGCAAAGAACTCTGACCATCGCGTCGGTGGTCTTCCTGCAGTACGTTTGACATCCCGAGGAATCCTGTCACTAATGGTTCTTGTCTATCGGTTGTCGTTCATACGCATTACGTTTTAAGGCCTCCTCATCTTCGACTGTTTGGCGTACAGAATGGCATTTTTGATTTACGATCATTGAAGCAGGTCGGAGCTTCGGATTTCTCCCCTCATTGGTGTGGCAAAGAATTCTCTTAGGATCGTCCTTTCGACTGCGCATTCAGTAACGCTGAGTGATCTTCCATCCTGCTTGCGCTGTGACCAGATATCTGACGCATTCCTTAAGGCAAGGAGTAACTCAGAGTCGAAAAGGCGTGCGCGGAGTCCGGTGTTCCCTGATTTCCTCATTACATTTCTGGTGCTTCTGAAAGTTTTCCAAGCCACTCATTTCCTTCGGCTCAGCTCTGGACTTAAGTCGCTTAGCATTCTGACTTTCGTGCTTAGACAGACGCAGCTGGAGCATTGGGAGATATTCGCGCCGCTGCGTGTGAATGGGGCATACGAAACCAATCCGTTCCTCATGAGCAACCTTTTTTGTGAGATTTAGTCTGCGACCAAATTTTCCGCAAGCTTTATCAAAGTCGGCAAGTACTTGTTCCGCTTGGCTAATGTTTTGTGCTATAAGAACGATGTCATAAGCAAAGCGAAGATGGTGTAATTGGCAACTATCGATTTTCACTCCTATGTCGTCCCATTGCAATGTTCGCATAACGTTCTGCAGGGTGGCGGTAAATAATTCTGGCGAGATGGTATCGCTGTGCCTAACCCCTCTTTTGACGTCACTGTTAATATCGTTGTAGAACGGTGGTATCTTGGTCGTGAGATTTTTTGTACAACTCATGAAGAATCTTTATGTACTGAGTAGGGACTCCCTCACCATCAACGGCTTCCGTGACTGCTTCTATCCCATTTGAGTCAATGGCCTTCTTTAAATCGATGAAGGTAAGACAGAGCGGTCTTTTCGACTCTCGCGATACTTCAATGAGTCTTGTTATCGTTGGATGTGGTCCATCGTATTGAATCCTTCTAGAAACCCTGCTTGCTCACATAGCTGTCCTTCGTCCAGTGTTTTGTCAATCCTGTTTAGGGTGACTTGAGTGAAAAGTTTGTAGACGACAAACAGCAAGCAGATTGGGCGATAGCTGCCGATATCGTGAAGGGTCGCTATTCTTGAACGATAGCGCGGTCTTGATTGTTTTCCACTGAATAGAGACCTTGCATTCAGAGAGGTAACATGTGAAAAGTCGAGCCAGTGTGTTTACGACGAGGGGCGGGCGGTTCTTTTTAAAACGAATAACAAATTAAATAGAGCTCCAGCAGATTTACTTTGGGATCGCCGTGCTGGGATGTCCAAAAATCTTTATGACAAGCAGTTGTCGTAGTTTATGAAGTGTAGGGAGATTCCACTGCAACTATGGTGGAAATTCTTCGACCCCCGGCAAGATCGGGGGTTTGGTTGGTCTGGAGCGAGGATGAAGCACTGCTTTACGCTAATTGAACCGGATCTCAACCGTCCCTTTTCTGTGGAGTTTTCGTCATTGAATTATTTTCTTCCGCGTATATGCAGTATTAAAATCTATTCCACTGCACATGATGCCCCCAATGTTTCGAAAACTTGTAAACATTGTGACGAAGACTGATGCCGGTTGAGTCCTACTGAGAATAATAGCTGGAAGTATAACTTCGGCCACACTGCACTTGTAGATCGTTTCCGCTCATCAGTTTTTCATAACTTTTCATGATTCTATTGCGACGATACAGCACGAAGTCATTGTAGACGATATTTGTTGGAAAGCTTGTTACCGTATGCGGCTGTGGGTTCACGATACGTGAGTCCATGTCACCGTTTAATGCTTAACATCATGAACGCATTAATGATGACGTTCTGTCGACTGTTTATGTCAAAGGCATAAAAAAACCATTTTAAGTAAAAAAAACCTCTGACAACATTGGGCCTTTTTTTGGGGAGCAGAACAATTCGTTGAGCTAATAGGAGTTCTTCATCTCATACTTACATCTTCATTGGATACTTGGAGGTCTATTCAGTTCTGATAACTAACCAGTTAGCAAGGCATGATAACTCGAGATATTTTCTCGCCTATTGTATTTACCAAGCAGTTTTTTCTAGCCTAGTTTTGTGATATTCTGAACACTTTGAATGTAACATAGTCAGATGGAATGCAAGATGATTTCTCCTTAGTGCTAAGACTAATCAAAAATTAGTCAATCAATCGTTGGGTTTTTTTCTTAGAGCATCCAAGTGACTGATTTTTAACGGAGATTGGTGGTTCGTCGTTGTCGGTGAAGCCAAACAATTACATGCCTTCAATTCCCAGTCCCTAAAGGATTCTCGGCTCCGCTCACTAAGAATGTGAAGGTGGTAGCCGCTTGCCCAATTCAATACTACACATTTCCAACTAAGCTATATAGCATTTGCATCAGGTCAAATATGCACATAAATCAAGGTTTTTTTTCTTTGATGATGCAGCTTCTTGTTGTCAAGAACATTGATGGATCTCGACCAACTTCTCAGCTGCTCTTCAGAAGAGTAATTTTTCATCTCTCACAGAGTTTTGTGTTTTCTGTAGTTTTATCTCCTCTCTCCCTCTATGTAACAAAATTTATATCACATGACCAAAAACTCTTATGGCCTTCCCCCGTCCTCACGACATTTAATCGATTTCTAATTTTCCAGCTTCATTCTCTCATTCTGATGTTCTTTCCATGTTTCTATTTTCATTCGAATCCAAACTGTTGTTATGGTTTGAACTATCCGATAATGTTGATGTTTGCTACGCCCAACTCTAAACCCTAGAACAATAGAAACTTTCTCAAAGCCTTTCTTCTCGTTCTCGTAGACTTTCAGAGTATTGTAACTCTAAATAGCACTGTTAAGTTGAGTTAACGGTTCATTTTGTTACTCAACACTCGTTCGATGTTTGTTATGTTTAACTATAGTGTGGGCGCCCCATAGCCTTCATCATCATGTTGCTCTTCGTCGTCGTATCCATTCGTCTTCCGTCGCCATTCCCTAATGAATTGCGCTCCTCTCGGTGTCTGGGAGAAAACCTGCCAATGACAGGCCTCATTGTTTGGCAAAGAGGAGTAAGTGTAGCTTCAGAATGTCGACACGTAGCTAATTAGTAATGTCCTTGAGATCCGTCGACTCGCCCACACGTTCGACATATTTTTCCTAGCTCGATTAGCTGTCAAAACATTTTCTCTTATACTACCTTAATGAGATATAAGTTTTCTCAAAAAAGAAAAAATGAAATTACTGATAATTAAAGACATGTTTGTTGGTGTCCCAATTAGTTGTGAATGACTTAAGATACATCGGTGAGAGTCTTGAGATCCAAGATTTTATTCGTGGGTACATGGCTTCCGCCAGCGAGTTCTTCTTTTGCCTCATGCCAGTACTTTGCCTTTTAGTCGAATTTTCTCGAGATTAAAACGAGGTATTTGAGATCGTTGCTTCGATTTTGTGTTTACAGTGCTCTCCTTGAGTAAACAAAAGTCTCAATTTGACGCAAAGTTTTTTTGAGGAAGCCTGATAAGCCATGTACGGCATGCTTGAAGGTACGGCTGTTAGCTGGGATGAATGAGAGCACTGGTAGTTCCGAAGCAGGTGTGAATTCGGACTTCACATGCGACTAACACCAATATATAGTTCATTGATTATTGGTATAACTCGGATTTTAACAGTGAAATCATTTGGCAGTGAAGGTTGACAATCACAAAAGGTGATTCTTTAACGACTAAAGGATGTTTTATCATATGGAAATTGCTGAGAAAAAGTGCGAAAAAAACTCGACAAAAAGTGGTCGAGTGACACCAGATTTCGTGGCGGGAGAGCATTCGATGATCAAGAGGAAGGTATAAAGGCTTTTTATGATGTCGTTGAATCCAGAATGTCAATCGCTTTAGATCGGTGCAGTAGGTTAAGGAGTAGAATTATAACGATTTTAAGCTTGCGAACTGCCAAGAATGCTCATTATAGTCGTACTTACTTTCACTGTCAGGTTAAATTCCAAAAATGTCAGGGCATTTTTGGTTTTCAGCTCAATCTTTGGTGTTTTGTGGTGATTAAGCCGTAGTTTAGAATTGAGGAGAGCAATTTCTCTTCATATGTAAGAGTACGTGTGGCGCAGTGGTTGGAGGCGCCACTGCGACACACACGTGGAATCGATCCCCCGCGCCCATATCCCACCAAGCCTTCCATCCATCCTGGGTCAACAAATTGGTACTAGACTTGTCTGGAGAATAGCAACACTAGCTCGATACTTCGGTAGGCCATCGCGAGTCATTGTAAAGACCAGATATGCATTCAATCACCTCCAACGATCCTTAATGAAGTTAAATTCATGGGCGCATCCCTTAGGGATTCATCAACGCCAAGAGCTTTATCCTTTATCCTTTATGGAAGAGCACGTAGAATGAGGTGAACCCAAGAGGTGTTTCTTCATAGCGACAAAATTGCATGTGCATAAGCTGAAGTTGCGAATTCCTTACACAAAATAGCAAACTCTCTCCTTATTTCATCGATCTGAAACGGCCCATTCTGTCGTTCGTGGGAGGGTCGCATGGCGATTGTTAGCGAGAGAGGCTGTACGGATATTTCAATAAGTCAGCTGTATGTCGGTGAGATCCTTCAGGTTTTGAGGAAGACGAAATCTGCAACAACATAAGCACAATGGTAAAAGCTATACGACTAATATCTTCGTGACAGTCAGTCCGGAATAGTAGAACAATAGGAATGGAAGGTGTCCTCGTTGTTCTATCGAATGAACGACTTAGCACAACTTAACGATTAACCTCACGTGAACTGGAAATAGCTGGACCGATATGCAGTTTTCTTTATTGGTTTCCTTTCGTTTTTTGTTGCGCAGTCGGAATTTACTGATCTCTGCTTTCTTTTGCGCTTTTCAGTGGATTTCGAAAAGCCGTAATGTGGTGATGCTCCTACTCCACCAATCTTGAATAGCATGGTACGTTATTTTATTTTCTTCTGCATCAGTACTACCAGCTGATAACTTTCGAATAAAGGCTTATGAATCTAAGGTTTACTCAGTTCGAATGTAAGTGCGTGTAGTACAGTGGAGAGAGTGCAGTGCAATATCCACTGGTTCTATTTCATGCCCAGGGTTCACCAAGTCATGATTCCTCCGAGGTTGAAAAATTGATATCAAAGGAGAAAAAAAGACGAAAAAAATCTAGGCGGATGAAAACGATGATTCGATCCATCGTTATGTCACCGTAAGTCACTGTACAGGCCAGATATGAATTCAATCACCTCCGGTTGAGGAGGTTGAATACATGGCAAATTGCCCAAGTATTCAAACCTGCATTTCTAAGGATGCCTAAATTGGTGTGTTGTTCGCACCAATAGACTTTAGTGAAATAAATGAACAGCACCACTCTCTACTGGTGGAAAATAGAAAAAAGGTCATTTTAAATCAGTTTGAACTAGTTGAATTGACTTGGAATTTATAAACATGGCTGTTAGAATACAGAAGTTTCTAGTTGAAAACCTCGTTCTATCAGTGATTCAAATCCTGCTGAACATTGTGAGCTGGGAGACTGACCTTAAACATTTAGTTAACTCCTTAGTACCGGAATTGTCTGGGAAAAAAACCCACTCTCTTCTGTCCAACTGGGAACGCTCCAACCCGGCTGTCTCGGGACTCCAGGGAGAATCGACTCGACCAGCATTCTACGACATTCAAGATGAAATGAAAATCCTCAAACAGAAACCGAAGCATACGTAAGAGTTGGAGGACGTTCGAAGACAGTGGATGCTAGGCAACGAATCGAATGTGGGAAGTGATGGGATCCGCATGGTAGATGTGAAGACGGGTATAGACATATAAAATAAAAAAAGCTAACTGCTTAATGAAGTACATCAATAGAGGAAAATGCAGGAAACCGGCTTTATTTCCCGACTGATTTCGTTATTTTAGCTACATTTTCAAAAAAGTCTGCAAACAACGTGATCTCAACCCTACGTAACCAAGCTAACCTCAGTTTTTGTCTTCATTGCTTCTTAGTTGTCCAAAGACAAATGCTCAGGTCACAATCTCGAGTACGATGAAATGACTCCATTCCCTGCTATAACATTTGTGATATTTCTCTTGTTTTGTTGCTTTCGCCAGTGAGTTAGTTTCGCTCAATAACATTTAGGAATTCATGCGAGAGTTTCAGAACTTTCGCAAATAAAGTGGGACTGTCATGTTTGCTGAGGTGCGTAGCAGTAGTAAATGGCAATGACCAGGACTGGAAAACCTTCACGTCATCAGTAAAATAACATCCTTTGCTTTCCTTCTTTTGAATCTTGTCCAGCTTCAACCAACTTCTTACGATTTCCCGTTGGTTTGAAATATCTCTTGTAGATTCGGCCTTCGTATATCTCGTCTTTTCGAGCAGCAGGTATAACGACTACGTCCGGAAAATCTTTTGATCAAGGAGTTCGTGTACACTATCCTGAAGGTTTTGTCTTTCAGGAAAACATGCTGTAGTAGGACAGATTTTAGTTAACCAAATAGTGAATGGAATGATACATTTAGTTCGACGTAATAACGATAGACATTGTATCAAAATAGTTTTAATTTAACCGCTTGCTTTCTAAGAAGAATGTACACTTCTGTGGGGGGCTTCTAGTACGGAGGTCGCAAACAACAGCCTTACGGACATGAATTTTACTACAGATTTCTATGAGGAGTGGGACGCAGATTATCCAAAGTTGGGTTTGAACAAGCTTTTTTTTGTGAACTTAGGATTATTATGGCTTTCTTGTGTATAAGAGGATTTTTGAAACAATCTAAGTCTCTTAGTTTCCTCGTTATGGCAAATTACAAAGGAAAACGCTCCCCTCTCTCGTGTTTTAAGACTATATGAACACGACTTTTTTTTTGTTCCGAATACTTCGTCTTCTTATCGGCAGTCTCAATAGCTGCTGCATTGTCATGTCCAAAATGGATGGATGCCATTGATGTTGGAGTTAGTGCTTTAAAATAAGAACTGTTACCGCAGCTCTGAGTGGTTCTTATTCATGGTTAAGGTGACGATCTCAACATACTCACCAGTGGTTGTGATATTGTTTTTTTTTGTTATTACAGATAGGAAATAGTGCAAACTTTTAGGTTAAAAAAGCAGTCAAAAATGATTAATCAGACTCATTATCAATTAATAAAGACGAGATCAGCTGCCGGCTCGTAAGTCATCGAATTCCTGGGCAAGGCGTCGGTGAAGTCTTCGTTCTTCTGTTGCTCTCTTGAGCCATCTTCAGTGCTACCGTCATTTAAGCAACATGCGACATATAGTAACTTTCAAATTACTGCGCGTGACGCAAGAATAATGCACTACTGAAAAACTCTGGTCAGGTTACGCTAAAGTACATGTTCACCCAAATTGCTAAAAGCGGTGCCTATCCACCCCTTATGTGCTTTCCAGTAGTGTCACCTGATTGCATGTTTTCGGCTAAATCAACGTAAGTATGCAATCCATACACATATGATTTCACCCACGTACGCATGAATGAATATAATTATATGGACACCGAAGTTCTAAGTGAACATGGTTCTTCTTAGACATTCAGCCCGCCCCCTTGAATCAACATTCGAATAACCAAGCGGGCACTGTTCGTTTGCGTTCAGTTACTATCTACCACCTGAGTTGTCCGATTTCGACTCTCCTTTTGCAAAAAAAATATATATATATATGTATATACACAAAAAATATGACACAAATGGAGACCGTTGAGTTAGCTTTTACTCAGTTTTTTGAATAGAAATTTCTATTTCCTTCTCAGCTTAGACGATAAGAAGGGATGAACCTCACGTACACTACTGCATGACATCTGTAGTAGGTCGCTACTTGAGCATTTTCTTTTCTGTGCGTTTTAAAATCTTCTGCTGGTGGAGCGATTTGTAGTTTGATCAAAGCCAAAGTTTTAGCCTTGATTTTGAAAGGATGTTATGGCTCCGGAAAAGGAAGAGAACAGTTGTTCCCTTTGGCCTAAATCGCTTTGAAATTGGTTAGGAAATCATTTTTTAGTACTTCGTTCGACCACTGGAACAATTATTTTACTAAACATGTAAATTGATCACTTCAATCTTTCAGCAAAAAGTCCTCTGTTTTAGCCACAAATCGTACTGGTATAACATTCTTTAAAATACAGTATTTTCATTCTTATAGGTCATCCAGTTTCTTTCCCTCCAGCCCAATGGCATTGATTTCTACAAAGACCCGTAGTTATTTCAATCCTACTACTAGTTTTCTTACTATTTTCGATACCTATAATGCAAACGATCCCAGAGCCCATGAACCACTAAGCCTTCCATCCTTCCGTGGTCGACAAATTGACACCAGATTTGTCTAGGAAGATAGCAGCACTGGCTCGATACATCGGTAGGCCACCGCGAGTCATTGTAAAGGCCAGATATGCATTCAATCACCTCCAACGATACTTAATGAAATCGAATGCATGGCGTATCCCTCAGGGATTGATCACCGCCAAGAGCTTTATGCTTTATTTTATTTATAATGCAAAGAAATAAGTGATTTGACGAGTTTTCGTAGTAAAATGAACAGAATTTCGTGAGGCGCTGCATAAATGTCCAATCCTTTATAAGCATTTACTACAACTACTCATAACGAATTATGAATTAGAAGTTGCTAACGATATGCATGTTCTAGGCTTTTCTTACGCCAAAAAAATTGCGGAAAAACGCTTTATAGTCCTCAGAAGAATCAGAATTTTTATTTTGCAAAGAGGAGAAGACCCTTCCTCGCAATTGAAAAACTGCAAATTTTGAAGATCAGCGGGTAGCGCAGTGGTAATGACGCCGTTCGTTGATAGCACAGTTCTAGTTCGGCCACGCACTGGAGGACGCCTGGCCTGTCATCCTTCCAAGGTCGCGAAAATCCTGCTGAATTTGTCTAGGGCTAACACATTTCTCAACTTCATGCAGGATTGTTCTGACACGACTATCCCAAAACTCAAAGGAGAATTGACTTGACCAGAATGCAACGACGTTGATAAAGAAGACGAAAATCGTCAAGCAGAAGAGCCCACACGCAAAAGGTTTGAAGACTTTGAGGGTAATGAATACGAGCAAACGATTCCTGTGCACTTCCTGCACTTGAATCCTTATTGTGGCAGTGAAGGAGCGGGTACTTGGTTACTTGGACGGCTCGCCTTCATCAATCAAGAAGACAACCAAAGCACATTTTGCAAACGTTTCTTTACCTCGAATTCGTCGTTCATGGAGGTGGTTTGGTTCGAGAATGGAAGCGGATGCGAGTCTCCTACCGTGATCTGCTAAACAAATTCAACTAGGAGTGCAGCTGATTGACTACAGTTACGATCATCTCTGAGCGACGTGTAGGTGGTCCTCCTAGGACGCACTTGCACCTCGTGGAGTCTACTGTACAGTTTTTTCTAATCCATCTGTTCTTCCCATTATACGACAGGCCCATCCATGTTTCGCTAACAGTTTGTATTCTCCTAGCTCTCGAAGAAAGAATAGACGTCGAAGATCAGCGTTTCGCATTCTGGTAGGTTATACTTTAGAAAACGTCGTTCAAGCGCTTTGTGAGTCGTGAGCAGCACTCGTGACGTGGTTGAAGCATCTCGAAAAAGGTGAGCGCGGATTCTCTGGTTCCTTAGTTGGTCGCTGGCTATTTTGAGAGGACCGAATGCGGCTTAAGCTGCTTTCCTTCTTCTGTATACTTCCTCCTTCATGTTGTTCACTGATCGCCCATTTTATACGTACGAGGTGGTCTTCGAACTCAAAATGAACCACCCACTTCGATTTGTTCCCATTCTCACCATGGGCTTCTCAATAACTGGGTCTTCTTCCGATCTATGCGTAGTTCGGTCTTTTTTTCCCGTCTAGCTGAACTCATTGATCATCGTCTCTGGTTCAATAGTACTTCTTAAGGAGATGACGATGTCGTCAGCGCACGGTGTAGAGACGGGCCGTTACGTTGACTTAAAATTGAAAATTGTTATTACTTTCGAGTCGCATAACTCCTATTGAGGTCACATCGTCACATAAATGAAAACCAACGATCGCCGGCTTCTCATTTCATTTTAGAAAATAGTTAGAATCTCTTGATGCTAATAATTGTCAACCATTCACTTTTAAACCATGCACTTTTTCACGCAGCGCTCGACGAAATGACATTGAACGTTTGTCTGCGCCGCAAAAAATGACTCCTGACCTTATTTCTCTTCTTTTCTCATGAAGATCTGACGTTGTTGCCTTCAAATGAAGACCCGTCAATGCTGGTTTTTCATTCCTTGTGAAAAAAACTAGTGTGTCTGTAGCGATCTTCTCGATGTTTTTGTTTGCTTGAGGACACTCCAAAAAATATTCTTGTCAATCTTTTCAAGCACTTATTAAAATCGAGTGACGATAATGCCATTCTTATTACCCACTGACGTCGAATAGTACTTGCAGCCTCACGAGGATGCAGGGTGGAACGATTTCCAGGATTCGAAAGCAAATCAAAGTAATTAACAAGATTTCTAGTTTGGACACAGTACTAGATCACGTTTCTCTCACCATCGTAATCACGTTCACAGCTTAGCTATGAAGAAGAAGCGGTTCAGTACTACGTCCAGGACAAGACTAATATCTACTTTTCTGGATATTTTGTCTTATCTATCGCTAAATAGATGATTCTTTTTCATCATAGAATGGCGTGGATGGCGAAGCAGGAAAGGTGTTGGACGTTCCGCTTCTCGAAAATCCACAAGGAGCAGCGGTACATCGAACGAACCCTTACCGTAGTGCGTGTATGATCACTACCGCAACCTTTGTCGGCACAACACTGCTAATCACTGCTATTTTCTTCCTATACTGGAGACTCTCAGGTGAGACCCGTTCTTTCGTGGAATGAATGAAACGGTATAAAGCCGATGAAGAAAAAACATTTAAAAAGTTTAAGTTATTTAATAGAATATATGAGTTTTGTCAAAGATTCAGATCAATTGAAACTATCACCCGTATCACCTGTTGTCTCGTTGATTATCGAGTGATTCGAGCGAGCGCTAGCAGTAAAACTTCTATTTCTCTCTGTATCGTCCAAGAGCTGCTCAATGGTTACTGCTGGCTCTAGAAACTCGTTCAGCATCTTATCTTACTTCTAGGGTTTGCGTGAGGGAACCCTGATCATCGGTTCGATGGTTTTCCTGCAGTGCGTTTAACATCCCGAGGTATCCATTCACTAACGGCTGTTGTCCATCGGTCGTCACTCAGACTGATTACGTGACTGAACCACCTTATCTTTGACTATTTGGCGAATAAAACGGCTTCTTTAGTTTCTGGTAGTTGACATAGGTACGGACTTCGGATCCTATCTTTCACTTACGTGATAAAGAATACTCCCGGCATTTCTCTTTCCGTTGCGCATTCAATAACGCCGAGCAATCCTTGGTCCTGCTTACGTGGCAACAAAGTTCCTGACGCGTATCTTGCAGGAAGAATCATAGAAAGGAAAAGGTGGGCACGGAATCGAGTGTTCTTTGTTCTTCTCACTGCACTTCCAATGATCTTGAATGCTTCCCTCGCCACTGACTTTCTTTTGCTCAAATCTAGAGCTGAGTCATTCTTCATATTGATTTCCGACCTAGATAGACGTAGCTGGAGATATTCGGAGATATCCATTTCGTTGAGCACGAATAGGGCATACGAAACCTGCTGGATTTGGACGCCTTGGCTGTCCAAAGCTTCCATGATTGCTTCTGAGGCGAAAGCTTTCTATAAGTCGATCAAAGTGAGACGGAACGGTCAATTCTCACACTAGCTCAGTGACTGTTGTTATCATGTGCGTGTGGTCCGTCGCACTAAATTCTTTTCGAAACTGTGCTTGCTCATCTGGCTGTCCTTCCTCTCGTGTTCTGTCAATTCTGTTTAGGACGACTTGAGTGAAAAGCTTGTAGACGGCAGATATCAAGCAGATTGAGCGATGATTTCCAATATCGTGGAGGTAACCTTTTTTTAAAAAGCACGATCTTACCGCTTTTCCACTGAGTAGGATCCCCGCATTATTACAGGTAACTTGTGAAAAGTTAGTGTGTTTACGAGGACTGGCGGAAGGTTCTTCAGATGCTCAGATATTACCCTGTATGGATCTGGTTCTGTTCGACCTTTCACCGACGAAATAGCGAGTGAGAGTTCGGGAGGGAGAACAGGTGGTACGAGATATCTATCCTCCTTTATTTCATAGGAGGGCAGGAGGGCGTGAATATTGAAGAGATCTGGGTAGTATTCGTGACCGATTTTCTCCACTGCTTTCTGGTCGCTATAACTGTTCCGTCTGGGCCTCGGAATTCAATCATTTCGGTTTTGTAATTGGCGAAACTTTGGTGGGCTTGGTGAACGGTTTTCCCAGTCGCTGCAGCTTCGACCATAACTGCTGCTCTTCTCTTTTCAACAGCTTTCGTCGCCTGTCTTCGTTGTCTTGCAAGTTCGGACGTGAGTTTGCGGTTACCTGCAGTTCGTACGTTTTCGCCCAGGCGTATCAGCTTCGGTGTTTCTGAGAGCAGGCGTCTCTTGATGATTTGCTAACTCTCAGCTTTCATAGCGCTAATGTGAAGATATTGGATTAAGCAATCATATTCCTCGTCGATGTGATCAAGAAGTGAATCTTTCCAACAGCCGAATAATGAGCTGAATAAATCCCAGTTTCTATTGGTTTAAGAATCTTATTTTTTTGAAAATAGCAGCTTTCTCTCGTTTCCGGGAGAAATGGAACCTTGCATAAAGAAGATGATGGTCTGGACCCGCTTTTACGCTTGGGTTTATAAAAATCTGAAAATAACGTTGCAAAACAAGGGAATTTTTTTGAGTTTGGTTCCTTTTTGTAAATGTCGTTCAAACAAGCACAAGGTGAGTTCTTGAATTACTCTTAAACAAGGCTTTGTTACCACCTTGTTCTACTTAACTCGGGTCTAAACAGAAGTTTCTCAGTTCAGATTGTACCACTCAACAGTGTGTGCTCACAGCAGCTCTCGTTCTTTCGAAAATGGATCCGACTATTGATCCATGTGTTGATTTTTACAATTACGCTTGTGGAAAGTGGATCAATAACTCTGTGAACCTCAACTACCCATCATGGAACGTACTCTATGAGACAAATATGAAAGCGCATGACAAGATCGTCAATGTTATTTTAAAGGGTTGGTTAGAGCTCTTTCATTTCTCCTCTATTTTAACCTGATTAGCGGACTATATCAAAACTAAGTAGTTCAATTGCGCTTTACATTTAAAACATAATGCATTACTTTGCAGATATGCAGTGTTGCTACATAAATCTTAAAAGCTAAGGGCGCGTGTGGCACAGTGGTCGGAGGCGCCTTGCAGCACACATGGAATCGATCACCGCGCCCATGGCCCACTAAGCTTTCTATCCCTCTGGGGAAGGCAAATTAACACTAGACTTGTCTGGGAGAGTAGCAACACTGGCTCGATACTTCAGTAGGCCACCGCGGGTTACTGTAAAGCCCAGATATGCATTCAATAACCTCCAGACGATGCTTAATGAGGTCGAATGCATGGCGCATCCCACAGGGGATTGATCAACGCCAAGAGCTTTATCTTTTATCATATACATTAAAACTGAATAATTTATGAATTCTGAATCGTATTGATTTTTCAGTAATAAATGGTGACTCATCGATCCCTCTAAATCGAGGTGAGCGAGCCGCAGTTGAACTGTTTAATCAGTGCACCGACATGAACAAGTTGCGCACAATAGGTCTGAACACGTGGCTTCGATTTGTCGAGGTAGACATGTTCTACTAACTTATCCAGCTGGCAAAAAATTGTAATTTTTTTTATTGTTCTGTATATTTATATTTATCGTGGAGATTCCAACACGTCTTTTATTCGATTCCTTTCTCGCATCCATCATCAATGAGAGTCGTAAGAGTTGGGGGTTAGTTCGGTTGCCACTTGATGTTCTTCATGAATCTGTAGCCGGCCGCGTCTTCTCAATATTTTCAAGTCACGTTGAAACAAAATTCGAAATGGGGCACATGGCGTTATGGTGGTGAATTAATACAAGAACGGCTCTGGCTCGACTCCCCTGCAGTTCATAGAGCCTTAACTCCCATCTGCCTTTCCCTCTTCCGTCCTTTTGCATTCATTCATGGTCGGAAAAGAATAGGGATTAGTAAGAGATGGGCTGGTATGTGTTTTATTGTTCACAAACCAATCTGCTTTCTGACATTAGACATGAGGTATTGGGCGACTCGGCTAGCCCACTTTCTCCATTCGGCAAAAAGCTGGTGATTGCTTCAAATGAATCTCTACGAACTTCCTAGCACTGTCGTCCCAGGGATGCAAGCAGAATCAACTGAACCGACATTAAAGAAGATTCAAAAAGTAGATTATAAATCCTCAAGCAGTTGAGCCCACGCCCAAAAAATCCAAAGACGTTCGTGGATGATAGATTGGAGGAGATAAATAGAGCGCCAGTAGTGAGATCCACTCGTTAGGAGATGTCAGGTGAAAGGGGGAGCCCAGATTATAGAGAGAAGCTTAGAAGTTTTGATAGTTTAGGAATTATTTCTCAAAAATGAGCAAGTTGGCATTAGAGAGCGATTGGCAACAAGCCTTGCCATTGCCTAAATGTCTAAGATGGAGACACCAGTAATCGATTTCCTGCCATTACTCTACTGTAAACATGTAGATTATTGTTTTGTCATCTCCTTCACAAAAGAGGAAATGGACAAGTGTTCTGAGTTGTTGGAACAACAGTCAGAGTGCACCCACCGATAAGAAGCTGGTAATTACTGGCTTCCATTCTGAATGATCAAATTAACCCATCCAAAAGCCGTTACGTCGCCAAAAGGCACCGAAAGCCAGTTAACAAAAACGTACTGGTTCAATTTGCTTGTGAGAAAATGTTCCAAACACCCGCCAATTCGTGAACAGGAAGAGAGCAGAAGGGAGAATCCTCGAAATTGGCGTGGCCAATACCTACTTCCGAAACCTGCGAAACTGCTGCTCCTCGGGATGGCTTCAAAGGAAAACCACGTCCCCAAACGATAAGGAGAGCGAAAATAGAGTGCTCTTTATGCTGACCTTGATTTCCAACGAAATAGATACAACTATAAAACGTTGCTTGAAAAAAAGGGCCCATCTAAGGGTTCGGTAACACTGGTTGAACTGCCAATGAACACTCTCAGACGCTAGGTAGTACGCAACCGCCTAAATCACTGTCTAGGCACAAAGGATAATTCCATAATATGTTCTAACTGTGGAGACGGTGATTGTGTGATTGTATGAGTTCGGCTATGGTTTACCTGATTTCTCGTAAAGCGTGTTGGGAAGGAAAATAACTCAAGTTACAACAATTTTGTTACTTGATGGTCAGCTATCATTTTGCTGCTGTTCAATTTTAGATTGGTTCCATGACATAATAGAGACTAGATCTGATTTCATGCTAAGTATCTAGTGTTACTGTTTTTCAGGAGCTCGGTGGTTGGATGAGGGAGTTGAAACAAGACGTACCCTCCGTCGCACTTCATTCGTCCATACTGAACGCTTACAACTACACTGTTTTTCCTCTCTTCGGAGTTGATGTCGACGTTAACTACTTTGACTCAAAAACCCATATTATCACTGTCAGTTCTTTTTTTATCTCTTTTTAAAAGGGCACGTTGTATATAAAACATTTCACCGAACAGCTGCAAAGGAAATTATTCTATGGGGATCACGACTTTCTCGATACTAAAATTACGGTGTTTGATGTAACCCCAACTACAACTAGTCGCCAACCACTGTGGAGCGGAATTAGAGTTGCATCCGAGCGACTTGATTTCTTCCAAGATTTCGGCGATTCCCTGTTTTGGTTTACTCTTTCCTATACTATCGGAACTAAATGTAGAACTTTTCCGCGTGAATGAATTCATCTGAGAAATGAACTCTTCGCTCAAAAGACCGACTTTCTATAAAACTCGGCATAGATTGTTGATATATTTATTTATATGATCTTATAAACTGATCTTCTTTAGCTGATGCGAGGTTGGTGTTGTTGGTGTTGTTGGTCGATGGCTGACGTTTCGGCGATTTCGCCTTCCTCAGAGCCTGGACGTATTTTATATTAGAATACTTTAATTATCCGGTGGAAAAGGCTAAAGTATTAATGAAGATCAAAGTTTTAAATAGATGGTGGGTTAGGATGCTACGGTGAAACTGGAAAGCTACTCACCGTGATGTACGCATCCTAGCGCAGGAGTCGAAAACGTCAACGCGGAAAACTCTTGAAGCGTTTTGGACTTTGGAATTTTAGAATTTCAAAAAATCCAAAGATGAACCGGAAAGACGAATGCCTCACTATCACACGTGACCTGGCGCCCTATTTCAAAATGATATTTTGGCCCCGGGGTGTGTCGTGCTCGCGACCCCACGTGAAAAACGCGTGAGCCAGTCCCACTAGTAACGTCACTGTGAGTAGCCTTTCGGTTTAACCGTAGCATCCTAACCCACCATCTATTTAAAACTTTGATCTTCATTAATACTTCAGCCTTTTCAACCGAATAATTAAAGTATTCTAATAAAAAATACGTACAGGCTCTGAGGAAGGCGAAATCGCCGAAACGTCAGCCATCGACCAACAACACCAACAACAACGACAACGACAACGAAGACCTATACCAACCTTGCATCAGCTAAAGAAGATCAGTTTATAAAAACTCATCGCTGTTCATCGCACTCCAATATCCGAGAACTTTCGTATCCAGTTGCATAGACGATAAAGCAGTGAAGAGTAAGAATATAATTTGCTTCGAATTGCTTTTTTTTCTTACAAAAAAGAAGAGAAATTTTCTAAGAGTAATGTGCTGAGAACGTTATCATTTAACTACAATAGCACATCACAACTAAGGAAGAGATTCCGCTTTCAACATGATCTTCGGAAATTGTCCGACGGTTTGCCCTATGTTCCTCCTTCTTAAGAAGAATTTTAAGAACATTCTAGATTCTAGAAAATTCTAAGAACATTAAATTTTATATTAGTAAAAGGCGAATAGGATAATATTTGTATAAAACTACAGTAAAAGCATTGCATGAGTTAAATGAGAATTGTTTCATAAGAATCCGTCCGTGAGAAATGACACAGTTTCAACTAAAGATTTTTCGTTAAGATTTACGAACAACTCCCATTGTTGCTCAATCCAAGCCTCTACCAATCGAAAATGCCAGTTACAGTGGAGATGATCTTAGATAAACAAGGACCTGAGGTTTGCTTTGTCGTCACTATCATTTAGAAAGCATGTTGTCTTTTGTTCATCCGTTTGCTGATCACCGACCAATTATCTCCTGCCATTACCTAATACCTTTTTACACTATCCTGTTCGAAAAGCGAAATCTTTAAGGCTGTGTTCCATAATATGTTCTTCCTACTTTTAAATAGTTTCCTTTCTTGGATGGAACAATCATAAATAACAGTTTTGTAATGCTTAGGTGACTTCACTACTTCAAGAAACTGGTGAGGAAATGGCTACTCTGCTAGGGTTTGATCGCAACTCTCCAGCTGTTCGAGAGATGATTTCGAAGATGATCGAGTTAGAGTGGATGATTACAACCGCTGGTGCCAGGGTGAGCTATAGTTTAACAAACGATTTCACACAATCGCTAGTGGAACAAGTAGTTCTTCACCGGATTCCATTCCAGGCTTCCATTTTCAGAAGCCGGTAGACATTTGTGCATGCTATTGTTAGCAACCAAAAAGGTATAACATCGTTGACAAGTTCGAATAGGAACCTCCATAATAAGAAACTTTTTGACAAGTCGTACAAACTTGGGAAGTGTTATCAGCCTTTTTTCTAAAAAGGAAAGAACTAACAAGTTCTACTGCTTCTTTCAGTATGATAGCCCCGGGTCACCCGTGAATGTGATGGAAGAGTGGTGGCACCTCCCAATGAGTTTGAGTATATCTGTGAATTTATCTACATGAGATTCTAAAGCTAGAAAATATACCTGTATAGTATACCTGTGCCATACACTTATTAAATATTTGCACCTTTAATCATCTAGGGCCTGAAACAGCTTATTTGGTTCACGAATCGTTCGTGTTAGAGTTTGGCAACCTTCTGAAATCCTTTTCAGCAATACTCACGCGGAAACGACGATTACGAAGTTGTTTCCATAGCAGAACTACAGATGATAGCACCTGTGGTGGGTGAACCTCCTTAGAAAAAATATTCCGTCAGGCAGTTATTAAAGGAGATATTTTCAGCTGAACTGGAAATTTTTCCTGTCGTCCTTGATCGGTGAACAGATTCGTGCAGATGAGAAAATAGCGTTAAAGGGAGGAAGGGAATGGTTGGTGAAATTGGCACGAATCTTACTCGAGTACATGAAGAGCGAAGAGCGACTTTCTGTAGTACGCAACTACATCAAATGGAAAACACTTTTCTTCCATTTAGCCTATGTGAAGCCTAGATGTCGGAATGGTTATCTATGGGTTAGTTCCAAAACTTTGTTGTAATAAAGGTTGAGGCTTAACTATGAAAAATCGAAGGATATAAGAAGTGGTACACAAATAGAGGAGCGTGGTATTGATGGCGATCATTAGAGGATGGTGCAGGTTCCAACCCGCCAGCGCTGGGCTCACTAAGCCTCTCATTCTTCCACGGTTGGGTGATCAGTGCCAGACTTGTTTGGGAAAAAGTTTGCTCTCTTGAATCCAAGGATGAACGCTCCAGCTCGGCTATCTCAGCCCTCCAAGAACAATCGACTAGACATAGTGTAACTAGCATCCAGCGACATTCATGAAAAGGAAAATCCTCAAAAAGCACCCGAACCCTAATGCAGAAGCTCGCAGACCTTCGTAGATGAACGATGCGAGGGAACCCATTGAGTGCAAGGAGTCTTAGGCTCTGTGCAGCAGATGCGAAAAACTGTCGTTCGAAAAAAAACATAAGTAAATTCCAGAAAAACGCTTTCGAAGTTTGATTTTGTGAGGCATGACGTAACGCGATTTTTTAAACAACAATTTGATGATTAACGAGTCTTCTTCAGAGTGTTGTTGAAATATATTCTGGTCCTCCTCATCTTCGCAAGGAATTCTGCATAATGCGGGCATCTGGGATTTTTCCACTCTCCCTGCCTTCTGTCCTCAGAAAAATTGATGGAACGGAAAGAGCAAAAGAGGTTGTTATTTGTTTAGTTGTTCTTTACTGTAATCTTCCTTATCAAAGCTTCAGAGTAGAACCTTTGTGAAAAACATTTCTCGACACGTTTTGGACGCATACCGCGAAACGCTGGAATCAAGCCGAATACTTGACAATTTCACAGCTCCCATCGCACTTCAGAAGGTGAAATTTTCGTTATTCTGACGTTTAAAAGAAAGTATTCATACGATTTTCAGCTATCAAACCTTTCTATTCTCGTCAGTTACCCTGACAAAATGGATGACGAAAGAGCAATGGAAATCGAAGGCGATCGTGTTGGTGACTTAAATTTTCCAAACGCAGTAGAATGACATAGTCACGATTCGGGGGTGTGCCATAAAAGTAGATTTCAGTCAGTACAAAAAAATTTTTGCCTACTGCTATTTCTGTACTTGACACTCTTCATTTATTTTCACACATGAGTCACAAAAAACACAGTTCAATCACACTTTTCGCCTACAGATATCTACGGAGCTCTTTTGGTCAATGGTTTTTGGTGCTGGTGCCGTCTACAGGGAGAAGATAGAAAGGCTGAGAAAGCCTGTCGATCCCAGGTACATATTAGATTAATATTTGGAAAAAAAACTAGTGGAGGTCTAGTGATTATTTAGTAGAATGAAATAACATTAAAAAAATAAACCTAACCGTTTTATAACTTCAACGAAGCTGAGATATTTGCAAAACTCTGGACCGCAGGTGCCCATGGTGGGGAACGAACGCGCTATTGTCCTTTCCGGGAGATAATGAAAAAAAAGGTTAAAATTATGATTATAACTATAGCCTCAGCTTAACTGGGTTCAATGCCGATCTGGGCCCCCCCCAGATTAATCCCGTTGACGGGTGATTGCTGATGGCAAAAGATCGATAGGACTAGCTGAGAGACAGGCGAAACGAAGGACCCGCATGGTGTGGTGGTGAACGCGTTACTCCCCGGAAAGGACAATAGCGCGTTCGTTCCCAACCATAGGCACCTGCGGTCCAAAGTTTTGCTAATATCTCAGCTTCGTTGAAGTTATATTTCGCAACATACCCCTGCCATTAAAAAGAGTAGGCAGTAAATAAAAAAGAAAAGGTTAAAATTGTGATCTTAAACGCTTAATTTACTGCCTAATACTATTTTTTCACGGAAGGGTTATATATGTGATATAACCACAATGATGCTGAGACATTTACAAAACTCTGGACCGCAGGTGTCTGCGGTGGGGAACGAACACGTTGTTACCCTTTCCGGGGCTAATGCGTTCACCACTACAGCATGCGGGTCCTTCGTTTCGTCTGTCTCAGCTAGTTCTATCGTTCTCTACCGTCAGCAATCCATTAAAAAAAATACTTGCTTTGCTACTTGGATATCTGAATGATCCGTCTTTAACCAGAATTTGTGGTTCACGCTATGTTCTCTATTTGCCTTTAACTTTGTTGGTAGTAGGCAAAATCACTTCCTTGCAGTTCTAAGACTGCTTGTGAAGCCCAGGCTATTCACCGCAAGTTGTCTGCTCTGCGCAACAGAGGTAGCCCAGATGTTCTACTATTTGGTCCAGTTATGATCAATGGTGATTATTAGGACATGTTTTCTCCTATCTAAATTCACGGAAATTTCGATTTCCTTCTAGGCTACGGTATACCTACAGATGCCACTTTACCACCTTGAAGCAACAGGTCATAGTAATTATCTAAGCAATTTTCACTTTACAGTGTCCATATCGTTAACCATTATCCTTTTCTTCAATAACTATCTGGGGGTCTTCTTGAGCAAGAAGTTTGTGGTAGCAAAAACTGCAAAACTTACAAATTTTTTTGAGATACTCTTCCATTGAAGAACACTAAAGCTTTTATGGATAGTTGTTGCTCACTATGAAGATGTGTCAGGATCGTGTCATCCAATTTGCCTTAGGATGGTCGTCATATTCTTGGTTTTCCATCAGTGCCCCATTCACCATCACCAGGATAATGCAGGAAATTGGAAAATCCACCGCCGTCAGTCACTTCTAATTCCATGGTTGCTGGTTAGGACAAAAAGTTCATCCTGGTTTCGTAGTGCATGACTTTAACAAGTTACCGACTTTAATTGTTGAATTTAATATTCACCATGGAGCAGACAGTCCTGCGATGATCGTAGATGAAAAACCTTTCTTCACACGTCGCCATCGAAGATAGAATTCCGTCACAACATTTGGACTTTATTTGCCGCAGATATGTGCGGTGAGGAACGAACACGCTAGTACTCTTTGCAGGGGCTAATGCGTTCACCACTGCACCATACGCGTCCTTCGTTTCGCCTTTCTCTCAGCTAGTTTTCTGCCTACCAGTGCCATCAGCAATCAAACGTCAGTGGGAATGACTTTGATTTGATTCTGCGAATTCGTTTCTGTGTGTTTCTGTGTATTTGTTTTGGCGGGGTTTTGTATGTTTCTATCCGTTTGTTTCTGTGTGCTTCTGCGTGTTTGTTCCCGTTTGTCTCTATGTGTTCCTGTGCTTTCGTTTCTGTGTATGATTTCAATTTGATTGATTCTGATCAATTCCGTTGATGGTTGGGTTGCAGATGGCACTGATAGCTAGAAAAACAAGATGAGAGAAAGGCGAAACGAAGGACCCGCATGGTGTGCTGGTGAACGCGTTGGCCCCCCGGAAAGAGTAATAGCGTGTTCGTTCCCCGCCACAGACACTTGCGGTCTTGAGTTTTGCAAATATCTCAGTATCGTTATGTTTGTAACTCACATAATACCCTGCCGTGAAAAAAATGTAGGAAATAAAAAAAAGGTAACACTGTAACTTAGGCTTTAATTCACTAACGACGAGACGTATTTATGAAAGCCATTTTTGATTCAGAGCCTGGGTAGACTCAAGACCAGCGCTCTCCTCGACGCCGATTCACAACTACGAAAGAAACCTGGTCCAACTGCCGTACGACATTGTACGCTCACCATTTGCCGACATCGATCTACTTGAGTGAGTCCAACTCCGATACAAGTGTAGCCATAGGGACTCTTATTCTATTATGTTCTAATCGATTATATCACAACTCTGAGACGTGAATCCGCAGCAATAGAGATACAAATAAAACAGCAACGTGGAAATAGCAGCAGAGAAAAAAAACGAAAGGTGAGGATAACGGCTCTGATCAGCTGCTTCGAGGTGCAGATGCTTTCTTTTTACTTGTTTAGAACGGTTAAGGATTTCCATGTGTTCCAGGTGTTCAACAACTATTAGTATGCTTGCTGTTAACGTCATGCTAATTGTGCAATAACTGCTACGGTTAAATAACTAGTGAAAATACTAAATCTACTAGACTTTATAATTTGTTGAACTGTTGATTTCAGTGTAGTCAGTTTTGCATCCATAGGAACCATCATTGGACACGAGATCACCCATGCGTTTGACGAGCAAGGTAGAGTGGTCAATTTCTGGAATTTTTTTGTCGAATAATGATAGCTCCAAGATAGACGGCGTTTTTACTTAAAGTCGAGATCCTTTATTAGAATATTTGGTAATCAAATATTGGCACGGGTAGTATGGTTGTCGTAATACGGTCTTCTACGCTCAATGCTCTACTTGACCAGCATTCAAGGACACCCATAAAACAGCCAAAATCCTCAATCAAAAGTCGAACCTAGAGGTGTACTCTGACTGTTCATTCAATAACTCAAAGCACTTCTCAATTTCCTCTTGTGTTGAGCAAATGGCAAAGCAATCATCTATATATCTACAATAGATTAATGGCCGGAAGTCAGTTACTGGGGCTTCCACCTTAGACGTAAATGCAATGGCAAGGCTTGGTGCCACTTACACAGTCGCATTGCCAGCACTCTCATATGTGCATAATATTTTCCTGACCATCTGAAGATTGAGCAGTTTAGGGACTCCTTTAAGAGCGCCATTAACTGTTGAATCATGAAGCCATACTACATGTTTACTGCTCTTTCGGATTGTTTAAAGAGTTCGAGGATGGATTGCATAGCGATTTCATTCGACATCTTTGTATAAAGGACGGTAACGTAGAAGAACTCTATTACGTACGCGCTGTTAGGGAGGCGCGTTACGTATACGATCCTATCCAGAAACATCTGGGTGTTCGTAAGACGGGCTAGAATGTGCTTTAACAGTTGGGTAAGCATTAGGCATAAAAACAGTGTTGATATCTCCGTTGGCTCGTCTACGTAGCTAATGATAGGTCTAATGATGATAATAATGATGGATCGGTAGACATGAGATCATCGGTGAATACTAATTAATGAGTTTCGATAAGTAAGTATAAGTCGGTACAGGTTGGTAAATCTACTTTGAGTTGAAAGATAACTGATGGTTTTAAACCAGCCGCTTTTGCCACTGTAATCCATTTGTTGTTCAATTTTCGATAGTGACTTTTGAAGTCCACCTCAGATGACGGGAGATAAAGGTGAAGGACGCTCAAGATGCTTTTCCGTTATTTCTACACCTCACTGATAAGGAATTGCCACAAACTCTCCGTGCTTATCACTAACGGATAGTCCAATGTTTTTTAACCTTATCAGCTCTCGTGACTACCGCACACCAACTTTTCGCTGTCGCCCCAACTTCACAAAAATGCAAAAATGTGCAATAAATCATTTGCTCAACACAAGAGGAAATGGAGAAATGTTTTAAGCTAATGTGAACAGTCAGAGTACATTAAGTTTACCTGAGAGAAACCGAAAGAAAACTGGCTCCCCATTTCTAAATGTTCAAATTAGCTTATCCAAAACGGCTGCATTAAGGAATGGTAGTGAAAGCCAAATGGTAAAAAATACTGGCTCATTACCTTTTCTCTCAACCCGCACACACGAAAAAAGGTGCTTGTAATAAAAAAATTTCGATCAGCCACCACCGTGTGCACGGGAAGAGAGCAGAAAGAGGAATCCCGGAAACTGACGCGGAAAATAGCCATTTCATTGCCTACGAAATCGTAACTCTTTGGGATAGGTGTGGAGGGAAACCCGAGCCAACGAACGATACCTCTAACGATGATAGGATGCCGTTATCCTGCGCTTTATTTTAAACGAAATAAGTGCAGGTAGCTTTAAAAAAGGGCCTGTCTTAAGAATTCGGTAGCATTAGTTGAAATGCCACCGTACACTCTCAGACACCAGCTAGTTTGCAACCGGCTGAATGACCGTCCACGCACAAAAAAGAATTGCGGAATCCAGAATCCAATAGTGCAAACGATGATTACACAGTTCGAGTGCAATATATCTGATCTCTTGTAAAGCGTGCGGGGGGCGGAATACATTGGAGAATTATGTTGACCACTGTGCGTCCGCGTAAAAGAAGGACACCTAATCGATAATCTCGAAGTGAAACCAAATATTCCACTAGGCGCTCATAGAACACGAAGCCATCACGAGTAAGATTTTTGAAGTAGAAGTTACCATCCTCATACAAGAATCGAAAACTTCAGTGCGGAAATATTTTGGAGCATTCTGGATAAATTCCGGAAATGAACCGCAGGTAGAAATACCTCGTTGTCACGCATGATCTCACACAGTGCTCAAGCCTGATATTGTTGCAAACAATGCTTAAGTTTGTGAGAGACCTACTGCGTTTCTCTGTGTACTCTTAGCGGTTGGTCTCCACGTGAAATACTCAATGGTAGGTTCGCAGAAAGCGGTGGTTGTGAGAAGAACCTATTTTTGTTTTTACTGCTACTGAATTTACGGTTTCGTGCTTTTTTCTGTTTTTGTTAACTGCGGTGTTTGGCTGGGTAGATTGCAATCAACTTGACCCTTCCATGCTCTGAAGAAGGCGATGCTGGCGAAGCGTCAGCTTCAAAATAATAAAGAATAAAGTAGCAGTTCGTGTTTGCTCAGTGAGAACATAGAGAATTATTTGATCAGTGCCGAGGTTAATAGAAAGTTGGTCGTGAAAATTTCACTTCCACATTTATTTTATGATATATTTTCCCTTTTTTTCGATTTCTTACTTAATACTAATAAATGAGAACTGGGACTACTTTTGTACCCATTCTCTTCGTTACTTCAAGTATCTAAAACCTCGTGAAGCATTTACGTCCCAAAATAAAGTCAACCTCTCCCAACGGTTCACCGCCTCATCGTGGCTGGGAGGTGTTCCTGGGTGTCGGACAGCGATGTACAGTGGCGTATTCATCCACTTGGCAGGGTCTCCCAAGCTGAGAACGAGTCCGCCGTTTCCATTAGGAAGCCTGGCTAAGAGTAAACCACTACCAGGATCCACCACCGTCCTGGTATCAAAGTCGCATGGTGGCACAAATCTCCCTCTGATCCACAAAGGCTGCGACTGCATGTGATGGTGAAGACCTGGGACAGGCTTTGGCCAGGCTGACCTCGGGGCTCCAGGGAACCACAATGGCTTAACCAGCAAATCTCCGAAAAATGGTGATTATGCTGAGGCCCGCACAACAAGTGAGGACGGGACGTTCAAGTACCAAGTATCAAGTAATAAAGTCAACTAACCTTTTCGCGAGATTTCATTGTTTTGTCTTTGTTAAAAAGATCGTGATAGATGCTTAAGCCTTAGCGGCTACTAAGCATGTGTCCTGCCGCGTTCGTACTCCTTTGTTCCCACAGTATATTATGTGGAAATTTTCTTGCTTTCCGGTATATTTTTTTGAGAGATGACAGCAATTTCAAGCGTTGATTTACTGAAAGCTGAATTTTCTTGTGTGAACACCAAACTCTTACCCTTAGAGACCCTAAGAGGAAAGCAGGCCCGTAGCATTCGACGTTAATGTTTAGCACCAAATTATCGCTACAAAGTGAAGTACTTCTTGGAGTTTCGTGATTGTTTCGGAATGATACTGGAAATTCGGAACCGATTTCCAACACTTTCTGCCTGACATTCGCTTCTAGAAGGGCATTTGTTTTCTTTTAAACCTAAATAATTACTTTATAGCACTTACACAGTTCGCTGATTCCTTGTGTAGCCTAGTCACATATACAGCCTAGGAAGGATTCCTATGGTCTACAAAAAGCGAAGTTATTTTTTAGAAAAGAGCAAGTGATAAGTATTTGGAGGTTGCGGTCGGGTGTGGCAAAAGTAAAACAACATCTCTTGGGTTCTACTCATTCAGTGATTTCCAGCAGGTTAGTGAAGAGACAACGTGGTGCGTTGCCATGTGACGTACATACGTTAAGTGGGGACCAAGAGTGACTTTCCTCGCATTAAGAATCAGGTAAATTCAGCAGACGGAATCACTGTTTTTTGCTAGACAGAGTGGTGCATAATAGCTCGTTTATTTAAATTGATATGTTCATATATGCGTGCACAGGTTTATTCGTGTATGTATATCGTATTCTACATATCAGGCCAGAAGCCTACAATCTATTGCCTAGACGGGCAACGGAAATGGTCTAAAGTTGTATTTAGAGCGTTGAGGCGTTTGTAGTGCAATGCTTAGAGGAAGGTCTACAATAAATACAAGGATGTTGGTTTGATCTTGCGTTCTAGCGCACCAAGCACTCCACCTCTCTGAAGTCGGGAGTCTGGTACCAGACTTCTATAGGAAGATATCAGCACTAATTGGGTGCATATGGAAACCACCACAAGTATTGTATAGGCCAGATGTGCATTCACTTACCTCTTTGACGATGCTCGGTAGAGCCGTATGTACGGCGCATCCCGTAGAGATTGATAGACCCCGAGCGCTTTATTTTTTTTGTCATTCATTTATTGCAATATTTTTTGATCTGCCTTGGGAACATATTAAATTGGATGACCATATGACCCTTGCAGTTTTTTACTTTCTATCAGCAAAATGCTAGCACGTCGCAGAAGAGTCGCACAGCACCGATCTGAACTCGAACACTTGTAGAGCCTATCCCACGTCCTCACCAAGAAATGAACCAGTTTTGCACTCTGTAGCTCTCAGAAAGCAAGAATAAAGCTCAAAAGAGAGTTAACGAAGTCGTATTGTTGCAGGTGTCCCAAGAGACTTCAGAATTTATCCTCTATTCTCCTTGCTGTCCTTAGTTCACATTTCCTTCACTCGAATCGTTTCAATCCTACTGACATAGAATTTTATGAGAAATATCTGTGATAGTAAATAAGGCTTCAGTAACAAAACCCGTTGAATTACCACTTGAACAAAGGACTACCTTTCCTCGGTTTTCCTTCACATCAAACGACATCACATATTGTGCGGAACCTTAGCTTAAAGGATGTAGAAGAGGCCTTGGACTCAATTCAGGCAGATGGCGTAGTGGTAGAGCTGCATAGGAAGGGCTTCCCTACCTAATGCAGACAGACCCTTCCTAACCTGCGTAGCAATTCACGACAATAAAAGTGAGACCTCATAAAGATATTTAGAGCAACCATAACGAATTCACAGGAAGACTGAAAAGGGATAACGTGAATACGAAAGCCGGTTATCGATAGATACATGGTCTTTGTTTTTTATGATGATATCCTCATAAAAAACATGGAGCACTACCAGGGCACAAAAAGTGTTGAATTACTTCGGTAGCGTCTATGAAGTGATAGGCCTCCGGATGAACATTAACAAAACGATATTCGTCAAGACCTTCTAACGGTTCACCGCTTCATCGTGGCTAGGAGGTGTTCCTGGGTGTGGGCTGCGATGTACACTGGGGGATTCATCCCCAGGCAGGGTCTCCCAAGCTGAGAAGGAATTCGGCATTTCCACCAGGAAGCGCAGCTAAGAGTTAACCAATACCAGGGACCACCACCGTCCTGGTATCAAATCAGTCGCATGGTGGTAAATCTCCCTCTGATCCACAAGCTCTAAGACTGCCTGGGGGTGGTGACCTGTGGTAGGTTTTGGCTAGGCTGGACACGGAACTTTAGGGAACCACGATGGCTAAACCAGGAAAACTCCAAAAAAAGTGGAAATTATGCTGGGGTACGCACACAAGAATAACGACTTAGCAAGATCAGCACAGGAGTAAATTCTCAGGAAACTTTTCCTTCAAATTCGAGCAATTCTTGTCTGCGAAGCTTGTTGTACAATCGAGAACGAAGTAATCGGGCGAAGAACAACAGTTTCCGTGTCTATCTTGTTGACAATACTTTTCTTTTCGAGCTAACGCATGTTTTGAAAATTGACGCTACGCAAGATGTATAAGCTAAGACCTCGAAAATAGAGGGAGCAGGACATGTGATGTGCAACAGAAGGTACACAGGAACCGTCAGCTAGTGGTTCCCGTGTGTTGTCAAGCGAACAACGAGAAACCGAAGACTTGATGGTCGGGGCTTTTCTTTTTTTTCTTTGAAAATATTGGAAGTAAACGCAATACTGTTTAAGTTCCTAGTGCTACAGAGCCTCTGAGCTGCTTTTTGTCTGAGATAGAGCGTAATGAACGATCCATGGAGCTTGGTTGAGTCATTAGATGACCAAAGGGAGAACAAGTAAATATACTGCAAGTTGTCATTAATATACTGTACGGGACGGCTGAATTCGTTTTCTGTGCTTTCGACCTCAGCTTCCTCCGGAACGTTTGCTAGACGAATGAATAAATATTTGTGATGAACTCGGCCTTCGTTCCTCGAATTTAGGGTTTTTTCCTCCTTGACAAAAAATGTGAAATATAAAACAAAAAAAAACGTAGTTATTATTTCCTTAACAAAGATTCAGTTAAATTCTTTATATTCCCGCTTAGCAAACACGAGGTGCTACTTATTAATGTTGTGTCATTTATGTTATTCAGTTAAATATTAAGCCAATAAGCCAGGCTAGATATGCCGCATACTCACAGTGCGGCACAGAAGTGTTGAGTTTTTGGTAGAAGACGAAAAACTTGCTTTGTATTTGAACACGAGAAAAAAAGCAGGAAAAATTAACATGGTAGGAAATGAGGTGTATTTAGGAAAATTTCACGGTCCAACCGGGAATCTTGGTCAAAAGTGGTGGTCGCTTGAGTCTAAGAAGAAGTTCAAGGAGCGTGAAGCGTGCTATATTGAGCAGTACGCTCGTCTGACAGGGTCTAGTGACGTAAGTGTTTTTGGAATTCTCACCAATATACCTTCTTCCACCATGTGGGTCTCATCTTCTCACGCTTCCTACTAGAATGCCCAAACCTTCATCTTAATGTCGTCAGAGGAGACATTTCGATTTAAATGCTGCTAAAAAATTGAGTAAGGGAACAACAAAGCAGCACTGCTTGTTAAGAACTTTGCTACAGCAAGCAAACGATGCCAATTCTAGTCATAACTGGTCGTCTAGAGATCAAAAGAGTGCCTTGAGTCACTACGAAAATGATGATAGGAAATCAAGCTGTTCATGAGAAAGCAGAAGTGGTTTATTTCTACTAAGAACAATTAGCAAAAAGAAATGCTTCCTTAGTTTTGTTGTCATCGGCATAGCGATTTGCAACGAAACTAAACAATTGTCGAGGAAATGATGTGGTTTTATTTGTCAGAGGCTGAACTAGAAGTGTATAGAAATGTGTCCACTATGCAATCATGCCAGGTCTGAATTTAATGAAGTTGTATAAGTTGTGCGAGAAAAAATTACTGTGTTTGCCTTTTATTTTTTCATATCCTCTCATTCGATAGAATGCACAGAGGTCTTCATAGCGATTGAAAACTAGAAAAAAAACGAATTGCCTCTCAGAGATGATGCACTTTGGATGCGATGCCAGTTGGTCAAGCCAGGGGCATTCTGGATCTCATCACTGTCTGCCCCCCTCTAAGCTGCACACTCTCCTCAACAGCGATAGTCTCTCGTTGCAAAATGAGAATTCAATGAGAAATTATTGAGAAGACATCGTCCCACGGGCGACGCCCGCCACAGCATGTGCGCAGGATGAGCTATCGTTTGATTACGAGAGGTACAGGAAAAAACTTCGGTTTACCAAAATAAGGCACTGGAACGAAAATGACACCATAAGTGTCATATCAGCGTCTCCCTCAGAATGATCACGACACTTATATGTGTCATTAGCGAGAATGTTAGAAATCAAGTCCAGCTAGGATTAAAGCGTGTCTTATGTTCACATAGTTGATCTTCTGTGAAGAATCTTAGATCAGACTGAGGTTTTCCCAGTTGCAATATTAGTTCATTTCTTGTCGAGTTTTCGAGTACAGCTTAACTTCTTATATAATCTGCTTTGAAGATCGATTTTATGACGACTACACCCAGTGATACAGGACATCAAACGATCCACATCTTCGCTGCGTTACAAGGCGTTAACATAGTGGTAGAATTAAAGAGGTCTGCGAAAAATTCTGAGTCATTTCATAAGTACCTTTCCGAGGAAGTTCAAAGCAGCTTTGCTACTACCTCATACTTCTGAAATTCAATTACTCATTGACTCCTTGCCGATACGTCACTTGTATTTGGCCTCCTAATCTGAAGACCCATCCACTTTAATATCATCTAAAGACTGAAGGAATCAAGAATTTAGTCAACACTTAGATCTTATACCTTCTCATCTACAACCATACGCTTTCCTTATTTCCATAAACTTGAACCACTCAAAGGGTGCGTCTTCGGTGACACTCTCATGAAGTGAGTTACATTAATCTGTGCTGACAGATAGTGCTGTTAGTGTGTTTCTGACAACCTACAGATATCACTGTGTGATGAAAAAAACAACAAGTTATGATTGTAACTAGTTTGTGGCTGCCATTATTAGATTAATATAATTTAACTCCTCCATGGTGTGGTGGTGAACGCGTTAGCCCCTGAGAGGGTATTAGCGCATTCCTTTGCCCACCGCAAACACTTGCGGTCCAGAGTTTTGCAAATATCTCAGCATCATTGTGGTTGCATCTCATATATTACCCTTCCGTGAAAAATAGTATTAGGCAGTAAAGAAAGCTAAATCCAACGTCTGACTTTCTATTAAGCTCGGCATTGATCAAGTAATTCTTCGTATTCTCGTTGAGCAAACACGAGGTGTTATTTTTTAATCGTTATTCACGAACATGCTGACGTTTCGGCGGATTTCGCCTTCCTCAGAGCCTGGGAAGGTCAAGTTGACAGCAATCTATTCGGCCAAGCACCTCCATAACCAAGCAGAGAAAACGCTAAACCAAAATTTCAATCACACTGAACACAAAATAGCTTTTTTGCACACTCATCGCTTTCTATGAGTCTTCCACTGAGTATGTCGCGTGGAGACCAACCGCACCGAGTTCACATGGAAGCGTAATATGCCCCTCCCATCAAAATAACAGCATTATATACTGCCCAATGTCACACGTGATAATGAGGCATTCTTCCCTGCGGTTCATTTTCGGATTTCTGGAATTGATTCAGAACGCCTCGAGTTTTGCGCGCTTGTGTTGGCGATTCCCGTGCGAGGATCCTGACCTGTAGTTGAAAGTCCTCCGCGTTATGTGTCTGGGTCCTATGCGTGCCTACTAGGGTATTTGGTTTACCTTTACCGACTAGGTGTTCTTTTATCCGGACACAGAGTGGCCTACCCGTTTCGCCAATGTATTCGTCTCCGCACGCCTTACAGGAGATCAGATAAACTGTACCCAAGCTCATGCAATCATCGTCTCTACCATTAGAGCAAATTATGCAATTTTTGCGTTGCATACAGACGGTCATATACGCGGTTACGAACCAGCTGGCGTCTAAGAGTATTCGGTGGTATTTCAACTACGTTTACCGCATCCTCAAGACCCGCCCTTCTTAAGCAGCGTTTTATAGCTGCACTTACATCATAGGGTAGGATAAATGGGACCTTTTTTACCGCTAGAGTTGTCGTTTAGGGGCCTAGGATTTTCCCTACACCTATCACGAGCTACAGTTTCGTAGCCATTAGAAATGGCTATTTGCCGTGCCAGGTTCCGGGACTCCTCTCTCTGCTCTTTTCAAGTGTACACGTTGGTTGCTGTTCGAAACATGTTTCTTACAAGCGCCCTTTTCGTGTGAGAGGGGATGAGAGGAGAGGTAATGAACCAAGATTTTTTCTACTACTTGGCTTTCGTTACCACTTTGTAATATAGGCATTTTCTGACAGGTTAACTTGGACGCTCAGGAAAGGAAGCCAGTTTTTTTCAGGTTTCTCTCAGGTAAACTTGATACGCTCTGAATGTTCGTTCAACGACTCGAAACATTTGTCTATTTCCTCTTGTGTTGAGCAAAGGACAAAACAGTCATCTATATACCTACAGTAGAGTAAAGGCCCGAAATCGGTCACTGGTGCTTCCACCTTAGACATAAACGCAATGGCAAGACTTGGTGTTTGTCGCTGTCCCATTGCCAACCCTCTTATTTGAGCGTAGTAATTTCCGGACCATCTGAAGATTGAGCAGCTCAAGCATTCTTTCAAGAGTGCCAGCAACTGCTCTATCTTGAAGCCATACATGTTTATTTCTCCTTCGTGTTGTGTAAGGAGTTCGAATATGGCTTGCATTGCGGAGTCATTCGACACGTTTGTATAAAGGGCCGGTCACCTCGAAGGACTCCATCACGTACGCGCTGTTGGGCTGCGCAGTACGTAGATGATCCAGAAACATCTGAGTATTCGTAAGATGGGCTGGACTGTGTTTCAACAACTGGGTAAATATTAGGGTTAAAAACTATGTTATCCTATCCGTTGGCCCGTCTACGCAGCTAATGATAGGTCTAACCTTAAACAATGATGCATCGGTAGACGCAAGATCATCGCTGGATACTAGCTTAAGAGTTTTTATAAGCAAATACAAGACGGGACATGTTGGTAGGTCAACTTTCAGTTGAGAGATAACTGATGGTTTTAAACCAGCAGCCCTTGCCACTTTGACCCATTCGTGATTTAATTTTCGGTATTTACCTTTAAACTCCTTCTCAGATGATGGGCGATAAAGTGAAGCATCTTCAAGATGCTTTTTCGTAATCTCAACATCTAACTGATGGGGAATTACGACAAACTCTCCACCCTTATCACTAACGGATAGTTTTATGTTTTTTCAATCTTATCAGCTCTCGTACCTCTCGCATACCACGTTTTTTGCACTTCAGTGAGGTTGGAGCTGTGTCTTTTCGCGCGATAGTGATTAAGGATTTTGAAAGTTTCATTCGTAAATACCCGAAATTTAACATCAACTTCATTCCTGGGCTCTTGCTGTCTAAAGAACGGCTGAAGAAATGGTGCTATTGGTAGGGCCCCCACTTGTTGTTCGCGCCAATTTTGCGTTTCATCTCTAGCTTTTTTACGGAGTCTATCTTGAAGTTCATGTAAACTACATGCGACCCTACGTAAGGTTACCTTAGAAATGGCTTCAGATGGTGAGAAACTTGGCCCCAATTCTAATAACGAGCGCGCACCGTCAGGGAGAGTTATGCCTCCTAACACGGCTACCCTTGAATTTTCTTGCACATTATTTTCCCTACTGATCAGACAGTCGCGTCAATGTTACCTCAATTTAAATAATTAAATTTCCTCTTGTCGTAGCTACGCCATTGTCAGTAGATTGTGAGACCACTCTGCGTCCGCATAAAAAGAACACCTAGTCGGTAAACGTAAACCAAATATCCCACTAGGCACGCATAGGACCCAGAGACATAACGCGGAGGACTTTGAAGCACAGGTCACGATCTTCGCACAGAAATCGGGAACACAAGCACGCAGAACTCTCGAGGCGTTCTGGATTAATTCCAGAAATTCGAAAATGATCCGCAGGGAAGAATGCCTCATTATCACGCGTGATATTGGGCAATATATAAGCCCATTATTCTGATGGGAGGGGGCACATTACGCTTCCATGTGAATTCTGTACGGTTGGTCTCCACGCAACATACTCAGTGGAAGACTCATAGAAAGCGATGAGCGTGCAAAAAAGCTATTTTGTGTTCAGTGTGATTGAAATTTTGGTTTAGCGTTTTCTCTGCTTGGTTATGGAGGTGTTTGGCCCAATAGATTGCTGTCAACTTGACCTTTCCAAGCTCTGAGGAAGGCGAAATCCGCCGAAACGCCAGCTTGTTCGTGAATAAAGAATAAAAATAACAGCACGTGTTTGCTCAACGAGAATACGAGGAAAAAAAGCCAAGAATGTAGATTAACTCCATTGAAAAAAAACCACAAAACGAAGAGGTTACAGTTTTTAAAATCATGCAAATCAAATAACCAGACACGCTTTACATCGTTTCCTCTTCGTTGTGATTCAGAAAACACACTGGATAATGAGAGTATGAAAAGGAATCTCCATTCCACTGATACTATCACTATCTCTGAAAGCGGCGCAGCTACTAAGGAGACTAGTTTGCAGCAGAAGACGGGGCTTGCTAGATGTCGTACCATAACAGTATGAGGACAGGGAGCAATACAGTTGTAGACGGCAGTGTCACCTTGTCAGGATTACCTACTTGAGCTCTCAGTTACTACACTATATACAATCTGTACTATATACAGCATTTAGTGATTAGCGTCTGTGCTTTCGGCGTCGCTTCGTTTTAATACCATTCAATCTATTTATTAAATCTGTTCTGGCAAACTTTTTTTTAGGAAGCGGAAGCTCGTGTCCCGCTCTATGAAAATATTGCCGACAACGTTGGACTGGAAGTAGCTTTTAAGGTTTTCCATACTACCTTAAAAATCTTAAATTAAACTTTTTCGAACATGGGTAGCCTTCTTTCCAATGTGGAAATTCCTCTTAGGCCTGGAATGCACATGGACGTCGAACGTTTCGAAATCTGGTTGGACTTTCTCTGAACGAGCAACAATTGTTCTTTCTCGGATATGCCCAAGGCTGGTGTGCACTGAAAAGTAACCGACAGCGAGGGGGTGCATATGTTAGAAGAAAAAAAGGCAAGTCTTGCTAAGCCTATCTATATCTTAATATAGATTTCTTAGATATTTTTCGTATATATAGACTTTTACAAAGGAATATTTTGCCGTTCACACAGGAATAGGTGTGATGAGATGACGAGTGTGAACTACTGTTTTTTTTAGTAGTACCTAAGTTTTTAGTAGGATCTAAGCTGAGAGACAGGCGAGACAAAGGACCCCACATGGTGTGGTGCTAAACGCGTTAGTCCCCGGAAAGGGTAATAGCGTGTTCGTTCCCCACCGCTGACACCTGCGGTCCGGAGTTTTGCAAATATCTCAACATCATTGGTGTCCCTAAGCTGTTCTGTAAATATTTTCTACGTTAATATCATTTTCGTAAACAACATTTGTTACAGCAATACAGTTTGTCGAAAATAATTTTGAAAACGATTATCCATTCGAGTTCTTGCGCGAACTTGATGTTCAGATGATAAAAGTTGTTACCTGTTCTCATTGGTAAGATTTCCATTCTTGAACATTATGTCTATATTTGTTACAGCCCTCTACTTTTCTTCTAACGATTTCGAGAAATCCGCTCTTTTGAAATTTCTTCTTGATCTCAGTCCAGTGGCTTGTTTTCTAAACTTTTTTCGTTAGTGTCTTAACTTCTCCTTACTGGCTAATTGTTTTCATAACAAGTGACTATGTGAAATACGACCACAAGAGCGCTGCGATTTGAGCAAAACTGGGAACCTCAGCTGGGTTTCAGACGTTATTGTCCTCACCGAGAGTTCAAGTGCTAGCCACCACACCAAATGAAGATCTTGCTTTGCATTTTTCTCAGCCAGCTTTTTAACTCTACGGGTGCTATCTGCAATCACGCGTCAATGGGATTGCGATTTCAACTGCATCTTCAGCCTCATTGAGTTCAATACCGATTTGTGCTCCCCAAACAATTCCGCTGATGGGTGATTGCTGCTAGCACTAACAGAGCAAAAGCGTAGGTAAGGCAATTGCTTTGGTTGCTATGATAGGTAGTAAGTGAGCCCTTGCTTGCGGCAATCGCCAGTTTAAAGCCCAACTGAGGTCCCGTGTTTTGCTTATATCTAAACATCTTTGTGGTTATTGCTTTAGTGTCATTTCAAAAATAAAGAAGGAACAACCAAGCACTATATAGTAGTTTTAGATGGTTTGCAAACTTATGAAAATAAACGGTAAAATCGCATTGAATTCCAAAGCTTTCAACGTGAACTGTTTTTGGCTTTTTCTTTCATCTTCCTTTCTTCCTTCTTTCTCCCTTTTACCAGACCATACTTTACATTTCTGCGCTTCTTTAATTCGATTCATTATCTCGCATCCGTTATCTACAAAAGTCTTTGAATTGAGTGTAACGTTAAATACCACTTAAAAGACGACCTTGTGTTATTCATTAATATATAGTAGGAAATAGATGAATGCTGGTCGAGGAGATCTTTGAAAGAATCCTGGGATTTCTTCTTTATGACATTCCCTAAATCCTTACCACATTAAAAGCAACTCTTCCTAGATAAGTCTGGTACCATTTTTTTGAATTCGAAGAGAGGGCAGGTTTGGATGGCCTGATATGGGCTCGAACCAGCGACCTTGCGCGTGCTATTGCACGGCATCACCGAACACTACGTTTCGCATGCTCTATTGGTTTACAAGTCTTCGTCATATCTAGAAATAGAAAGAAGAGATGTTGACGGATCTTCAGAAAGAAAAAAATTTTTGCAAACAACAAAATAGATTTGAAGAAAGAAGTGTGTAGAAATGCACTCGTGCATAATTCAGTCCTAAGATTTGTAAGAATACATCGACAGAAATCGATATTCATTTTATAACTTCAAATATCACAGCCAATTATGTTTATCGCATGCCGATACCGTAGCCGAATATTCATTGGTTGCAGCCAACATTACAAGTCCGTTTCACTTTTCAGAGTCATCGGAGCTCTACAGAACTCGGCCGAATTCGCGAGTGCGTTCTCGTGTCCGCTAGACTCCCCGATGAATCCGCAACGGAAGTGTGTACTCTGGTGATGACCACAATTTCCCAAACTATGTATATTCCACTCAAGATTGATTGTTCGTTAAGCGAGAAGTTAAGCTAATCAAGAGCGATCACGTGTATGTGGCTGAACCGAAATTCTTTTAATCGCTTCTCTTTGAAGGCTCTACAGTGGCCTACCTATCTTTATAACTATGATCTCTACATTCAAATGCTTGGCGAAATTCACACGATACCGTGGTTCTACATCATCCCAATCTTTAATCATTCCTTTGTCTGATCTCACCCTCTCGATTTTCCCCCCTCTGCACTCTTTTTTTCCCAAAGAAGTGCATGGTTTGCCGATGAACAGATCATCATGCCATCCGTTTTCTGCTGAAAGAGCTTTTTAATGTTGTTAATTTTGTGCACAAATAAAGTTCATTGAGAGAAAAAATGTCGATTCAATGCTTGTCCTTCTCCCAGTGCGGAGCGTTACATTAAGCCTCCACTGGCTTTTCGTTAATTCTTTTAGTACCTTCTAGCATTTTTCAGCATTTTTTATAACACTTCTTCATGACAGAAATTTTTTTCGAAGCATGAATATCATTAGAGGAAAGAAAATAACGTAGAAATTACTTGATACTTGATACTTGAACGGCCCGTCCTCACTAGTTGTGCGGGCCCCAGCATAATCACCATTTTTGGAAGATTTGCTGGTTAAGCCATTGTGGTTCTTTGGAATCCCGACGACAGCCTGGCCAAAGTCTGCCCGAGGTCGTCACCACCACAGGCAATCACAGCCCTTGTGGATCAGAGGGAGATTTGCCACCATGCGACTTTGATACCAGGACGGTGGTGGATCCTGGTATTGGTTTACTCTTAGCTAGGCTTCCTGATGGAAACGCCGGACTCCTCACCTTTGGAGACCCTGGCGGTGGGCGAACCTCACCGCTCTACATCGCAGTCTGACACCCAGGAACACCTCCCAGCCACGATGAGGCTGCAAACCGCTGGGAGTAACATAGAAATTAATGTTATAATTTACGCAATCTAACTACCAAGAATGCTGAGTTAGAAAAAGTACTAACTAAGAGAATCTGTTCAAATTTGGAGATTGTTGCGTTGCTGTTTACCTGATGAGCACCCCAGGTTTTTATTATGGGGTTTCGGGGCTTTCGCTTTCTTTAGAGTTTGGAAAGGTCAAATTGACTACAACATAGTAAGGCAAACACGTCCAGGTATTATTAAATAACAACAACTTTTTTTATGCTTACCACGAAAAACACCGACTTGCTGACCAAGGAGCAGCTTAATAGAAGGTCAGTCTTGGGATTTGCTGTGTACGGTGTTCTGTTTTTTTTTAAAAATTGGCATGCGAAACAAACACTTAATTCCAACAACTCCTCGATTTGCAAATAATTGCTGAAAATGGTACTTTTGGTGGTGGAATGGAAAACTTCTTTTCTTTTTTTGAGCTGAGAATTCGACGCAGTTCTAAACACTGCGCTAGGAAAACTTCCGAAGTCTAAAGTTAAACAACCTATTATTATACTACAATTAATTTCACCCTGCGCCTTTATTTCTTGTAATAGTTAGATGCTTGTTAGATTAGTGGAAAAACAATGGCCGATTTTAAACGATAGTTATGAAATACTAAAAAACTGTTCGCACATTCCATCAACCAAAATAGGGCTCGTTGAAATTTGCATGTTTTTTTTCCCAGACTGATACAAGTTCACTTAATCCAAGAGAGTAAAAATCTGATGTGAATTCTTCAAAGGATGATGAAAAATTGCTATCAGAAATGGTTGCAGAGTCGATTAAGAAGTGGGATTATGAGTATGGGTGAGGCCGCGTTTCATAGTCCAACGAGTTCAGCTTCTGCAGCGTTAGTAATACGTTGTGTGGTTGAACGTCGCCGAGCAATCGAATTGGTTGACGTATACCAAACACAAATTTTGTAGACGTTATCTCTTCGGATTGTTCAGCTTAAACGAGGATGTTATATAAGTTTTATACAGCTAACGTTTCGACCTCTTCGTCTTCATCAGGACTGGTGATCCGAAGAGATAGTACACAGTTGTTCGTCTTCTCGATTTGGTGTCTTCGTCTTCGTATCAAGTCGGATCTTCGTCAGTGCAGCACCGCACGAATGAGGCAACCTCACCTTGCGGCACTTATTTATACAAGACTATTATTAACTGATTCTCGACCGACAGTGATTTGTTCTCATGTCGACAATCCATCTTGTAACAGCCGACTTAATTAGAACAGCTAACACATAGCGAAATAATTTATTCATATGACCTGCCTTCACGTCTACACGTCTACTGTGCGGATTCCAGCACTTCTCAGATTCGATCCGCTCCCCGCATCCATCAGCCACGAAAGCTTCGGCTGCTGCTTCAGGATTTTGCTTTCATCATAAATGTCGTTGAATGCTGGTCGAGTCTATTCTTCTTGGAGTCATGAGATAGCTGGACTGGAGCGTTCCAAATTGGACTGCAGAGAGTGGTGTTTTTCCAGACAACCCAAGCACCAGTGATCTAGAGAAGTAATACTGATGCTAAACCGACTTTCACTTAATGTCGGCGCTGATAATCAATATATCTCTTCGAATTTCAATATATCTTTTGCCAGGTGTTATTTTTGTGCATTTCTGCTTTCCTGAGAATGTATAACCGCTTTGAAAGGTTGGTCGCGATTGAAGAACTCACAGTTCATCATTTCAAAACGAGAAATTCTTGCTAACCGTCTTCTGATACAAAGCTGGTTGTAGGAAGTGTTTGAAAGCCGCATATCTTTCGCTTTTTCTCAAAACATCTGCGGACGACCACTTAATGTTAACGTTTTGCCGCATGACACAACGAGAACGAAAAAATGAGTTGTTTTTGTTGTGTAGCAGAAACAGGCACCATAAGGTCTCTTTGATCCCCGTGTAATTAGTTTCACCTAATTAGTTAATTAGTTCTTCTGCTACCTCTAGAGTTGTTTTTTGAGGGTCCGCTTCTACTAACGGCTTCAGGCTCTCATCAAGAACTGCATTCACGATTTCCTTCGTCACCAAGATTCGTATCTCTGGAGGGAAACTTTCGTGCCAAATGTACCATATACACTCTTGAGGCATTGTTTAAATAGCGTTTCGGGACACTTCTCTATCAGTCCGTCCACATTTGAACTCACACAACAACACCCTAAAGATTTCCTTCATTGAAAACTATTAATTGTTCTGTAATAGTTGAGAAATAGGTTTCAAAAAAAAGCAAAAGATGTGAAACATGGAGGATGTCGTGCGACAAAAAAATACTTCAATACTGTTTAAGTCAACAACATCAGTCGCTGGCATCTATTTCTTGTTTAATTATATTTTACACGGCCTCTACTCAAATCTTGTATCTGTAAGCCGGCCTTCTTGCAACCGATTCGTTTTCTCGCATTCACCATCAACAAAGGTCCTCGAACATTTTGCGGTTGCTTTGACGGTTGCTTGAGGATCCTCTTTTTTCGTCATGGATGTCGTTGAATGCTTGTCGAGTCCATTCGCCTAGGATTCCAGGGAAAGCCGGGCTAAATTGTTCCAGTTTGAGTTGCAGGAAGTGGATTACTCTCAGATAAGTTTTATTCCAATCTCACGAGCCTAGATGGATGAAAGGCATGAGGAACTCGCCGGGGAAGGAGTCAAGCCGACATTCATTACAACGTACATTTGTAAAAAATCGTAGCGACAAATACGGTAAAACCTGTCTTGGCACCAATCTTACAGAGTGCTTATTTCGAACACCTCTCTTTCGTTTTCTCTTTGCTGTCATGTTGATTGCTAGTTGAGCCAATCGAATATTCCTAGAGTCCTGAACTGACAGTGCCAGGACGTTTCCAGGCAGTCGCCGGTTCAAGTGCTTAGCAAAAAGGTTTACGGTCGATTAGGATCTATGCAGAAAAACGGCTATTCATCCGGTCGTGAATATTCAGAGCAGTGTAGTAAAGTAATAATTAATGGATAACTGATCACATAACATGATAGAATAAAAGACTAAGGACAAAGCCTTCGACGTTAATCAATGTCTGAAGGATGCGCCGTGTGTTCAACTTCATTAAACATCGTTTGGAGATCACTGAATGTATTCAGGTCTACGCAATGGCGGTGGCTTGCCACTCTATTAACTCAGTGTTCATCAGCATTCTTATCCTCCCTGACACGCGTTGTAGCACATAGCCTGGATGGTTTGACCAATGTTCTTGGATTTCTAGTAGAAGTTTGACGGTTGTGGTTGATGAGCGCTATTCAGTGAGGGTGTTTACTAATTGACTGCTGTTATAAACGAAACTAATTTACCAAAGGTTGAAAGCTTATGTTCATTACTGCTCTTGTTATTTTCTCACGTGATCGTCTTAGAAATCCTTATTAGCATGACCGCTTTATGTTGTTTAGTTTCATCCGAAAGGCTCTAACAATTGCAGTGGAGAAGTTGTATTCTTTTCGGTTCACTATTGGAAATTCTTCATTAAAACTGTGAAGGAATATTCCTCTATCAAGCTTACACGATCCAGACCACTGCTATGCTTCTAGTTTCCTACAAAGAAGCAGTGAAAAGCTAAGTAGAAAGGAATTCTGCGCAGCAAGTTGGACGATACCAATGAATCTCCAACTGTGGGCTGCAGTTTGCATTCGCAGCCAAACGACACCAGTAGCCTACTGCAATAAAATCATCATAAATTACCACATATTCCGGCGTCAAAGCACTCATGTGGAGGGAAGTTTACTCACGATGCCGCTGATTCTCTCCTAGATCCCTTTTAATCCCGGTTCACACCAAAATACACACCCTAAAAATAATGATTAATAATGCAGGGTTCATTACTCAAACTTATTTTTTAAATGTCACTCCGTTAAGCTATAGCTCTAACAATCAAAATATGAAGGCTTAAAGATTGCGCATTTTTGCTAACAACATGAAGACCTTTTTGTTCTATGGTGGCGGAATTTAATTCTTCTATAGCTCACGCGGGATTTTTACAGCAGCTAGTTTGTTGACAGTTTTCACAGCAAATGCTTGTCGAAAGGTTTGGAAAGTCAGAGCAGATAAATAAGAGCTCAGGGAATTGCAGTAGATAGGGTAGGATTTTGAAGGCCCAATTGGTTCAATTAACAGAGGGTTTGTTGTGAGAGAGAGGAATGCCTTGTAGTGCAAAGTTACCTAGCCTCCACAACACCGAGCACAGAACTGACCATTATTATGGAATAAAATGGCGAGATTTCTAGAGACTATAAAAACAGTTCTAGGATCCATTATGGTCTAATTTTTTCCAAAAGCGATACATCTGATCTCTGCTTATCAGAATCCGCCGCGATTAGCCCTTTATGGATCGAAATTCGCTAGCATTACCTCTGCCGACACCGAATACCGTAATATTGTTGTGGAACTTAACGAGATCCGTACAAGCTGAAAACAGTTCTCGGTTACACAAAAATTTTTTGCATTTTTCTCGTCCGCAGTGCATTAGACAGCCCAACAGTAGTGACAGCTGGCTGGAAATAGCGTCGGAACGGAGAAAATCGCGTTTTTTTGACGTTTTCCGCAACAACTCGTCCGCGCCTACAGTATCCGGCGTGGGCTTTTTGCAAGTGTGAGTGACCAAGTGATGACCGGCTGGAAATAGCGAAAGCCGCGTTCGGAAGCGTTTTTATAGCGCCTAAACGGACAACTCGTCCACTTCGAGTGGGCGGTGGTTTTTTGCGTTTTCCTCGCTTAAAACGCTTTTTTTGAGCGATTTCCTCGCGCGGATCCCCCCTCCCCGGCCCCACCCAATTTGTGGTGGACTTTGTCATACTGTTGATAATTGTTTTTTGAAGTGGATTTCTTCTCGAATTCAGAAAGATGCAGTGGAATGCTCTTGCTGAAGACATCTATACAGCTACCGTAACCTTGTAGACAGAACTTTCTCTTCACAAAGTGTTTTGAAGCTTGGACGGTGAGTATGTTCGTAGAGGATCAAGATTTCGTTGCATCTCACGACAACTTCGAGTAACGGATCATTTTTGTTGCGCAAAACGGAACGGACACAGTACTAGCTTTTTTCTTACAGCATAATACAATTTTTTCATGGAAGAGTATTATTTGAAATGGGAGTAAGATGGTGCTGAGATATTTGCAGAAATCAGGATGGTAGGTGTCTGTGAGCGGGACCGAACACGTTGTTACCCTTTCCGTAGGTCAACTCGTCCACCACCACACCATGCGGGTCCTACCTTTCCCCCGTCTTTCAGCTACTTTCTTATCTACCAGTGCCATCAGCAATCACCCGTCAACAAGACTGATCTGGAGAGCACAGGTCGCATTTAACACAGTTATGCTGAGACCATAGTTGAGATCATTATGTTAACCTTTTATTTGCTTCCTACTACAATTTTTCATGGCAAACTATTATGTGAAATACAACCATAATGGTGATGAGATATTTGGAAAACTCTTGGCCGCAGTGTCTGCTGTGGGGGCTGAACATGATCCTTTCTGGGGGGCTAAGGCGATCACCCGCACCCTCATTCGGGTCCTTCGTTTCGCCTTTTCGATCCCCACCACAGACAAACGCGGTCCTGAGTTTTGCAAATATCTCACAAAGCCAGCAGTTCGTAAATCTGACATCTTTTCGTTAATATTGCCAAATATTATTGAATGGTTAGTATTGAGCCTTCTTCTGCAGCTTCTGGGGCTATTTTTTTTCCTAGGAGAAAGAACAATTCGGGTGTTTGTTTTGCTTTCATCAATGCTCATATTTCTAGAGAAAAAATTTTCCGAACCACCTGCATTCATGAATTTTGAACGGCTACTGTACCGCATACTCCCATGATGTTTCGAGATAATTCTGTGGAAGTTTGCCCAAGTTTGAACCCATAGGTCAGCATAACATAAATTCCCTTTGAGAGTGTTATTTCGCCTCGAATAACGTTATCGCACAAAATGGAAATGTGCCGCAAATTCTGGCAATTATTAAGCGACAAACTACCCATATCATTTGTCCTCTCATTACACATCGAATAACTCAAGCGTGCGCCTGTCAATTCTCAATTTGTCGTCGTAGAATAAATACAAGATTATCCAAATAGAATCTGCTTACTAGACCGAGACGAACGATGTCGGATTTTAAGTCTAGCATCTTCGTGGAAAAGTTTGACCATCGGGTCGCCGTTACTCCAGCTCTTCGTTTGACAACGCGTGATAGCTGAGCGGCTCATGGAATTTTGTTCATTGGCTGCCGTTAATAGGCATCACATGGGCGACCGAACTCACTTTCGATTCCTAGCATGTCTGCAGTGTCCCTGATCTTTAATTCGCTTAACCATCTAGGCAATTCTTTAAATAACGCTGATTAATCATGTTTACGCAGGTTTCTGGACGTTTTGAGGTATACGCTAGGAAGCCAGGAACCACGTGGTCGAAGAAGCGGCCTGAGAGTGTCATCTTTTCTGGTCAACACTCTCGGCACTCTTATAAGATCGCTAAGCTAATCATTATCTTCTGCTCAGTTGTGGTGACAAGTTGATCATCATGTTGACTTTTTATCAGATGAAAGTAGCTAAAATATTTTTAAAAACTTCTTCCGTTGGACATGGATGAAGTTTCAGGAAAACTATGTTTTATAAGAACACTGTTTTCTCTATTTTCAGCTGAATACCGCTTGCATCACACGTGCTGTCGAAATTGTTCAGGCTTAATTACCCTTTGCATTTGGTGTAATAGCAACGATATCATCACCAAATGAAGAATATTTTGCTATTGACAACTAACTCCCATGTTACCTCATTTCTAATTCCGTATAGCGTCCTCAGGAGTGGTTCTAAACGATCTTGGTGAACTTTGGCTTTGTCATCGTAACGTTTACACATAGTATAAAAAAAACTTGTCTGTTGATTAGAGGCACGCTGGATATCCGGAGCTTCCCATGTGATGGATTCTGTGTCAGTTCATTTGATCGGCTCTCGTAGATGAATAAAACTGGAACGGGGAGATCCCGTGCACACGTGGTACTTCACAGAGTTTTCCTATCTTGTGTACGTGATCCGAAATGCAAAGCTCGTTCAGAAACTGTGCTCACTATCACGAATATTTTAATCCAGCTTTCAATCAATAGTTTTTGATTCCAGTGAAAAGAATGAGCAGTATATTCTCAGTTTTTTGTGGTTCTTCTACAACAATACTGCTCTGCTATTTTCCTCTTGAGGAAGCGTCTTGATATCGGAAAGGAACAATGTGCAGAACTGAATCACTGCGTTACTGAAGACCAGCGGTACAGATATTCGAGTGTAATTGCATGCAGATGGGATGGTGTACTATTCTCCATCTACTAGAGATTTGTTGGATGTGGAAAGCAAAAACTGCAGAGATCATACTCGCCGACACGGCACGAAGAAAGAAGTAGAGTGTTAATGGAAGGCGATCACCTTCATCTTGTGATTAACGAAGTTAAAGATAGACCAGCGTATGCTGCTTTTATCTTAAAAATTCTTTATCTCGCCTTGTCCTTCAGGTATCCTTAAGTTCGTATTTCATCAAATCTCTGTAGGGCCTGTTGCTATTCGTGCGACTATACTCCGACTCATGAGCTCGAGAGTTTCTGCGCATGGCTATTTTTTGTGTATTCAAGCACTCGACTTTTTAGCACTATAGTGATATTAGAGTAGCCGGTCACACTACCCGTGCCGATAGCCCTAACATCCCAAAAATTTGCAAAGATAAGGGTTATTTCAAAATTGTATTGGTTTCTAGGCTTTCGTTTCTTGGACTTCTTGGTCTTCCTCTTTTTTTTTCATGGAAACGAGAATTATATTTCTGTCGCTTGTGCAACTTTGAACCACAGCGAAATTAATTTAACAAAATGTTCGATTCACCACGACATCAGTTATTTCGCTGTGGTACCCGTCAATGAAATTCTCTTCGCCTCAAACGCTTCTGAAATTTACAATTTTCTAAATGATTAAGCTGACTCGATGTTGGTATAAAGACTTTTAATCGACTAACGTCTCGGCGCACTCGCTTTCTTCAGAGCTGCATTGGTCCGAGTCGACGATCCACAGCAGGTCGTTGTCGCGATGTGGTTATTAGTTGTCGAAATTGTAGCTTCTGAAATTGTATCATCGAAATTGAGCTAGTTGTATCATTGTATCACTATATCTTAGTTTTAATGAAATGTTTAGAAGACCGATAACCCCTGGTCACTCCAGTCCCTTCCGTGGTTATTGATAAGTTCTCGAATACCGGAGTCCGATTTTGGCGTAGAAGCGCCCAGTGATGATGACCTTTTGAAGGGTGTGATCTTCTCCGTAGAACTCCAAGTCCATATGGATGCTTCATCCTCGTTTTTTGTTATAGAATGATGGGAGCTTAGCATAGACGGGGAAACGCTAGAGCAGTCCATTTTTTTCAAAGGAGTAGATCCACGTGCTTAATATAGTGTTGACGAGCCGTCACCGAATCCGCCATTACCAAATGTTTCAAAAAAGCTGTTCTACCGTATCACAAAAGGTGTTTTAACTCTGATTCTCCGATCTCGGCTAATCAGATGATGTCTTATTTAATCTTCTTAGTTTAAAAGGATAAAAGGACAAAACTCTGGGCGTTGATCAATCCCCTGAGGGATGTACCATGTATTCAACTTCATTAAGCATCGTTGGAGGTGATTGAATGCATATGTGGCCTTCACAGTGACTCACTGTGGGCTACCTATGTGTTGAGCCAGTGCTGCTATCATCCCAGACAAGTGCTGCTATATCGCCACACCAAACAAGTCTGGTAACAATTAGCCGATGCCAAAGGAATGGATGGGGGGGGCTATGTGAGCCTTGGGCGTGGGAGTCGAACCCAGGTGTATTGCAGGGCGATCAAGATCGCTGCGCTACACGGGCCCATCCTCTTGGCTTACATTCTAAAATGTTCAGAAGGGAGGATTCCGATGCTCTGATATCACTTGATGTTAGGGTTGACTTATGGCTCCAGGTTCAACTCTGGTGACTGAGTAAACCCATGATTAATTTGATGAAGTCTTTGCATTAAGCTTATTTCTTGGAAATGGGTCCTAAGCAACTTTCACCTACTGCCACCTTTCTGGTTGCAAGCATGTGGACAAAATGACTTTCAATACACAATTCGTATACTGGCAAGCACGAGTACTCGCTCATGCACGAAAATGTTTATTAACCTAGTATATGCCAATCCGGCACAGCAGAAATAAGCGAATCCACTTTGAAGTCCACCTGAATCTTTCTGCATATCACGAGAACTATAAAGCTGTTTTGACACACCCTGGCTGTCCATCGGAAAACGGGATGGGCCGTGCAGCCCGAATGCATCCAAGTGCTAAACAACGGCAAGTCAAGATATCAGTGTTTCTTTATTATGTTTTTTTCTCAAATCGTCGCGAAAGACCATTAATTTTGTTTCGAAGTGAAGAATATTTTCTTGAGAATTGAATTCTAAATGAAGAATGAAGTGCTATTTCAGAACTTAACTATCATGAGAAATCTTCATCTATGGTGAGTTTTAACACGTCATTTTTAGCTATTTTAAACTTTGTCCTTTCTAAGTTCTCGTATATCCAGTGGTTTTTTTTCTACAAAGGTTCGAAACACTTATTTTCTGCTTGCGTTCTGAAATCCATAACGATTTCTTTTGAGGAGGAAGGAGAAGTAGAAATCCAGCTTTTAACGTTCCTAGAACGATTAGTGTATCTTGCTACTCTAACCATGCGGAATTTAGTTTCCTCGTTGTACTGATCACCTTTGCGTTGGTGACTTGTGGCACTTTGCCTACCAAAGATGCTGAATATCGCAGATTGTTGCAAGGTTTGTACTGGTATTGCAATTTTTTCATTCTTTTCATTTACATTACTCGATATCACATATTGTGCTAATCCCTCGCAATTCCTTTTACTCGATTCGTTCACTCGCAACCATCCTCTACCAAAGGTCTTTGTAGTTTTATGTGAGTTAGGCTGCAGCTTCCGGAATTCGATCGTTTTCATGGATGTAGTTAAATGATCTTCAAACAGATTCTCCCTTGGATACTGTTATTGCTGTGCTAGGGCGCTCCCAGATCTTCATCACAGGTAGTCGCTGGGTTCGGTAAATCGGGTAAAGCCTTTCCTAAACAAGTGTAGTAGTATTCGAGGCCCCAAAAGGAACGAAGGCTTGGTTGGATCTGCACAGGTTCAAATTATGGCCTTTCGCTTCTCGGGCGGCATCTATAACTTTTTATTGAGTTTTGGAAACACTGACTTTTTATCAAATTCTCTCCTTCCTTTCCTTTAAGAAAAGGGTATAATGTAAAACCTCTAAAGAATAAAGCTCTCGGCGTTGATCAATCCCCTGAAGGATGCCCCATGCACTTCATTAAGCATCGTTGGAGGTGTTTGAATGCATATCTGGCCTTTACAATGACTCGCGGTGGCCTATCGATGTATCGAGCCAGTGCTGTTATCCTCCCAGACAAGTCTGGTACCAATTTATCGACCCCGGAGGGATGGAAGGCTTGGTGGGTCATGGGCACGGGGATCGATTTCACATGTGTGTCGCAGTGTGGCCTGCAATCACCAATGTAGTGTAATGAAGCGAAATAAAATTCCTACCTTTTTATGGTTGCTTTCGCAAATTTTTGACGTTCTTCCTTATGAATAAAGACTTCTGAAGCACTAAACTGGTGGTTTCCTTTGCCATGTGGGTGTACGTTGACAAATGCTGAATTTCAGAGATTGTCGACGGTGCCGACACGCCATATGGCTTCTTCTCAATGGACACCTTTCCGAACCGCATGCTGAACTCAAGAAAAAGGACCTGGTAGAAGACCGAAGAAGCCAACGTTGCTTTTATTTATGTCCATGAAACGATCATTGTAATTAAGTGGATCTTTTCAACAGCAGAAAATGTGCTTTTTTCTGCTTCTGTTTGGTAAAAACACTCAATAAAGTGGATTCTTCCAAGAACTTAAATTTTCTCTTGCCTACTTGGATCTGAGTTGTGAATACCATAAGCTTGTTTGTTGTAGAAAAAAAGGTTTTCCCACGACGTAACAAGTTACTGAGTCGTTTTCTTGATTGTTTTTATGAGAAAGGCCTAATAATAGAAGGGCAAAAGAAAAGGAATCGAATTCTCCATTATTTAAGAATTCTAACCGCATTCTTAAATAGTGCTTCTCTTCTACAATGTTGATTTCCTTCAAAGTCACAGAATTCTTTTACGAAAGCCTTTCTGAAAAGTCAGCCTTCCTCGATTCTCCTCAAAGCAAAACTCTGTAAATGTTGTTTCGAACGAATGTTTACGTTGACGGTACGCTTTTGATCCAATTGCTGTTTGACGGGGAAATGGGTAAGACCCTCTAAAAGAGCAATTGTTTTTTTCGTCATGCCTTAGAAAAGACATCAAATACAGCATGACTGTCTTATCACTTAAGAAGTGGATCCAGTCCAGGTAGAAGCTCTTCGAAGGATTTGGTATACTTAAGAGGAGAAATCTACCAGATTGTAGTGCGAGCAAAAATCGGTCCCTATTAAGTAAGGCAGAGCTTAAAGCTGTTTTAACATCTAAAGCAGAGCTGGACGAGATCTTCTTAGGTGCTTCACCGAATGAGGTTCAGCTATCAAACAGTTTGATGGCCGTTGCCGTCTGCATGACCCACGCCATTCGTGAATACTCTGTCCCAAACATTGGTAATGCTAACAAATGTGGTATTGTATTACTATCAACTAAATCTAGATTCATTTTTTCTTAACTGTTTTATGCAGATGTGTACAAGTTGCTAAGCTTACACAAGACTGATTAACAAATTTTATTTGAGCCAACGTTTCGACATCTTTGTCTTCCTCAGATGCGATGATCCGAGTCTATGCCCACAGTCCTTCGTACTCTCGATTTGTTGTCTTCGTCTTCGTATCGAATCAAATCTTCACTGGAACACCGCTCATATGAAGAAATCTGACCAGGGGGATACTCTTTTATGCAGGGTGATTGTTGTTGTTGTGACTATCCGGTGATCTGTTTTATGTAGTTTCCATTAGGCTAGTTGGAAAGGCGACCATTCATTAATGGTCAACGGCACAAATGTGGAAAAATGTGATTTTCAAGAAACGTCTTCTAACTATCATTTCAAATCGATAAGATGGAAGTTAATACTCCGCTCTAAGTAACATTTAGGATGTTTTACATCGTAAAAATTCAACAATGGTAAGCGATTGCTTGTGATGGAAAGATTTCTACGATTTCCTGAGCAATTCATGAAAATATAAGCTTCATATGGCTGGCCGGCCTATAGCACGCGCTTCTCAGTTTGACGTTGAAGACTTGACAAGCACCACGAGTGGCATCATTTGCCTAACTAATTGCCATCGTGAAGAATTCTAACCTTTTGATAGGTAGTATCCCTTTAATGAGCCTAACATCTCGTGAGAATAACAGCCCATTTCGAACAGTTGCCCCGAGAACGGAACTGTGCGACAAAACTGATCTTCGATATTTTTTTCGGCTGAAGGTCAGGATCGCTGATACTGTTAGAACCGTGGTTTCTCCTTTTTCACTAGTTCAGTTGCGAATTTCCTAGAATCAGCTTTTCGGACATATTCGGCAATGCACGCTCCACTCTCACGCTTTTTTTCTGCTTTTTTTTTCTTCTTTAAATCGTGTTCGCATTGCTCCGCAATTATCGAGGCCTATGTTAAGGCAGAAATAAAAGTAGAAATATTTTAAGGTGTGAAGAGTAGCCAAGCCATTGCCCACTTCGCTACATTATCCATGGTTTTGTAGAAATCTCAATCACTGTTGTTCACTTTCCTATACAGTATAACCATAAAGATGCTGAAATATTTGCAAAACTGCGGACCGCTGGTGTCTGCGGTGTGGACCGAACACGCTGTTACCCTTTTCGGCGCTAACGCGTTCACCACCACACCATTCTAGTTCTTAGTTTCGTCTTTCTTTCAGCAGTGTTATTGCCTTATAGGTGCTATCAGGTGTCATCCGTCAACGGGATTGATTTAGGTAGCACAGAATGGCACATTGGACCCACTTAAGCTGAAGCTGTGGTATAAACCACAATGTCGTCACTTTTAATTTACTGCCTACTCTTTTTTAATGGCAAGGTGTCACGTGAAACATAATCATAAGACAGTAAATAAAAAGTGACGACGTTGTGATTCCTATCCAGTATTAGTTAGAATTCAAAAGAGCGACTCTCGACTAACATCGGGCTTAATTAACCTATATAATCTTGCAAACTCTTTGTCTTTTGAGCTGAGACTTGATTTTTAACACGTATTTTGAAAGTAGGTGTCTAACTCTACGACTTAACCTTCTTCACAGACTAGACGTGTGCATCCATATCGTTATTATTCTGCGAATACTCTATGGTATTTCCCAGAAGCGAGTTCCTAAAAAAAAGCCTAACCTCAGCATTAGTCAATAAATCACTATTTTCTAGAAGGGCAGGAAAGATGTTGTTTTTACACTTTTCCTTCACAATCGCTAGTGTTTCGCCTGGATTTGCTTTGTTCAAAGCCTGGAAAGGTCAAGTTGATTGCAGTCTGGTCAGGCAAACACTTCCAGAACCTCAGAAGAAGAAACTCAACAGCTAGGTCTCAATCGTATAACGAACGTCTTCTTTTCAAAAACATTCACTGTATCTTTTTTTTCTTTTAAGTCTTCCACTTTTTGATTGAGAGAAACCGTACAGAGTTTTCACGTAGTGGGTGGGTAGTGTTTCTCTCTCACGTTGAAATATCAACCCCTAAATGTCGTGTGATATCAAGCGTGATCACAAGACACTCCTCTCTGCCGTTTATTTTTGGATCCTTGGGATTTATTCCAAATGCCCCCAAGTTCTTTGCTTCGAAATTTTGTAGTCCTGTGCGAGGATGGTGAGTTTTAATTCAAAAATCTTTTCTTTTATGTCACTATGCGCGCATAGCAGAGTATTTATTTTAAGTTTAAATTTACCGACGAGGTGTTCTTCTCATGCATGGACGCAGACTGGTCAACCCGCTTCCTCAGTGTACTCGTACTCACGAACTTTAACAGAGATCAGATAATCTGTTCACGAATTCGTGCAATCACTGTCTCTACCACTAAGGCATATTCTGCAATTCTGCGTTGTGCATAGACGGTCGAGGTTCTTAAAAAAATTGACGAAGAACACAGCCGGCTGTTCCAATATCTTCACGATGGCGCCCCTGAAAGCTTAAAATTCGAAAGTCACCAAGAGACGTCTGCCTGCAGAAACAGTTGAGCTGATACACCAGCGTGGAATCGCACGAGCTACAGGCAACCAACAACTCACATCTGAGCTTGCAAAACAATGCAGACAGACAATAAAAGAAGATCGTAAAGAGAGAAGAGCAGCAGCTGTAGTCGAAGCTGAAGAAGCCAGGAAAAAACACTCGAAAGGCCCACAGGAGCACAGCCGATTACAAAACTAAGATGAATGTACTCTGGGTGCCCAGATCGAACAGTTACAGCTTCCAAAAAAAGCAGTGCAAAAATTTTCGTTTCCAATTACTACTCGGTTCTCTCCAATAACCACGTCCTCCTTTCTTATATGAAATAAAGGAAGATGGATATGTCGTTCTGCAAGTTCTCCCTTCTGAAATCCGATATGCTGCTTCGTTGGTTAACAATCGAACAACACCAGGTTCGGAGAGGACAGGATCTGAATATTTGAAGTCCTTATAAACACAATATCTCGGCTGTTTACACGGTACCCGTCAGAATGCAAAGTTTCAGACCATCAAGACCATGCTATTGTTAAAGAAGGGTAACCTCCGCGATGTGGGCAATCTTTTGCCTGCCTTCTATAAACTCTTCACTTAAGTTATTCTAAAGAGGTTTCATAGAAAACTGGACGAATGATAGAAATGTTAGCAAGCAACGACTAGAAAAGGATGCAGTACGATCAACTATATCCATGCCGTAACAAGACTTACTGAGGTATCTTTCATCGATTTAGGGAAAGCGCTTTAATGTTGACTTTTTTGTTTGCTGCCTACTATAATTTTTCACGGCAAGTGTTATGTGAAGTGCAACCACAAGAATGATGAGATATTTGCGAAACTTGGACCCCAGGCCAGGTAGAACTGCGACCACCCTTCACAACCAAAATATCACCATTCGACATCGATACTAATATCGACGTTAAGAGCGGGGGTTAGGCAAGGTTATACCATGTCGCCTAAATTATTTATCGCCGCCGTCGGGAACATCATACGAACATTGGAATAGGACAACACGGAAGTGAAAGTCAATGGTCAATAATTACACCATCTTTGACATGCTGATGACATTGTTCTTATGATACCAAGCATTAGCCAGCCGAAACTAATGCTTGCCGCATTTGATAACGCCTGTGGAAAGAATGGTTTTCGACTAAATCTTACAAAAGCGATGTTCAGAAAAATTGGATTGGTTTCATATGTCCCATTCACGATCAACAGAATGAATATCTCTGAATGCTGCAGCTACGTCTACCTAGGTCGAGAAGTAAACAAGATGAACGACGTACGTCTAGAGTGGGACAGGAGGGAACGAACGGCTTGGGTAGCTTTCAACATTGTCGAAGACGTAGTGAAGAGAAGAAAAGACACCTGACTCCATGCCCACTTTCACGACCCTATCATTTTTGCTGCCTTGACTAGCGGATCAGAAACCTGGATGGTATGTCTGCAGGATGAAGTCAGCGCTATCGAACAAGCATACGAAAAATACGATCCCTAAATGTGCCTTGCATCATCCTAGGGAAGGAAGGATTCGAGGTTCCGACCTGTGTCAAGGTTCAAAAGTCAGGGGCGCCGTCCTACAAGCCAAATTGTCGGAATGAGGTGGGCAGGACAGAAAATGTCGATGAACGGCAACTGATTTTATAACACCCGTTAGTAACTCGATTCCTGGAGACGTCAAACGCACAGTAGGTAAACTATTTAGCCGACGATCGGAGTGCTTCAGGAAAATCCTAAGAGAAAGACATGATGCACAATGGCTACCTAGAGCAAGGAGAACTCACTGGGCTACTCTTGCGCACGACAGGAAGAAATAGAAAGTTTATTGACGCCCACTCGAGTCACTCAACGTACTAAAGGACGACAGGAGATGCAGGTGACAAACCGCTTAACAAAACGGTCCCCACGTCGTATGGTATGTGTAAGTTCACTTCATTGTGTTGTAGTGAACAATGTATTTCTTGGTTGAGAATGTAGCACGAGGCTGCTAAGAACTTTATTGAGTTTCAACAGCTTTCCTTCCAATGCTTAATAATTCTGGTTGTGACAAATCACTGAGTGATTTACTATCTCAAGTTGATTAGACCGGCCTCCTATTACAATATTTTTTAGTGCTTACTTACCATAACATTTTACTGATTTTTTCCATACTGTAAGAAGAACTAACTGCTGTAGACAGTCCACAAGATTCATCGCGGCTTTGAAGAAGTCTCAGTTGCCGACTTAATGGCCCAAGATTTTTTAGCAACTTCATTCCTTAAAAGATGAAACAGCTTTTTTTAAAACTCCCATCGTTTTGTTCTAGTAAGTATTAATGTTCACTGTTGGAGAGCAGATTAATACATGGGCGAGGATTGTACTTTTGTCAGGTCATTGAATCAGCCTGAGGTATAGCGCTGGGTCACGCGTGATGACAAGATACTATTCCTTGCGGCTCATTTTTGGATTTTTGGAATTAATCCAGAACGCTTCAAGAGTTTTACGCACTGATGTTTCGATTCCTGTGCGACGATAGTAACTTCTACTTCAAAATCTTCCCCGTTGTGTTTCTGTGTCCTATGCGCGCCTTGTGGAGTGTTTGGTTTCAATTTAGATTTACCGACTAAGTGTTCTTTTTATGCCGACGCAGAGCGCTCTACCTGTTCCGCCAACGTATTCGTCCCCACATGCTTTGCAAGAGATTAGGTACACTGGACCCGAACTTATGCAATTACCGTCTCTACCGTTAGGGCAAATTATGTAGTTTTTCCTTGTACACAGAGTTTCATATAGGCGGTTACGAACTAGCTGCCGTCTTAGAGCGTCCGGTGATATTTCTATCACTCTTACCAAATTCTCCAAACTGGCCTTCCTTAAGGAACATTTTATAGCTGAACTTATTTCCGTTTAAAATAAAGGGCAAGATGAGCGGAGTTTTGTGCTCGCATGAATTATCGTTTCATGGAGTAAATTTCCTTCTACGATTATGCCGGGGAGCTACAGTTTCGTAACCATTAGAAATGGCTATTTGCCGCGCCGTTTTCGAGGATTCTTCCTTCTTCTCTCTACCTGTGCACTAGCTGGTGGCGGTTCGAAACATATTCCTTATAAGCTCCCTTTTGGTGTGTGAGGGGTGAGAGGAGAGGTAATGAGCCACTATGTTTTTTACTAGTTGGCTTTGGGTACCATTTCGTAACGTAGCAGCTTTCGGATGGGTTAATTTGAACGTTGAAAAATCGTTTTCAAGATGTTTCTGCTCCAAGTTTCTCACCAGCGTAACCCATTTCTAAAGAAACATTGCGTAGGATCGCGTACAGTCTGCACGAGCTCCAACGTCGACTCCGAAGCAACGCTAGAATTGAGACACTAGACAAAAAGGAACAATGAGAAGTAGGGGCACTACCACCACCCCCCATTTCCTCGGTTATTCTTTAGACAGCAAGACCCAAACGACGAAGTCGATCTAAAATTTCGTATATTTTAGAGCGAAACTCTCAAGGTGCTTAACCACTATCGCGCGAAAAGTTTAGTTCGAACCTTACAAATCTGGTATGCGACAGGTTCGAGAGCTAATAAAATCAGAGACTATTAGGCTATCAGTTAGTGATAAAGGTGGAGAGTTTGTAGTAATTCCTCACTAGTGAGATGTCGATATAACGGAAAACCATCTTGAAGACAACTCTTTATCGTGCGTCTACTGAAAAGGAATTCAGAAGTCAAAATGGAAAACTGAACAACGAATGGGTCAAAATGCCAAGCGCAGCAGGTTTAAAACCAACAGACATTTTGCATCTTAAGATCGAAAGTGCCGACATGTCCCGTCTTATACTTACTTATCAAGATATTACATTATTCTTATATTACCATAAGTTAATATCCGCTGATGATCTGGCGTCCACCGACCCATCCAGCTTTAAAGTTAGACCCATCATCAATTGTGTAGACGGGCCTACGCATAGAATTGCTTGGTTTATAAATCTAATGCTCAGCCAGTTGCTTAAGCACATACCAGCCCATCTCACGAACACTCAAATGTTCCTAGACCGTCTGCGCAATGCACGTCCTAAAAGCGCGTGCGTTATGGAGTCGTTCGACGTTACCCGCCCTTTACACTAACGTGTCGAACGACTCCGCAATGCAAGCCATCCGCGAGCTTCTTGAGTAACACGAAGGAGCAATTAACATGTATGGCTTTTTCGATTCAGCAGCTTATGGTCCTCCTAAAGGTCTGTTTAAGCTGCTCGATCTTTAGATGGTCCGGGAAATATTACGCGCAAATTAGAGGGTTGGCAATGGGACAGCGACTGGCAACAATCCTTGCAGTTGCCTTTATGTCTAAAGTGGAAGCACCAGTAATCGATCTCCGGCCATTACTCTACTATAGATATATCCATGATTGTTTTGTCATCTGCTCCACACAAGAGGAGATGGACAAATGCTTTAGGTTATTGAATGAACAGTCAGAGTACATAAAATTCACCCGTGAGAAACCGAAAGAAAACTGGCTTCCATTTCTAAAGGTTCAAATTAGCCTATCCGAAAACGGCTACATCACGAAGTGGTATCGAAAGCCAAGCAGTAAGAATATAGTGGTTCATTACCCCTCCTCTCATCCATCACACACTAAAAGGGCGCTTATAAGAAACATGTTTCGAACCGCTGCCAGCGTGTGCACAGGTAGAGATTAGAGGGAAGGATCCTTGAAACTGCCGGGCCAAATAGCGATTCCAAATGGGTACGAAACTGTAGCTTCTCGGCATAGGCATGGAAGAAAAACCACACCCCAGAGCGACAATTCTAGCGAAAACAAGGCTCCGTTCCTTTCCCCTTTTATTTCAAACGAAATAAGTGCAGCTATAAAACGTTGCTTAATAAAGTCCGGTCTAGAGAATTCCGTAATAGTGGTAGAAATACCATCGCACACTCTAGGACGCCACCTAGTTCGCAACCGCATAGTTTGATGACCGTCTATGTATAATGAAAGACTGCATAATTTGCCCTAACGGTAGAGACGGTGATTGCATGAGTTCGGGTACAGTCTATCTGATCTCTTGTAAAGCGTGCGGGGACGAATACGTTGGCGAAACAGGTAGAGCGCTTCTGCTTCCGCATAAAAGAACACCTAGTCGGTAAATCTAAATTAAAACCAAACACTCCACTAGACGCGCATAGGATGCAGGAACACAACGGAGAAGATTTTGAAGTAGGAGTCGCTATCCTCACGCAGGAATCCAAAACATCAGCGCGTAAAACTCTTGAGGCGTTTTGGATCAATTCCAAAAATCAAAAATGAACTGCAAGGAGGAGTGTCTTGTCATCACGCGTGACCTGGCGCCATACCTCAGGCTAATCCAATGACCTGACACAGACAGTTATCGCCCATGTATACCTCTGTGCGGTTGCTATCCACCAACTTACTTAAATGCTTACAACCAATAAACGCTAGGTGTTTAAATGAAGCTGTTTCTTATGCGAATGCAAATTTATTTGTTGTGTGTTCTCTGGTGGGGGTTATGAAAGTGTCTGGCTGAGTAGATCGCATCTCATTTTGACCTTTCCAGGCTCTGAAGAAGGCGGAACCGCCGAAACGTCAGCTATTGTATCCTAGTAAATCTGTAATATCAACCTCGTCTCTGCTTGTTGAAGAAAAAACATCGAGTTTTCAAGATGGTTTTTTTCATTGCAAACTAAGTTCAAGTTCATCTTAGTGTAATGTAGTGAACAATGCGTTTCTTGGTTGAGAATCTAGCACGGGTTAGTACGAAATTTGTTCAATTTCAAGGCTTCTCTTTCCGATGCTGAATAATTGTAGTTACGACAAATCAATGAGTGCTTGTATTCGAGTGGCCTTCCTAATAGAATATTTTCAGTACTTCCACACTTGCATTTGGCCTTTTATTGAATGTCCATGTCGCAAGGAGAAATAACCGCTGTAGAGAGTCCACTCTGTTTCAATGCGGCTTTGAAGAAGTCGGAGCTTCCGACTTAATAGCAATAGTTAAGATCTTTATCCTTGTCCCATAAACTCATTAACTGTCTTGATGCAATCGCTTTTTTGTTTGTCTTGTATGGCCTACAATTCGTGCCAAATTCTAGTCCACTATATTATTATAACCTATAAATTATAATCTGCTATGTAAATCGAAAAACCGGCGAGTGCTTAAGCTCGACATTAATAATAGACTTCTATTATCTTACTGACCCTCCATGTTGAGCTGAAACAGGGCTGTCATTATGTATTCTTGGTTTGTTATCTTACTTGTAAAAGATTGGGCGTTGTGATTTCCAAGAGCGACTCTATTAAATCCAGTATAGAGAAATAGTTGACTATTTTCTTGAGAAGCACACACGAGTTTACCACTACATATTATTTTCTAAGAACAGTTGACTTTTCGAGGAATTTCGCCTACTTCAGAGAATGAAGAGGCCAGGTTAACTGCGACTAGTTAGCCGAGCACCTCCATACCCCAACGGAAAAAACCGTGATACTTAGTGTTCATTCTTCACAGATGATCGCCTATGATGAAGACGAAGACGTCGAGACGTTAGCCAAAAATAGACAAATTTATCAACCTCGTGTAAGGTCAACAAATTAAAAACTTAGTGTTTAATCGCGTTGGAGATAACACAGCTTCTTCACACATTCACCGTCTTCTATGACGCTTCCATTGAGTATTCCACATGAAGACCTGCCACACAAAGTTCATATGAATGGGTAGTAAGGCATTCTTATGAAGAAATTTCACTCTGAGATATTCCATGAGATCATGCATGATCACAAAGCACTCCTCGTTATGATTCATTTTCTGGATTTTTTGGAATTTGTCCGAAACACTTGCAAAGTTTTAAGCGCTCATATTTTAGATTCCTGTGCGAGGACGTCCACTTCAAAATCCACATCGAATGCATCCGTGGGCTCTGCGCGCTTAGTGGATATTTGGTTTAAGTTTAAGTTTATCGACTGGATGTTCTTTAATGAGGACGCAGAATGGCCTACCAGTTTACCCAATGTAATCTTTCCACCTGGTTCACAAGAGATTAGATAAACCGTATCCGAACTTATGGAATCGCTGTCCTCTATCAGTAGGGCATATTATGCAATTTTGTGTTGCGTATAAAGGATCATACGGACGTTTGCGAACTAGCATGCATCTTAAAGTGTTCGTTGGTCCTTCAATCACTGCTATCTATCAATTTATCTAAGTCTGTTCTTTTTTATGCAACGTTTCGTAGCCGCGCGTATTTCCTTGGATGTGAAGGCTATGATGAACGAGCCTTATTTTCGCTGGACTTAATTTTTTATATTTGGGGGGCGTAGTACTCTAAAAGCATCTCGAGAAGGTACCACTACTTCGTAGCCATTGTAAATAATTCTTCCCACACCAAGTTCAGGAATTCTCCCTTTTGCTCTCTTCCTGTGAACATACTGATGGCCGTTCGAAACATATTTCTGCCAAGTTTCGTTTATGTGTGTGATGGATGAGAGCACAGATAGTGAACTATTATGCTTCAGCTACTTCTCTTTTCAATTAGTGACGCAGCCGTTTTCGAACTGGTTAACGTGAACGTTAAAAAAAATGGTGGCCAGCTTTTCTCCGGTTTCTCTCCGATAGATTTTATGTACTCTGACTATTCGTTCAACAACTGAAAAATTTTTCCCATCTTCTATTGTGGTGGTCAGATAAAAAAACAATCATCTATATTTGAAACGCCCACGGACCTCTCATAAAGGGTAGCAGGTTACTCGCGAGGCAATATGGCCCGTACCCAGGTGGCGGATATGCGTTAATCGCAGATCAAAAGTGAGCTTTGCTTCCCTGAGACACACGCTGATCTAGGAGATGGGATAGTTGTGCCTGCCGCGCCTATTTGACACATGCCTCCTGTATCTACAAGGAGGCATTCATGCTTGCCTGCATGGTTATGTTCGTTGTGCGGAATGAATTCTACGACTCAATTCAGCCAGCAGTCTGTAATCAAATCACAGGGAAGCATGTGGAAGGCAGCTAGGGTTCTCTACAACAAAACAAGCTCTTTGTGTACTCTGGGAGGGAGCGGCAAGCTATCCAATCTACCCTTGATTTCACCCAGCTCCCATATTTAGAGCTCAGCAACCTACACTTGGGTATCAAGCGCTAAGCACGGTAGGATAAGTGGGCCTCATTTCTCTAAACCGGAAAGAGCCCTGATACGGCAGCGTTGAGTAGGAGGTGTACGCAGATGCTGCTAAAATCGTAGGACTGTTCCGAGCTGTCTAAATTTCGACGTGCCCACCTTTTCGACTCAATGATTTTGCGCTAAATATGCGTCAGAAACCTGGTCAATAAGCAGGCGGAATGAAAAACACTCAGCGTTATAAAACGCGCATTCGAAAGGGCGATGCTAGTAGTATGTCGATTCACGCAAATGAAGAAGAGGATTCGTGGCTTCGACCTACGTCAACGATCATAAATCAAGACAGACGCCGTTCTACATTCCAGTCTATAGAAGATAAGGTGGGACAGTCGCGTTGTGGCTATGAACGACAACCCTATGGACAAACCCATTACTGACTGAATTCCTCGACATAACATATGCACGGTAGGTGTGTCACAGACTTGATGAACAAAGTTCTTTACGAAAACAGTTGAAGAAAATACGATGTTCAACCAGTCTCTACACGGAGCACAACCCACTGGACTACCTTTGCGCGCGATTGGAGGAAACGAAAGTTTTAATGAACTTCGCTTGAATCACTCCACGATCGATGAAAGACTGGTGATACAGGTTACAAGTGATACAGTTACAATAAAGTAACGCAAAAAGACCGACTTTCTATAAACCTCGGCATAGATAGTTGATATATTGACTTTATATGATCTTATAAACTGATCTTCTTTAGCTGATGCGAGGTTGGTATAGGTTTATACCAACCTCGCATCAGCTAAAGAAGATCACTTTATAAGATCATATAAGTAATAAAATAACGACCGTAGGTCGACTACTGTATATTCTATTTAAGACATAAATGCAGTGGCAAGGCTTTGTACCAGTCGCTGTCTCACTGCCAACCTTCCCATTTCCGCGAAATGCTTCCCGAAACATTTAAAGTTTGTTGTGCTGTTTAGGCACTCATTCAAGAGGACTTTGAGCTTCTGAACTGAGAAAACCGCACATGTTTACTGCTCTTTTGTGTTGTATAAAGGGCCCGCTAATGGCTTACATTCCGAAGTCACTCAACACCACTATATAAAAAACGGTAAAGTCGAAGATCTCTGTCACTAACGAGCTGGTAGAATCAGCATTTCGTTCCCAGGATGGATATAAGTCTGTTTCAAAAAACTATGTAACCATCAAAGTTAAAAAAACACTTTATCTTATCACTTGGTCCTTTTAGTCGGCTAGTGATATGTCTAGTGTTGAAAAAGCAAAGTAACCTCATGCACCTAACCATTCTATTATTTTAACTATTCTTTGTTAACTCTATTGTCTATTGACAGACTCAACCTATCAAACTAAATGTTTGTTTTTTTAGTAGCACTGGACATTTCGTTTTCAGCGAATGACACTGCCCTTATGTACTCAGCAAAAAAATAGTGGGGAAACCTCACGCAGATCGGAAAAATTAATGTGAGATAAGACGCTGGGTCAAGTGTGATAGTAAAACATTCGTTTCTTTCATTCAGTTTTAGATTTTTTATGTCCGTCTAAATTACCTCAAGATTTCAGCTTTCAAGATCAGGTTTTAGCTCAAATTTTAGGTAGCAAAGTGGTTAGCGCTGTAGTCCACGAAGAAGCAAGGTCTTAGTTTGACCCTCTACCAAACACTCTCCCATTCCGCGTGAGAACGCCTTAGCTCGGCTATCTCTAAGAGTGAAGGAGAATGGACTCGTTCTGCATTCTAAGACATTCATAAAGAATCCGACATCCTCAAGCAGTAGCCGAAACACCGCGCGAGATGTTCGAAGACCATGGTGGACGATGCATGCAAGGGAAAGCGAGTCGAATGCAAGAAGTGCTGGAATCCGTAAAGTAATGTGACGACGAGTCATATAAATAAATAAATAATGTAGCGCTCTTGTTCCCTTCCCGTTTTGCTAGTGTCTTCAGAGTGTCGGTTAGCAAATCCACATGACTCGAATGCCAATAAATGCGTAGCTTTTACTTTCTCATTATTATCACTGTTATTTACTTCCCCTCCAGTGAATTACCTCAATTCTCCACTAACCTATAGCAATCACCTGCTCTCCATTAATATAGTGTTTTCGATTTTTGAACGGAAATGGCTATGACAGTGATCAAACAAAACAATTTACCAGATATGTGCTGAGCACAGATCTTACTACCCCACTATATATCTTATGATACCTCGCTTAAAATGAAATCAATTCATCTCTGTAATGACTTTTTTTCTTCTCAAAAACTTCAGTTTTCCTGCATATTTGGTCAGTGTCATATCCACCAGTGTTGATGTCGCAGCTCATGTAATCAATCGTACAGACCGACGAAGTGGTGTGAATTGGTTGCAGCTTTCAAGCATTTTAATTCCTGAATATATATTAATGAGAAGCATTTAGTGTAATGACTATAGGTGGTCTGCTAAACAAAACAACCGGATCGGTCTCTGGCTCAGTCGTGCGCCTCAGAATTTTTCACCAAACATTCCATCCCTCCAAGATTGGCAAATTAGTACCAGACTGGTTTGGGAGAGCAGAAACTCTGACTTAGTTTACAGATAGGCCTTTGCTTGTCATTCTATAAGCCACATGTGTATTCAGTCACCTCACTGATATATGGATAGGGTCGAAAGCATGACGTATCTGTCAGTAATTGAACGATGCCTAATACTTTACCCCTTCTTCTTCATTCTCTTAGAATTATGAAGGTGTTATCAAACAGCTGAATTCTAGTAGTAGAACTCCTTAACGCTCCAAGGAATATTTAATTCATGGGTTTGCTAAAGCTAGGATGTAGAAGAAGGACGCTTCAGTGTAGTGGTCAGAGCAGCCCCTACAATACACATGGTATTGATACCGCGTCCAAAGCTCACCAAACCATCCATCTCTCCCGGATGGGCAAATTGGTACCAGACCTGGATGGAAGGATCACAGCACTAACTTTGTAGATCGGCAGGCCACCTCTAGTCATTGTAAAGGCCAGATATGCATTCAATCACCTCTAAAGACGCTTAATGAAGTCATATGCATGGCTATCCCTCAGGGATTCTACAATGTCGACAGCTCCATCCTTTTTTTAAGATATAGAAAATATCAGTGGGTTTCTACCGCACCTTCGCTACATACAAACATTTTTTTGTCATGATGAAACGGTGGAAGAATCCCATTGTTATTTAAAGAAACCCTCCTCTCTAAGCGCAGACTTTTGTTCGGAGATTAAATATAGGATAAGACTTTTGCGTTCAATTATTGAAGAAAAGAGTGGCAACCATATTTAGGAAACTCTTTTTCCGGCATGACAAGTGCTAAGCGAAGCCTGTCTCTTCCTAGTCCACTAGTTCCTATGATTAGGGGAAGTACTGACCTTCTTTTACCTTTTTCTTGCATCCTCACTTTCCTATTTCCTGCATCATAAAGTGGTTACGAATACAAGCTGGATAAATTACTAGCCTTTTTATAATAATTCGTTCCTTACAAGAACAGCTCGTCATTAGGCGTCATACCAACGCTAACACTGCTTCTATTCACATGCTGTGCATCATATCACCAACACGTCTTCAATGCCTCAGAATTGCGACGACACAGTTCAGCAAAAAGTTCTAACAGTTCAGTAAAAAGTTTTACATCAAAGAATTGCTATACTGTTCATTCTCAGAGGTTCTCCGGAACTGTTACCTTACATTGTGTGTTTTTATTTCGTTCCTTGCTCAGTAACATTTCTATGTAGATTGAAAGCTTTAAATGTTCATAGCAAATGGCAATCCTTTTCAACTGCCGCTGCTGTATTACCCTTATTTACACTTTCCATTAGATGTGTTTCATGAGCCACGTCATTTCTTATTTATACGTTTTTCGATCCTTTCTTGTCTTTCTTTGATATTCTGAAACATCTCCTCCTCCCCTTTGAAAATTTTTACACCGATAAAAGAGTAAGAAGAAAGTTATCCGTTGGAATAGACTCACTTTTCAATAGATAAGAGCGACCATACTACCAAATATAACTCGTCATATTTTAGTGTTCCATCAGCTGTATCACCTGTCATCCCATTGATCGCCGGCTGACTCTAGCTGAAGTAAGTAAATCTTCCATTTTTCCTTGTTGCATGCAAGAGTGGCCTAGTGGGTTTTGCTCGCTCTAGGGACTCTTTGAGCGTCATACTTTTGTTCTATACTATTCGCAATGAACTCTGACCATTTGGGTCGGTGCTTTTCCTGTTGTACGTTTCACTTCTCGAGGAATCCACGCACTAACGGCTCTTGTCCAACGGCCTGTTGTCGTTCATACACATTACGAGTCTAACCCATTTTGTCTTCCACAGTTTGGTGTTTAGAACGACGGCTTTAATTTTTCATCGCTGACGTAGGCTGAAGTTTGGATTGTCTCCTTTGCTTGCGGGATACGAGATACTCCTAGCATCGCCCTTTAGGGTGCGCTCTCTCTAACGCTGAGTGGTCTTTTATCATGTGGTATGTTATCACCTCCGTCAAACGCTCGTTGGTTATCATGCGACCTCGAGCAGGTACCAGCAAAGACATCATTCTTTGTTCTTTAGCTGGGTAATTCTGGAGCAATATGTCTATTCCGAAGCAAGTTGGATAAAAAATGTGTGTCCATTAGCCGCATTTCCTTTTCATCTGATTGGCGGAGATTTGCATCAAATTTCAAGTTTATTATTTCTGTTTTTTTTTGTTATTTTTATCAGCAATATTTTGTTTACTCCTTTCCTAGTGATATTTTTTAATTCCCTTACCAAGCGATACTTTTTAATTCCTTTACAACAGCCACCCTATCTCCTGCAGTGAAATGAAACGTGTTTGTATCGTGAATACACCGAGTGACCAAGTAGAGAAAAAAGTATGTACTAAAAGTCCTGACCACCTGCCACCTTAACGACATCGGTGAGAGAATAGCGTCATCGCGACAATGTCTTGTTTGGAAAATCCAGGAGGGATGTCGGCATGCAGCTCAATGTTTAGAGCTGTATCCTGTAGCACATATTGGATTGATCGATTAACCGTCTGGGTCCTGCAACCTGGACCAATCAGATCCTCTCTTGAAGGCATAACGCACCTCTCAAAAAATTAACCAATGTTAAACTCGTTGTCCTCTATGTTTGTTAACCTCATTCGAGAGTTGTCTTCTATTCTTTTTAAATGTGCCAACCAGATGGGTCGTCTCCTAAAATAAACTTTCAGCCAACGATATACTTACATATGCTTAGTATGCAAATGGCTTCCTTTATTTAGTATGTCGTCTTTCATGAACCGCATCATCTTTGCCTCAGCTAAACTACAAGATCTGAGGAATTCCTTACTCGCAGGCACTTTAATTTTACATGTTTCACCACCCGTTTAGAACAAACTGGCGTCGCACTTCCCATTTAGTGGAGTTATAAATACAATCCAGCTTCCCTCTAAAAGTTACAGTGGACTTATCGATGCTTTTCTACACGTCAGGCGTAAACGCTAATACCTATAACTCAAAAGACCGACTTTCTGTACTATTTTACTCACACGTTCGATAAATGAAGTGGTCTTGTAGGCATGTCTGGTCCATAAAACATTGTACTATCGCACAAAAAAAGTTGGACAACAGCCTTTCAAATTAATCTGACGTCATTGATTTGTACCCAGTACTATGGGATACGTAAATGAAACCTAAATTCAATAATACCTCAAGCTTTCCAGTCTAAAATTTCCCATCTGAGAACACAGAGTGATCATATTCATTTGGTCGTGTAATCTTCTGCACCATGTCATACATTGCGGTAGAGAAGAAACTGAGCTTAGAACGGCATTGGAACTCCAATAATACCCCCAACTGTGGTAGACGGCATTATTAGCAGTTGACAACCCACCCAGGAGCATTTGAGTTTTCCATCTCTCCGTGGTCAGGAAGTCTCGTTGGCAAGAAAGTGGGGATTCCAATGGTTTTATTTCGACTATTAACGTTTGTCATGAGTGGACATCTTTATGTGTGAAGGATTTATTTCTAACACCTTCTTCATTTGGAGCATGCTGACCAGACAGGGCACATGTGGCGTACGTTCGATCCTGCGCCCCGAACTCACTATGCCCTTCATCTCTAATGGATCGGCAGATTGATAGCAGCACTTACTCCATACATGCGTCCTTGTGGCTCAGGGAGAGATTTTCCACCACACGACTATTTTGATCCCAGGGCTTTGGTGATTCCTGGTATTGGATCACTCCTAGCTGGGTTTCCCGATGGAAACGTCATGCTCCTTCCCAGCTTGGAGGCTCTTTAGAGAGAATGAACTTCCTACATCGCATCCCGATACCCAAGAACACCTCTCAGCGACGATGAGGCGGCAAATCGTTGGGAGAGAGTAAAGCACCAAGGTAACGAAATAGATCAAATGTTAGACTAAAGGACTTCTCTCCAGTTATTTGGTTTTTTTGAAACAGCCCTATTTTCTCCGTGGGAAACGATCCATAGATATGTCCTTTATGAGGATTCTAATCTGCTCTTGTGTAGCATATCAGCATATGACGTATAGCGTATAAACAAGCATAAAAGCACGTACAGAATTCCCTTCCTACTTTGACTACGTCATATCTACGTATGCCTCCAACTACGCATAATCATTTTCATTCATACGTTTATAGATGTAGCCGAGTACACACAATTAGCATCGGGTACATTTAGTCAGAGGCTTTCAATTGAATGACTAGGAAGTAAGTAGCGGCAGTTCAGTGTCCCATGCTAAAATGTGTCCTACATCCATAATCGCAGAAATTCGATGAGTTATCATTGGATGTATCCAGCCTCTACAGTACAGCACAGCATAACTGCCTTTGATGAAAGTTGATAAAAATAGATAGTAGAGGTGGAGCAAAAGGCGAAATTCTCTTCATAATACTCGAGTAACCCCCAATCCACTAAGCAGTTCAGCTAGGAGACGTGGGTGGAGGAACACTTTAGTGGTATCCACTTTGGTCAGACCTCAGTTATGGATGCTATGAACTATAAAAGTGCTTAATTAGAACAGATTCCTTAGCTTTTGTATTTCCAATGGAAATAAACCGAGAAGAATTGGCTCCGCCTTCGTTTAATAGAAAGCAATCTTGAAATTTACTAATCAATTAGAGTTCTTTTTTCAGCTAAGATTGGAAATAGGATAGGATTTCATTTAGTTTCTAGAAAAATGTTTATCTTTAGAGAGTTCTTCTGTTTTAAACAAAATCTGATAGCTGAGTCTCATAGCATCTTACGATTTGTGGTCGTCTGACAAGGTAAAGTATAGCTATATCGAATGGAGCAACAAAGAAGTTGACGGATTTTAGAAAGGGTAGCCTTTGTGGTACCCTAATGGATGACTGTGCACTAAAAATCGCTTATACGAGGCACGAGCATGCCGTTATATGAGCCAAACATCAATTTGAATTTCTCTACGATGCTCATTACTCAGGCGACGGCATGAGCTCCACGTGAGTCATCCAGTGCACAAGCTGTGGCCCCTTTGATATTTAGAGCAATGTGTTTCAGCTCTTAAGGAATTGCATTCATTGCAATAAAAACCGCTAAAGTCTAAGAATATTCCTTTGTTAGGCAGAATTTTTTTTCTTGTGTTTTACCAAGATGAAATTCCTAGTTTCTGGAGCTCACTAAACTTAATTTGTGCACTTTTTTCGCTTCAACGCTCGTGTTGAGAAAACGAATGCAATTGAACAAGTAGGGTCTCTTCAGCAAGACACGATAGTATTTCATAAAATGTTCTTGATGTTCGTAGTTCTTCCTCTCCACTTTTTTTTGAAGACTGTTAACTGTAAACAAGTTCAAAGCAAAGTAATATTTCCTACAAGTGACATATTTCTGCAAGATAAGGAACAATCTATTTTGTCCTTGTAGAGCTCTAAACTCTTTTCCTGCTCTATTAAAATAAGGGATAAAGCTCTCTCTGTTGACCAATTCCTGAGGGATGTGCCATGCATTCGACTTCATTAAGCATCGTTGAATGTGATTGAATGCATATCTAGCCTTTACAATGACTCGTGGTAGCCTACCGATGTATCGAGCTAGTGCTGCTATCCTCCCATAGAAGTCTGGTACCAATTTGCCAACCCCGGAGGAATGGAAGGCTTGGTGCGCCTTAGACGCAGGATCGATTCCACGTGTGTGTTGCAGGACGCCTTCGACCATTGCGTCACAAGCGCCCCCTACAACTCTATTAATGGGGAAATAATGGTCTGTTATCGAAAAACCAACGTCATTACCAAAGGGTTAAAGAAGTCAAATGCCTTGCCCATCCCTGAGGGATGGCCTTTTAACACCAAACGTTTCATCCTTCACTCCTTCATTTACACAACACCACGAGCTACTCGCTTACCATTTATTTGATTGATCTATATAAAACATTCATAGGTCTTTTTCATTATCATCTATCTTGTCATCTAAAAAATCCGGTATTTGAATACTATAATTCTTTAAACCTCAGCATGGCTAATCCACTCTACATGATTCGTCCCAATGAGGGAACGAAGATGCACATAGCAAGGAGAAGCAACTTCTGTGGGTGCCCGACTGGAATCATTCTGGTTCTGATACCGTAGAAACGTTTAGCCGCAATAAAAAAATCCTGAACAGCTTTAACCTTATAAATAAACCAGGAAATCTTCCAGCATTTTCGATTATGATGGCGCCTCATGAAATCGAAGACGCCCTTCCCTAGTGAGGCCGAATAACGAGCCAATATGTATGTTGCTGCCTCGTCGGATGTCTCATATTCACAGTTATGTACTGTTCGCTAAATGAACGACTACTCAACTCATTAGGATAGTGTCTTGCACAGTAATTCTACTACGTATTCTCTAATTTCTCATCAAAAACACTTCAGTTTGCTTCTGACTTACTAGCAATAGGTCGTCTTTCAATGTTTTCACTCGGAATGTCTCCTAGATTTGTCTACACTCAGCATTTCCGCTTTATGTTACTCTGTCAACAGCCGTAGAACAAACTCTTTCATGAGGATGCTTGCCTGTTCTCTAATTACTATTTTGAATTTCTTTATAGAAAAAGGATAGCTAGCATAGTAGTAGAGCTTTCATGACTTTTGTGGACACAAAGAAGGTTGCCCGTAAGACCTCTAAGAATCAAAATTTCATAGTCTCTCAACTCACTAGCAAAAGAAAAGAAAAAACTTTTAAAACCAAAATCTGACCAAAGTCGTCAGAATTCTGATATCTTCAAATCTGTTCGCGTGAAACTTAAAATCGTTTTACTTCCAAATAATAGAATCATCCAAACCTCCGGTGTTTTTTGGCTTGCTGAGATCTAAAAGTTTGTCTGGAAAATAGTTCCAGCTCTTTGTTTATTTTGTTTTAGCTCTGTGCCTTTGTTCTGACCTTGACTCTCCTTTTCAAGGTGACGCTTCATTGCTTTTAATTCATAGTATGTATTTTGAAAAACGGATTTTCGTCTTTATTTCATGGTAATACCTTTATTATAGGGGCGCACGTAGCGCAGTGGTTAGAACCGCCATGCAGTACTCATGGGACTGGTCGCCGCGCCCCAGGCTCACCAAGCCTTCGTCCCTCCGGGGTCGGCGAATTGCAACTAAACTTGTCTGAGAGGAGAGTAGCACTGGCTTGATATGTCGGTAGGCTACTGCGAGTTATTGTATAGGCCAGATGTGCGTTCGATCACCTCCAACGATGCTTAATAAATCTCAAAGCGTGGTGCATCTCTCAGCGACTGATCAACTCCGAGAGCTCCATCCTTTTATCCTTTTTTGTTCTTGTTTTTCCTTTGCGTTCATTCCATGGTTTTAGAGTAGAGAGTATAAAAAAGCACTACGACCCATCTTTTCCAAGGATGCTAACTTCGAAGTGAAGCTCAAAAGCAGCAAGCACCATCAAGACTCCCTGAGACTAGGCACTCCTTATCAATCTTGCGGTACTGTAATGGTTTTGGAAGATTCGTGGTTGAGGTGAAAAAATTTGAAAATTATCGAGATGACGTGTTGTCATAACGCTTCGAGAGTACGCGGAAGAACTAGAAGTTGTTGAAATGGTAGTTTTTCGGCATCTTAACTGAGGTGGAAAGTTTGAAAAAATCTCGGAATGTAGCTACTAGATGGATTGAATGGATCAAGCTGATTCTAGCTGTAATAGCCATTCCGTATTTCGTTTACGCAACTTAGATAATCTGTTTCGTCACGGCTTTGTGATGTGCGACTGGATTAACGAAATGCACTAAAACCTGAACGGTGACGACAAGAACGACCTATTCCTATATCGTATTGCAAAATTCGACGAGAAATGCGACAGCTGGTAAAGTTTGCCGCAACGTTTGAACCAAGATGGAACTCTCAAACAGCAGCCAAATTTGCCCTGTGGTACGGAATTTCGAGGTTAGAGTACAGGTTGGGAACCTGCTGTACACGGCTGCAACTAGGCCAGAGAAAGTGCACTATTCACGGCAATTTTGTCTACAATTTTCGCGTTTTTTTTAGACTTGACAACTGTGCTAGATCTAATATCTTACAATTTTTTTATCTTCGTGTCCGTTGAGTCCACCTAAGGGCTCTATATCTACGTTTATTGGTAAAAAATATGGACGAATCGCTAGTTAAAAACAGTGTTAAAATTTCAATGAAGATGAGATATCTGCAAAACTCTGGACCGCAGGTACCTATGGTGGGGAACGAACGCGCTATTGTCCTTTCCGGGGAGTAACGCGTTCACCACCACACCCTGCGGGTCCTTCGTTTCGCCTGTCTCTCAGCTAGTTCTATCGATCTTTTTGCCATCAGCAATCACCCGTCAACGGGATTGGTCTTTTTGCCATCAGCAATCACCTGTCAACGGGATTGAAGTGTTAAAATTATCGCAGGAATTCAGGTTTTTACATCGATCTTAAGCAAATTTTTGATCAATCGCAATTCCATGGAAATCGCTGCCCTCCTGAAAAAATGCAGGTCAAAGAACAACGAAGTTCCCTCCGAACTAAAAGGGGTCACGACGGCCTGTAGCAGAGATGTGGAAATATTTTACCACAGCTATTTCAAGATTTCTAGAACAAAAGTGCATTCGACGAGTATTCACGATGTCGATGAGGATGGATGATAACAGAGACACAAATCAATTTAGTACCCTCTTTGCTTCGTTATCCTTTAAAACGTGGCAATTCCTTCAATGACACTAAATCTTCTGAGCAAAATGATACTACTTTTTACTTAAATAGATGCTTAGAATGACCCATCCCTATGTGTGGTACAGATTTCAGCAGTTCTTTCACTCGCTTCGTTCTGTAACATTATCCATCGTATTCCATACAGGTGGTTGTCTCTGTACTTAGATTCGAAGAACGTTTAAAAATCTATCATCTTTTTCCCCATTGACATGTCTAATGCTGGTCCAGTGATATTTTCTCCGAAATCCCGAGGTAGCCACAATAGGAGCTTTCTAGGCCTCCTCCACGAACAATCCCTGTCCTCTTTTAGATCAAAGGGAGTTTGTTCCCTTAGAGCTCGGACGGGGGCTTACTCGTGCCTGCAATTAGTCGTAAGATGGTTCAGTGATGAGATTTCGTTGAATTACAAGAGCGTAACGGAGCCTTCTCCTGAATTCGAATCGCATCGTTGTCATGCAGCAACGTTTTTCATGGGCTTAATCTTTCTTTTCTAGGAAACATCGTTCATATTGTAATCTCATTATGTTAAGAACCTGTTCGCTTGCAGCGCTTCTACTGACACTAATATCGCCAAATTCCGGTACGTTTTTTAGAGTTTCCATTTCCAAAGAGATTTGCATTTTGAAACTATTCACATCAAGGATACTGAGATATTTGCAAAAGTCCGGACCGCAGCTGTCTGCGGTGGGGAACGAACGCGCCATCACCCTTTCCGGAGGCTAACGCGTTCACCACCACACCATCCCGGTCATTCGTTTCGCCCGTCTCTCAGCTAGTTCAATCGATCTAATAGTTCGTTCCCTACCACAGACAGCTGCCGTCCGGATTTTTGTAAATTTCTCAGTATCATTGAAATTATCTTTCGCAACATTACCTGCCATTAAAAAAAAGACCAGGCAATAAAGAATAAGTTAAAAAACCATTCACATCTTTAAAACTGCAACGAAGCACAAAAGTTGCTAGAATCTTGATTTCCAAAAAAAATATCTCCAGTAGATTGCAAACTTCTAACGACGCCCCTAGCGGGATGCCAGAATGGGGTCTGCTTTGGCTCTGGGGGAATAATAGGTAAATTCCAGCTAAAGCATTCTTCGTCTTTCGGAGGCTGGATTCAAGTTCAACTTCCTTTCACAACAATCCTGCTATTCGACCTCTAAATATGCTGGACTCGGTGGGACTTTTCTTTTAAATTTCTTCTAAATACAAATCCTTGAAAATGGTTATCTTCGCCTTTAAAGTGCCTACATTACATTGTTTGCTTTTAACCCACTGTTAAGAAAAACGTTAAAAACCACTATTCTCCATTCCCTTGCAGGATGCAGCCTTTGTTCATTTCACCAACAGAAACGTACCTGATCTTCCGGAATCATTCTCACCATCGACGGGAGAACGATATCTTCTCACAGGTGGTATTCACGGCAGGGACGGACCAATGCCACTGTTTTATTGAGAGCGTAAGCAATTCAAAACTTCGAGAAAGAGTCACGAAATAGACAATTCTAGGTGTTGTTTTTAATAAACTTGATGCGGTATCAAACAAAATCCAGTTCTGTTGTGACCAGGGTTTTCTTTGCAGACCGTTCCTCCTCGGACTGAATGGTGACGGAACCCTGAGTTGAAGACAATAGCTCCAAACTAATGATTTCTTTACTTGTCGTTCATTATTACGGTTCGTTCGAAATAAATGTTTGGTATCGGAAACTGAAAGTTGCACAATATTCACCCTACTCTAGTACTGCCATAGAACCATTCGGTTGGATAGATCGCCAAGGTTCACTTTATCTCCAGAATTCAGTGTTGGTTAAACGTTAACAAAACTATCCACCAAACAAAAGGCATCAACTTTTACTGGAACGTCTCGAAAAACCACTGTTCAAGTTCAGACCGGCACAAATACGGCACAGGGTTATAAAACTTACGCTTTATTCTTTCCACTGTGATAAATTAATCCATTTCAATGTGAACTTTTTTATTTACTGCCTATTAAAATTCTTTATAACAGAGCATTATGTGTGAATCAACCACAATGATGCAGAGACATTTGCAAAACTCGGGACCATAGGTGTCTGCAGTGGGCAACGAACACGCTACTACCCTTTCAGGGGGTTAGCGCGTTCACCACCGTACCATCCTGGTCATTCGTTTCGCCTGCCTCTCAGCTAGTTCTATCGATCAGTACCGTCAACCTGTCGATGCGATTGATTTGAGAAGCCCAAATCGGCAATGAACCAGTTAAGCTGAGAGATCGGCGAAACGAAGGACACACATGGTGTTGTGGTGAACGCGTTAGCCCCCGGAAAGAGTAATAGCGTGTTCGTTCCCCACCGCAGACACTTGCGGTCCGGGGTTTTTGCAAATATCTCAGCATCATTGTGGTTTAATCCATTTCATTTTGCTAAAAAGACATGCTGGGTTAATAAAAGCAGGAGCACACACAGCAGTGTGTTCAAGCAGCAGTAATATGACATGTTCAAACAAACTGCATTCAAATCATTGCTTACGTCAAAAGAAATCTGGCTGAAAAACTATGCAGTATAAGGAATCTGCGCAAAAGCGAACGTTTTCATATCCTTTACACCACATTTCACACATGACACTTATTATTGAAAAGCACTACGGTATGTTGGATGGCAGCTTTGACATTACAGCAGAATCCTAAACCAGAAAGAGGTTTGAATGTTGAGCTTAGGTTGATAAATAGATTTATTCTGGCTAACCTTTCGACGCCTCCTTCTTCATCAGAACCGATAGTCCGTGTCGGTGGCCCACAGTTGTTCGTTATCTCGATGTGACGTCTTCGTCGTCGTACAGATGAGGATATTTCCAGCTCACTACACAAACGGATTGATTGCACGGGAAATCAACTTTTTTCTTTGAGAAACGTTGCACATCGTGCTGCAGATATATGGCGTGAAGGTAGAAAATCCCACCCTACAGCAACTTTTTTCTCACGACCACCTCATCTATCTATAATTTCTTTTGGGTGATCGTTTTATCATTTTGTTTTCATTTGTTTGTATTCGAATCTCCACGGACCGTCCTTGAAATATCGCAGCTATATCTTCTCGTTGTCACCCGTTCTATGTTAAGCATCTTTTTTCCAATAGGATACTAACTTACACTTCCAAAAGCTAAATTGAAATCACGGAAGAAAATTTTTTGGCTCAAAATTGTTTATGACCGAGTGTAACATCTCCCATGATCTTTTACACCTTCCATTTTCTTGCCTTTGGCAAAAAAAAGTTGCACAAGAATTCGCAACACCATTTCCACTGCACACAGTACACAATGAATGTGTCTCAAAGCTTTACAAAAGGATTTTTTATTACATGGCCCAACAACAAGTATGGTGCGGGTTCCAGCATTTCCTGCATTCGATTCTTTTCCTTACCTTACATCCATCGTCCATAAGGTCTTCGCATGCACTTGCGCATGAGTTCGGCTGTGTTTAAGGATTTTTTGGTCTTGTTTTAGAATGCCGTTGAAGGGTGGTAGGAACGATTCCCTAGAAATCTTCGACGAATGTATTAGGGCAATTCCAAGACTTAAGCACTTTATAGCCTTTGTTGATAGGCTAGAGCATTTCTTAGGTAGATTTTTTCACTTGCTCTAGAAAGCTCAGTTGGACCCGTGCGAGTCGAACTACGGCACTGAGCGAGTTGGCTAGTATTTCAACCAATGCGCTACCTTCGTCTCTTGCAAAAGCACACGCTTTGGAAATCCTATGATATTTCTTGGAAGCATGCACACCTGGGTGGCCCGTTTTCACTGGATGTGTGGGCGCCAACACATTTTCCATTCATCGGAATCCTGATGGTTTTGCCAATGTGGCTCCCTGGAGTCCCGAGGTCAGCCAAGCCCAAGTCTGCCGCCGGTCCCCACTACCACAAGCAGTCGCCGCTCTTGTGGATCAGAGGTTTACCACCATGCGACTAGTTTAATATTAGGACGTGGATCCTGGTATTAATTTACTCTTAGCTGGGCTTCCTGATGGCGACCCCGGACTCTTTTTTTAGCCTGTGAGACCCTGGCGAGGGCGAGAGATGAATCCCCCTGCTATACATCGAATCCCGACGCCCAGAAATACCTCCCAAGCACAATGAGGCGGTAAACCGTTGGGAGGATGTTTGTGTGAATTAATCAAGCTTCTTTTATCAATCCATTCCTTGCGTTTGACCATGATGTGCTTGATGCGTCCCTATGTTGCTGAGAGAGATTTCAACGTTGAAAGAGATGGAGCACCTTATCCAAGACGTCGGTGAATTCAGCGTATGGATCACCATTCCGTTGCACAAGAATAGCTTATATTTTCTATATGTGTGCAAAGAGCCCCACTCGTAACAGCACGGCCCTGAGGAAGGCGAAATGGCTGAAACGCCAGCCATCAACCAACAACGCCAACAAACAACAACAACGACAACGAAAGCCTATACCAACCTTGTATTAGCTCAAAAAGATCAGTTTATAAGACGATATAAATAAATGTGTCAGCTATTTATGCCGAGATTTATAGAAAGCCGGTCTTTTGAAATAGATCAGACTAAATCTTTTTGGTCTCTAGACCTAGTAAAAACAATCTACTCTGAAGAAGTCTCGTAAGGATCATTGCGACTACAATGTTAAGCTACCCCCCCTGGCGAACGAAGATGGGACTATTGCAGCATCCCGCCATGATATAGAAATGATATCTGAGAAGTTCTATACCAATTGCCACACTTGCATATACCACACTTGGCGTTTGTTTCTTTTTCTCGCAACTGTCGTACATGTTGGCGCCTTTATTCGACCACGGTGGTGGAGCGAGTCTCAAACCGAGATCAGTGAAATAACTGCATCTGCAAGTACGCTGATTAACTCTAGTTACGAGAAGCACATCTTTGTTTCGCTATCGATGTATGTTTGCCTAGGTATCGAGGATGAGATAGATTTCAAAGGTCAGAGCTTCGCATTCTGCTTTGATATTGAGAATGCCGGTTATATTCCAGAAGACACCGTTCAAGCGCTCGTTGAGTAGTGCGCGCTATTCTTAACGTAGTTGAAGTACCAGCCCACGTTTCTGTAGCACAACAAAGCGCTAGAAGGAGCGTTGAATTGAACAGTGAGCGCGGATTTTCGGGTCCTTTATTTGGTCGGTGGCTTTTTGAAAGGCCTGAATGCGACCCAGGCTGCTCTATTTCCTGCTCTAATTCGTCTTCCTAATTCATCCTTCATATTGTTCTCCACGTTCATTTAATGCAAAAGGTACATGTACGAGGTACTTTCTGCAATCAGAAAGCCATATAGTTCGACTTATTCGCTTTCACACCATTCATTTTTCATAAAATTGGTTTTCCGCTGAGTTATGCGCAGTCCAGTCTTTTTTCTCGCTTCGTTGAGTTCACCGCCTCTGCTTCACTGGTACTCCTCGAAAACATGACGATATCCATCCGCAAAACCAGAATTTGATAGAACCTTTCCATGAATACGTATACCTTACTCATCTCATTCAGGTGACTTCATTATCCCCTGCAGAGCAGTACTAAATAGCTTCAACGATATTGTATCGCCTTGTGGAACCGCTTTTCTATGGGTATGGTGAGAGGTCGATGGAAAAGCTGTATTTTCGTAGTGCAGTTCCAATAGCAGTCAGACAGAGTTCTAATATAGGACGAGTAACCAACGAACCCAAAATAGCGAGCTCACTTTTCCGATTCAGTACCAGTACTCCTCCTAGTGCTCCGTTTTACAGCAGAGACATGCGTTGATACTTCAACTACGTCAACGAATCTGCACACCATCCACAAAGCGAATGAACGACGTCTTCTGAAATTTAACTGGCACTCACAACTTCTAGTCGGAATACGCAGCTCAGTTCTACGAAACCTATCCTACCTTCAGGATCCAGAAAAATATATATATATATATATATCAATAACGAAACAAAGATGGCCGGTCACATAATGAAAGGAACAGCTGAGAGATGGACGGAAAGAACAGTGGAGTGGATCCCAAGAGAATTCGAGTTTCCTCTTGGACGACCAATCGCAGATGGAAACGATTTCAGGACTGCGGAATGTACCATACGGACGTCACATCTTCCAAGCAGACTACCACCACGGACGACGATTTCACGATAGAGAAACGAGTGCGAGTTGTGCTGCCGAAATAAGTGTGCAGTAATATTCGTTCATACATTGACTACTATGCTTATGCGTTAAAAAGAATTTTTATAATATGTGCATCAGTTCAATCAAAAAACTCCATAGTCGAGTAACCAGGAAGACGCTACAACTCCTGAGTATATCAAGCCTTATTAGACCAGGATGCTACTTGTGAATACACCGTTAGCAAAAGCAGTAAGATTGAGAAGCCTTATACACAATGTGCGATGCGCGATGCTAATAGTCCCTACTAGGCAAGCAAAGCACGTATTTTCTCAGTGAAGGGACTTCATGGACTACAGGAATCAGAAGTGAGGCGAAGATGTGATAAATACAGATGCGCAGGAAAGTAGAAATTACTGATATTCACTTACATGTAGATTTACGATACTACAGCAAAGTGGGTAACAATTCACACCAATGGTAAGGAATACAACTGTAATAACTGCCGAGCTGAACGTTTTTCTTGTACGTCCAATACAAATGATCATTGATATAAACTCTTTGTGACTTCTTTGCATCTTCCAATAAACATGGAGTTGACAACTAGACTCAAATTTATCCATAACGGCTGCTTAAAATTTTAGAGTTCTGGAAGTCATGAAGTCTTTGAAGGCAACTTCGGCCACAACTTGGTTTTGGAGCAGTTACCAGAAAAGAAGTTGATGGGATGGTTAAGGAAATGGTAATCAGCAGAAGAGTATGGTGAACAAGGCAGAATTTCGTAGACGAGCTCGTCTAGAGGAGGATTGGTCTGTTACTCCCTACGCAACGTGGGAAGCAAGCATTCAAGCCTGTGATACATTTTTGTCGATCTGCTGGACGAACTTACTCGCCTTTAACGTTTAAACCGCATTCAGGGAGTTGTGATGGATCAAACTAGCTGTAAACTATACGAAACAGCCGGCATGTTTTTATTTTGGCGCAATTTCGGTTTTTCCAAGGGCTCCAGAGCTTCGTTGTGGTCCAACCATTAAGTCGATTCTCCCCAATTATCATACAGGATCCATCTATTGTCCTAGTTCACCACATGGTCGAAAGACAGTTGTTCCGGAGGAGCAGGAGATATGCCGACGATATCTCAAAACGGCGATTTCCTAGTAGAGAACTATGGAATATTCCCTATAACTTTTCCAAAACGTTTTCAAAAAACTAGGTTTTTCAGCACAAAGTTGAATTTTGCAATATGGTTAACCATAGAAACGAGAAATGAATCGGTTATTTCCGTGAACACTAAATATTATCGCTTATATATACACGATGCACCTTGATAACATTGTTAGCAAGCAATCACGCTCCACACAGTGTTTCACCACTTTTTAGTTGCAGTCCGTTGATGTGGTGGAAATGGCAGAAGAAAGTAATCTCGTTCAACTTGAAGTAGGGAAAATCATCGACAAGTACACTGTGACTAGAAAGCTGGGAGAAGGTTCTTTTGGAGCTGTTTATGCGGTAAGAACTCACTCAGTAGCATCAAAATGTTATATTCCACTCTTCTATGATTTTAGGTCAAGTATGCGGAAGGAAAAAAAGGCTGCGCTAAAAGCCGAAAGTGTCAACGAGAAGGTACCGGTAAGTAGACATTGAGGAGTACAGATCATCATACTGAGTATGAAATGACCTTGTAAGCTTCAAATTAAACGAAATGATAAAAATCTGGCGAGATACTTCCGAAATTTACTAAGGATATATACAACACAATAAGGAACGTTTGCTGGCGTGATGAGAAATATACCAAGCTTTCACGACTAGAGATAAATGTCCATGTTGCCACGTGGCCGTTTTCGTACTTGAATAAGTGCTTCACGTTTTGCGGATATTAACGTCGTTGCCTGAAGTCCTTCTTTTATCATTGTTAGAGATGTAGATAGAGTTTGGTTCCCATGCTTATTCTTGCCTCAACCCTTTTAGCACTTCTCAGCTTATGGCGCTGGAAATCTCCAAATAGTTCGCCAACACACCGAACACAATCGTGTAATCATTTCACCCTTCTAATTCTAGCGTCCTACCTCTTCTCATAAAGGGAAAAAAAATAAAGCTCGCGGCGTTGATCAATCCTTGAGTGATGCAACATGATTCGACTTCATGAAGCATCGTAAGAGGTGACTGAATATGGATTCATTTACTTCTTAGGATGTGACGCATACCTGACCTATACAACGGCTTGCGATGACCTACCGCTATACCAAATCGGTGACCTCGGAGGGACGGAAACCTTGGTAAGCCCTAAGCGTGTAATTGAACTAACGACTACGTGTCGTTACAGGACACCTCAAACTGCGCTTCACGAGTCTCTTGACCTCTCCTCATAGTAAATAATCCCCTAAAAACACTTCACCAGAAACTGTTGTATCTTCAGTAACTACTCCCCTTATCGCCCATATCACTCTACTGTGAAATCTCTACTATGTGAAGTGCAGCGTTAAAGACGATTAGGTGTGATAGTCTATTTTAATAATATGGTATCTCTAGTGTTGACAATTGGAATATTAACAAGTACGTCAACATTTTTTTATGTCAATCATTACAGCATTATCAAAATCAGAATCAAAGTCGGTGCATAACGAGGCCAAAATCCAGTCAAACTTAATGGTTATAGGTTCAATATGAACGTCAGCTTAGATAAAATGATACCTATGGTCCTACGACACAAGGGCTTCCTCGAAGGTTAAATCGTCCACAAAAGTTCAATTTTCGCTCTCTTCCCCAAGTTTTCTACTCTTGATCGCCGAGATCATACTATTTCCCTTTATCAGACTAAATATACTTAATTATAGTTTCACCGAAAACTATGACCTGTGCGGCGTAAACGATCTCGAAATATCATGAAAGTTGTCATTTCTGCACGATGAATTTCCTGAGCATTTTTTCAAAGCAGTCTTATTTGGACTTAGTAAGGACATTTATATGGCGCAGCACCATGCGATCTCTTTGATGACAGGTCAAACTAAGGGTCGAGTTGTGTGGGAGTGACTAGTGAAATGTTCAGTAACAGAAAAGTCAGGCCGAATGTTTGATGATGTTGCTGATACCATACAGCATTCTTCTAAACTGCTGCATTCTTTCAAAATATTGCAGCTTTTACGACTTGAGTTGATCGTGATGCAACGCCTTCAAGCGAGAAATGCCGTTCACATGCCCGACTTAATAGACAAAGGACGTTTCGAGCACTTTAACTACATCGTAATGAAACTGCTTGGAAAAATCTTTACAGGTGAGAGTATATACGGCATTTTTCGTAGAGAAAAAGGAACAACTTAAGATGATCAGGAAAAAGGAAACATCACTGCAATTCACTAAAGTGTAGACAACAATTCCCATATCCTGTTTCATCTCAGTCAAGCCATGGAAGCAGTGTTTTACCATGTTTCCTACAATGGAACCACAGAACAAGAAGGCAGGTTTAAAGGTGCCGTCCATTTTTTAAGCCAAGACTAGAAAGAGGAATCTATAAGAAATTGTGTTTTGTCAAAAAACAGTTGTTTTTCGTCGACAAAGTCTCTGGTCCTCTTCGTTTGGTTCTCCATCTCGTCGATTTTCAACATGGCATCCTAATGTTAAAAAAAATCTGTAGCCGTGACAAACTTAGTTGTTTTTCTGCGTTTTTTTAATCGCAGTTCTTTTATCTTCAACCCTTACGACCGCTAGCAAAAATTCCTCTTCAAGGATATTTCGTTGCCGCCACTCATAACTCTGTTGACAGCTTACCACTCTCCATTCTGCAGCTTCTTTATGGTACCCCAATCATCACCAATTATAAGTCTACTTGCAATGCAGGTCTTTCTCATTTTAAAAAAATGGAGCGTTGAGACAACTGGGAAGTCTCAATGGTCCAATTTGTTGGATTCAACATTAACTTGATAAATCGGATGTCCACTGTAGAATTAATGCTTGAAGCTTCATCCAGAGAATGAGTGCTACGATGCCACAGCTCTATAGATCCAATTTTCGCTACGGATCTCCTAAAATTAGGATCAATTAATTAGGTAAACGCTGCTGGAAGAAGACGAAATCAGCACAAGATGTTATACACCGTTCTGTTTAATATACTGAATTCAAGATTTGTTTCACAGGAAGCAAAAAAAATCAGGTCCGGATCAACATTTGTCATTAGGGACCAGCTATAGGATGCTCTATTCAATGTCTAGAGGCGCTCGAGGAACTACACTGGGCCGGATTCCTTCACAGGTCAGCTTCCACTAGATTGCACAACTAAGTAACTAACTGGTAATAAAATAGATTTCCATAGGTAAATCTTTAACAAATGTCATATCAATAGTTTAAAAAATGCATTCGGTATGTCGATTACACACTGAGACTTCTCGACAGGGCACTTCACTGAGTCCTTAGACATTTCATATACAACATTTACTATGTAGGAGATGGTAACTAGCCAGCTATAGCCATTGTATGCTTGAATATCGTAAATTTTACAACTTCGTATTAGAATGGCGCAAAGATAATTGCGGATTTGGTTGTCATGGATTCTACTAATACATATTATAGTAAATATTCACTAATGACAATTCATTAATGACATTCCCTCTGTACACCATTGTAAACCATAACGAATAACTTATGAAACCTAACTTAAACTAAACCTAACTTAAAACTTGAGCAAACGTAACTCGACTTTCACACTTAAAAGTTTGTCGAGTAATAATTCTTCTTCTAACACTCGACCTACTATGGTATTAGGCTGGTTGAAATTATGAAATTATGCTCTCAAATCGTGAAAATCGCATTGTTTTATTCCAAGTTAAGACCTAGATATGAAGCAACGGCAACTTCATCAAACTAGGAGCCAGGGAAGCGTTTTCTAGCGCGTAATCCAAAGCTGGTTGATAAAATTTCGTACCAGAGATACGACTCATCATGACGGAGAAGGCCATAGACGCCTATCACCTATCAAGTGCACACATCGGCCCCCTGAAACCCATAATCACAGCTTACTCTAGCAAAAATCATCCTAGCGCCAATAGAGAAATTTAATAATTACAATTTCACAACAGTCGTACGTCATTTGGAAACAAGTGAGAAGGTGAAAAAGTGCGATAGGTGCATACGGTACGCATTGAGTGGACGGCAGCGTCATGGTCACTGCGAAGTCTGTCCTGTGACTTTTTTGCGCAAAAAAAACTACCCATTCCTCGCTGCACAGTGATTTAGGATGAAACTTGAATCCACTTCAACGAGGATGACATCCAGCATGGATGTTTGAATGAGACTGAACTACTAAACGTATCCCAAGCCCTAATTTGTATGAAAAGATGGTCTCGGTGTCATTTGCATTTCCGACGGACAAACTCATCTACTATCAGTTTTTCAATGATGGGCTGAACAGATACGGAGCAGCATTCTCAGCAAATCGATGAAGGCACCTATGTATCAACCAATTCTCTTGAATCACGACGTGCAACCACACGTATAACTAATGCTGCTGAAGGTGAATCACTTGGACTACGATACTTCTTCCCACTTATCACATTCATGAGCTTAGCACTATCCAAATATCACCTGCTCTTAGGCATCTCGAGAACGAGATAGCAAAATCATCAGCCGTTCCGGAGATTTCGGTCCAAAAAAATCGTTCCCAGAGCTTTGTGGTTTTATGCTACGGAATAGTCAAATCTTCATGGTGTCGACCATAACGTATAAATTCTAATGTTTCTTATCATAACAAAACTGTGCTTCATCCTAGTCATAGCATTTCAATTCCATTCATTCATACAGTTCATTCCAGATCAAATTCGTCCATTATTTTTAATCATATTTTTTAATCAACCAGATTAGTAGTAAATCATTGGAACACCTCTACACATTCTAAAAATTAGTTGAAACACAGGGATACGAACTCTGACGAAATTTTAGAGACTATCATAAAATTCCTTAAAACTCTAACAGTGTGGAAATACTGTCAATAACTAACAATCTCAAAACTATTTTCCCTAGGCATCAGATTTTTTTTTATTTTTTCACAAAGGCAAATCCCGCACAGGGATTATTTCTAAATCCCGTTATCAGAATTTGTATCATGGGAAGCATCAGAGTTATTGAGGGATGTGAAACCGGGGGAACTTCGCAGTCGGTCGTGCTGAGACTGGTGACCTTCGAAAGCTCTACATACTCGACTTTGGAATGTGCCGCAAATACGTGGATAATAAAGTAATGTTTAACACACTTCCAGGAAGATGAAGTTCCTCCTTAGCTAATCCATCTATTATACTTCTGCTTCGATACTCATTTTTAGCGAATTTAGGGAAAACAAACCACGCAGGTAGTCAGACATTCTCCCTGTTTTCAGAATGTGATGTTGCAACCTCGAAAGAAGGCTCCATTTCGAGGGAACTCCTCGGTATGCACCGATCACTTCCCACAATTACAAGGAACACTGTCGCAAAGACGACATTGAGAGTTGGTACGCCTGTTCGATTCCTTCATTTTCTTCATTGATAAGACAGATACTATACCCTCTAGATGGTACAAAGGTACTTTATTGAATACTAGTAATGTTAAAAGGGGCAGCGAAGTGGTTAATGATGCAGTCCATCAAGAAGAAATTTGCTGATTCGACCACCTAAAGAGCATGAAGAAGACGAGATCACCAACTAGCTGTGGAAACCACACTCAAAAAAGTTCGAAGACCCTCGTGAATGACGGATTGAGGAAACGAATCGAATGCAAGAAATACTTGGATCGGTACGGTATAGAGGTCATGTGAAAAAAGAAGTGATAACAATAATAGCAATAAGAAAAAACAGTAACAATGGCAAATGAGCAAGCGATCATGTATTGTAATAAATTGCACTTGTTTGTTTCAAACTCAGCTCATTATGTGTCACCAGTATGATCTGTAGTGCCTGCCAATCATCGAGTTATATGAACGGATACAAGAGAAGTCTTCATAGGTCTTTCCCGCACTTCACGCTTTCAAATGGATTCCGCTTACTGTGAGGTCACGCCGAGCATCATACTTTCGATATGAGGCAGCTTATTTTTTATTGGCTCTGGGCAGAAAGTAACCGAGAACTGCTATAGAATGTCTGTTTAGAAGGAACAGTGGGAATCATTTTTCGGGCACAGTCATCTAGGCTGAGGAAATATTCGACATTTAAGATAGTCGGTGCAATCCGAAGCTAACTTTTCACAAGAACATCTCCACAGGTTGTGCACTTATTCCTTTCGATCGCTTTTCCTTCACAGACGTGGCGAGTTTTCACGATTGTTCTATGGAGCCGTTAGGAATCGACTCCAACAACTGCCACATGATCGTGGCTTCCGAATTCAAAAAGAACCCACAGTGTCAAGTAAATTGTGACGTATAGGGTTTTCAAGAGCTGTACTGTCTTCAGTGCTTGACAGCTAAAAGAGTGCGCGCATTGTTCTCGTAACGGATCCAAATCGCATATCCACTTACAAACTCGCGCAGAAGGCCTTGTCAATACAACGGAAACAACAGAGATTTAAAGCAATCGAGTCGCAGTGACCTGAAGTCTTTAGTCAGAACGTTGAAAGTCCAACGAAACCTCAACCGTTGGTGTTATGAGGAACGGTCACCAATTTTTTGTCTACCGTGACAACCATTTAAGATTCAAGGCACACCTTCGCAGCTTGTGTTATCCTTGTTTAAACGGTCGAGCTGTTTCAGAATATTCGACGAAGGTTTATAACATGTAGCACCTTATGCTATCGAAATTAATTTGATATAAGCGTAGAAAGAACATGAACATGATGAACTGAACTACTCCTACAATGTAAATTAAGTAAGAAAGCACATCGTGTCGATTCCATAAATATGAACATTGCACACGAGCCACACCAATACTCTTTCCGCTTTCCTTCTAGGTTCTACATGTTGATCGACTTCACAAATGCTCAACTTCCGTGGAAGGGAGTCATGAATATCAAAGATGTTAGAAAATACTCGTATATTATTAAATACTGAGCTTCTAAATAACGCTTTTTCCATTAAGGTCGGGAAAACAAAAGTTGATTCGCGTCAAGAACCTCTACTTAGTGAGATGATGAAGCTGTGTCCCAGGGAGGAATACAAGCAAGTGCTCGAGTGAGTTGGCTGTTGTGCTTCCTAAGCGGTTGTGACGACTGAAAGATGGCTATGGTATGATTGCAGTCATATTGACGGTCTTCAGTTCTTCGACGAACCTGACTACCAAATGATTTATGTTACTTTGCGAAAGGCCATGTCCAGGAACTCAGTGGAAGAATTTCCATACGACTGGGAAAAGTGCACACATTGAAACTCCACGTTAATGGATAAAATTGTGGTCAAAAACTAAATATATACTTATAAGAAATAAACACTTGTATATGACGATGTTTGACGATGGTACTTCTAGATGACATAAAACATCTATCACGCCTCACAAGGAACTTCCCCTTGAACTCAGAAGTTCATAAATTATTAAATACAATCTGTAATCCAGCCATAATGATGCCGAGATATTTGCAAAACTCCGCATCGTTGGTATCTGTAGGGGGGTGGAGAACGAACACGCTTCCGGGAGAAGGAAAGCCCCGGAAACCCTTCGGAAAGGCTAATAGCGTGTTCGGCCCCCACCGCAGACACCAACGGTCCGGAGTTTTGCAAATATCTCAGCTTCATTATTATATTTCACACAATAGCCTGCTATTAAAAAATAGTAGGCAGTAAATAAAAAAGTTGACAATCTGTAATAACAACAGAGACCAGTCATTATGATTGTGGAATTGGCTTCATTTGCAGCGGTGTTGCATCCGCGTGATGTTGCTTTGGTAAATCGCGACATATAATAGATATCCTTCGAGATTTTTCGACTCGTTTTCCATCGAATACTGAGTCATCGTTTGACAATATTTCATGAGTGAAGTCGTAACGGCTCTCTTCCCCCATGCGGTATAGTGACCTTCTAGGAAGAAGTAAATCAAAAATCAAACTGTCCTTTGAATCTTTATGTCGTAAACGCATGACAGCATCTGATAGAAGGGAAATTCCTGTGATGACGTCACCACAATACTGAAAAGCACTATTCTTCATATGGAGTGCTGTAAAGCAAAAATTGTTTATGCATTTCTATATTTTAATTTGCCCGTTGTAGACATCTGCAGGAGACATCACATAACCACTGTCTCAACACGAGGAAAGGAGGAAAAAAACTACGGGAGGTTGTGACAGTCTCGAAACGAATGTCATCCTGTCCGTCCTGGATGACAAAGGTGCAGACGGCGTTCTACACGCAAACCTTCACTGACTGTGTAACGGCCAACGTATCATACAAAGACGATACAGCTTTTTCACCGATCAACCATTATTTCAACTGGCAAAGAATGCAACGAGACACAATATCGCCAAAGCTTTCCACTGAAACGCTACAGAGAAGTATGCAGTCGCTCGAATGGGACGACCAAGAGATGTATAACGATAGACGATTCCACAACCTTAGTTTTGTCGAGAACATTGTTCTCGTTTCGAGCCGCACAGCAGAAGCGAAGACAACAAAGTAACCTGCATGGATCACAAACTGAGGAGATGAAATGCTATATATACTTGGGACTTCTAATAAATATGGAAAGCAAGAGAGAAGGACTCAGTAAAAACAACCAGTAGTATGGGCTTCGCCAAATCCTCTGACCGAGATTACTGATCAGCATACTAATCCTGAATTAAATGCTCAGTTATTTGCCACAACAGTTCTCTCGGCTCTGTTATATTGTCAAGAAAATGGAGTTCAGCCATATCGAAGAAGCTGCGCACAATACACAGAACACTTGAACGACGTTTTTCGAAAACGAATTCGCGCACTGAGCACAAAATAAACTTCCGCAATTCGTTTCTTGGAGACTCTGAAAAATATGTCTTAAGGAATAAACATCAGGTAAGTTAATCATACAATGAGAAGAGAATACAACAACTGAACGAAAACAACATTAGGGTGGATACCAAGTCAAAGAAAACGACGTCGAGAAAAGGTGAGTGAGTCATATATATTAGTAACTGGAAGCAAGTTTCGGATCTCCAAACCACAGCGGGAGCTACAAGACACGAGCAAGTGCGTGGATAACGACTGCAAGACAAACAAGTGGACGGAAATGCAGGGAGTCATACGCCATGTGAATACACGTCATGCAAGTATCCAATTTGTATGGTAGCACTGTCCTCCACAAAGGCTAAATACTATTCAGTGCAAAGACTTGGAAACATCTTCGACCCTCTCAGGATTCCAGGGAAAGGCATGCTCAACCGTCCTTGAACGCATCAATGAGAAGAAAGCGCTAGTGATCCTCGAGCAGCAGCACAACCCACTCACGAAGCCGACCAAGACAACGGAACGGACGGATTAATTTCTGGGACACGCACATTATTTGCAGACTGATAAAACATGTATCTAAGTAGATACTCTTATACATAAAATAAAAAAAGTAGAAACTCAAACAAACGTAAAACACAGCTATTTTTTTTCATTTTTATGCTTAAACGAACATTTCCGTTTTTTTTTACACGATCCACATTCACATTTACTGTACGTTTGCCTATCCCAGCACATCGTGCATTCTCTTAGTTCCCTCATATTCACCATCCAGGAAGGTCCTCGAACTTTTCGCGTGTGGATTCGGCTGCTGTTTGAGGATTGTCGTCTCCTTTATGAATGTTTCTGAATGCTGGTCGAGGGCATTCTCTGAGTCAAAGGATAGGTGGGATACAATGTTGAAACTTGAATTTGCAAGCAGTGAAGTGTTTACAGAGAAGTCTAATACCACTTTTCCGATCCGCAAGAGTGAGAGCCTTGGCGAGTCCTGTGCGGATTCATAGCAACACCGTGCTCGTAATGAATAGTATCACTACTACTGCGTTACCTGCCCTCTACTACTCATAAAAGATAAAAGACAAAGCTATCAGCGTTGACCAATCCCTGAGGGATGCGACATGCATTCGACTTTATTAAGTATCGTTGGAGGTGATTGAATGCATATCTAACCTTTACAATGACCCGCGGTGGCCTACCGATGTATCGAGCCAGTGCTACTATCCCCCCAAACAAGCCTGGTACCAATTTGCCAACCCCGGAGGGATGGGAGGCTTGGTGACCCATTGGCCCAGGAATCGATTCCACGTGTGTGTCGCAGCGGTGCCTCCAACCAGTGCGCCACAAGCGCCCTTATTTTACTCTGTTATAGCCAGCATAATTCTCACATCCACTTGCTCTCATATGCTGCACATAGCACTAGTCATGCCAATAGGAATGTAGTAAATGCAGTGAAATTTTGACATACCCTTACGCTATCAATGTGAGGTTTGATTAAACCATCTTTGTGAAGGTCTAAAACATGAACTTGTGTGATGTGCTGAGCATCCGACGCGAACGACGAATCACTGGAATGAAACCAAATTAAGCAAATCGAGAGGTAACATGTGATCCGACTAAGCATAGTATCTCTTATAAAGGATAAAAGGATAAAGTTCTCGACGTTGACTAGTCCCTGAGGGATGTGTCATACATTCGACTTCATTAAGCATCGTTCGGAGATGTAAAATGCATATCTGACCTTTACAATGACTCGCAGTGGCCTACCGATGTGTCGAGCCAGTGCAACTATCTTCTCAGACAAGTATGGTACCTATCTCCCAATCCAGGAGGAATGGAAGGCTTGCTGAGTCTTGGACGCGGAGATCGATCCCACATCTATTTTAGGGCGCCTCCGACCACTGTGTTACACGCGGAAAGATCTCATACGAAATTCAGTGCAACTCTTTTTTTATGGCTTGAATAAATATGGTGGTGAAAATGAAGATTTCTTTATACTTTATACTCTCATGTTTAACAATACAGTTGTCCTTCCGAAGAACAGTTACATTAACTGGAAATCAATGGACGTGGTACACAGTTAAGGAACACGACCACATATTAAACGTTTGAGAAAGTTCACATTGAGACCTATGACGTGGAATGGAATGATTTGAGGAAACTACATGAGCTCATCGTAATGAATGACAGTAAAATAGGGGACATGCAACTCCAAAAGTTGTTCATTAAATGTCATATGTGCCCCACAAATAATACTAAAAGCCTTCCCAATGTCATGGTTTCTAAACTCGTAATTAGACTGGATCATCACTTCGGCATAGGACTCTCATGGAGAAGAAAGGCGAAAAATTCACAACTCAAATGCTCGACACCACAATGAAATAGAATTTGCTTACTTCATTGACCGGTTTATAGGATGGTATCGCAACTAGCAACAATAAGGCAATACTCTCCCTTCAAAAATAATCAGCGCCAGAAAATTGGAGGCCAGCAACTACATCATCATTGCTTTCCTCGTAATGATATCATTCTTATAACATGAAGCACTAAAATGGCGAATCAGCTAGTCAATCTTCAATTGACCGAACATGAAGAGCACCATATATACAAGAAACCGATCAATATTTCCGCTGACGGTCATGAAAATGAATCTTCCCAAATCCTTCAACTATAAGTGAAAATGCTCTTAGCTCTTCAGCTTAGCACTTGGTGATCACAGGGAAGCATCAAAGACATAGTGGAAAAAAGTAAAGAACACCAGGCCGTGTACCACGCTTCGATTTCACGGTTATTCCCCCTTTATGTATGCATCGAAAAATATGCGAGTCACAAAAGCAGCTCTGAAATGCGAGTTGCACTTGCAAGGATCTGTGAAGAGGACAATACCTGGAGTATTCCGTACCACGTAAGTGGAAGAGAAAACCAGATGTTTTAATCAAGTAAACGAATCAGTCAGATCGGACGGAGAAATATCTGTTAATGACCGGACATCCCATACGGTACAGATCACACGCCAAAGCTATGACAATATCGAAACAACCTACGTCGCAACTACTAGGTTGTTTAGAAATAAATGAGCGTTTTTTAACTACATTATTCAAAATGTCATGACTTCGCTCAAGCAAAACTTTGTTAATCGTTTTTTGCCAAAGAAAAACAAGTTTATTTGTTCCAGTTGCACAATATTCTGGAGTTCTGGAAGCGAGGAATTTATTTAAGGAACTTTTTTCCGTCATCGTAGTTGGTGAAGCATTTCTCTCACATGATGTTGCCAAGGTGCTTGAAGAAGTGATAGTAGGTAGACGAGAGGTCTAAGAGGGCATATGGCGGATGAGGCAAAGCTTCGTGGCCCAGCTCGTCCAACTTCTGCAGCGCTGGTCCCGCAACGTGAGACCCGGCGTTGTCGTGAAAGAAGGGTTGGTAGTTTTTGTTGACTAATGCCGGTCGTTGTTGTTGGAATTTACAGTGCATTTCATCGATTTGTTGCCACTACTTCTCTGCCGTAATCGTTTTGATCGGATTCAAAAAGCTGTGATGAATCATCCCACCTGCAGACCACCAAAACTTAACCAGAACTTTTTTTTGGTGCAATTTCGACTTTCGGAAGAGCTGTGGAGCCTCATCGCAACCCAACCATTGAGCTGAACGTCGCCGATTGTCGTACAGAACCTACTTCTCGTCACATGTCAGAATTCAATCAAGAAAACGGTCGTTTCTGTTGCGCAGAATAACAGCAGAAAACACTTCCAAACGGCGATTTTTTTTATTATCGTTTTATTTTTCTTGCGGCACCCACTTGTCGAGTTTTTTTGTCTCTCCTATGCGATTCAAGTGAGTGGAAGTTGTTCCTGTGCTTACACCAAATTGTTCTTCAAGTTCTCAAACAGTTGCTCGTGTGTTTGCTTCCACTAGTTCCTTCAATTCGTCGTCGTCAAGTTCAATGGGACGTCCACGGCCTTCCTTATCTTCGATGTCGAAGCCACCAGATCAGAATTCCCGGAACCGTGTTCGCACTGCTCATTCACCAACACTATCTTCATTCGAAACGTCATTAACGTTTCGAGCCGTCTCTGCTGCAATGCGACTGAGTTTGAACTCATAAAAGAAAATTTGACGAAAATCCGTTTTTGACATCTGAAATTGGAAAGATCAAAACTGGTAAAAGAAAATTCAACTTTTAACAAAGTATAAAAAAAAGGTTAGAAAGAACATAAAATCAGTTTTTTAAAAAATATGTAATACTGCAAGGTGCAAAGAATGTTATATTGGTAAAAAATACATTAAAACAATGAATATTTCAAAACGCTCATTTATTTCTGAACAACCTAGCACATCTAACTTCGCATTTCAACTCCCTTTTTTCCACTCTCTCCTAAGTACTAAAACGTTCCTGAGGATTATAGTTCATTGTTGCAAAACAAGGCACTGCACTGTCCTCATACTTCGAAAGTTTTTAAGGATAAAGTTATTCCATGCACGAAAAAAAGCGAACAGAACTTGGAGACCCGCCCACGGTGCTACTTGAAAATGAACGAATTTTTCCTAACGTCGATCTATGCCAACATCTCCCATCTCCTGTCATTTTTCCAAAGGTTCCTAGGTATCCGATGAACCTGCATATTTCAACCCTTTAAGAGAACTCAATTTTATTAAACTATCAACCAAAACTGTACTACACTACAGAGGGCGCGTGTAATGCAGTGGTCGGAAAGGCCCTACAACACACGTGGGGCCGATCCCCGCGCCCCAGGCTAAGCCCTCCTTCCCTCCGAGGCTGGCACATTGGTACCAGACTTGTCTGGGTGAGTAGCAGCACTGGTCCATACATCGGTAGGTCATCGCGTGTCATTGTAAAGGCCAAATATGTGTTCAGTTACTTCCTGCGATGCCGAATAAAGCCGGATGCATGGCGCATCCTTCAGAGATTGATCGACGCCGAGAGCATGATCCTTTATCCTTTTATCAACCAAAACATATCGTTAACTAACTAGACGATCAAATCTTTCGGCTTCAACACAGGTAAACAGAAACTATATACCGCATACGCTGAATGACTGCTTGGTTTGCCGATGACCACTTGCGGTGCTCTCGTTCCCGATACAAATGAATGACCTAAAAAAAATCCAATCGCCGATACGATCTATGGCCTCAGCGAGGACAAAAATTAAGCAATAGTAGAAAGAAAAAAGATGAAAAAATCATTACATCATCCCAGTGAGCCTTTTCATATCGCAGCCTCTTCATATGAGGTTCGACTTCTTGTAAAAGCTGTAATTCTTCAGCTTCAGTAATAAACGATGGAATAACACGACAACTGGCAGCAATAGCCGTCTTCAACTCGTTTGGCCAACATGACAAATTATGGAAATACAACAAGGAACACAGTCGTGTAGCTAACCGCATGCTTAAGCTGAAAACTTTCTTTTCAACACAAAGAGGGCAGACTTTTTGTAGACTATGTTTACGAATAAATGGTGAAATACAATAGAAAAAAGAACATCTGAAGTAGGAATAAAAAAAGAATAAAGTGAATAGAAAAACTACTTCCATATGGTTTCTCATAGAACGCTTAAGATGTGCTGCTTCTCTTATAAGTATACACCGTATTATTTACTGAGAAACCAGGTAATTTCAGCTTTTCCATGCAAAGAACAAGATGTATTCCTTCTTTGACAAGCTTACACGAGGATGATATATAATCTTTACTTGGCCTACGTTTCGAGATCTTCATCTTCATCAGAGCCGGTGATCCGAGTCGATAGTCAACAGTTGTTCTTGTTCACGAGGTGGAGTATTCGTGTTCGTAACGAACCGGAAATTCGAACCAAAAAACAAGAGCGGTGCTTTCAACGACTTGTTGAGCCATTATTTAGGTAATAAATTCCACAATGTCGACTCGTCGACAACGATCTTGGAAACATCCATCGTCGTGGAATGAAAAAAGCACGACAACTAAGCACGTCATGATCTCAATAGTCTGCGAGCTTTAATATGACTCCTGCGACCAATTTCCGAATGAACCAGTAGACCACTACCAGAACCTGTTATATCGCTTTAGAACAACCTTTCAGTTGGTTACAATGATATTTTTCTCGCCTAAAACAATGAATTATCAGTAGATGTCCGGAGTTTTGCAAAACAACAGGCAGTAAATAGAACGTGATTACACTGTGATTTTTTGCTGTAGCTCCAGCTTAACTGGGTTCAATACCGTCTTGTGCTCCCAAGATCAATCCCGTTGACGGCTGATTGCTAATAGCACCTATAGGTTAAAACATGGCCAACAGAAAGACCCAGATTGTGTAGTGGTGAAAACGTTGGTCCCTGGAAAGGGTAATAGCGTATTTGATCATCACCACATACACCTGCGGTCCGGAGCTTTGCAAATATCTCAGCAACATTGTGGTTATACTTCACATTATACCCCGCCATGAAAAAAAGAACAGGCAATAAAAAAATGACTATACTAATAGAAGGTTTCAAGACCATGCATGTTGAGATCTTAAAAAGATAGAGAACAGCGCAGAGCATACGATGTTGGTCAATGCCTTAAGGATTCGGCTTCATCAAACATCATTATACTAGGGTGAATGCATATCTGGCTTATACAATGCCTTCCCATGGCTACCTATGTATTAAATTAGCACTGCTGTTCTCCTAGATATGTCTTGTATAAATTTCCCAACTCCGACTTAACGAAAACCTTGGAGCGAGAGATGGAACCAATGACCACTTGTGCATTGCAGGGCAAATCTAACCATGCTGTACCTACGCAAGCTTCAGATCTCAGGAACTAGTCATTCCATATGTTTGTTCCGAATATATAAGCTCTTGGTATCCTAAGTGGATTTTAGCTAAACATCGTCGTCACCCTACTTCTGTAGATGAATCAAACACACCAATGCACCAATAAGTAGTTTCACCGATAAGATGTATTTCCAAATTTCAACGCTAAACCCCTGGATGACTCCACCTTAATTCCCGTTCCTCCAGAATTTCTCACATGCTTTGCTATTAACGATGCCACGAGCATGGACAATTGCATGTGACAGGGCCATCGAACCAAGTGTCATTGGCGTTCGATCGAAATGTGCATTGATATCAAGATGCACGATATGTGCACCCGGTCAAAAGGCACGACACACCCGCTCAGATTACCGTTCTATTCCTCGGTTCCCTCACATATTTTCCGTTTGTCTCCAAATTCTCCGTATCCGCTATGTTCTTCTGTGTCTCCCATGGTCCTGGACACCTCTCGTGTGCGATCCAACTCTTGTTTGTGATGAGAAAAAAACTCATCCATTATCTAACCACTGCGTCATTTAGTTTTCTCGTGGTTTTGTATTTGATGTGTTTCTCTGTGTCTCTTTCATATTTTTTTAAACCTATCGACTCCATTCCATCGTCCGTAAATGGCTTTTCGTAAGAATAAATAAGGGATAAAGCTCTCTGCGTTGATCAATCCCTGAGGGATGCAACATGAATTCGACTTCATTAAGCATCGTTGGAGGTGATTGAATGTAATGCATATCTGACCTTTACAATGACTTCCAGTGGCCTACCGATGTACTGAGCCAGTGCCGCTATCCTCCCAGACTAGTCTGGTACCAATTTGCCGACCCCGGGGAGATGGAAGGCTTGGTGGGCCATGAGCGCGGGGATCGATTCCACATGTGTGTCGCAATAGCGCCTCCAACCACTGCATCACACGCGCCCCTTCGTAAGATAGCGGATTGAAAACACCTATCCATTACTTTACCCTAGTATAAAGCCTGTGTTCAGAAGCTGTCGATGAGTTACAAAAAAGCTTATCAAAAAAGCTCTGTGCGGCAAAATACGCTAGAAAAAGCTGGCGCATTGAAACGAAGATGTGCAGACCGAAAGGTGTAGTACGGTACATGTCGAAATCAGTGCGCAGGATTTTGAAAGTGTTAATGCAACGCAGTATACATCTCAGAGCGGGTAGTGCAGTATTAGTTGTTACCTCGTGTACGGGAATAACCAAACCCATCAAGGCGATGGCTCGACCCCTTCCCGAGCCCAACAACCCTACCATCCCTCGGGGGGTCGAAAAATTTGTACTAAACCTGCCTTAGTCTCCCTCCCATGGAACGACCTAGCACGGCTTTCTCAAGATTCCAGTAGGATTCGACTCCACCGGGATTCAACGATAATCGTAACGAAGACGAAAAATCCTCCGAACCCACAAGGAATAAAAGTATTCGAAGCGTTTTCTGAATGGTGGATGTGAGGAAACGAATCGAATGCGAGAACTGCTGGTATTTGCACACTGCAGTACATGTGGTCTCGGTTCACGTTATAAGACAAAGGATAAAGCTCTCAGTGTTGATCAATCCCTGAAGTACCACGCATTCGACTTCATTAAGAACCGTTGGAGGTGACTGAATGCATATATGGTCTTTACAAGGACTCGTGGTGGCCCACCGATGTATCAAGCCACTGCTGCTATCCTCCCAGACTAGTCTGGTACCAATTTGCCGACCCCGGGGAGATGGAAGGTTTGGTGAGCCTGGGGCGCAGGGATCGATCCCATATGTATTGCAGAGCGCCTCCGACCACTGCACCCTCTGTTCATGTAGTAATAGGAAAATATCCATCTGGCACTGTTCTGTTGCAATCAAATATTTAGTAATAGTAGAACTAGGAACTAAAGACTATACAGTGTTTGACTGAAAAAGAGGTAATGAAGTCTCTGAGGAATTGCCTGTCTTCCATTATTCTCAATAACATGTAGTTTTTTTTCAGTACAACACTAGATTTAAACACTATTAAACAATGCCAACTTGAAGATCCCATAAAAATTACGTAAATTTATTTCACTATCGTAATGTACACAAAATAAGAACAGATAATTATGCACAAATATAACAATGAATGAAATATCAGACAGATGTGACTCAAAGTGAATCACAACAACGGAGAAGAACTAAGATACAGAGAAAAAGTACTAAGACAAATGACTACAGGTACTTTTCCAATCCGGCTCTTAAGGCGAAGGCGCACAAATGTTAGCCGAATGAAGTTTCTTCTAAGAATCTCGTGTTAGCTACTTATCAATGAAAAAATACATATTGATTAATCAAGCCGAGGTTAAAAAGAAAGTCGGTTTTTGAAACACAAATGATTACATCCTTCATAAAAATTCTTCATAAGTCGAATCTGTGGCTAGAGAAAATCAAGGGTTGCTGAAATAGCTCCGATATACATGGCACATGAGAGAGGTGAACCTTCAGACCCTATTTACATTCACAAGCTAATCAACATGAAAGGCAGCAAATTCACAAAGCACTTTTGATGTCGATCCCATTTGCAACGACTTCATCTGCTTTGTTAAGGAAAAGAGTCTGCATATCCTTTAACGAACGTTTCAATTCCTCACGAAATTCTCTCGAGCTCTAAAAACTAAATAAATAATAAGTTCACAAATGTACATATCGGCATACTTCCAAATAATAGATAGTCACCGTATTCGCGAAGAATAGCCCATAGACACCACAATCACCATTTAAAAAACATGTTTGGCTTGACCTTTTCCCGGTTTGGAAAATGATCACGCAAGCAATGCGCACGTCGCCATCAAAGGAAATTGGTATCTCATGTTAACAGGTTCTAAGTCTTCATCTATGTGACTGTCATTTTCCCAGAGCAGGAGCGATTCCTGTCCAAGCTTTGCTCTTACTCTCTGCCACCTGATTTTTTGGAAAAAAAAGTTTGCAGCGTGCGTAAGCTTCAAGATATTAAACTGAACACACTTAGATATAGTTACTATTTGAGAAAGCTCAAACTAAATGCCCAAGGCAATTGAATATGGGATTCATTTTTTAATCGAAATTTTACAGTAACAAGCAAATCTGACCTAATTGTAATAAGTAGAAATGCCCCAACCTAGTAAATGATGACCCAACCAAAACTATACGACTCAAACGTATGTGTCCTGATGGTGGTTACACATCTATAGCACCACTTCCTATCCAACATTGTGTCGAGAGTAACCAGGCCTTTTGGTGGCTATACCAAGCCTCTATTTAGTTCGCACTACCCTGATAATGCTATAAACCACAACTTGACAGAAAAGAACACCACTCGGTCACTGCGAGGCGGTAAGCTACTGATGAGAGTTTTTATACAAAAAACAAAATCGGGTAAGATAAAACAGAATGCAGAGACGCACCGTGTTATCAGCCGAACGTTTACTGGAAATATGAAAAGAAATCTGATTTTCTCCGGCAACAATGTATGAGACGCCATACCCGCGATCAGCTACCGGTCCAAAGCCACCTGACAAAAAAGAAATGAATAATCGTGTTGAGTTCTGGCAGTGCTTCGCCTATTACCAACCCAAAAACCATAAACCGTCGACCAAATATTAAGAATGTTTTCTAAAAGCATCAGAAACCCTACTTCAAAGAGAAGCAACTCCACACATATACAGATTTGCACGTAGTTCACACCAATTTTCAATACAAATGGAAAAAAAGATTCGAACGAACAAGTTTACTCACCACCAGCCGTAGTTAGCCGTGCTCTTTGCGCTGGGTCCATCTCATACATATCAGATTCAACTTGATTCATAGGCGTTTGACTGGTAGAAAGAAGATATGTTGGAGGAAAGATTCGGTCGAAGAAAGGAGACTCTTCTTCGAGGTAACGCTTGATCACGTACCTAAAACGATACCGAATTGTTTATTACAATAAAACACGTACATAGTTACCTAATAAAATAAGTAGAAATCATGGTCATCTAGTAAAATAAGTAAAAGTAAGTCTTCCGTCCACTGAAGGGCCGAAAACAGCGTGGCATATGTCATGTAATTTCAAACACAGGTCAGAATGACAAAGCAAGTATTTTACCCGCTAAAAATTACTAGAGCACTAGTCTATCCCTAACTACGAGAGGATATATTAATGAAAGATATACTTAACCTTAGGTTTTGAGCTTGATAAAGTTGCATCTTACTGCAGTAATTTGAAATGCACATGATTAACATTAGTTCCAATTCGGGTAATTTATAACGAAACATACAACGCAAATAAATGTCTATCGATTCCTTTTCCGCACATAGCATCTCGATAAAGTTCTTGATGACTATCGCAGGCCTCTCTTAAGAGAGCAAGACGCTCTTCACGCTAAATATGTAGGTTGTACGGCGTACGTACGAAATGTGCTACCAACTTCCAAAAAACTAAATGAACATTAAATAAGAAGCGAAGTACCTTTTTTGGAAGGATCCAACATGGACAGAACAAAATCTACAGACTTCATTGTACAAGAGCGGACCGTTTCAGTTCGACCTTCGCGATAGAGTCGAGTCATTGATGCCTCATAGGTCAGTGAGAACTTGTTCTGATTCTAAACAACCAAATAGCGTTACCACAGCAAACGTCTCAGTGTTCAGCAAATATACTTCTTTCGATTCGATAGTGATCTAATTCATAAAACACCACGAAACTCCTTAAGTAAGGAGCCACCTGTTGGCAGTATGTGCTCAATGAAAATCTTCAAAATCTTTATAAATTGTAGTTAGTAAACGCAGTAATTTTAAAGCCAAGGTTCCATTAATGATTATAAACCGATATCGTTTTAATTGCTCGGTGGCCCGCAATATTTCCTTCTTTTTTTTCCTCTAAAACGTCGACAATAGCAAACGAAACAATGTTTTAACTACTAATGACGAATAAGTGAAAAAAATGACTAAAGGAAAGCCATACTCACCTTATAGTAAGTGTACTGCAAACACATTTGAAGAAATGCGTCAGGAGAAACACCAAGCCTCTTTATAAATCCTTTACCATAATCAGTCCACACTAGAAGGGCCATTTCAACATCGTCGATAAGATCCTGGGCTACTTTCATCGATACTTCGATTGCATCCTATATATATTACATATACAGAACGAGGAGGGCGAGAGAGAGGAAGAGAGAGAGAGAGAGCCAAGCTACACAACTAGGAGCCTTTTCCCTCATAAAAAAAAAATTAAGGAACAGAGTAATGTGGAAGAAAGAGTACTTTACCAGCGTAGAACCCGTAAGTTCCCATTTTAGTCGCTCAGGTTTCAATCGGAGCGTAGGAGTTCCTTTGGTGTTACCACTTTCATCATACCCCATAAATACTATGTCTCGAAGCAACATCCATTCCATGAAGTGCGCAATTACTGCTGCGTCACCCCTATATGTAAAATATATATGGTACGCTTGATAGATTCCAAAAAACTAAAGTAGTTATTCCAAAACGAGTGAAAGAACGTTGGTTAGTGTCGCAACTTTTATTTTCTGCCCATTCATTTTTTATAGCAGGGTATGACATGAAACACAACCATAGGGATGCTGACGCATCAGCAAAACTCGGAAGCTCAGGTGGGCTTTGAACCCGCAATTACCTCTACCTGGAGCTCACGTACTATCCACACCAATCAACGCCCCTGTCTTCCCTTCCTCTCAGCCATGTTTTTATCGGTGCTATCAGCAAATATCCGCCAACGGAAATGAACTACGTCGTGCAAATCGGCATTGAACTCAGTTAAGATCAACTGAAATCAAAACCCCATTGACACTGAGAGAAAGCAAAGCAAGGACCTCGACAGGTGTACTGGATGACATGTGAGCTATGTAAGCTCCCAGTAAGACAATCTCGAGTCCGCAGCCCAATTAAGGGCTCTGGGTTTTACCCATACCTCAGCATGCCTAAAGTGATTAATATTCAAAATGGAATTCAAAGTACGCGATGGAACGAACTCACCAGGAATGCTCCGTATTAATTCCTACATGTGCGTTTTTGGATATTATAATGTTGAAAGACTTGTCGTACCATCTATCATGTCCTTTTCCATGAAGTAGAATATGTGCCCATTGATCTAACTTACTCGAATCGTTCTAAATTATTGATTAGTAACATGAAGTGCATACTTTGTGTTTATGATTTACGTGTTCGTACGTACTATTCATCACTTATGTGCGTGCATAAGTCTATATGTTTAGAAAATACGCAGCTTGCAAAAGCATAAGTAACAGCCCATCCACAAGCGGAGAAACAAAAGGAAAAAAAAAGAAGGAAAAACTCGGCAATTCAAAATGATATGTGAATGACGAATAAGTGGTATAATCGACTTTAAAAAACAGCCAGTTTTCGGGTGGTTTTACTCAAAAGGGCAATGTATGAGTGGAATCTGCATGTAGCTCTTTAACAATCATGTATACAGATAGATGAAGCAAAGAGACGCGAGACCAGACCCACTCTTTCTTTCACCTGTACAACCTTTCTTTATACGTATGTATTTATCCAATTATTTTCGAGGCTTCCCGTGGTCATTTTCAAAACTAATAACAAAGGGGTTTATGTCATCTTATTCAAAAGCCAACATCTTGATAACATATGGACGAGGACAGGCATTACTAAGAAGTATTACCTACTATCTAAAATTTCTATTTAAGGTTATCTACTAATATCTAAAGTTACCTACTAATACTAGCATTTCGAAATAAAAGGAAGACTACGTATTATTAATACTACTGTTATTGAAGTTCTTCATATTAATGCTACTATTACTCATACTTAGTTTGCTCATAACACATCCAAACGCTTTAGTAAATTAGTAAAAGCAATCCCCATCTAACCACGTATTGTCGGAACAGTATGATGTCAGCCATGAACGGGACTGAAAAGAAAGTTATCCACTGTTAACCTCCTTTTACTATAACACCATAAAAACCTATCAAAGCGGAAATTTCATTAAGCTCATCAAAACAGTTATTTGGAAACTTTGCGTTCCCAATACACTATTTTGCTGCATGATGATAGTTTAGACTAGACACAATGATACAATTACTACTACCAGTGCGAAAGTTGCAGAATATTTGGATACTTGGATGGCCCGTCTTCACTGGCTGTACGGGCCCCAGCACAATTTCCACTTTTCGGAGTTTTGCAGGTTTAGCCATTGTGTTTCTCTAGAATCCCGAGGTTTGCTGGCCGAAGTTTGCCCCAATTCGTCACTACCAAAAGCAGTCGTCGCCCTTGTGGATCAGAAGAAGACTTGCCACCATGTGACCAGTTTGATACCAAGACGGTGGTGGATCTTGGTATTGTATTACTCTTAGCTGGGCTTCCTGATGGAAACGCCTGACTCCTTCTCAGCTTGGCAGACCCTGCTGAGTGATGCAGAATACTGACCAAAATAAAATATGAAACCTACTCTATCATATGAAACGTCTACATCGTCTAGAATAACGATAAATGCAGCTCGTTCAATATCATTTAAGCTATTTCTGTTGACTCCAGAACGGAAGAAAGCTTCACGAGTTTTTGCCCAGTGTGTGCGCTCTCCTGCCGTTAAAGCAGCCAATTTCTCTTCGCCTTGAGCTGGAGTGAATTCTTGATTGAGAATCCAATCATACTGGACTTGCAGTTCGCATGCATCTAGATATCTGAAAAGACTAGTAGACTACTTGTACAGCAAATTCGTTATAGTAAGCTAAACAGTGTATTAATAATAAAGAAATAAAGCTCTGGATGCTGATCAATCTCTGAGGGATAAGCCACGCATTCAACATCGTTATAGGTGATTGAATGCATTTCTGGACTTTACAATGACTTGCGGTGGCCTAGCGATGCATCGAACCAGTTCTGCTATCCTCCCATAGAAGTCTGGTAGCAATTCCCCGACCCCGGTGGGATGGAAGGCTTGGTGAGCCTTTGTCGCTGGGATCAATCCCATGTGTATTGCAGGACGTCTCCGTCCACCGCGCAACACGAAAGAGTGTTAGATGGTACATTTACCTTTTCCCATTGTGCACAATAACTTTGAACCAACAGCCCTTCCTATAAACAGCCACGTGCCTGGCATCGTCCCAGTGAAAGAATCGATCGCACTAAAACTGAATTTGCCTATAAAAATACAAACGCAATGAAAGCCTTTGGTAGAGGATAGCATAACAACATAAAGTAGTGCAATTAATCCCTCAAAATATTCCGATGGAAGAACACCACTAAACTTTAATGCACCGTATTCCTAGTTCAAAAAATTATAATACGGAATTCCAGCTACAGATTAGCAATAATTGACTGTTTTACTGACAAGAAGTTATGGTATTGTTACTATACTTTTTTCCCACAATAGTGGACGTTTCGACGGTTTTTGTCTTCCCAACAATTTGGGAAGATCAACTTGATGCGCAGTCTAGTTAGCCAAATACTCCCACAACCTTAACAGAAAAACCCGAAACAAATTTCAATCGCACTGGGAACCAGTTTCTCCAAACACTCACCGTTTTTATGAGTCTCACGTTGAGTCTTCCACTGCAGAAGACCACATAAAATTCACATGGTTGGATAATATGCCTCTCCCACGTTAATAGATCAATCTGAGATATTGTGTAATACCAAGCCTGATAATAAGGTGTTCTTCCCTGCGATTCATTTGCGGATCATTGGAATTTATCCAAAACTCTTCAAGAGTTTTGCGCACTGAAGTTCTACATTCCCGTGCGAGGATGACTTCTACTTCAAAATCTTCCCCCCTATATCTTCGTGTCGAACGGTGAGAAAACGTCGAGTGTCTGAAGAAGCTGTTTCCATCACACTATTGAAATATAGTTCTAGTGCTTTTCCTATCGACGTTATGGAAGAATTTGGCCGACGGAACGGCAAATTAACTTCACCTTTCCCTGCGCTGAAAAAGGTGAAATCTGCTGAAACCTAAGCTATCGCAAATAAACAATACAACCACAACCAAGTGTTTACTACTCAAGAAAACGGCAAATTATTGACCATTGCCGAAGTTAACAAGAAGTTGGTCCTCGAGGTTAATATATGGATTACCAATTGTATTTATCTCTTGAAAACCAACCCTCCGAAAATGCTAGACGTCTAACTTTGTTATTTACTGCCTACTCTTTTTTAATGGCAGAGTATATTGCGAAATATAACTTCAAAGATGTTGAGATATTTGCAAAACTCAGGACCGCAGGTGTTTGCGGTGGGGAACGAACGTGCTATTGCCCTTTCGGGAAGTAACGCGTTCACCACTACACCATGCCGTCGTTCGCTTCGCTTGTCTCTGTATTGTGATTGCAACTACTGCCCCAGCTTAACTAGGTTCGTTGCCAATTTGGGCTTCCCAGATCAATCCCGCGGATGGGTGACTATTGATGGCAGAGATCGATAGAACTAGCTGTGAGACAGGCGAAACGAAGGACCCAAATGGTGTGGTGGTGAACGAGTTACTCCCCGGAAAGGACAACAGCGCGCCCGCTCCCCACCGCAGACACCCGCGGTCCGGCGCTTTGCAAATATCTCAGCATCATTGAAACTAGACGTTTAGTCAGCTCATCCCAAACCTTAGTAATGGTACTTACGTGTTAAAGGCTTACATTATAAACTATTGATTGAACTGATAAATAATCGTAGTAGATAAATGGTTTCATCGTAGTACTATTAAGGTCCTACTTTGTTGTGAACAAATGTGTTATATTGAAATATCCTTCGCATAACTATTGCTCTGAGCAAAAATTGATTCTATCTCAAATACTGATTCTAAAACATTGTGACAATTCATACAGATTAAAAGTAACAAAACCATAGAAGCTAGCTGTTCAATCCCGATGATGGAAATTGCGCAGTTACCTCTTCTCCAGGAATGCGACAGCTATTGAACAAGCGCTCGTACTGCATAGTGCAGAAAGGAACTTTTGTTCGTGGAGAAAGCGAGAACTAAAGACTCAGATCAAATCCAACTAGATGACACCAGCGTTATAACAGAATGGATTCCAATGTAGAATAATTAGGAAACAAAGCAAGATAGTCGAATATACAACACTGACAGGAGTGACTTCCTGCCTTTCCACCTGTCGGCGGAATTGCAAAGCTGAGTACGTAACATTAGCAGCACGTGCTCCTTGATTATGAGTTGGATGTTCATTCAAAGTGTCCTATAAATCACAATGTTCAACTGTTTACTTACTGCCTATTATTTTTTTCATGGCAAGGCACCATATGAAATACAACCCCAATGATGCTGAGATATTTGCTTAAAGTGCGAGCCCAGACCAGATTCGAACCCTCGATTACTTTTTCCAAGGGCTCACCTGCTACCCACTTCATCACCGTGGTCTTTGTTTTACAAATTTTTTTATCCCTAAGGTACTATCAACAATCGACCGTCAACGGGAATGACCCCTATGGTAAAAAAAACTGGCTGAGGAAAAGGCAAAGCTAGGGCCTCGGTCGTGCAGTAGGTAACACGTGTGCCCCCAGAAAGAGTAATCGAGGGTTCGAATTTCGCTTAGGGTCCAACTTTTGCAAATATCCTAGCACCATTGTGGTTGCCCTAAGAGAACAGCTAATATGATTACTTACAAATCCATAGTAGTTGCTATTGATCATAATTGGACTACGTTGACGCATGTAAACAAATTCTTCCCACCAGTCAGTAACATAGTTTGTGCTGAGCCAAGACTTCAGAGCAAGATATCTTTGAAGACGACGTCCAACACCTTTGCGAAAAACCTCTGACAAATGTTCTAACTCCGCAAACTCCTCATCGTTCAATATTGGCCTCATTGAGAGTAGGTGCTGAAGACTACTTTGTTACCAAACAAATAACTAACAACTTGATAAACTGAACAGCGTTCCAAATGTGTTAAACAGAACGAAGGCAAGATTGGTGGCACCCGAAAAATCACATGTTCCCACCTTTTCTACTGTTTCATCCAGTGAAGGAAGAGGAAGATGCGGTAGAGCTCCCTGGTATGAATGCAACATTGGTCCCGACTTCGACATAAGGTTCAAAAAACCCAGCCATAATTTTGTTGAAGTTGATAAAGGTTTCCCAGGTTGCTCATACATCCAGCCTTTATAAGAAAGCAAAGTTTTAAGTGTCAACCGCAACACTTGAACCAACACAAACCAGATCAAGGCTCCAGATATTAAAAGCGAGAAGCAAAACCCTATGATACCGTCACTGAAAGGTGTTTTTTTATCTTCTCAGCCCAAGAAAAGTAGCAGAAGAAATTGCAAACATACCCAAACAGAAAATACAAAATGTGGTACTCGATAAATGGAAGTATTCCAAATGATAGGTCACGATGAAAAGTGGAGAATAACGAGAGGGCTCCAATCACAATCGAAATGGTGATTGTATTGGCCGGAAACATACCAGCCATAAAGTTATTCTAAAATAAAATTAAGGTTGAATTAAACTGATGAGGGATTGGTAGTTCCAACACTCAACAAAATCTTAAGGACCTTAAAGCGGGCGATGCGTCGTTTGTAACCCCGTTGAAAAGCGTGCCAGATATCGTACAACAGCTCCTGATCATAGCTGACGGAAACACCATCGTGGGTAACTGAAAACATCCACCACATTAACAGACATATGTTGAACGAGTAAAAAAAGAAAAACTGTAATTGGCAGTGAATTAAAAGCTAACATTGTGATTTCAACTACAGCCTCAGCTTAACTGGGTTCATTGCCGATTTGAGGTCCCCAGAACAATCCCGTTGACGGGTGACTTTAGATGTCATTAGCAGATAAAAAACGAGCTCAGAGAAAGGGTGAAAATAAGGGTTCGCACGGTGTGGTGGTGAACGCGTTAGCCCCGCAAAAGATAATAGCGCGTTCGTTCCCCCACTGCAGACACCTGCGATCCGGAGTTTTGCAAATGTCTCAGCATTGTTATGGTTAAAAAAGGTCAACCGTCAAAAGAAAGTACCCATCCTACTGCACTGTCGATAATTATCTAAATATCACAATGTCGTCACTTTTTATTTACTGCCTACTCTTTTTTAATGGCAGGTGATTGCTGATAGCACCTGTGGGTCAATAACACAGCTTAGAGAAAGGCGAAAAGAATGACCCGCATGATGTGGTGGTGAACTTAGCTCCCGGAAAAGGCAACTGTGTGTTCGGTCCCCAATGCAGACACTTCAGCACCGGAATTTTGCAAATAACTCAGCACGATTATGGTCATATCTACACTTCGTTTGTTTTAGTAAAAATTACTACTTCGCTTCTCTCTTACTTCCGAAGTTGCCTAGCCTTTCTTGCAACGCTATGCAGTTGCTTTGGTGGCTGCAATACCAAGACATGTTCACTAATCGGATATGGTCCATAATTTTACTACGAGCATCACAGAATTAATAGAAAACTATACGTTAGTGTTTAAATGCTCAGGTGACCCGGCTTCACATGTGGAGCTCCTGACACTTGTTTGCTTTCGTTGTCTGGCTATCGATAACCATACAAGTGCTCGGATCTTGCTTTTACTGTTATTTGTTGCTGATTATACTGCTATTTGAGGACTTTTAAATATGTTTCCTTATAGAGATGATGATGGGGGAAGGCAATGGCTAAGCTGACCTCGGCACTCCACGGAAACACAACGGCTTAGTTGGCAAAAGTCCAAAGAAACGGAAATTATGCTGGGGTCTGCACAACCAGTGAAGATGGGCCGTCCAGGTATCCAAGTAAGTATTGACCTGATGAATGCAAGCCCAGCGAAGACTTCCACTGCAATCCTAAAATAGCCGTACTGAAACGTTCCCAGTTCTTCACTACAGGGACGCACCAAGCCACGTAGATCGGAAAATCTGGGAATCGAATTAGTTCAGGAATGCAGTGAAACATAAGAGCTATAACATGTAAACGATGTGACGAGGTAAATGTTCATGCTAGTTCATATTTGTTCCTGCTAGTTCATTATCCCAAAGTCCAATCCTCTCGTCCCTCGAAATCCCCCCCCTCCCAAACATTCATTACCCTAAAGCTATTCAAGGAAAAACTTTTTATTACGCCTCGACAGTTACCTATGTGACTACCAGTTCGAGAGAAGCTTAGTATTACTACTACTGAAAAAAAATTGTGCAGTTAAAGAGAACCTTACATACAGACCAACTAAATGGCATCCTTGATGACATGAATCACAAGTGGATCCCAAGTAGAAGAGTACTTAGAAAAAGTCGGATCGTTAAAGTATCAAAATAAGTACGAATACTTTTTTCACAATGTAACCACTTTTTTATTTAGTGCCTATACATTTTCATGGCATGGTATGATGTGAAACACAACTACGATGATGCTGAGATATCTGCAAACCTCCGCACCACAGGTGTCTGCGGGATCGAACCCACCATTGCGCATTACCGCAAACCACCGCATACACCTGTGGTCCGGAGTTTACTAGATATCTCAGCATCGTCTAGTTGTACTTTTTCATACCTCCTACTTTCTCAATACTCCAAAAAACCATCACAGCTTGCAAAGCATCCAAATAATTGACGATACTTATACATATTACTCATATCGTAGGACGTCATACTGCATATCATCATATCATATCATTTTTCTGCCTTGACACCGATTCTAAACGCTTCCATAAGGCATTGGACTCTTCAACATAGTTTTCAAAATCTTCCGAACAAACAAAAACCAGTAACATCGCTCACCAGTGAATGAAAGAGCTACGGCACTATGAGCTTCAGCCATTTTTGTCCCAGTAGAGTTCGCTTTAGAAGCAATGAACCAATGGCAGTGATCCCGACAAAACGATAGAAATCTAGACGAAAGGAACTGAAACTAAGCAAATGACAGATTCTGGGTGATAGTAAGAGCAAAGGACAAAAAATATGAGAACCACGGCAAGAAAATCAATAAGAAATACTTCCATTAAGAAAACTTTGACTCTGGCTTCCACTGTAACAAAACTGAGTGAAGTCAGCCAGCCTCCACACACGAATAAACATATGATGCGACTTAACGACGGAAGGGTACAAAGTACGACGACGACGACGACGACGCGCACGTACACTAAGTGACGGGCAGGCCGTGACGTCACTCGCACGCGGTGTTCTCGATCAAAGTCCTCACTGCTGGGGGTACAGGTAATACAGTTAGTTAGTAAATAAGCACTACTACGCATAGTTACTTAGTACTATTCACGTAGTACCTCCCAACGGTTAACCGCCTCATCATGGCTGGGAGGTGTTCGTGGGCGTCTAGCTGTGATGCACAGCGGAAAGGATTCATCCCCCTAAAGGGCATCCCAAGCTGAGAAAGAGCTCAGCGTTTCCATCAGGAAGCCCAACTAAGAGTAAACCAATACCAGGATCCACCACCGTCCTGGTGTCAAAGTCGCATGGTGGCAAATCTCCCTCTGATCCACAAGGGCCGCGCCTGTCTATGGTGGTGACGACCTGGGGCAGATTTTGACTAGGATGCTCTCGGGACTCCATGGAACCACAATGGTTAAAACAGCAAAAACTCCTAAAAATGCAAATTATGCTGGGACCCGCACAACCGGTGAGAACGGGCCATTCAGTTACCAATTAGTATTCACGTAGTTCATAAGCTTTTCCCATGGGGCATTGAAGTTGGACGTCTGTTGACAGTCACGTTACATCAACGAAAGTGCAAAATGTACAAAAGAACCTAACGTAATGTGATCCGAACAATCGAAACCTTATGGTTTCACAAAAAGTCGGCAATTTATTTTGTTGTGTTGTTCACTGCGTCACCATAGACGTATAAATGAACAAGCCTTCAAAAAAAAAGAAAAAAAAAGACTAATACCATCAGTTGCATCGGTTGGAAACGAGGTCAAAAACTTCCAACCGTCTATATTTAGCGCGCTTTGGAAGAGTTAGTTTGCATGATTGCCAAACCAGAAATGGTATGTTACTGCAGTAATGGAATTCGACGGAACTGATAACACAGCGTTCTAATCTTGAACAAATGGACAAAGTACAGTCAATGTTGTCACTGCTAAACGTTACTTCATAACCATTATTACAAGTAAACTTCAGAGCTCCTGTAAAAAAAATCCACTGTTCGTTTTTTCAAACACTATGCCAAGTCTAAGGGCCCGTGTAGCGCATTGGTCGCAGGCGCCCTGCAATACGCATGAAATCGATCCCCGTGCTTCATGATCACTAAGCCTTCCATCCCTCCGGGTTTGGCAAATTGGTACCATACTTGTCCGGGAGGATAGCAGCACTGGCTCGATATATCGGTAGGCTACCGCGAGTTATTGTAAAGGCCAGATATGCATTCAATCACCTCCAACGATGGTTAACGAAGTCCAATGCGTGGCGCACCTCTCAGCGAATGATCAACTCCGAGAGCTTTATCCCTCACTATTTATGCCACGCTTTCGTCGTCACCTGTACAAGTTCAGTTCAATAAATTATCACGGGCAGTACATGACATTGAGATAAGAAAAAAACCGAACGTATATCATAATCTCCTTGCCGTATCGCTTATTGTACTGTACTTTAAAACGTCTAGTGAACCCGTCAACACGTTCATCTTTACATTAGCTTAAATATATATGTACACTGCCGAATGCAGAATACGGCTGAACACTTAGAGAAACATATGAGTCCATCTTCAGACGTAACCTCGCTAAAGGATTATCAGTGATAACACATGAGTCCTGAGGTAAGAACCATAAATAAGACGCCTTCGCTCTCTCATCAAAAGATTGTCACCAGTAAAATTTGTTAAAGTTTCACGGTATAAAGGAAAGATTAGAATTCAACTCGAGGTAAGTTCTTTAAGTGGTTTCTGCCATAGAATTTATAATTTATGGATGTCCTAAACAATATAGCCTACATTTGGTCCCCATGAGAGTACTAGTAAGCCAATTCTGTCAAACAATGATCCCAAAGTGCTAAAATATGCGAATTATCCCAAACTGAAAAGGGGACCACGAAGTTGCACAAGTGCAACCAAACAAAGTCAAGAACTTGTCGAGCTATTAACGGTTTGCAAAAAAACTGGTTTTCGGACCGGTTGGTTTATTATGCGCCAGAGAATACTGCGGCTACGAAGGGTATAGAAGTATCCTTCAGTACCAAGAGTCTCACAAACAAGACGGTGTGCTGATGTCACTGCAGAGGTGGTACACGAGTGCCATCGTGGTCATGCATGTGTCCGCTGTATCGACATAGTAGCACTGACGTTGTTATTTATCACGAGTGTGCTTGACGCCTTTGCTCTTTGGCCGACATGTGTCAGCCAGTCATATGACGAGCGGCCAAGAATTGCTGCACATCGGCCGTTCTGTGCTAACCCTATTGCAACTGGTTTCTCGACAACTCACGATTTTCTCGATTAATAGAATACTTCTGGAAATCACAACTCTACAGATTCATAGAAGAGGCTTTTTCTCTACCGCATTAATCGCAAAGATAGATTTTATAGATTGTCCTTTTAAATTCAAATATGCTTACAATCAAGATTTTCAAGATTGAAAGTGAAACTTAAGAGTAATAGTACCTTCAACGCAACAGTTGCATCTACAAATATAAACGATATTACGGACACTATCGTGTCCTGCTAGACAAAAAATCCCATTTGTTCATTTGCTTCCACGTTCAAAATGTTCGGTTTGAAGCAAACAAGTTGAATGTATGGGGGAGATGGGCGCGTGTGGCGCAGTGGTCAGAGACGCTTTGCGATACATATTGGATCGATCCTCACGCCCATGGCCTACCAAGCCTTCCATCCTTCCGGGGTCGGAAAATTAGTACCAGACCCGTCTGGGAGGATAGCAGCACTGGCTCGATATATTGGTAGGCCACTACGAGTCATAGTATAGACCAGATATGCATTCATTCACCTCTAATGATGCTTAATGAAGTCCAGTGCGTGACGCACCTCTCAGCGATTGATCAACACCGAGAGCTCTACCCTTTTATCCTTTTTATGGAAGAGTATATGTCGTGAGCTCTAGAAAACCATAGTTACGTCAAGGTAAAACAAGAGGACTTTTTATTCTGTAGGTAGACGTTTGCAGAATCTAATAGCTTTTACTACAATCAAGAAAATTCACTATGAGGTTAGATATGTTGATTTCGAAGTTGAAGACGATCACCAATTTCGCATCGTACGAGTCTTATAGAGGTCATGGGTATTAGCGAGTCTTATGATGTTACTTGATACTTCACTCTAGAGTAGCCAGTACAGCTATAAATGGAACAACGGAATAAACGATTGGAAACGACGTTTTTCCTAAAACGTGTAAACCTACTAATACACGATATAAAGTATAAAGGATATATCTCTCGGCGTTGTTCAATCCCTGAGGGATGCGCCATGGACTCGACTTCATCGAGCATCACTGGAGCTGATTGAATGCTTATCTGGCCTTTAAAATGACTCGTGGTGGCCTACCGATGTATCAAGCCAGTGCTGCTATCCTCCCAGATAAGCCTTGTATCAATTTGACGACCCTCAGAGGTACGGAGGGCTTGGCGGGCCTGGGGGACAGAGATCGACCCTATATGTATTGCAGGGCGACTCCGACCACTACGCTACACGCGCTCACACTATACTGTACGACATTGCGAGACATATTCAGTCAATCTATATACTCGAAGAAATTTATAGCATTGAAGGCAACAAAATCATATAATACAAACCAATGTATCAAATCGCATTACACACTTCCTTAACCGGTGACAACTTTTATAGCGGGAAATCGTGATAACCTCGCTATGGTTTATAATCTTAGAACAATCGGCACACTCAGAATCACACGCATTCTTACAAATTGATATTTATGGCGTAACCTGTGTAAACTTCGCTCTCGTCGAACCCCATGGCTTAGCGAAAAAAGACTCGCACTACAAGAAGCCTAGACATTTAAAAGTGTGTGGACTGATAGGTAATGCATTAACAAGAAAGAATAGGTCAATCTGCAAAATTGAACAAATAGCCAGGATCTCTAATTGATAAACTTCATTTTTCCCCTGAAAATGCAAGAAGAAATCAACGGTCCCGAATTGCTGGATCGCACATACGAAACCACGTGGATACGGAATGACCATGGATTACGGCATTCGAAGGGTTGAGACTTGGTACCTCAAATCATCCAGCTACCAGAGTTCTCGAGAAAAACCCTATTTACAGTCTGTTACAAAATCACCAACACTGAATAGGAAATAGGGAAAGTGGAGTCTACAAATTGAAGAAAAAGAACTGGAAGTACTACCTACCCATAAATTACTATTGACTTTGAGCATAGGAACTGTGCAATAGCATGCATAAACAATTAGCATGAAGACTAGCCCTCATGAAGAAAAAAAGTGCTACAAAGAAGAACGCAGATCATCCTCAAAGAATCCAGTGAATTCTTAGGTAATAACAAGTACAATTCACAAACACATTTATGAGATACCAATTTAAGGGTGTAATCATTCGCAGGGCAATAGATACAAGTTCCTCGAGAGCGGCTTTAGATCCTAGTAATGCTTACTTTATCTGGTTTGTAGTCCAGCATGCGAGCATGGTAACCTTTGGTTCTCATTTTCCATCATCCTGAACAAATTTAGCAATAAGATGTAGCTGAGAAGTGGGAATATCATAAATGGAAAGAGAAAAATTTATACTTGGAAGTTAAGTCCCTAACAAAAAGGACTTTAAACTAATACCTTTAGAAGAGGAGACGTTTGCTGTAAACATTCATAAACTACATGTGAAGTCCACAGTATTTGCCACGATGTTGGGTTGTCTAAACAAATATGTAGTAGGAGGAAGTAATACTAATAGATATAGAGCATTGTTAGTTTAAAGGCTTCAGCTCAGTACCAATCCCTTTGAAAAAGATCGAAACTTAAGTACTAGGAAGCACTATTGAAGGGGTGAATATAATGCATTAAAATAGGCAAATTCTGTGTGTAGACATTTAAAACTGTCCCAGTGACGGGTGATAGCTGATGGCACTGGTAGATGGAAAACTAGCTGAGGTAAAGACTAAACGAAGGACCCGCATGCTGTGCTGGAGACTACAACGCGTTAGTCCCCGAAACGATAATAGCGCGTTCGTTCCCCACCGCAGACACCTGCGGCCTGGAGTTTTGCAAATATCTCAGCATCATTGTGGTTGTACCTCACATAACATTCTGCCATGAAAAATTGTAGTAAGCATGTATAATATGTTAGCCTTGAGTTAAGACAGTTTTAAGAAAACTACGTGTTGTTGACGAGCAATCTTTTGGACAAATAAACAACTATTCGTGAGTCATTGGGCACACAGTACTTACTTCATGGTCTGTTCTCTTCAAACAATCATCATCCGAAGCAATTGCGCTCATGTAAGTATTCGGCCTGAGGATCTATCGTCCCCTCTCCTCATCTACTTGTTGATTACTGGTTGAGCACAGTTCTCCTTGAAATGTCGAAATAACGAAAAACTTCATTACACGAGGTTAAACTCCTACATAACCACTTTGAATTTCTTATCATACTGATCAACCTGCGCGCGTGTAGCGCAATGGTCGGTTGAGCCCTGCTATACATATAGGATCGATCCCCGAGCCCCAAGCTCACCAAGCCTTCCATCTCTCCGGGGTTGGCAAATTGGTACCACACTTGTTTGGGAGGATAGTAGCACTGGCTCGATACATCGCTAGGCCACCGCTAGTTAGATATAGCCAGACATGCATCCAATCACCTCCAACGATGCTTAATGAAGTCAAATATATGGCGCATCCTTCAGGGATTGATCAACGCCGAGAGCTCCATCTTTATCTCCACCTTTCTTGACTAACCCTAGCGATGGATTTAAAGAAGGAAACGAAACCATACGGAATATACTCTACCTCCCAATGCGTCCAGTTATTCTATGACTATTTGCGAAAAGACAGCAGCTCAACAGTAAGTTACCTAGGACAATTTTTCACCGACTATCCATACATTATTTCTTTATCATGTTCCAAAAATCGAAAGCGTGAGCAGTTTCAATCAATAATTTGTAACATTTTAATGTGACAAACAGCATTAGAAGTTCAAAAAATAAAGGGAAACTTTAATGATAGGTCATCATTCAGCGTCTGTATTCCTCTTTCGCCAAAGAACAGTTCTCAAATGAAGTTACTGTTTCAGGAATAGTACATAGTAGTTCCATGCAAACCTGCTTTTTGTCGAGGACGCTCATTAAAACGCAAGTTGAAAGAGAGATTTTGGTGACTCTTCAATTATTTAAGTACTACTCTCATGAAAACGAAACTCTCCAAAGAAAAAATAAAAAGGCATTGGGCACATTACTGCACTGTGAGCAAAAACAACTATCAGAGCTACTTCGTCACTCCACTATCTACGTCACTCACTACTACTATTTTCAATATGTAGGGATTGCAGAGAATTTTGAAAATGTATTACATGGACGTGTGTAGCACAGTGGTCGGAGGTGCTCTGCGATACACATGGCATCGATCCCCTCGCCCAAGCCGTTCATACCTCCGGGGTCAAGAAATTGGTAACAGACTTGTCTGGGAGGATAGCAGCACTGGCTGGATGCATCAGTAGGGCATCGTGGGTCATTGTGCAGGCCAGATATGCATTCAATCACCTCCAAACGATGCTTAACGAAGTCGAATGCATGGCACATCCCTCAGGAATTGATCAACGCCGGGAGCTTTACCCTTTATCCTTGATTATAAGCACAAGAACAAAATATTCCCACTTACCGTGAGCCAAACGAAAAAGTCATAAACATCCCAAATCGAATCATCCCAGTCTACCATTCATTCCAATATCACATCAAAAAGGGAACTCACAACTCAAAATTCCACACCATTAGGCTCGCAAGAAACCATAATGTGTTGAATCCGTTATCTGAAAAATTGCGTTACATCGATTCTTCTGTTGCCTGATTCATTCGCTAAAAAATCTTGTATAAGCGGCAAGCATTCAATACATACGCATCACATAAACTAAAAGTCAACTTATATAAACGCATATTACAAGTTTAAGGTAACAACTTGATGTTAGCTTATCAGTGAAATGAGGCAGACTGACAATTTATCACCTAAAGTGAAGTGCTTAAGTAAAGTGAAGGGGTGATGGGTTACAATGAAGTACACTGCGAAGTTCGAATGCAATTTATTCCCATTTATTCCCTTCTCAAACACTGGGAACTCATAAAACGTCCTTATTTTGTGGTAAAACTCCCAGAACTTTATTACATTTGAAAAAAAAAACATCTGCTCCCACTACAAGAAATGTCGGAGGGTGGTGTGGTGGGTAGGGTTTTGGTAAAGCCAGAGAACGTCCTGGAACCATCCATACAAAAGAAAACCACGAAAGAGATATGGCCTTCATGACTGATAACTTACCTGTTCACGACATTATTCCAAAAACTTCCGATCTCAAAACATTGGTCGAGCACACTAAATCCAAGAGACGATTGACTTGCATCAATCAATATTTAGTAGGTATCTGGAATTTAGTGCAACTACTCCACATAGAATGACACATTTGCTTTAACTTGTGTACATTGTTTACAATACATGAAATGCCTAGGCACGCATTGTTTACAATACATGAAATGTCTAAGTACGGACTGTTTACAATACATGAAATGGCTAGAATATTGATCGCGACATCGGACGTGCAGTACTGGCTCCGGAATCAGTTTGCTATCGGTAGTTCTTCGTCTTTTTTTACAAAAGAATTTTTCCTTATTGCTATGAATTTATACTCATATTTGAATTACTGATAACAAACATTACCGATTTATGAGCGGAGCCCTACGAGTGTACGAGAAATGGGATTAATTACCACTAATAACGTAGTCCAATACTATTTTATGCGTGTCACTGAATTTCTAAAACTAGATCGTTATCTTTAGGTCCTTTAGATCTTTCTTCAACGAAACAAAGAGCTGACGTCCCTAAGGCCTAAGGTAGGTGCTGAGGGGAAAACTGGGGTGCTGCTTACCGCCCAGTGGGAGTACGGGGGCAAACGAAGGGAGCGTGCAGTGGGCAGTGGAGCAAGATCCAGGCTCGGCTCTCATCGTACCCTACCTTATCTTTGCATCGATATCAACGCATATCGTCGTCAGTGTGCCGACCATATAGCCACAAACACATCTCATCGACAAATTTGTTTAGGGTCGACCTTTTATGAGATAAGATAGTGCGTCGTATCTTATTTGGTAAGTTCCTTGTCGCCTCTGCACTCGTCTCTATTTCGTTTGTTTTTCCCGAGTTGTTAGATTCTATTCTAAAGAGTACTATTTCATGGTTATTACTTTGCCATTTAGTATACGATACTGAATAGCAATGGATTTACTTCACAAGGGTTGGTTCACGGAGTTCTCGCCAGATGATCTGGAAAGGATGAAGAATGAAGGTATGACTTGATGATCTGCTTGGTGTAGTTACCAGCTATGTAGACCTCTTTATCAGTGATTCCATCTTCAGACCTCATACCTAAATATGCATTATAAACAGTTTTTTTGAAACCTTAATATACACTACATTCGTCGTATTTCCTTGCTTTTTCTTCTTCTTCTTCTTCTTATTATTATTATTGTTATTAACGCCTCTAACTTCTTTACCCTTCTCTGAATGACTCATATGTGCAGGCAGACCGTACCGCATGAGTTGATATCAATTCACATCGCGTGCGATGAAAAATTAGAGGACTACTATTAAGTGCTTCAATACCACGGAACTAGGCATACAATTCTGGACGTTAAATAGACAAGAAGATTGCTATTTGATCCAATTCGTATAGTCTTCCCTTTCCTTTTCCATTTGCGTTGTATGAGTTTTCATGCGCTTCATATTGTCCCTCAGTTGGGTTGCCAATTATAAAGAATGGTCGACTTGTATTTCTTATGTATTAGAATGAAAAACTTTAGCAAAAAAAGAATCAGGTAAGGTCAGACCAATCGAAAGAGTGGGTCTCACTACCGCCAAGCTTCTTCTCAAGCTTAACGTTAATTTTGTATCTGGTCGTATGCCATTTGTACTTTCGTTCCAAAGAGTCAACTGTATAGCGCTTAATTCCCTTTTCGCTAAAGTCCTCCCATTCGCAAAATATCTGAGATATCCGGTTTTACCAGAGATCTTATCAGTGTGCCAAAATCACTGTTTTGTTTCTTTTTACCTTAGAAGTCTTTTCAAAGAGATCTAATTATACGATGACCAATACGATCTCTCAAAAAGTCTGATTGAGTGCATGAAAAGATTTAAAGCAGCTTTGGAAATAATTCTCCTTACAACTTGACGCATTATGACACTTCAGTGAAATTTTTTCAGCAGAATTTTGGTTGTTGAAGATCGTCCCTCTAAGCAGTTTTTCAGAGACCTGAAGAAGTGGTAATCGGTTAAAGAGGTCCGATGAGCATGGTGAATGGAGCAGAGTCCAATCCGTCCAACTTCTGAAGCTTCAGTCGTGTATCGTCTGGTTGTTCTGCAAAAGGGATTACAGCTTTCTTTTTTGACCTAGACTGGCTGTACACGCCCAAGATTTGATATACTGCATTGACTTCTTGATAATATTTCTTTTTCTGCGATCGTTCCATCAGGATTCAGAAAGTTGTGGTTCAAGGGCAGATCACGAAACAGTCACCATTACCTTCTTCTGAGACAAAGTTGGTTTCAGTAAGTGTTTGGGAGCCACATCTAAGTTCAACTACTGTCCTGAACGTTGTCAGTTGTGGTATGGGATCATTTTTTCATCACCTGTCACTCACAATTCGATCGAGAAATGGGTTCTTTTTCACGCGAAAAGAAGAGATTAGACTTTATCTCTTTGCTTTTTGTTAAATTCATGCCTTATTCATTATCAATTTTAGTCCATTGTGGTACAACTTGTCTCGTCGGTCATTCATTGAGTTGCCGACAAAATCTAGGTTTTCATTTCTACATGAACCGGCATCACAGATATTGGACATATCCCACTACTTTCTAGACTGGACTCTTCGTTTCCTTGCAGTTATATTCCACGAGTGTACTGCATTTGAGTGTGGATTCGGCTGCTGCTTGGCGATTTTCCTTCTATTCATAAAAAACGACTGAATGCTGGTCAAGTTAGTTCTACTTGGGATAGCCGTGTCTGGACGTCCCTATGTGGATTAGAGGGTGTGAAATGAGCTCCGATAAATCTGATATCAACTTCATAACCCCGAACGTATGAGAGGCTTGGTGGGCGCGGTGCGGGTTTGAAGCAGCGTGAGAAAAAAGGACCAAACCAACCTACATTCTAGGGTAGCTAAACGAACTTGAAATTTATCTTTCGTCAGAATATGGGATACAGTGTGATGATACATTAGAGTAGGCGTGAAAATCCAGTAATCCTTTCGACTCTCGAAGTCCACTAGTCCCATCTTGAGATCGATGAGTCATTTCATTTCATCAAATTATATTGCTTTCCACGACATCTCCTTGTCCATTTTACATCTGTTCGTCCTGACCACAATCAGCTCCCAAGTGGGACGACCATAAATTGTCCATAAAAATGTACGCGTTTTGTGCACTGGAACAGAGATTGTCAATCCACACCAGGTTGACTGTTATCGAACATCCACTGAGGCACATTGCTTGACCCGATCTTCCAGTTCACGTCCTTCAGACTTTTTCGAAGGGGGAGCACGGAAGGCTACACATCGTCCTCCTCATCGTCTTCGTGACGATAAAATGAAAATCATTACGGAAGTTTATACTGTTGTATTCGTACTGTTAATCTATACTTGATAATGGCTCATTGTCCACAGAATATACGTTCATCATTGGGTTCCAGATGGCGTCTTTGGAAACAGTTACCCAACGGTTTAGCGCCTCATCGTGGCTGGGAGGTGTTCTTGGGGTGTCGGACTGCGATGTACAGCGGAGGATTTATCTCATGGCAAGGTCTCCCAAGCTGAGAAGGAGTCCGGCGTTTCCATCGGGAAGCCTAGCTAACAATAAACTGATACCAGGATCCATCACCTTCCTGGTACCAAAGTCGCATGGTGGCAAATCTCCGTCTGATCCACAAGGGCTGCGACTGCCTGTGATGGTGAAGATCTGGGGCAGACTTTGGCCAGGCTGACCTCGGGATTCCAGGGAACCACAATGGCTTAACCAGCAAATCTCCGAAAAATGGAGATTATGCTGGGGTCTTCACAACCAGTGAGGACGGGCCATTCAAGTGTCAAGTGTCAATCTATACTTGATAATGGCTCATTGTCCGCAGAGTGTACGTTCATCATTGTGTTCCAGATGGCGTCTTTAGAAACAGTTATCAACTCCCGTTAACATAACTCTGGTCAAAAAACATTTATAATGAAGTCTACTAAAGAGCGGAACACCATTTCATCGCTCGTGTCGACGAACAGCTTTGTCTGATGGTTTTGCTAGTCTTCCGGAAAGGGACGCGTCATATTTTGTGGATATGATAGTAATGTCATTTTCATTCTTCTATTTTTCTGCTGGAAAAGTTATTTCCTGTTTTCTTTGCAAGTAGGGGGTCGGAGTGTATCCTTATCTGGACCGAATTCTCAGCAGAGGTGAGAAAGAGACCCACCAAGCGTTCCATCCCTGCGGGGTCCGCAAATTGGTACCAGACTTGTCTGGGAGGATAGCAGCACTGGCTTGATACAACGGGAGGCCACCGCGAGTCATTGTAAAGGCCGGATATGCATTCTATCGCCCTAAAAGGTGCATGATGAAGTCGAATGCATGGTGCATCCCTCAGGGATTGAATGGTCAACGCCGAGTGCTTTAGAGCTTTTTATATCCGTCTGCTATACAGTACGGATGACTTGAGCGCGCCTTTCTTTTAACTTTAAATAGACATGTCTCAGCTTATGGCAAACGTTATCAACTGAAATATTTTTGAGAAATGTGTTGATGGTTACCATACGGTATGAGAGGATGTATAATAATATAGTCTATAGATTTCCATGGAACGATAGATCGTAGTATCTTCTATAACTCTGTCAAATTGGCGAGCCCCCCAAGTAAGTCAGTTAATAGAAATTGCCAAAAGTTACCCCGAAAAAGAATATAGCAGGACCGTAGCTTGAAGCATATAAAGTGCAATTTTTGACAAATACTTTCCAATCATAATCCCTATTATGAATCGTAGTTATTGTCTGAAATGAGCGCATGTGAAGAAAACAACACAGAACTCTGTAAATCTTAGAGAACCTTACTAAAGGCTGAAATTAGTGTTAGATGTTGAGCGAGTTCTTCTATCATCGTGCATAAAGGTTTGAAATGTTCAGAAACATGGAACGATTCATAGAAAAGGGTGAAGAGTAGGGAAAGTGTGAGAAACTCAGAAGTTGCTATAGAGATACATATCGTGTAGAACAAGCGAATTATAGAACGTCTGGTCGGCATGTCTTGTGTTGAAGTCACAGCGCGTGCGATGAAAAACATGGTTTCTACCATGCGGTACCCACACAACACTAAGCCTCATCACCTATTTTCTAGAAAAAAACTTCGAATTCATTTTTTCGCTTTTTTCTGGAAATGCGAATTTCAAACATACTTGTGAAAGTATACTTTAGAAAGCTTATTTGTATTATTAGATTGATAGGTCAAAGTCTCTTTCATAAGTCCAACTAGTCCTCAACTCTTCAGTGTCCCCAGTCGTCGAAAAAAATTTTTTATCTCTTGTCGAAAAAAATCGGAATCGTTCTTTCTGTGCCGACAAAGACCTGCTTGAATGCCGGACGAGTTGTACCAAGTCCGCAACCGAGGGAGAATTAGGCGTCATCCCACACGGCCACCATGAGATTAGTGAGCAGACATTGTGTTAAATAAAAGGGTTCGTAGTAAATAATGTTAACAACCTGCATTTGATGTAGACAAGAACGCCAGTGAAAGAAAAAAAAAGAAACAACACAGGGGAAGTAGCGGGTACTGTTACTTCTTCTTGTTGTTAACTTTTCTTTTGCTGCCTATTATTATCTTTTAGACGAGGGTATGATGTGAAATACAACTACTATGGGGCTGGGAATTTGCAAAACTTGGACCCCAGCCCAAATCGGACCGTGGGCTCTCTCTTTCCGTAGGGTTCACGTGTTACGCGCAATGCCAATGAGGCCCTTGTTTTACCTTTCAGCCAGTTTTCCACTTAACGCTGCCATGAACAATCACCCGTCAACAGGAATGATTTGGGAAGCACAAGTCGCCACTAAACCCAGTTAACCTGAGGCATCACTCGGTAGAAAAACACTAATAGGCAGTTAGAAAAATTAACATTATGACTTTGACTATAGCGGCAGCTCAGCTTGGTTTATTGTCGATTTGTGCTGCTCAGATCAGTCCCGTTGACGGGTGATTGCTGATGGCAGCGTTAGGTAGAAAAGTGGCTGAGAGAAAGCCAAAGCAAGTGCCTCAATGATATCGTGCGTAACATGTAAGCCGTCTGAAAGGGTAATCGCAGTTCAATCTGGCCTGGATACAAAGTGTTGTAAATATCTCAGCATTATAGTAGTAGTTGTTGTTATTGAGGAAGAACCACATGAAGAATTGAATTGGTTATCATAAATATCTTAGATGTTCCACATTGCAGAATCAGGAAATGTGAAGCAGATGAAATCTGATGGAGTGGTAATGGGCGGTGCGTGGCCTGGCCAAGCGTTTTCTCTAAAAGTAAAGGAAGTCCTGTTTCATCAAAGGAGCGATTATCAAGATGTTCTCGTATTCAAGAGGTAACAGCTTTCTATTTCGCTCATTTGTGACTGTACCTGTTTCGTTTTCTGGGTTGGAAATAACACAGGTAGATAATAATGAGAATGCTAAACACTAATTATGTTCTCATCTTATGTTTTAGTGAAAGTTATGGAAATGTACTTGTACTAGACGGAATCATACAAGCAACAGAGCGAGACGAATTTTCGTATCAGGAAATGCTCGCTCATCTACCGATGTTTGCACACCCAAATCCAAAAAAGGTTAGCTAGCCCCTTTTCTCTATTATCTAAACATTTGATTTTATATACGTTTTCCTTTTGTTTAATGTGACAATGTTACAATCAACATTGTTTTTACGACCTCTAATTCGTGAAATTTGCTGACACCATGAAATTAACACTATTTGTCATAACTTCTATTTTACTGCCTATTCTTCTTTCATGGCAGGATATTATGTGAAGTGCAACTACAAGGATGCCAAGATATGAGCAAAGGCGGAAACCTCAAATGGGCTTCGAACCCGCGGCCCTCCTAACAGGGGTTGGACAACAACAATCGAGGATCTTGCCTTACCTTTATCCCAGCCATTTTTTTTAAACAATATAAGTGCTATTAACAGTCAACTGTAAACGGAAATGAACGCATGACCCTCCGGTAAGGGTAACCATGAGTTGGAAGTTCAAGTGAGGTTCTACATTTTGATCATATCTCAGCATCCTTCTGGTTTAACGCTTTATAATTTAAACATTAAGGTTTTGATTATTGGCGGTGGTGATGGTGGAATTTTGAGAGAAGTTTTGAAGCATCCCGAAGTTGAACAAGTCACTATGTGTGAAATAGATCGCGTTGTAATCGATGTTTCAAAAAAGTATGTTCTTTTTTCAATTTGCTTCATCTATTGTCCAGTGACTGTTCAGAACACGAAAGAACCAACTTTCAGTTAACATCAACATTAGTAGCTAACATTAGTAATCAAGTTGTAGTCTTATGAGCTCTTCTTGATAAGGTAACACGGAGTAGTTGAAACGTATCCTTGCTTTTAGGTGACTAACCTATGAGTGACTTCGCTTTCTTCAGAGCCGTTTCCGTTTTATAAAATTCTCAGAGAGGGTTAGTGGTTCCAAACTCATCAGGGAGAGTTCGTAAAACTGCTAGAAAGTTCACCTTTAATGTTTGAAGTTAGAAAACAAACATTCGTAGTGCACCCCACCTGTTTGTTTTTATAACGCAGAAGCCTTCGCTATGTATTATATCGTTTTTATTATTGGTGCTGTTGTATTCTTACTGTTTTATTATTATTTTACTATTATTGCATCGCACTTATCTTCCTCATGGAGGGATCGCGAGCCGATTAGTCGCGAGGCTACGTGATGCGTCCCCAGGTGGTGGATAGGGGGGCTAGTTGCGGACCACAAGCGACCTTTACTTCCCTGAGACGTAGATTTGTCCAGTGAATAGACTACCTGTTTCTGCTCTGCCGATTTGGCACATATATTCTGTATTTACGAGGACTTATTCATGCATGTGTGCGTGGGTGTGCGTGTGGATCATATTCTACGATTCAATTCGGCCGAAAAACCTGCAATGAAGTTACGGGAAGTATATGGGAGACAGTTAGAAGCCGCCTCCAACACATAAGCTCCATGTCTTCTCTGGGAGAGGATGACAAGCTACCCGTGAGTACACCCAGCCCGCGTTCAGCGCACAACAAGCTATACGTGGATATCAAAAAGCTGAACTCAGTAGAATAATTGGGCTTCATTCCCCTGACCACGAAAGAGTCCCTGATTCGGCAGCGTTGGCTAGGACGAGTACGTAGAGGCTGTTAAAATCTCAGTTAAAAGCCATTCTCGACTGCCTAAATCGCAGTGGCAAAGGTGACGATCTATACCTACAATGCATGCACAGTTACATCTGAGTCCTCGATTGAATGCTTGATCATGGGCAAGAAGGATAAGGTACAGCGTCATCCGACTGGTGTGACGAAAAGACGCCACCCATTCAATACCGTCTGTGACATCGGAGAAGAACAGAAGTCGAGGCATTCTAAGTGGACTTGGAGAACTTCTGCAGAGAAGGTCGTACATTCTTGAAGGTCGTTATTAGAGACTTTAACGCTAATACTGGGCCTAGAAGAACGTCTGAACAACGTTACATTAGGACGGAAGGATTAGAATGGAACGAGCAGGTCGAGCGGTTTTATGAGTTTATGTTAACGACGAAGACAGTTTATGGTTATTCGCAATTCCAGAAGCGCCACCATCAACGCTGAACATGGGAGTCTCCCAACTGAAAGTACCACAACGAAATACTCCTATATCATAGTAACTGGAAGGTCTTGTTTAACCGATGTCGCTGTTGTCCCAAAATTCTACACGGAGTCGGACCATCGCCTCCTTCCTGCACGACTTCGCTTTTCGCGAAAAGAAGAAAGAGCCGCTTAATTGAGAAAACGAAGTTCCGAAAACCCCCATGCAGTGGGATTTATTCAGTTCATTAGTCGGCTGTTGGGAAGATGCCTTATTGATAAAATCGACGAGAAATACGATCGGTTTACTCAACTCACGTTAGCGCTATGAAAGCTTCGCTCGAACTACAGGCAACCAGCTTCCTCACGTCTGAACCTACAAAGCAATGCAGACAGGTGGTAGAAGAATATCTCAAAGAGAAAAAGCAGCAGTTATGTTCAAAGCTGCAGGGGGCTGGAAGAAGCATTTGCGAAGCCCACCGAAACTTTTTCATTTACAAAGCCAAGATGATTGCAATCCGATGCGCAGACGGAGCAGTTAGTGCATCCAGAAAGGCAGTGTGGAAAATCATTCACGGTTACTACTAGGATCTCTTCAATAACCACGTTCTCCTGCCCTCATAGGAAATAAAGGAAGGTGGATATGTCCTACCACCGCTTCTCCCGAAATCGGACGTGCTATTTCATTGGTGATGAATAGAACAACATCAGTCCAGGACGGGATATGTTATGAACACCTGAAGAAAACTTCCGTCAGTCCTCAGAAACGCGCTGGATCGGCTCTTTACCAAAATGCAAAGTTCCTATTCATTAGAAGACCAGCGAGACCGTGCTGTTGTTCAAGAATGGTAACCTTCTCGATATCGATAACTATCGCTCAATCTGTTTACTGCCTATCGTCTACAAACTTTTCTGTCGATTCACCACAAAGAGGATTGCCGGAATACTGGGCGAAGGGTAGCCATGTGAGCAAGTAGAGTTTCGATAACGATTTAGTACAATGCACCACATCCCACGCGTTAACAAGGCTCATTGAAGTGTCGCGAGAATACAATAGACCGCTCTCATTGAGATAGAAGTAGCCATGGAAGCTCTCGACAGCTAAGGATTCCCTATTCAGTATATAAAGATTCTTTGTTAGCTATATAAAAACTTCACAACCAAGATATCACCATTCTACAACGATATTAATGTCGACGTCAAAAGAGGGGTTCGGCAAGGCGATCCCATCTAGCCAAAATTATTTACCGCCACCACCCAGAACGTCATACGAACATTGGAATGTGAGAACATGGGAGTGAAAATCGGTGGTCGGCAATTATGCCATCTTCACCTTGTTGATGACATCGTTCTTATAACTCCAAACATTACCCCATCGGAAGGAATGCTTGTTGACTTTGATAAGACCTGTGGGAAAAATTGGTTTTCGACTAAATCTCACAAAAACGATGTTAATGAGGAATGGATTAGCTATGTATGCTGCATTCACGCCCAACGGTACGAATACCTCCGAATGCTCTAGTTACGTCTATCTATGTCGGGAAATCAACATGATGAACGACTTAGCTCCAGAGTTGAGCAGAAGGAAAAGAGCGGCTTGGGGAGCTTTTAATAGCATCGAGGATGTAGTGAAGAGAACAAGGAACACCCAACTACGTGCCCATTTTCTCCACTACACCATTCTTCCTGTCTTAACATAGGCGCTAGAACCCGGTGACTACGTAAGCAGGATGAAGGATCGGTCACTCAGCGTTATTGAATGCGCATTCGAAAAGACGATGCTACGAGTATTCCGTGTCAGGTGACTGAGACAAATAATCCGAAGCTCCGATCTACGTCAACGATCAAAAGTCAAAGACCCCATTTTAAATATTTGCCAAACTATTCAATGTAACATAGGCCGGACACATGCTTTTGACCGGCAACCGATGGACAAGAGGCGTCAGTAACTGGGTTCCTCGGAATGTCAAACGCACTGCATTAAGACCACCGACCCGATGGCCAGAGTTCTTCACGAAAAGACTAAAGGAAAGATATGACGTTGAACGAGTTCTTAGAGCGAGCAGAACCCACCGGGCTACTCTTGCACGCGACAGGGAGAAATGGAAGACCTATTGGCGCCTGCTCGAGTCACTGGACAATAAACGGAAGAACAGGTGATACAGGTGATTGTGTTGATATTGTTATATTATTGACTACTTGCTCTGTGAACTCAAGAAACAAAAACTAAGGCTTTACTATTTTATTTTTCGCTTCCGCTGTTATCAAATTTGCAAATGCTTGCTAATATTGTTGTGGCTTTCATCTACAATCTCTTACAGGTTTCTACCTGGTATGTCGTGCTGTTTTTCAAGCCCTAAACTAAATCTATATTGTGGCGACGGCTTCGAATTTCTGAAAAATAACAAGGTATTGACAACTTTTCTTATTATCTGCTGCCAGTAAAATGGATTTGTTGAAGACTGGTTGGCAAAAATTTGAGCTGGAAGATTTTCATGATTAGCTATGTGCTGTGCAGACACTTGCACATTTGTAGTATGAGTTGCGATGATATGACGTTCGCTTATAGCGACAAACGCTTCACTATTGTCTACAATTTTTAGGAAGAGAATAATGTTGTTTTCGACATGATTTTACTGTTTAACATATGGACTATGTGTATTCCTATGGAGTTTATTTACTTTGAAGGTGTGCAATCGATTCGGTTCCATTTGTCCTTGATTTGGATGGGAAAGTTCATCACTGTGATAAGCGCGCACGGAAAGCTTAACCAAGTTTTTGTGGTTGACAGTAATTTGGGTCATCATTACGGTGATCTCCCAAGCGTTCTTCTTTAACACTGGACATGTTTCTGGTCTGGAACCTTTTGTTTTGATTGGAGATGATGATAATTTCTAAATATATTTGAGACGACACCTATTTTTGAGTGGCGGGCATGTCGGATAGCACTTAATTTCTTTCCGCGAACCTTTCAAACTGTATGTCATTCCCTATCGTCCATTTCGTCACATCACCCCGAAATGACCATGCTTCTTCTGTTCTTTTTTTCGGCTCTTCCGTACACTTTTTTTTTGTAATTCCTGTCACAGTTGCAGTCTACATATCCTGGGTGTTCAAATGTTATCAGGAAAACCATCCAGTCAGGTGCTGTCAACCTTGCGTGTTATTTGCTCTATAATTGTCGCGGGTTTATCGGTACTTTCATATATTCTTTGCATGGTCATTGATTTTTATGACTACGGCCCATCATACTGATTCCATAGAAAGACATAATCAATTACTAGTTAAAAACTGCATTTTATAGACTTTAACCTTGTCAACGAGTGATGAGTTGAAGATAATTTTTAATGAACCACTTTGTCGAGAGTGGTAAATGTGAAGAAGAAGATGCGAAATAAAGAACGGTAGTCAGTCGTCCTTTTTTGAGAGCAGTTAATTATGTATTGATGAACAATGAATTAGTTTTGGTCAGAGGGCCATGGCCGTATTGTGCAATGCTGCCCTGGTGCCCTGCATTATTCATAAGGTAGTTAGTGTAAACGCTCCTGATAAATTTAGCCTCTCTCCGGGGGATGGAAGTATGCCGTGATGTTGTCTGGATTTGGAGATGCACTCTTCATAAGGATAAGATCCGTTGCAGACTAGTAGCACTATGGAGTTATCCAGTAGGTAGTATCCGTTCTCTAATGCCGTCTTCGATGTCTAAGTCAATTGTGTCAGCATGGGAAGCTTTCAAACAGCGACATCATCGCTTTCTCTCTCTTTCATCGCAAAAATTGATGTTCAGTGAAGTGCACGTGTTCTTGATGACGTCTCAATATTACGGTTTCCAGCTCTCTTTTTTCAATTTTCCACTTCAGATTCATAGCTTTGCCTTCCATCCAACTTATCATAGGACACGTTTGTTTGCTTAACGGTGTCTTTTTAATGGATTTATAATGGTGACTACATTAGGTGACAGAGGAACATGGAATTCGACAGGAGGGGAAATGTGAACATGTACAATAAAACCTGATGCCATAACGACTATGTTGGCCTATACTAGTTTTTATTATTATTTTTTTGCTCTTTCTACTTTGTAGAGCGTTGATACATGTACAAGGTCGGGGGTAGTCTCATGGCATTAGTGGTGTTCTGCACAACCTGAGATTTGATTTCTTCTCAAAGTTTGTCATATCCTTGATTTCGTTCACGAAATAACTTAGTATATGTGTTACTAAGGCAGGACCCCTCATTAGAATTCTAATGTAGCCGTGCAGTCACTAGCCTTTATGAGTTAGCCGAATATTGACATTTCTACCAGTTTCTGGTGACATTTACTCGCACTTATTCACAGTATACTAAGTAAAGATTTTTGAATGGAAGCAGGGCACTCCTTCACATTATTTGTGGATTTTTTGGGGGTAACAATGTGAGCACACTGTTCACCATGGTGAGGCAATGAGTTGTGGAGAGAGATTTCTTCTAAGCTATTCAAAATATAATGACCATTACTATGCGTCATTTGTTCATAGGCTATCATGATCATTATTTGTGTTCTTTGTTTATTTATCTACTATTTCCATCTCAACAACATTATTAACGCTTATTTTAGAATCATTTTGATGTTATCATCACTGACTCGTCTGATCCAATTGGTCCCGCAGAGAGTCTTTTTGGGCAATCTTACTATGAACTATTGCGAGACGCGCTCAATGAAAATGGCGTGCTTTCTTCACAAGGTCAGGTATTACAAGAAGTGTAAATAGCGTTGATACACAGGATCATTCCAATTTATGGTTGAATAGTGTGAATTAAGGCGAGTGTCCTTGGCTAGACCTTGCCCTGATTCGCAATGTCTACCATGAATACTGTACTCCGATCTTTCCTGTTGTTCGCTTCGCTGTTGGCTCTGTACCAAGTTACACCAGTGGGCTCATGGGATACATCGTCTGCAGTAAATCGAAGGTTCTTCCCGGCTCTTTGTTAGCTGCTTGTTCTGTGCTCGCAATCTTTCTGTTGTCTAACTGTTGCTGGTTAACACTTACGCGACGACGTGACCTATATAGGACTCATACCATGCGAAAATAATGGCTGCTTTTAACTTTAATTCAACATATCTTAGTTCATATTGAATTTTACTAACTGCAATGAAAGCTGCAGTATAAAACTTATTTTGTTTTACTGCGACATTTCTTGTCTCCTTAACCAATGACATATGGTTTTTCAACTTTATTGTTTTAAGGTTCATATTTCGAACACGAAAGTAGATGAATAAACGGGATTTCGTCCAGCAGGACAACCTGGTAAACCCCAACATATTGCTTAATTAAGCGCTGGAGAATTCCCTTTGCAAATTCCAGAGATTTAAATATATGTAAATTTGAAGGAACACAGTGTGTTTGTAATTGTTGCAATAGTGTAAAGTCTTTCCTAATAGTCTTTAAAGTTCCGAATTTATGAAATGCTCTAGTAATCGGAATATTGCCAAAAGGAAAAGAAACACAACTTCGTCGCGAAAGGGTTGCTAGTGTTGTCTGTGAGGAATGCAATGTGTTGTAGGCGAAAGCGCTTGGCTACATCTGGGCTTGATCGCCCACATGGTTCGCTTTAACCGTCGCTTGTTTGCTAACGTAAGATACGCCCAATCGGCTGTCTCTACATATCCGTCCGGCACGATGGGCTACATCATATGTTCGAAATCGGTGTGTCGTCCAATTGCTTTCTGTTTTCGATTAAGGCATGCTGATCTTCTGAACATTAGTTAGATTTTAGTGGTATGCATGTGTGTAAATAACTTAATGCCAGTGATATTTATGAGGATAATTTCAATTTGAGGACATTGATGTCACCGTACCATCGCGTAAACTGACAGATGACAGTGTGGTGAATATGAATTTACAGTATTACAACTCAGAATTACATTCTGCCGCTTTCGTTCTTCCTCAGTTCATCAAGAAGGAACTGGATAAGAAGTGAACTTCATGCGGATCATACGTTGGCGTTGTACTTTCTTATGCTGGTTAATACTATACACTTGAAGATAAATGCGAAGACATTTCAAATGTTGTATCCATATTAGTTCATGGATGTGGTGAACGTTCATTTGAAGTTGTCTACATTTATGACTTATTGTTCCTACCACATAATACAGCAGTAGTTTTGAAATTTTAGCTATCTTACTTACTTAGATATTGGAAGGCCCGACCTCACTGGTTGTGCGGGCCTCAGCACATTCTCCATTTCTCAGAGTTTCGCTGGTTTAGTGCCTTTGTGTTTCTCTGGAGTCCCGATATCATCCTAGCCAAAGACTGCCCCAGATCATCACTACCACAGGCGCTCGGAGCCCTTGTGGATCAGATCGAGATTTGGTACCATGCGACCAATCTGAGACCAGCACGGTGGTGGCTGGTATTGGTTAACTCTTATCTAGGCTTCCTGATGGAAATGCCGGATACCTTAACCTGAGAGACCCTGCTGGGAATCTCTCCGCTGTACTTTGCAGCCCACACCCAGGAACACCTATCCATGATGGGGCGGTAAACCGTTAGGAGGAGTGGATTTTTTGAGTGACCTGAATGTGGAACATGCAGCTGTCCTACCTCTGCCTAATTCCTCTTTCATTCTATTCTCAATGTTCGTTGAACGGTCAAAGTTCACACGTGAGGTGGTCTGTTTAATCAAAGAACCACCCATTTTGATTTGTTCAACTTCTCCTCATGTGTTTTTCATTAATACATTAATAATACAAATGATAATAATGGTAGCCTTAATCATAGCAATTGTCATAATAAGAGGAAGAAGTGAACAAAGGAGAGGATGGCGACGATGAAGTTGAGAAAATCAGGATCAACAGCAACCTGAAGTGTGGTTAAAAGCGCAAGGGAGGAAGTTCCACTTTAGGGAAAGAATATTCATGAATCATTCACGGAAAAAATAAAGATGGAACAACAATATGCGAAGCTCAATGCCTTATTAAATCCAAGGCTCAATCTCAGATGGTCCGGAAAGTACTACTCTCAAATGAGAGGGTTGGCAATGGGACGGCGACTGGCACCAAGCCTTGCCATTGCATTTATGTTTAAGGTGGAAGCACCAGTAACCGATCTTGAGGCGTTACTCTACTGTAGATATATAGATGACTGCTTTGTCATTTGCTCAACACAAGAAGAAATTGACAAATGCTTCGAGTTGTTGAACGAGCAGTTAGAGCATATTAAGTTTATCCGAGAGAAACCGAAAGAAGACTGGCTTCTATTCGTTAACGTGGAAATTAACCTTTCGGAAAACACCTACATTACGAAGTGGTACCGAAAGCCAAGCAGTAAACAGCAGTGTTGGTTCATTACCTCTCCTTCCACCCCTCCCACACGAAAAGGGCGCTTGTGAGAAACATGTTTCGAATAGCTACCAGCGTGTGCACAGGAAGAGAGCAAAGAGAGGAGTCCCGGAAGTTGGCGCGGTAAATAGTCATTCCTAATGGCTACGAAACTGTAGCTAGGGATAGGTGTAATGGAAACCGCAGGCCCTCCAACGATAAATCTAGTGACAATAAGATCTCGTTTATCCTGCCTTTCATTTCAAATGAAGTAAGTGCAGCTATAAAACGCTGCTTAAGGAGGGCCGTTCTAAAGAATTCGGTAACGATAACTGAAATGCCACTGAGTAACCTAAGACGCCGGCTAGTTCGTACCGCCTATGTGACCGTCTATGTGCAACTCGAAATTACATAGTTTGCCCTAGTGCTAGAGACGGTGATTGCATGAGTTCGGGTACAGGCTCTCCGATCTCTTGCAGAGCGTGCACGGATGAATATATTGTCAGAACGGGTAGACCACTCTGCGTTCCTATAAAAGAACACCTACTCGGTAAACTTAGACCAAATACTCCACTAGGCACGCATAGGACGCAGAGACATAACGAAGAAGATTTTGAAGTAGGAGTTACGATCCTCGCACATCAATCAAAAACACAAGTGTGCAAAACTCTCGAGGCATTCTGGATTAATTCCAGGAGTCCAGAAATGAACCGCAGGGAGGAATGCCCCGTAATCACGCGTCATATTTGGCACTATATAAGCCTGTTATTCTGATGGAATGGACACATTACGATTCCATGTGAACTCTGTCCGGTTGGTGTCCAAGTGACATATTCAGTGGAAGACTCATAGAAAGCGGTGAGTGTGCAAAGGAGCTACTCTATGTTCAATGTGATTGAAATTTTGGTTTAGCATTTTCTCTGTTTGGTTATGGAGGTGTTTTGCTAGGTAGATTGCTGTCAACTTGACCTTGCCAGGCTCTGAGGAAGGCGAAGTCCGCCGAAACGTCAGTTTGTGCGTAAATAAAATGAAATAACATATCGTGTTTGCTGAACAGAAATATAAAGATTTCATGAATGTCAGTTCTGAAACTCGCTCTACATCAGCACTGTTTCCACTTTCTCTGGTGAAAATACGATCCATCTTCGGTGAATATGCAATAATTTTTTTGATGAAACATTTAGAGGAGCAATGAAACTGTGTGCTTGAAATCATTTCATTCGTCGGCACATTTTCTAAAGGGAAGATGCTTTAGCAGAACATATTCCCAGCTGGTCAATAATGTGCTTCTATCCAGATTCGGTTGTCAAAGTCTATTCTTCATAGTTCTCGATATGCTGAGCAAACACGAGGTGTTACTTTATTCTTTATTCCCTTGAAGCTGACATTTCGGCAGTATCGTCTTCGGATCCGTTTATTATGTGCCTTCCACTGAGGAAGAACAATAGAATAGAAAAGAGTTAGTAGAAAGTCGGTCATGGGAATTTCTATCTATTTTATATTAATGAAAAAGAGCATTTATCCCTTCACTGTTAAGTTCTAAGAACTCCAGAGAGCCAAAATGTGGCTCTTTTTTGTTGACTCCAATACTGTAACAAGAATAGGATATCCTCCATTTAGAAGTTTAGTGAACTATGATGATTCTTTTAGATTAGTGAAACCTAGGCAATCTACTCTGTTTCTGTCTACCATACTCTATTCTTCTTCCTAATTTGTGTTCGTCAAAGTTCCATCCAAGTAAATATCTAAGGTTCGACGTCTGTTGCAAAAAACTCGCTCACAATGAAGGAACACCTACTCGTGTGACATCTCCCATTTATTCGTCAAATAACTTCTAACCCGCTATAATTCAATAATCCACCTGTGCCCTTGACTAAGCACATGCCAACCTTTGCTCTATACCCATGTTCCCTCGACTGGGAGCTCAGTTGTGATTACCTTAGTTGAGGAGATATTTAGAATAACGCCTTCTAAGCGGGGTCATTTTTTATTTCACAAAAAATCAGGCAGTTAGCTATCATAAATTAAATGACATGCCTCACCAATGTGATATGAAATATTCCTTCCTTTTGGTTACAGCGCCTCTGCGCAATATTTTCTTGGAATAATAGAACCACATGATTAAAAACTGTAACTGTGTCCTCGTTAACAATACAACGAGGTTATAGCTGTAAACTCTAAGGCTTTTTCATATCCTGTGTGTTGATAATCAACGATTAACCCAACTCACAGTTCGTGAAAAAATCTTCGCGTAAGTACGATCAATGGCATTGGGAAGAATGAGCCGTAGATAAGAGGATTAGTGCGCATAGAACTACGGGGGTCAATAACATAAAACCTCGATGTGAAATTTTTTTTGACGAACATTATTAACCCCTCAGTGGTTGACCGGGATATATCATTACTGAACCTGTGTTCTCGTTATGTTATGTTATTATGCTAGAATGTTACTGCGAAAATAGGATTTCGCTAATCCGACTACAGGTTTGTGCTTAGACTTACACATGAAGGCATTAAGTCGTTTTAGAATTTTCGTGCATTCCTGGGTGAAAGTCTGAGGTGCCGCTTTTTTATTGAAGATTATATGCCGATGGAAATAGCAACTTCAAGACGCTAATGTCGGCCAATACCAGGAACAAGCACCGTTCTGCTATCAAACTAGTCGCACGGTGGCAAATTTCCCTCTGATCCACCGGCGACTACCTATGGTGGTGACGCCGTGGGGGCAGACTTTCGCTAGGCTGACATCGTGGTTCCAGGAAACCACGTTAACTAAACCAGCAAAACTCCGAAAACATGAAAATTAAGGTGGGGCCCTTCAGCCAAAGGCCTACAATCAAGTAACAGGGAAGTATATGGGAGGCGGTTAAGAGTGGCCCTTACAGATAAACTCCCTGGCTTACTCTAGGAGAGAAGAGCAAGCCACTGTTGAGTATACCCAACCCCGTCGTTCAAAACCCAGCAAGCTCTTCGTGGATATTAGATGATAAACGCAGTAAAACGACTGGGGACTGGGCCTCATTTCTCTGACCCCGGATAATTTCCCCAGTGCGGCAGCGTTGAATGAGACATAGTACTGTGAGGTTGCTGATACCTCAGGGCCATTCTATGTTGCGTATATCTCGAAGGACCACGATAACGGATCTGTACCTACAAAGCATATTCACTTGCACCCTCATCCTCCGTTGAGAACCTGATGATGCAGGGTAAAAGAATAAGGTACAGCGTCACCGGACTGGTGAGACGAGAAGACGCCGCCCATTCAACGCCGTCCATGACAATGGAGAAGAACTGTTCCTCGCAACATGCAACTAGAGGAGTCAGCGGTGCTGGTTTTCTCTTCAACACGAGTTTGGCCATAAGCCTTGGCCCTTGTCCATAGCCACTGTTTGAACAACTAACAACCGGAATCGGACGTTCGTGTTTGAAGAAATGTGGACTAGTATCGATTTTGATCACCGTCGTCGTTTGCGCACTGACATCAAACTATGACGAAGGTGAAGTCGATGCGCTATATATGGAATTGGAGAAGTTTAGCAGAGAGAGCCATACATTCTTTAGGGTCACCACTAAAGATTTTGACGCTAAGACTGGACCAAGGAGAACGTCACATTGGAAGCCACGGACTAGAATTGAACGAGCTGGTGAGCAACTGTCTCAGTTAACGACATAGGTCAAATCATAGTAAATCTAAAGTTTTGCCTAACCGATGACATCGAAGGCCCAAAATTCTACAAGGGACCAGAACATCGCCTCGTTTGTGCGAGATTCCGTTTTTCGTGGAAAGGAAAAAAAAGCCGCTGGCTTCAAAAAAGGAAGTCACAAAACGACCATAAAGTGGTAATTATTCACATCATTATTCGGCTCTTAGCACAATGCCGTCATCGATAAAATCGACAAAGAAGATGGCCGTTTAGATCAACATCTTCACGTTAGCGCTATGAAGGCTGAGAGTTCGAAAATCAACAAGAAACACTGGAGCTGAAACGCCTGAGCGAAATCGCACGAGCTGCAAGCAACCCCCCAACTCACGTCCGAAATTGCGTGACAATACAGACAGGCGATGAAAGGAGATCTTAAAGAGAGAAGAGCAGCAGTTGCAGTCGAAGCTGAAGAGGCTACGAAAAGCATTCACCAAGCCCACCAAAGTTTCGCCAATTACAAAACCGAAATGACTGCACTCCGACGCCCAGACGGAACAGTTACAGCGTCCAGAAAGGCAATGGGGAAAATCATTCACGAGTGCTACTCAGATCTCTTCAATGGGCACGCCCTCTTTCCCTTATATGAAATAAAGGAGAATGGATATGTCGTATCACCTGTTCTCCCTCGCAAAAATCTGACACGCTATTTCGTCAGTGAAAAGTCGAACAGGACCAGGTCCGGACAGGGTGAGACCTCAATACCTGAAGAATCTTCCACCAGTCATTGTAATCACACTGGGTCAGTTGTTCACACGTTACTTGTCAGAATGCAAGGTTTCTATTCAATAGAAGAGCAGCAAAACAGTGCTTTTGTTCAAGAACAGTGACCTAACCGATATCAGAAACTATCCCTAGTCAGTTGCCCTTCGTCTGTAAGCACTTCACTCAGGTTATTCTAAACAGGATTGGTAGAAGACTCGACGAAGGAGAGCAATGTGAGCAAAAAAAGGTCGAAAGGTTTCAGTGCGCTAAACCGCATCCGTACGATAAAAAGACCCAATGAAGTATCACGAGTGTGCAAGAGACCGCTCTGTCTCACGTTCAATGATTTAAGAAATGCTTATAACTCAGTTGAAATATAAGCAGTCTTGGAAGCCATGGACAGCCAAGGCGTCCCTACTCAGTATGTAAAAATTCTTCATGAGCTATATAAAAATTTGACAGTCAAAAATACCACCGTTCAACTGCGATATTAAATCGACGTCAAATCAAAATAGCACTCTTTATCTGTGACAATAACACCTACGTCAAAAGACGGTTTAGGTAAGCGGATACCATACTGACCTAATTATTTATCACAACCGGCGTAAAAATCGTGCGAACACTAGGGATGGAACAACATTGAAGCTAAACACTAAAGGTCAACAATTACACCATCTTCGCCTTGCTGATAACCTGGTTTTTATAACACCAAGCATTATCCAAGCGGAACTTGCTTGCTGCAATTTGATAACTCCTGTGGAAAGATTGGTTTTCGAATAATTCTTACAAAAAACGATGTTCATGAGGATGGATTGGTTTCGTATGTCTCATTCACGGTCAACAGAGTGAATATCCCTGAATGCACCATCTACGTCTACCTAGGTCGGTAAGTAAACAAGATGAACGAGTTAAATCTAGAGTGGTGCAGGAGGAAACGAACGGCTTGGGTAGCTTTCAACAGCGCCGAAGTAGTGTAGAAAAGAAAAAACACCTGACTCTATGCCCACTTTCTCGACTACACCATGCTTCCTGTCTTGATCTACCCATTAGAAAGCTGGTTGCTACCTTGACAGGGTGAACTCTGCGCTAAAAGAGAATAAAGTGGGCCGGACACCTAATGTCGATGAACGATAACTAATTCGTAAAAGCTGGTAACTAACGTATAACCTAACTAGTAACTCGATTCCTGGCGACTTCAAAAGCACAGTAGGAAGACCGTTGACCCGATGATCGGGATGCTTTAGGAATATCCTGAGAGAGAGACGTGATGCACAACGGCTCCCTAGAGCGAGGAGAACTGACTGGGCCACTCTTGCGCACGACAGGAAGAAATCGCCTACTCGAGTTACTCAATGCACTAAAGGTAGAGAGGTGATGCAGGTGATAAATTGCTTAACAAAACGGTTTTCACGTTGTATAGTGTGTGTAAGCTCACTTCGTTGTGGTGTAGTGAACAACGTATTTCTTCGTTGAGAATCTAGCACGAGGTTACTGGGAACTTTGTTGAGTTTCAACGGTTTTTCTTCCAATGCTGAATAATTCCATTTATGGCAAATCACTCAGTGCTTTACTATTTCAAGTTGATTCGACTGACTTCCTGATATAATAGTTTTAGCGCTTACTTTGCATTTAACATTTTATTGAGATGTCCATGTTGGAAGAAGAACTAACTGCTGTAGAGAGTCCCTTAGATCCATCGAAGCTTTGAAGAAGTCTTAGCTGCCGACTTAATAGCCTAAGATTTTTAGTAGCTCCATCTCTTAAGAGATAAAGGTTAAAGCTCTCGGCGTTGATCAATCCCTGAGGGATGCGCCATGCATTCGACTTCAATAAGCATCGTTGGAGGTGAATGAATACTTTTCTGGCCTTTACAATAACTCGTGGTAGCCTATCGATGAACCCAGTCACTGCTGCTATCGTTCCAGTCAGGCCTGGTACCAATTTGCCGACCCCGGAGGAATGGAAGGCATAGTGGGCTTGTGGGCGGGGATCGATCCCATGTGTATTGCAGGGTGCCTCCGACCACTGCGCTACACGCGCCCAAACTTCATCCCCTAAGCTTATCAATTGTTCTAATACAATCATTTCCTGTTATTTGCCTTCTGTTGCCTAGAATTCGTGCCGAATTATAATCTGCTATGTAATAAATCGAAAAACCGACGTTTTCTTAAGCTCGCCATTAATAATAAACTTCTATTACCTTACTGACCCTCCTTGTTGAGCTGAAACAGGGCTGTCATTGTGTATTCTTGCTTTTTTATCTTACTTATAAAAAATTATGCGTTTTAATTCCCATGAGCGACCCTCTATTAGTCTCAGCATTGGTAAATAATTCACTGTTTTTTTTGATAAGCAAACACGGGTTTGTTACCATATATTACTTTTTCAGAACAGCCAGCGTTTCGACGGGTTTCATCCTCTTCAGAGCCTGGAAAGGTCAAGTTAACAACAACTTAGTTCCCCTACCACCTCCACAACCCCACCGGAGGAATCCGGAACCTAAATTTTAATCGCGTTGGAAATAAAACAGTTTCGTCAAATATTCCTTGTGTTTTATGAGTCTTCCACTTAGTATTCCACATTGAGACTAACCACCCAGAGTTCACGTGAATGAGTAATGAGCCATTGTCATGTTAAAATAGTAGTCTGAGAATTGCTGCATTTTTGGAATCTATCCAAAATTCTTCGAGAGTATTACGCGCTGATATTTTAGATTCCCTGCTCGAGGATATCCACTTGAAAATGCTCTCCACGGTGCCTCTGTTTCTTCTGCGCGTCTAGTGGTTGTTTGGCTTGACTATAAGTTTACCGACTAGATGTTCTTACATACGGACGCAGTGATGTCTACCCATTTTGCCAATGTATTCGTTCCCGCATGGTTTGCATGAGGTCAGGTAATCAGTACTCGAACTCATGCAATTACCGTCTCTACGGTTAAGGCGTATCATGGAGTTTTGCGCATAGACGGTCATAAAAATGGCCACGAACTAGCGGGCGTCTTAGAGTGTTCGATGGTAATTCAATTACCGCTACCAGCTTCTCAAAATGGGCCCTTTTTAGGCAGCGTTTCTCACTCGCGCTAGTCTATGCTAATCAAGAAAATAGCAAATTATGCGTAGTATTACATCTTGATTGCATTTCTGTATAGTTTTGTCTTCACACGATTCATCATCTTACAAGTGGGCTCACTCTTAAAACTCATAAAACTCTTCAATTACTGTTAATCACTCTTAAAACGTCTGAAAATGCTATGTCGCCGAGACATTAGCGCCAGCAAGCATCAGAAATACGTATTAAAAACCTCGTATCAACTCATCAAGGACAGTTGTTAAAATGAAATAGGTAGTTCATTAGGATTATTCAGAGTCGGAGTTTCGACTTCATCTCCTTTCAACGACGTTGAATAAAGCTCTTCGTCACCTTGGTTACTGTTATCAATACTTTTTAATGACAGAACATGTTCTATGTATTGATTGGCCACTGAACCGACTTAGTGGTCGTGTTATGTCGACCTTCGTGTACTTCGTTATCTCTGTTGTCCTTTACAAACGCCATTCTTTTTTCTCCTATAGTGTCCACTCTCTATCGCATTTCCTCTTCTAAAAAAAACTTCATCGCAAAGGAAATATCTGGAAGAAATGTTTTCATAAGAAATTTTAAACGCTGGGTTAGAAAACTCTTCATTCGATTCTCATTCTCCATCCCTGATATAGAAAAGTATACGTCGGAGTTTTAGAAAGATAAGAATTGCTGAAAACAAACAAATTTCATCGCCATAAGGTTTACGACAGGGACGGACAATCTATGACAGCATCTCGTGATGTCGCTATACGTTTAGCAATGTCTTAATTTTAGAAACAAGGCTAAGTTTTTTCTACTAACGATGAAGTTCGTTCTATGAAGAACATCCGGAAAAAGAAAAACCTATAGTTCACTGTGTACTGAGCACAACACATTCACGACGGGTTGATTTAACCTCAGCCATCAGCAGCCTCTGTTTCCCCTCACCTGTTTATGTTGTGCTTAGGAGTGGACTTATCGTTGCAAGATGCAGCTGTATTGCTCATCTATCCATTCTTTTGTCCTACAAAGTCGTCACAGTCGTCAGTTGACTATTAGTCAAACAGTTTTTCAAGCATCAAGGTTTTATAGTCGTTAGCCATTGTTTTCGAGGAAGACCATGCCTAATGGTGGCCTGGGTGCCAGTTTCTCTATGTAATGGTGGTCGCAGTAGTAAGAGCATTTCAGTTAATGCGTTCTACGTTACCGTTTCCAATGTTTCTATTGCTTTGCTGTTCCTTTGTATAGCTACTAGACATTTGCTGATTCTGAACACTGTGAAGTTGGCAAGCTCATTTTAGGCAAGAATTCTGTCCTCTGTCTTGATCTCAATGAGGAACCATATTGTTAAGAACTGCCTGTGTTTTTGGAGGGTTTTCAAATGTCGTTCATTCTTACGTAATCACTGTGTGTAAAAGAAATATCATTGTTCCACTCACTTCAGAAACTTTAAACGTCTCTTAACGCTATTTTAGCGGTTCGATAGCTATCTGATGAGGCACCATAGGCAAGTAAAAATTAAAATAAATTATGAAATGAACACTGCTTTTTTTCCCTAAGGATTTTCTGTTTCTCTGTCACTAGAATACTTTTGGACTTCCAGGGTATAGCTAAGGAAAATAAAATGTACGAGGGATAAATTCTAGAGTTTTTGACAACTAATAAATCATATTGTGGCAAAATCACCACTCAAGAATCTCAAAAATGTACGGCTATTCATCGGAATGAGTGCAGAGGATTTCTTTGAACCTTTTTTTTAGTCAGCAATTTCGAGACTAACATACGAAGGCTAACTGTTAGTCGAATATTATGGAAGCATTGTTGAAAAGTTGCATAAGTAATTAAAGATAACGCTTTTGGCGATGACCAATCGCTGACGGGTGGGCCATGCATTCGACTCCATTCGTAGCATCGTAGAAGTGATTGAATACGTCTGTCCTATCTGACTTGTGGTGGCCTACCGAGTTGCCGATCCCAAAGAGATGCAACACTTAATGCGCTCGGAACCCAGGATAGAACCAGCGATCGATCCAGTCTGTATTTCAGAGCGCCTCTAACTACTGCGTTACACACATCCACAAAGGTGTATACTAGTCAGAATCACGGTAGTACTTTAATAGCGACTTCCTAAGCCTTTTCTTATTAGTTATGGATAAACTGACGTATGAAACGTTGCATGCCGGACCTTGTGCATTCTATGCGATCGTAGATAGCCGGAAATAAGCACACCCCTTAAACACAAACAGCTGCATCTCAGCTCATAAAAAGATAAAAGGATAAAGCTGTCGGCGTTGATCAATCCCTGAGTGATGAGTTATCATTCGACTTCATTAAGCATCGTTGGAGGTGATCGAATGCAAATCTAGCATTTGCATTGATTCGCGGTGGTCTACCGATGTGTCGAGCTAGTGCTTCTATCCTCCCAGACAAGTCTGGTACCAATTTGTCGACCCGGAGGGATGGAAGGCTTGGTGAGCCACGGGCGCGGGAGTCGACCCCATGCGTATTGCAGGGCGCCTCCGACCACTGCGCCACGCGCGTCAGTTCTCAGCTCACAATGAGCGTTATTCATTGATACAGAAGCGATTAGAATCTGCAAATCTTTTGCTACGTGATAAAACTCCGCCTGTCCCGCTAAGATGGCCAGCTCTTTAAAGGGGAATACACGAACTATATTTCTACATCAATTTTTTTTTAAAAAATAAAGGCTCGAACTTTAAAAATTGATCCTCAAAGCGTCTTGATATTTGCAGTGCCACAATTGCATCAGAAATTCTAAAAAAGTATTTCCGCTCTCAATTCTTTATAAATTTCAATTATAAACAGGTTTAGGACCGAAAAGAATATTTCAAAAGAGCTATTTATACATCTAGAAATAAGGCAAGCCATTTCCATCAAAAGGAAAATTAAGGGCAGTTATCAAAAAAAAAGCCAACAGCGGATGTTGTGGGCTAAAATCTTCCTAAAGATCTGAAAGGTTGCGCCATATACCGTGTTTGAATGCAATATTGTTCCTAACACTTTTTTTTCAACTTCATTTCTTTCAATTGCCATAATCTGTAGAGATAAACAACATAGTGCGACTGTAGTGTATAGTGACGTACAACTACGTTGGCGCAGAGATGTCTGCAAAACATGGACCCTAGGCCAGACTCGAACCCGCAATCACCCTTTTAGGATGTTACGTGCTGCCTACGACACCACTGAGGTCCTTCTCTTCCTCTCGGGCAATTCTTTACCCAGACGGTACCATCAGCAATCATCCGTTAACGGCAGTGATCTGGGGAGTAAGAATCGGCATTGAATCCAGTTAAGCTGAGACTGTTGTCGAAATCGTATTCTTGCCCTGGGTGAGGTTTGTCACAAATCCATAACTGAAGTAAAAAAAAACTCGGTGGTCATATGTACCACTCAGAACCTTTTCTATTTCGGCATATACGGATATTATCTTGGAAGGTCTTTGCTGCATGTCTGACCTCTACAAATTATTACTGGTTTAGTGGAATTTTAAAAAAAACCAGATCCATTTTCGTGAACAAGTCATTTCTTCAAAAGGAGGACACTGACCGATTAAACCGTAAAACGTTGATCGTGCACGCGGTTACATGACTGTATCTATCGGCTCAGCACTTATGTCGCTAATCTTCGAGTGGTCTACCACCTTAGTGTTCACAGATGCCTAACCGCAACGTATGGCAGAGGTTATTGCCACAGCAGGGTTAGCCGATCCAAGAAGGAGTTTGACATTTGCATCTAAATCACTAATGAACGGTAAACATAGCGAACTACACGTGACCAACTTCCTGCCAAAAACAATGGAAAGACCTTTATCATAACTAATGGCATAATGTTGATTGTGTCCTTTAGGTTGCTGGAGTCGACGTAAATTCTTTGGTGCGCAACAGGGATGATTGGATCTCAATGGTATCCGTTGTAGTTGTCCGATGATTCAGGGAGTCCATTTGATCCAATTGAACACGTTACTGGGCTTTGCATTTCACTGGATGATTTTATACACATAACAGAATTTTCACAAGGTCCTTATGTGTCTTCATCAGTAGTGTTATGACTTAATACATCTTCTTGCTTGGGTCCGGACTTGACAACATCATTTTGCAATCTAAAGATATTTTACAAAAAAGATTTTAAATGGTGGATCGTTTCGAATGTTTCCACTTTTTATTAATTTGTTCCTTCTCAAATGGTTCAGAATTTATCCACGAAACTCAAGTACAACACACGGAATCTCATTAAGATTGGAACACCGATGATTTTAATCACATGGTATGTTGATAGTCTGGCAGTTTTTTCTCATCAGTCAGGAGAAACCAGCGCCAGAATGCTCCCAGGCAAGGAAAGAGAGATACGTTGTGACTCATGCCTTTGAGCGCAAGCGACGAATGTTTCCTCTTGATGGATGCATCAGACGAGATACCAGGACTACAACTGAGTGACGTTCTCTTACGGCTGATGTCAAGCGCATATTGCAAAATAAAGCAATATCTAACACGGCAGATTGCCCCCCGAGATACTTTTTAGAGGTAGAATAGTCGTGATGGAAGAAAAAAGACTAGGTGGCGTAGCCAGTCGGAATTAGGCTAATCCCTAGCTGAAATGGGTCTCATTTTTTCATAGAATTAGCGACCATCTACGAATTGGCACACTGTTTCGTCATCCAGTATTTTTTTGATTTAGCTAAAAAAATTCTTGATTGTTCAAACTGTGTGGCGCTGTAGGAAAAAACACAGCTTAGCATTCCACACTTCCTTCCATGACACTCGGACATTGTGAATCACAAGCCTGTGAATCTTACACCATGGTGGATAATTTTTCTTATACGATCCGTCTTCACGTTTGCTGTGCCGATACCAACAGTTCTTGCTTTCCAACCGTTTCCCAGAATCTATCATCTTCGAAAGTCTTCGAACTTTTTCGCGTATGGCTTCGACTGTTGCTTCAGGAGTGTCATCTTCTTTATGAATATCGTTGAATGGTAGTCAAGTCAATTTTTCCTTGCGATCGTGGCATAGCCGGATTAGAGCTTTCCAGGGGTAGATAAATTTTCTATAGGAATGAAAATCTGGCAAAGTTTATTGCTTTAGTACTTCGTCTACGGAAGACAGGTAATGTTTACACTGAATTGCTCTTTCACTTGATACTGGCTCCTTTTTTTTGTCAGCTATGACTAATACCTCCCAACGGGTTTATCGCCCTGTCGTGGCTGGGAGATGTTCTTGGGTGTCGGACTGCGATGTACAACAGGGGGGATTCGTCCCCGGCAGGGTCTGCCGAGCTGAGAAGGAGTCCGGCATTTCCATCAGGAAGCCTAGCTAAAAGTAAACTAATACCAGGATCCACCACCGTCCAGGTATTAAAAAGTCCCATGGTGGCAAATCTCCCTCTGATCCACAAGAGCTGAGACTGCCTGTCGTGGTGACGACCTGAGGGCAGACTTTAGCCGGGCTGTCCTCGGAATTCCAGAAAACCACAATGGCTTAGCCAGGAAATCTCCGAAAAATGGTGATTATGCTTGGCGCCGCACAACTAGTGAGGATGGGCCGTTCAAGTACCAAATATCAAATATGAGTAATACCTTTCATTCCTAGCGATATATCCTTTTTCGTAATTTAAAAAAGGCTCCGTGCATCTTTCATAATCTTTGGGTGCACTCTTCTTAAAAATTTCCATTTAGCATCTACCAAAGGCTTTTCAAGTCATTTTGAACAGATAAACAAGTAATGGAGTGTTAAATTATTAAATTACTAAATGATACTATTGAATCACCGAATGTTGAACGTTGTTTAATTACTATCTGCTTCAGAAAAGAAAAGACGACTAGTGATGGGTTGCTTAAGCATCTTTCATATCCCAAAGATGTGGCTCTTTATTTTTCTTACAATATATCTCTGATACAGCGCAGTGGTAGTGACGTTGGTCATCACGAGTATGGTGCTAGTTCGATTCCGCTCCGGGCCAACCACGCCTCTCATCCCTCCGGTGTCGGGAAACTGGTACTGGACCTGTTCGCGAAAAAAATCACTCTCTGCAATCCAACTGGGAACGCTCCAGCCCGGCTATCTTAGGACTCCAGAGAGAATTGACTCGACCAGCTTTCTACGACATTCAAGATGAAATGAAAATCTTCAAGCAGCAGCCTTAGCCACACGTAAAAGTTGAAAGAAGTTCGTGGATAATGGATGCGAAGAGACGAATCGAACGTGAGAAGTGCTGCGATCCGCACAGCAGATGTGAAGACGGGTCATGTAAAATAAAATAAAAAGTGCCATGTTCTGACGATTTCAACACATTTCTTTTTACAAGTGACGATAATCTATCGATCACCACCCTAGATGAGAAGCTTCGAACTTGTACAAGGAAATTAGCCCCATTGCATTCAGAGTATACATGTGATTTTTTGTAAAACTCCGGCAATTTCAAACAGTTCTTATATTTTAAATTCACTCAGAATTGGAGTTTTTGGAAAAAAAAGTTGGCGAGGAAACTTAGGCTTTCAATGCAAGTACAACCGCTTCTAAATGACACATTGAGGAACATGCTTATGTCCTGCTTGATAAAACCCAGTGGCATTGACGACCGAAAAGAAAAGAAAAGAAAAGGTACGCTTTGTGGGCTTCGTGAATTCAGTGCTTCCTCCTATTAGAATAATAAATTTTTCTATCTGGTTGGCAAAGATCTATAGATTTTGTTGACTTCAGTTGTTACAGCTCACCATGTAACCTTAAATTCACTAGTCGCATTATATGAGTAATATAGGATTCATGCAGCCGAGAAGTTGCTCTCTATGGGAGCCACGCTTCTCCGTTGTCGTTTCAGAATCAGTACAAATTGTTAGGTTGAAAGAACTGTATCAAGAATAATCCTCTATTCTGCGCTATTTTGCTGGCGCATAGCATGATAAATCAAGAAGTGGAAAATGATTTCCGGAAAACGATGTGGTATTTGTGGGTCTTTGTTGGATTTGTGAACTCGTGTGATATCGACTGCAAAAAGAGTGTCATTGTCAGGAGTTGTCAAAGTCATGGCCTTCCACCTGGTTCTTGAAACATTTAGATCATATTTCTTTTATTTTTTAGTTATCTGAATGTCATATTTCAAAGATTTTTAAATTCCGGTTCTAATAGTAGGTTCATTCCTTAAAGATGACGAAGCCAGCCGAATAAAATTCTTTATCAATCCCATGTTAGCTTATCAATGAAAGAGTACATGTAAAGATAGTCTTTAAGAATCAGTGAGAGATTAAGGGAATAGGAATCGAAGACTGCTTTCAAAATTACACTGGTTGACATTATATCAATGAATGTGCAACTTGTAGCTTCCTAGCCCTTAGCAGATGCAATCAGTATTTTTCACACGGCTAGACATCTATGTTAGAATTACGTGTATACGAGCGTCCTCAATGATTTACTACATTATATCCTGGCGAAGCGTTCCTAAGTGCGTCGTCTCAGTGCGCAAAAGAATATAAGCCATGAATAAACTCATCCGAAAGCAGATTTTTTCGAATTCGTCCGGAAACCAGATTTCGTGTGAGTTATGGAATGTAAAGCAGAACTTTCATGATACGACTCTTCACACATTGCTCTGCCCTCAATAAACCATCGAATGAATACAAAAGCATAGAAAAAAATCTGGCAGCGAAATCAAGCACTGAAGACAACAGGCATTGCATACACAGCGCATCATTCAGTCCTAGCCGCGTATCATCTTTATTGGTTGAAAGAAACTTATCTACTCAACTCCTGAGTATTTCCTTCTTCTCACATTAGTTGTTTTCTGGTATATAGCAACAAGATCAGATCTTTTCTGTTGCGTTCGAATGTCAGATCAAATCACTTGGTGTTGCATAAGGACGGCCGAATGTTGTGCTTTCTCTCTCGAAAACCATTCTCACATTTCCTTCGATCTAATAGTAAGGTCTCTGTTCTAGGGCTGGCGGGAAGTGTCGCCATTTCGACATCTAACCATCCACGTTTTATTTCGCATCTGAATTTAGCTCATAAATCGCCATGTGTTTCGAACAGTCAACCATCTTATTGTTTGGTTACCTACAATGTCATGCGTACAACATCTTGACGAGCCGTGCCAAAATATAGCTGATAGTCTTCGATCTGTTTCCTATTTCCACATTGCTCAGATCATCAGCTAGAACGAAGAATAAATTAATATAAAGGCTTTACAAGATACATAAGAAGTTTCTACATGGAAACACCAAGGCATCGTTCTCATTTCTATCGCTTTGTTAACACTTGCACAAGTTGTTCAGTGCTGTAAATCCATCCATTGTTCATGGTGGGTGAGAATGATACGTTTTATTTAAGCACACTGAGGCCCGTTCCAGTGGAATGGAATCTTTGCAGTAACTGCTATTGTTACTAGTTCTAAGGGGTGGTTTGTTATTCCAAGAGCATCCATCGATTTGAGTGCGTGTTTTTGAGTGAGTGATCTGACGATGCGCACGATGAGTGTCCGGTTCCGTGTTATCTGTCTCATCTTCCGCTAGCGACCTTCTCGTCTCTGCCACCTCGTTTACATAAGTTTTTTCTATCATTTCGTAATTCCTGGAATTCTCGAAATTCTTGAAATACTATGCCATCTCACTCACTGTTCCCTAACACTTAGTCTCATTATGTTTTTATCCGGCTTTTACACAGTACGTCAGCACTTGTGAATAATCTTCTTCTACATAATGATATTATCCTTAATATTAGTGGCAGCAGTCGAATCCATTTGAAAACCATCGCTAGGGAGGATTGCAGGACACGGAACCCTAATGAAAAAAATTCCTGAGATCCACGCAGTATTTCAAAATGGACTATATAAACAAAAAAATAGAATACCAGTTTTTTATTCTTCGGTAGTCAGCCTTTCCTTGTTGGCTAGAAGTCTGAACTGTTACGCAGTGTTGACTCGTTGCATCGGTGGTAGTCACTTCTGTCAGTTAAAAAGTCATTTTTGAATGGTACCTATAAAAATTTTCATTGGCTCTTTGGTTTCACGTCATCGACTGCAAATAACTGAAGTGTCCTTGAGAGATCGAGTTGGCATCACAGTTCGTCGCCGTGATGATTTCGTGTTTTTTTAATTAATAAGTTACTCAGTCCTCGTCAATCTTTCAAAGTGGAAGTCGAGTTTTCCATCAGGAGAAATGTTACGAGCATAGCAGAATCACTTTCTTTTCATTCCCGTTACGAGCTCCAGATTTCCGCAAGAAAAAGAACGGTGGCTGTTGAAACAATAAGGGATAAATCGTTGTCTTCATAAATCCCTGAGGTATACTTGCAATGTCGTAGCCGTGTATCAAGTTAGTGCTTCTATCTTCCCAGATAAGTCTTGTGCCGATTTTCCGACCTCGGAGGGATAGGAGACTTCGCTAGCTCTGGGTGAGTGATCGAACAAGCCACCACGTGTGTATTGCATGGAGCCTTTAAGACTGCGGACACCGGCACCTTCACGGAGCTAGTACAAATGAGGGATAAAGCTCTCGGCATTTATCAGTCCCTTAAGGATGCGCTATGCATTCGACTTCATTAAGCACCGTTGGAGGTGACTGAATGCGTATCTGGCCTGTACAATGACTTGCGGTAGCCTACCGATGTATCGAGTTAGTGCTGCTATTCTCTCAGAAAACTACAGTACCACTTTGCCGACCCCAGAGCGATGGAGGACTTAGTGAGCCGTAGGCGTGGGGATCGATCCCATGTGTATTGCAGGGCACCTGCAACCACTGCACTATACGCACCCATTCGGAGCTAGTACTCTGGGGGAACTGCATGTGACACCGTAATAGTTCAACCACAACCAGCAGCTTTATTCCATGATTTCTCTTGTCGGCTTTGTCATCCAATCCACATTTTCCCGGCACGTAATTGGAGGAATAAACATCCAGGAGAAGACGTTCCGATTATTGTTCTTATTTCGGTCCGATAAGAATCGTTGTGAAAGGTCTCGAGAGTGTCGTCTACCAGTTCCGGAACGCGCTTATTCCGCTCGATGTGCTTTCTGTAGCTACGAGTTGATAAGATCGAACGAAACTTGCTAGTTTGAGATACGACACTAATTCAATCACATCAGTCACCACGTACTGTAGCTGTTTGACTACTGTTTCTCTTTCTAACTTTTTCCTACCATTACTGTATTGGCTTCGTCTGTTTCAATTGGTCAGCTTACCCGAAATTCTCGTCGTTCTGTGATGTAAGGCTCTCCATCATTAGTGGCATTGAATTGTACACCCACTGGCTTGTTCAGAAGAAGAAAGTTTTTCGGAGTTAATGATCGCTATAATTCATATATCAGAGACAAACTAATTTACACATGAAGTTGGGTGACGAAACAGGACCACTGCCGTTTTAAAAAAGAATGCGGAACACCGTAGCTCTAGAAGCAATGAAGCGCGACATTCGACGGATCCTCTCATTCCTCTCTTATCGCATTCATATCGTCAAATATTTCAACCGGTGTCAAATGATATTTAACCTTTTCGAGCATGTTGCTGCAATTATCTTAACATCCTGCTGAAGTGGGTGCCAGTTCTCATGTTTCACATCATTTTTCCCTCGTTTTCCCATTCCTGGCTCTCACTTTTTGGAATGCATTGTGATATTGGGCTTATTTTCTTCATTCAGAGTCTCAGTAAGCCTCCGCTATGTCTTTCATTTTCTAGTAAGTGCTTCCTTCAGTTCTTTGTGATTATAAAGCATAACTTAGCTTTTGTAGTAGACATGGTTTCTTGTGCCTTTGATGCGTAAAAGTAGTCTTTGTGGATCAATATTATCTTCAGGCGTTCTCCGTGAATTCAGTTGTCTTTGATGGATTCGTAAATCACTCCCCTTATGCCTTCCCTCCATGCAGTCTTCGGGAACTCACTCATCTTTCGAAGAATTCTGGACTTCTCATTCTTTCCCCCTGCCGCCTAGGCGTTCTTTGTAAACTCGTTCATTTACTGATAGATTAGAGACTTCATGATTTCTCTGCTTTCTTTTTATTTTTTCGTCGCCTTCCATTTCGTTGTTGCTTAAATCGAATTTTAAACTATCTTGTATTCAATATTTCAAAACCGATTTTCCTTTAACCTCGGTATGACTAGTCAATGTGTGTTCTTTCTTTGATAAGCTTACACGAGGTTGATATATGATATTTATTCCGCTAGCGTTTCGACATCTTCATCTTCTATCGACTATCAACTTGGACAATCGGCTCTGTTGAAGACGAAGACGCCGAAACGTCAGCCGAATAAATATCATATATCAACCTGGTGTAAGCTTATCAAAGAAGGAACACATATCTTGAATTCACACTATATCCTGTTGTCCTCTTTTCAAAGATCTTATTCTGTGTTCTAAATTCAACCCAAGTTTTATTTTGAAGTTGAAATTTTGAGTCCAACCCTAGTAAAAAATATAATTAGAGAGATTTACAACCATATTACTGTAAAAGTCGCGCGTGTGGCGCAGTGGTCGGAGGCGCCCTGCAACACACACGTAGAGTCAATCCCAGCGCCCATGGCCCACCAATTCTTCCATTTCTCGAGGTCGGCAAATTGGTACCAGACTTGTCTGGGAGGTTAGGAGCACTGGGTCGGTACATCGATAGACCATTGCGAGTCATTGTGAAGAGCAGATATGCATTCAATCACCTCCAAACGATGCTTAATGAAGTCAAATGCATGGCCCATCCCTCATGGATTGATCAACTTCGAGAACTTTACCCTTTTTATTTTTTTTATTATTATAAACGACAGCATTCAAATCTAGAAAAATATGGACTGAAATTGCCCGTTGTATTTTTCGATGCTTTTAAACGCATCATCAATTTTCTCTTCCAAGGTCAAACTACGTGCATATGTCCTGATCATCTCACTTTCCATTTCCAGATGCAAATTGCTCTCTCTTCCATTAAAACCTGCTAACTTACTATCTTCCGCCCTCTCAAGTATTTTGTCCACAAAACCTTAAGACGAGCGAATAAAGTCATATGTTAATGCCTGCATATCCCAATGTGTTGGCTTTAATGATTTGCTAACGAGGACAAACCATCTCAAGTCACATTTCCAGCTGGATTCTACGCAAAACGTTTTTTTACTCAGCGATCGCGAGGTTGTTATACGAATTCTTCTAATTCCATACAAAAACAACCTATATAACATAACCTATATTCTTATCGTTTTCTTCTTCAGCAATCGCGAGCTATAAGAACCTCGATTGCAAGCGATTGCTGAATAAGAAAACGACGCATTTCTTATCCAGTGCTGGGGTTAATAGAAAGTGGATCCTAGGAACTCTATATAATCCATTCGACGCAAGACCGTTTTCGGATTTGCATCAACATAATTCGCTGTTTTCTTTCTTTATTTACGAAACATCTAAAATTTCGGTGGATTTCGCTTTCTCCAGAGCCGGAAAGGTCAAGTTGGTCGCGATCTAGTCAGCCAAGCAGCTTCATTTCAAAACAGGAAACTCACGAAACCAAGATTTCAATCGCATTGAAAACACAATAGCCTCTTCGCATACTCACTGCATTCTATAAGTTTTTCCACCGAATATTTCACATGCAGACCAACCGCACAGAGTTCACATAGTTGGGTAATGTGCCTCTTTCACATTGAAATACCGGTATTAGACATTGTATGAGATCACGTGTGTTAACGAGGAATTCCTTCATGCGATTCAATTTCGGATTCTTGGAATTTATCCAGAGTCGTTCGAGAGTTTTGCTCGCTGAAGTTTAAGATTTCTGAGTGAGGATGGTTACTTCTACTTTAAAATCTTCTCCGCTCTGTATCTTTGTCCCTACACGAACCTAGTGGAGTATTTAATTTAATTATATCTTTTGTCTTAAGAAAGTGAAACCCAACCAGCCACATCAGACCAAGCTGGTTTGAAATCTCCAATTCCCTGACCTATGTGATTTGACTTGATCCACTATAACTACGTCTTGGAGAACTGATCGAGTTCAAATCGGCACCCAGGTTTTCAATGAACTCTACTGATTGTTTCTGGTTTTGGCTGGTTGGGTTTCAATTTCTTAAGACAAAAAGATATAACTAAATAGATCTGTTAGGACTACACTCTGTGTTTACGCCATGGCCTCATGCAGTCAAATTGTATCAGTTATGCTTTAAATAGGAGAGTCCTACTGTCTAATGTGCTAGGGATAAGTCCCTATTATTTCTCTATCAAGTTTACTTTGTATTATTCTGAATTAATTCTGCCTTTGCCATCATTAATGTTGCCTTATATGACTGTACTATATTGCACAGACGTAACTGAAATCAGTTCTAACTCCTAGAAGTAGTTTATGACCTGTATTTAATTTAACTTTGCCCTCAGACCAACACATCCCAACCCTTGATCGCTTTTAGTAGTTGAAGTAGAGCTGAAATCTACAGGTGCTCGCCTACAGATCAATTTGTCTTATTCTACCAAGACGAAATTCTGACTTTCTAGGCATACAAAGACGAAAGCAAGTGAACAGTTAAAATTTCTTCCGGATGGACACAATGGTTTTCTCCAATGTATCACTTGTGCTTGCAACTGCCTTTTAAAAAATTTTAAAAAAGTAGAATTTCGTTACCAGTTCTTCGAAAGTTTTAGTTCCAAACATACTTAGGTTTAAAAAAACACTGTGTTAAACTTGTAATTTTTCATTTTTAAATTTTCATCCTATGTGACCTGTTTTATTTCTTTTTTATTTCCTGTTTTCTGTGCAGGTAGGGGTCGAAAGTGTATCCTTATCTGGACCGAGTTCTCACAGAGGTGAGGACTTGTATACCAATTATGCATATGCCTTCCTTAATCCAAAAAATAGGCATGGACCATAATTCTATGTATGTATATCTGTCTGTTGGGCGCGTGTCGCGCAGTGGTTGGAGGATCCACTGCAGCACGCGTGGAATCGATCATCGCGCCCATGGCCCACCAAGCCTTCCATCCCTGCGGGGTCGCCAAATTGGTACCAGACTTGTCTTGGACGATAGCAGCACTGCCTCGATACATCGGAAGGCCACCGCGAGTTATTGTAAAGGCCAGATATGCATTCAGTCACCTCTAAAAATATTTAATGAAGTCAAATGCATGGCGCATCCCTTAGGGATTCATCAACGCCGAGAGCTTTTTTTACGACCCGTTTTCACCTCTACTGTGCGGGATCCCAGCACTTCTCACATCCGATTCGTTTCCTTGCATCCATTATCCACGAAGATCTTCCAACTTTTACGTGTGGCTTCGGGTACTGCTTGAGGATTTTCATTTCATTCTGAATCTCGCAGAATGCTGGTTGAGTCGACTCTCCTAGGAGTTGAGAGGTAGCCGTGCTGGAGCGTTCCCAGTTGGAGTACAGAGAGGAATTTTTTTCCCCGAAAAGCTCGGTACCAATTTCTCGAGCGCGGAGAGGTGACAGGCTTGGTTGGACCGGAGCGGAATCGAACTAGCACCATGCTCGTGATGAACAACATCACTTGATGTATTTATTTACACGATCTTGTAAACTAATCTTCTTTAGCTGATGCGAGGTTGGTATAAGTATTCGTTGTCGTTGTCGTTGTTGTTGGTGTTGTTGGTCGATGGCTGACGTTACGGCGATTTCCCCTTCCTCAGAGCCTGGACGTATTTTATATTAGAATACTTTAATTATTCGGTGGAAAAGGCTAAAGTATTAATGAAGATCAAAGTTTTAAATAGATGGTGGGTTAGGATGCTACGGTCAAACTGAAAGGCTACTCGCAGTGACGTTACTAGGGGGACTGGCCCACGCGTTTTTCACGTGGGGTCGCGAGCACGACACACCCCGGGGTCAAAATATCATTTTGAAATAGGGCGCCAGGTCACGTGTGATAGTGAGGCATTCGTCTTTCCGGTTCATCTTTGGATTTTTTGAAATTTATCCAAAGCGCTTCAAGAGTTTTGCGCGTTGATGTTTTCGACTCCTGCGCTAAGATCCGTACAGTCAGTTCAAAATCATCGCCGTTGTCTTTTGTGCCCTATGCGTACCTAGAGGAGTGTTTTGACGAATTTTAACTTTCCCATCTAGATGTTCTTTTATGCGGACACAAAGTGGTCTACCCGTTTCCCCAATATATTCCTCACCGCATGCCTCACATGAGATCAAGTATATTATACCTGAACTCGTGCAATCCCCATCTCTCCCGTTAGGACAGATCATACAGTTTTCTGAGCTGCACAAACGATCATAGAGACGGTTCCGAACTAATTGACGGCGTAGGGTATTGGGTAGGATGTCAATAATCGTTATATAATTTTCAAGACTACTTTTTTCTTGAGCGTCTCTTAATGGCGTGACTTATGTCATTTGATATGAAGGGCAGCTTAAAAGGGATCTTACTTACGTCCGAAACAATATTTAGGGGGAACTACCCTACGTTTTTGTCTAACCCGAGTGGCTTCTACGTCGTAGCCATTGAAAATGGCAATTTTTTCGTGCCAGGTTTTGCGATTCTTTCCCTTCCTCTTCTCCTGTGCACACATTTTGAGCCGTACGGTACATGTTTTTTGATAAGTGCTTTTTTCATATCTGAAGGATGAAAGGAGAGGTAGTGAACTAGTATGCTCTTACTACTTGGCTTACGATACCATTTTGTTACATAGGCACTTTCTGAGAGCTTTATTTGGATGTTTAAGAATGGAAGCCAGTTTTCGGTTGGTTTTTCCCGTGTAAATTTTATATACTCTGACTGTCGGTTTAACAATTCAGAGCACTCATCCATCTGTTCTTGTGGGGAACAGACGATGAAGCAGTCGTCTATGTATCGACAGCAGAGTATGGGTCGGTGGTCGAGAACTGGAGCTTCCACCTTAGATATGAAAGCGATGGCAAGGCTTGGTGCTAAACGTTGTCCAATGGCCAACCCTCTAATTTGTGCAAAATATTTCCCAGACCACCTGAAGGTTGAACAACTAAGACACTGTTTTAAGAAAGTCATTAGTTGCGCAATCGACAAGCAGTACATTTTCATTTTCTTTTTAGTGATCTACGAGCAGCTCGAGAATGACTTGCATTGCGGAGTCATTCGACACGTTGGTATAAAGTGAAGTAACATCGAATGACTCCATTACATGCGTGCAGTTTGGTTGCGCGCACCGTAGGTGGTCTAGGAATATTTTAGTGTTAGGTAGATGGGTTGGAATGAATTTTAGCAACTGGGTCAGGATAAGGTTTAGGAACCACGTTATTCTATCCGTTGGCCCGCATTTGCAACTGATGATAAGTCTAACTTTAAATGATGATGGGTTCGTTGATGTAATATCATCAGTTGAAGTAAGCTTATGTGTTTTAATATGCAAGTAAAGGACATGGCAAATTGGATGTTCGTTTTTTTATCGAATTCGAATGCCTCACTATTACACGTGACCTGGCGCCCTATTTCAAAATATTTTGACCCCGGGGTGTGTCGTGCTCGCGACCCCACGTGAACAACGCGTGGGCCAGTCCCACTCGTTACATCACGGTGAGTAGCCTTTCAGTATGACCGTAGCATCCTAACCCACCATCTATTTAAAACTTTGATCTTCATTAATACTTTAGCCTTTTTCACCGAATAATTAAAGTATTCTAATATAAAATACGTCCAGGCTCTGAGGAAGGGGAAAATCGCCGTAACGTCAGCCATCGACCAACAACACCAACAACAACGACAACGACAACGAATACTTATACCAACCTCGCATCAGCTAAAGAAGATTAGTTTACAAGATCGTGTAAATAAATGTATCAACTATCTGTGCCGAGGTTTATAGAAAGTCGGTCTTTTGAGATCAACATCACTACCACTGCGCTACCCGTCCCATCAAACTTACAATTTATTTAAAAAAGATTATAGAAATGCCAGATTACTGTGACAAAACAAAGTCCTTCTTATCAGTCTTCAGAGCTCTGAACCCTTGGAGTACTACAGTGATCGAAAATTTTATCAACAGTTATCAAAAAAATCAACTTAAGGCTCTAAACACCAAGTGATACTATGAGTGCTTTAGTGTTCGGAGATTTACATTGGAATATTGGCACACTTTACGATGATTTTATTATCATTGGGGAAAACTCTCCTGTTCTCTCCTCTGTCCTGTGAAATTTCGTGATGAATTACCACATTAGAACTAAATAACGGCATCTTAGGATGTTTCTCAATGAGTGAATAGGTCTTAGGGTCATTGATTCTTATAAACAATGGGGGTTATTATGTCAACACTCATCCTTTTTTTCATCTCCTCCGTTTGTAAGTCTTCGGATGGAAACCATACCCCTCATCTTCCTTAAAATCTTCAGGTGCACTTCGTCGTTCTGCTGCTCCAACAGTTTTCTGTACTTATTGTCCACATAGAGAATGAGGATAGAGCGTTGGCGTTGATGAAACCCACTGGTAGGCGAGTCGTGAGCTCGAATTCATCAAGCATCGTAGAAGTGATTGAATGCATATGTGGGCTTTACGACGACTTGCGGTGGCCTGCCGATGTGTCAAGTCAGTGCTGATATCATCCCAGACAAATCTGGTGCTAATTTGCCAATCCCGGAGGGATAAAGAGATGGAGAGCTCGTAGGCCAAGTTCGAAACCAAGACCGCGTGTGTATTGCACCACTACGCTGTTCAGATCTAGTCGATAGTCTGCGCTCCAGTTTTGGTGTACAATCCACGAAACCAGGGATGTTTTTTGGTTTCCAACTTTTTGAAGCTCGGCTTGATGTAAGTAGAGAATAATATCAGGTTAAAATAAAGCACCCCTAACGTGGCAAATTTTCATAAAAGCGAGAGTAGCGATGAGTGTGTATCATACGAAAAGGAGCTAAAGTGATGCATGAAGATAAGCGAATTCGTAACAAAAAATTTTTAGAGTTCCCAACATGTAACGCTTGTTAAAGGACTCGGACCAAAGTTAAATAAACAGCCTGAGAATATTTACGACTGATTAAAACAAAAATACAACCACAACGATGCTGAGATATTTGCAAAACTGCAGACTGCAGATGTGTGCGGTGGGGAACGAACGCGTTATTTTCCGTTGCGAGGAGTAACGCGTTGTAGTCTCCACCACACCATACGGGTCCTTCGTTTTGCCTGTCTCTCAGCTAGTTCTATTATATAAAACAGTATATTTTTATATCATTCTACCACATATAACTATATTTTTTGCATGTATTACATGTTTGGATTGTTCCTACTTCATGGAATGATCCTTTCGTATTTACTGTTTAATCTTTTTAGTGTTTTTAAGTCTCCTACATCTTTCATGACATCATTTATAGACTGAGTACTTACTACTGATTTATTCTTTACCACATGTAGTGTTCAAGTTCGTTCAGAAAGTTAAGCAGAGAACTGGCTGAGCGGAAACCAAAACAAGGACCTAATTGGTGCAGTGGGTAACACGCGAGCTCCCCGAAAGGGTTAATGGCGGGTTCGAATCTGGCCCAGGATCGAAGTCTTGCAAACATTTCGTCATCATAGTGGTTAAATTTCACATCAGACCCTGTTGTGCAAAAATAATAGTAGGCATTAAATGAAAAGTTTTCTTACTATATTTCAAAGGAGTGTTCAATTTGATCTTATTTTCCGTAGAATTTCGATTCACCTATGTCGATGCACTGATAAGCTTGTGTGATTATCTATGCATAGAGTGTCACAACAGTCAGCTCTCTAATATCGGAAACCAGTTAGTTGAGACCTTGGAAACTAGACAAATTCCCCGATGGGGAAACCATTCGTCGCTGCCGTCAGATTGAATAGTTTTTCTTTTGAACCATGGACCAGAAAATGTTAGAGAGTTTTGTGAGGACGATCTTTCAATGATGTTCACATTTTGTAAATGAATCTACAAACAACAACAATAAGCCACCTTTATCAAAGTCTTCTAAGAAGACAGTGATCAGTGCATATGGGTTCAAGAATTCTTCGTTCTTTTAGTTGAATGTGTAATCGTAATCCGCTCTGATCGAGAAATGGAGAGGACGTCGACGTGCTATTCTTCTTTCCAATTTCTTTTTCTGGAGTCTTTTATCTCCACTGTTTAATCCAAGAATCCGAACCATTTCTAGTGAGTGTCCAGTTATGCGAATGGATGACTGGTTTCAACACTTTGATCGACACGTGATCGTAGTCTGCTGCCCGTTTCCTGTCTCGTGACTACTTGCTTCTCGTTAGCACAAAGCTTGAAAATGTTAATTCTTGTTGTTTATATGTAAGAAAGGCTTACTTATGAGAAGAGTTTGTTTATTTTGAAATAGTTTAGACGTCTTTCAAAAGTCGATTGGATGAAATAGTGGTAGTTTGGGGACCGACAGAGAATTAATTCAAAATTCTTCTTCAGTGATAGACCTGAGTTAGTTACTCTGTCGATGCTGTGACATACAAAACCAGTGAAAAGCTGGATTTCAGAGTTCGTTTAAATTTAGTATTTTTTACCTTTTTGCATTTATATCTGGTATTTTTGTGCTGTTCTGACATCAGAGCTTTCCTCACATTCTAGAATGCTTTTTACCCATGTTGTCATTACTCTTTACGAAGAAGGAATTTCAAGGTCAACTATTAGTCACAAGAGGGCGAATAGCGCAATAGCACTGATGTCTCATGTACGCAGTGCTGGTTCAACCTTGCCCCCGGCTCACCAAGCCTCTCATCTCTTCAGGATTGAGAAATTGGCATCAGACTTGTGTTGGCTCAATCAATTCCCTCAAGTCTATGTAGGGAACGTAACTCAGCCATCCCGGGAACCGAGGGGAAACCTACTCAACCAGTATCCAGCGGAATTAATTAGAGAAGAAAACAGTCCTCAAGCACCAACTGAACTTAGATATGAAAAGCTCTAGAACCAACGTGAATAATGGATGCGAGGAAGGAGTGGAGTGCAAGAAGTGGTGGTATTCGCATAGCAGATGTTATGATGGTTAATATAAAAAAAACTACTGGCCAAAATTTCTAGTTTGCGCGAAAATTGGAGAGATGTTATTTAATCCATATGTCTGCTTTTCTTTTTTGCAAGGAGCGGAACACTAGCACCGATTTCTCGCAGTTTTCTTTACGAGACGCAAGATGAAACTGAAAGCGAAGCCATCGTGCGCTATCTGATCATGGTTTTGGACTGTGAGCAACATGGTAACACCATTGGATAGTGTAGATGCCTTTCCCGTCTTCACTGAGTTAACACACCGTAGTCTTTGTTCCATTTTTTTTAAAGTTAAACACAACGTCTGCCACTTCCGCTACAATTACACGAACTCCGACTTTGTAAATTAGTAGTTGTTGAAATAAGGAGAATGATAGCGAGAGAAAATGATAGCACAGTAGAGAGAGGAGGCTCTGCAATACACATTGGGTTCGTATCTGATTCGACCACTTTCCTAGGGGCTCATGAAGCCTCCCATTTCTACAGAGTCGGCAAAGTGGTATCGGACTTGTTTAGTTGGACAAAAGCTCTGATTTAATACATCGTTAGTCCTCCGCAGTTCATTTTATAGGTTAGATATGCATTCAGTCACCTCTGTGATATTACGAATGGAGTTAAATGCATGGTGCATTCTTCTGAGATTAATCCTCCTAAAGGCTTTTTATGCTCTAATCAAGAAATCGTCCTAGTATATTTTATGGAAGTTTAAGTACTAACGAGTATTTTACTAACTCTTTACAATGTCGTTTCAGCTCTCAGTTCTCTACTTGAATTTTTGTGAGTTCCCCATTTATCTTCAATTTTCAACTCGAGTATTACAAATTACAATAATTGCCATGTTGTCGATCATAGAAGCAACCAAACAGTGTTGTCTGTACGCCTGCTCTCTTTAAACTTTTTCATTGTGATTGATTACCACTTGAGGAAACAGTAAAAGTGTCGTGTTTGTGCATAGAAAGCATGACCTTCATGAATGAGCATGACCAAAGTCTTGCCAGACGTCTCGTTTTCGTTTTTTCACGACCGGAAAACCAGCCACATGCAGCCTTGTCTAATCATCGTTCAGAAATCGAGCTATGCATATAGATATACATATATATATATATATATATATATATATATATATATATATATATAAATATATATATATATATATATATATATTATCTATATCTATATATATATATATATACTATATATATATATATATATACTATAATATACTTGTCTATTTTATCACCTTTTGTACTAGCTTTATGTGGTGCATTGGTTAGAGGTGCCTTGCAACACACAGAATCAGTCACTGGTTCCATTCATTGCATTGGGCTCACCAACCCCATTGCTCAGGGAACGAAAAAATTGGTACCAAACTTGTCTGAGGGGGATAGCGGCACTGACTTTATACATTGATGGGCCAATACATTTCATTGCATAGGCCAGATATCAATTCCATCGCCTCTGTGATTCTTTGTGAAGTTGGCGCATCTTTTAGATAATGACTAACACTGAAAGCTTTATCCTCTGTTTTTTTAGGCTAACATTTTATATGAGTAGACTTTTTACAGTAACCTGCGGATTCATGCCGCTCGACTATGGCATAGAATGATCACCTCGCCAGCATGATCCAATTCAGCAATCATGAATTAATCCAGTTGTGATGTGGTATTACTTCTTGCTGTGTGGTAGTTACAATAACTCAGAGATGGTGCCTATTCGTAGTAAATAATTATTGCTCTGAAGTAAAAAGCATATTCGTGTTAGCGAAGATTTCCTTCTCCACTTTGCTAAAACGTTCCCCTTCCACTTTTCCTGTTTTAAAGCGTAAGTTAAGAAAGAACCACCTAACCCGATCATGTTGGTCGTTTCAGATATTTTCAAGAAGACTTCCGATTTGGACTATTAGTGCTTTGATGTGATCGATTCTTTGTTATATTCTTCATAACCTTCATGGATCACAAAAAGTATCCAACAACGTAAAAAAAGCCGTTACGAGCGTACTGTACTCCATCTTGTTATCTACGAAGAGTGAACCAACCACTAAGGTCAAGACATTTAGCACACTTTGTTTTCTCGTTGGTTGTGTTCTACACGAATACTTTCCGGACTATTTATAGGATTTTCTCAAGCGAATCAGGCATTTTTGATAATAAAATCTTGTGGGTCACACTTCTGTATAAACCATGGCTTGCATAGTTGAATCAGACACTTATTTGAAAGAGACACCACTAATTAAGCTAAAGGGCATTCAGGTAGTGAATTTTTAACGAAGTAGAGCAACTTCGGGGATGAGAACTAGTAATGGGGAAATGAGATCGTCGACCATACAAACATACAAACTTACTGATTTTCTGTTTTATATTTCCTGCGAAGTCTAGTTTTCTCTGACGTCGCTATTCTTAGAGTAGGCATTGTGTAATTGACGATCATAGAATAAAAGAAAGAAGAAAGTGTGCTTGTTTCAACCTGTATGATACATGATATGAGTTTTTCTGAAAAAGCAGGGTTACATTGTTCTGGAAATTTCGTAACCTTGATCAGCCCCCATCACGGGAGGGATATTTAAGAAAGAGCTCATATGAATTACATGTAGTAGGCTTCGAATGTGTATTGGACATAAACGTGTGTATATACGTGTGAAAATATCTTTTCATTGCCTAACCTTATTACCAGGACTAGTTTTCGTTCAGCCGACAAATAGAAAGTTCAACGCCACAACTCAGCCATTGTTTATACCACTGACATGTAAGCTTCTGAAGCCAATGAATCGTTAGCAAGACTGCGAAAGGGTTTGATGGACAGTGAGAAGGCGATGTGAGTTTCAATTCGAAGTGTCGACGATTCGGAAACAACAATGCAGTAAATCGGAGTTGATTGCATGGGAGATTCCACTAAGCTTCGTCGAGCGCAGCTAGATTGAATGCTTGTTGACGGCCGTTTATACCAGAAATGGAAAGGCCAAGCCCGAAGGTCCGAAAATCCTATTCAGATGAAAGTAAATAAAAAAAACAAGCGATTCTCTTCTCACTTCTAGTGATGTCATCTAATATGGGTTTATTTTTAAGGGACGCTTTCTCTACAGTCAATGATGGCGATTGTAAACCTCATCAAAGTGGAGTTTCCGGTTTTTCGGATCCCCTTAATCCGCCGGGTGGGAACATTGGAACTAAAGGCGACTTGACAGACTACACAGTTGAATTCCCTCCTACTCTAGAATCTCGCTCACTATCCAAGTCCCATATGCTGTTCATCTTCTATGCTTTGCATTACTTTTAAAAATAAGCGAATATTCCTAGCACATATTCCTAGAATCCCCTTGAAGTTTCGATTGTTGGATTTTTTTACTGAATTCAAATTAGGAATTAAAATTTGAACTTAGGAATTTAGGTGTTGTGGTGTTTTTGTTGATGTTACGGTGGTGTTTGGCTGACTAGATTGCAGCTAACGTGGATTTGCGGGCTCTGAACAAAGTGACATCCGCCGAAATGTTGGCTACTATCAGTGGATAGTATAGTAACAACCTCACGAATGCTTTCAAGGAAAATAGCGACTTATCGATTGTTGAACTTATTCTCAAAGAACTAGGAGTAAATCCAGTTATCATAACAGATTTTGAAGACGCTTTTCCCCAGGGGGGCTTATTTTTCTCCCTTAATATTTCTTGTTTCTCCGCAGCTAATTTCCACAGATACTGGATTCACTGCAATTTTACGATAATCGCTCGTAATTGTACCATTCTGAGGTTCTTGAATCCTCCCGATTTGAATAAGAACTCTTGAGCTTGGAAGACGAAGTGGTTCTCTCTACAAAACTGTTTTTTACCTCTGAGGAAAAGAAAATCACGATTTGTTTCATCGCTTTGACTGCTCGTTCGAAATTCAACAGGCCATTGTTTAAAGGTTCGTTGAGAATAAGTGGCCAATTTTTTTTACTTCAAAGCTATTAGAAATTGAAGCAATCTGAAACCGATTGTAAAAAGTTCTGATTTCATCTGTGAAAATTGAAATCAATTAAATCTATGCAATTTTCTCCTAGAAATCTTAAATGAAAGAAGCTTAGGTGGGGGAATAGAAAAGAAGCTGGACAATACTGTTCTACTATTCCTTTCATCCTACACGTTATCTTTTGTTGTTTTGTTTCACACACACGACATATGTTATGAGCTTTCTCCTCCCACACATCCCCAACCTCTATTCTGCCTTGAATAAGTTTTTCATCGTTACCAATTTCTTTTTTCGCTGTCTATGTAAACCAAATGCAAACGACCTTCAATATTTTGCGCAGGTTTTTCCATTGCCAATCGTCACGGCATCTCGCTGAACTCTCACTCTTCCCACCTGTTAAGGTGTGACTTAAAAATTTAACGCTTTCCTGTGCTTTGGATCTAATTCTCAATGAGGCGTGACACTGACACGTCGAGATCGTTTTTCTTCACATCGGAGGTCCTTTTTTTCTGCGACGGATCCATAGCTGTCCACTTATGCAAGCCGCAATAAATATCGGTCAAGTGATTGAAAGCAGCAGTGTAATGCAATAATGATTGCTGTCTAGTGAGAAGCTAAAAGTGAATCATGACAGGAAACACCATGAGGATGCAGGTTGTCTAGTTGGTATTGGCCCCGTCTGGATCGCATTAAGAGCACTTCAAGCATCGTTTTGACAAATAAGGAAGTCTCCCTCGCTTTTCACCTTTCAGATTGTTTCTCTTTTGCTGTTTTCCTGGAGTGCATGTGGTCTTTCAATATTTCAACCCTACCTTACCATTTGATTTTCGATATTGATCATCGCACGTAGATGAAAACCCTACAAACGAATAGATTATCATGCGTCTGGTGAACAGCGAATGAGTAAAAACATCTCTGAAAATCACAAGATTTACTATGCTATATGTATTACTAAGGGCGCGTGTGCCGCAATGGTTGGAGGCGCCGCTGCGCACACACGTGGAATCGATCTCCGCGCCCATTGCCCACCAAGCCTTCCATCCCTCCGGGGTCGGCATATTGGTACCAGACTTGTCTGGGAGGATAGCAGCACTGACTCGATACATCGGTAGGCCACCGCGAGTCATTGTAAAGGCCAGATATGCATTCAATCACCTCCAACGATACATAATGAAGTAGAATGCATGGCGAACCCCCTCAGGGATTGATCAACGCCGAAAGCTTTATCCTTTTATCGTTTATATGTATTGCTATGACTACTTTGTGCAATAACTTCAACGAATTTCTCGGCATTCCGATTCTTTTTATGAAACTACCAAGGCGTTTCCTATTGGTTTTAAATATTATCAAAAGTGATGTTCAACTTTTATTTACTGCCTATTCCTTTTCGTGCTAGGGTATTGTGTAAAAACAACCGCAATGATCCATAGATGTGTGCAGAACTCGGAATCTGAGTTGAGCATCGAATCCGTGATTGCCATTTCGGAGTTCACTTGTTATCCACCATACCAACCGAGGACCTTAATTTCGTTTCTCTCAGCGAATTTTCTACTCTGTTGGTGCTATCATCAATCACACGCCAACGGGAATGATCTAGAGAGTGCAGTCCGATTTTCAAAGGCAAGGCAAAGCAAGGGCCTAGGTTGGTGCTGTGGATAGCACGTGAGCCCCGGGTTCGAGACCTAGCTGGTGTTCCGAGTTTTCCCCATATCTCAACATTATTATGACCGAAAGGACTCCATTTATGTATTTAGTCCATATTTACCTGATTATTTATTCTGCTCTATCGATTTCTCACAATCTGCTTTGTATATTTTTTTTGCAGCTGTATTTTTTAGGGAACGGAGAGTTTTTCACCTCTGAATGCTCAAAGATCATCGATATTTAATTGCTCTGAAATAGTACTTCAGAGCACCTCTTAACTACATCATTCATATGCCCTGGTCCTATATAGTTTACAACGTTAACTTTTTTATTTACTGCCTATCACAATTTTTCACGGCAAGGTATTTATGCTTGATACAACCACAGCGATGCTGAGATATTTGCAAAACTCCGGACTGCAGGTGTTCGCGGATACGTAGAAGGTTCGATTTTAAGGGTTAGCCTCGCAATTCCAATGATCCGACTGAACGATACATTGTTTTCTGCAGTAAACTGGATTCCTTGATGTTTCTCCAATCGTTGTTTTGCAAGCGGTTCACTGAATCTTAAAGTGTTCGTTGGTTTGCAAAGTAATAGCGAAGCTATAAACAAAGAACTCTCTCTTTTTCCATGGTTTCTAGGGCTGTAAGTCGTCTTTCCAGAGAATGTAATTCGAAAAAGCACAAGGCTTTCAAAACGGCGCAACTTTCAAGTCAGTTTCTTTCAATGTCATGAACGAAGACAACCAGCAGATTGTTCCATGATTAGATCTGAGCGAATAAGATTTCCATGCGAGAGCACCACTTTTACACTATTTGTTTACATCATTTCCTTTTAATTCCAATGCCAGTGCTTAGAAAAAAACTTGCCTCGACATCATTCACTTCCCAACAGAACAATGTTAAGTCATTTAAAAGAAAAGGGATCGCATTTAGTTACTTAAATGTTTAAGTTCTCCATCTCCTTGAACAATCCTGTGGACCATAAAACATTTTCCACTTTTTAGTCAAGTTTCTTTATAAGACACGGCTTTTTTACCGAGCTCCCGGGGCAACTGGCCAACATTGCTGCTACCTGAATGACCTTGATTTCTTGTACTGATTTCTTGTTTTGGGATGAAAGTGTTGAACCTCTTCTCAGCTTGGTCGAACTACTGAGGGATCTTCACTGTACATCGCAGTTTCATATTCAGAAATATGTCCAGATACGGTGACTATGCTAAGCGACTAGGTAAAAGAGCACCATCACTATATTATTGAACTACTTTAGCAATTAGTGATGATAGCCTAAATGTATTAGTTTCCGAGCAGTATCCTGTTCTGTTGAATCGAGATCTTTGTCCTTTTGAGAACAGCTTCTTTCGTTTTCAGATGATGATTCCTAGCAGCATGAGTGTATCCACTTTCGAGTGCTTGCCCTATTCCCATGCCATTCCGGATGATAGAATCTGCCAATGTGAAGTTAAAGGGCAAGCAAAAAATCTGTCTACAATTGGATTTTATGCTTTTTCTCATTATTTTTCATTCATGAGCACCGCAGGAGAAGGTTAGGGACTGCAAAACGAAGAAAACATTACTTGAAGGCTTAGCGCTGGAAAAATTCGTCAACCGTGAGTCTGCCTTGTCGTGTTTTAAATATTTCTGACGTTCAAGTTCCCATTACGGCCTGTCCAGGAAAAGATCCTCATGTATTATCTCAAACCCCCCAAAGCGAATATGCTTCGGACTCCACGAATTTTATAACGATCTGGAATATGTTACCTTCCACTAGAGAATTTAGTATTCCCAACGATTCATTCATCCATCACCATACCCTACTAATGACGATACTCAAAGATTGTTATCGATTATTCGATGAAAAGGAGAATTTGAAGTTTTTAAATCGAACAAATATGTGATGAATATAATCCGGTTGACAGAACTGTAAGTGTATGCGGTGTGGTTCGTTGACGATTTCTCATCGTCTGACTCAGTCTGTTCCCGACATCGGCACTTTTTCGCAGTCCTCGAACACTTCTATACTGCACCCCTATCTCTCATAAGCTTTTAGCTTTTTTCTGCTAAAAAGTTCACGTTATTCGAGCTCATATTCTGCCCGCGCTAAGATTGTGTGCTGACTTTTGGAATTTTCAACCTAAACAAACATCGGATTTCATCCAACATTGAGTCACGAGCTTCACACTTCATCGAATTGCAGCACTTCGGCCTTCATCCTACTTCTTTCTTGCATCTATCCTTCTTTATCTTAGTTTGGTTTCTTCGCTGAGCATTATGCATGATCTATGCAAAATGAATCCAATAACATGACTCGGGGCCTTTTGACTGAGATGGAAATTTAATCTAAGAGGGGTCTTTACATTGCAGCCCTCCGTGTTCAAATCTTCCCCAGTGGCCTACAAGAAAACTGAGCAGTGGTAAATTGCGAACGGAAGGCCGTAGAATGTCTGTTTTTTTTCTGGCAAGCCAACCTTTATAAAATATATGTTTTCCAATAGTCAATCCAAGTTCACATCTAAATTGTACGTCTCAAAGGATATGGGATAATGCGTTCGGGTTTGCGCAACTCCCTAGGGATACGCTATGAATCCAATTTCATCAGGCATCGCAAAAGTGGTTCAATGAATATTGCGCCTATACAAAAACTTTGCGGCAGGTAATAGATCAATGGCGTCAGTCTTTTTGTCCTCTCAGACACGCCCGAGACCAATTTGTCGATCCCTGTTGGGACGCTGGACTTGGTTTGCAAGGGGTGCAGGGTCGAACCAAAGCCTACTTTTGTACTTACTGTAGGGCAACTTTAATCACTGCGTTCAATGCGTCTTAGCGCAAGTTTGTACACCTTATAATTGTTAAAAGTGATATTGTCCTTTATTACGCCAATTGGTGGCAACAGCATGGCGAATAACTTTTTGGAGCAGTTCGTCTTGTGCAATTTTCGGTAGTTCCGACTTTGTAATGAGCTAATCGGCAGAGATCGTTTTCACAGTTTCTTTTGGAATCGCCGCGTAGTTGAAGAAAAGAATAAAACAAAATTACGTTTTATTCTGATAATCGATTTATTTCTTCCGACTGGAAATCGACTGAGAAGAGCAACACGAAAGGCGTCGTTGCGGCATAAGGTGTGACCATGAATTTTTTTGTGGGGTGACATTAAAATCGTTCTTTAAAGGTCTTTAAAGGTTTTTGAATCTTATTGATTCACAGATACGACTTGATCTTTTGTCTTTTTTATCTTATTCAAAGGACTCTGGAAAAACTTTATTGGCCACAAGTCATCACTCTGCACTTGATCGTATACTTATGGCAAAGTGGCGGAGAATACTTCTTCTTTCTACGTATTAGTAGTCATTCAGCTCTTAGGTCTTACTCAAAACAGTTGTGTAACATCATCAGTATACGAGACAAATAAATCACCTGCAACACTTGCTGTGTCGTTAATCATGGAAGGTCTCCGACGTTTCCATCTATCACAGTCGCGATCCGAGGCTTTCAGTAGGTTCCTTAGCTCCAAGCGAGAGAAAGACATTACCGTCTTTAAGATCTTTACGCAGCTGTAGAACTACTGTGTAACAATGAATCTTGCAGAGTTCAGTCAGTGAGGCTTTCTATATAGAGGTGTCCATCATACAAGACGTTTCCCACATCCTCGTGAACTTCAACGACTTTATTTCTATGATAGCATCCTAGGTTTATGATTTTGTTCATTACGCTTTGTGTAATGCGCTAGTCGTGCTTTCTTAAAGGAGATACCCATCTGCATGTCTCTGTTGCAGTTCTCTGTGAAGTAAAAATTTGGAAGTTCTAAGGCTGAACTGCATCTTCTTCGTCGTCCCTACCGTTTCTCAGATTATTCATATTCATTTCTTGATCTCTAATACAACTAGACAAGCTGTTCCACAATGGTCTTTTTTTGTTCAGTGACTCACTTACGAGCAATAAAAATGTTTTTCATGACTACCAGCGTCTTCAGAGAGAACAGTAAACCAATCCCATTACTCTCGCTGTGAAAGCCGTCCAGAAAACATAACGCGATCCATTCTTGATTAACACTATTACGTCAGTAGTGATGCGATGGAGATGGAACTACCGTCTGTTTAATTATTATTCTCATATTCTCATTGTCATTCGTCAATGTTTTCAAATTATGCCACAGAGTCTGACGCTGATATGAAACTTTTTGAAATCTGATGTGAGAGATGACGTGTTTTTCGAACATTTGGCCACGATTCTTTACATGCTTTTAGAAGTTGACGAAATTCGAATCGCAAGCGTTTAACACTAGAGCCACGACGTGACCTCTATAGAAGTCATACGATGCGAAAATGATTACCCGTTTTCAAGTTCACACCATTTTCTCTCAACTAGTAGTGAAGTTAACTAATTGCCATAAGAACTGGTAGAATCTCCATCTCTTTACCAACAAAGTAAAAATTCCTTGTTATCGCCTGTATCACCTGCAGTCCCGTTGATCCTCGAGTGACTCGAGCGGGCGCCGGTAAATTTTCCATTTTTCCCCTGTAGCGTGCAAGAGTAGCCCCGTGGGTTCTGCTTGCTCTAGAGTCTCGTCGAGCATCATATCTTTCTTCTAGGCTTTTCGAGAAGAACTCTGACCATCGAGTAGGTGGTATTCTTGCGGTGCGTTTAACATCCCGAGGAATCCAGTCACTAACGGCTCTTGTCCATCGGTTGTCATGCATACGCATTGCATATCCGGCCCACCTTATCCTCATCTGTTTGGCGTACTGTAACTGTACTGTTACTGTACTGTCCTTGTTATACACTTGTGGATTCCTCATTTTCTGGAGCTGTTTCGCTCCAATGTTCTAGTTCGTTCGGAAGGACAACATAGTTTCGCACAGTGTATCGTTCCTGTTTGTAGCTGCTGCCCTTGTGCTCGAAATTCTGTCAACTTAGACTTCGTCACTAGTTTTTTCTTTGAAAATTTCATTTCTAGACACAATTAAATTTCAAAGGAACTACGTATTCGATTATTCCGCAGGAGCAAAGTCTTTTCTATAAATCGCTGTTGATCTGGGCTTCTGAAACACACTAATGACGGAGAGATTATCGTCAGTTATTGAAAGATCACTTTTTGATGTGAAAGGGTTAACGAGTTCACAAAAATACTTTTCTGCCCGAGTAGTGCTCCAGACTTTCTTTGTCTTTACATCTTCTATGTCTGCCAAATGAAATTTTTTCCTGGTCTATGAATCTGGATCAGTGTATTTTGTATTGTACTCTCATGTTATCCCAGTAAACTTTGCTACTGTGTATACACGATCCGCTGAATCTCCTGCAAAACCGGACTAAACCGGATGGTTGCATTTCATCGTGTGTACTGTTTTGTTAGTTCTTGCTGCATAGAAAACTTTCATTGCGAAACTGATCTTGGAGAGCGGAACTAGCACTTTGAAATCAAATAAGCATACGTGGGTAATGTCAGCGTTACCGTTGTGAAAGCAAAGATCACTCTGTCGATGGAATCGAAAGCAATCACCATAGCTCTAAAACTGGCGCAGTTAACAATAGAATTGTATTCGAAACAGTGCATGACTTCTGTAGATTACTTTCGTCCATTATTCCAACAGCTTTTCATTGTCGCCCACGTTGAACAATTCCTCTCAGAAAAAATATGGATAACGTTTCGCCGCCTCTCCTTTCTTCAGAACCTGAGAGATTCGGGTCGAGTGCGTAGAGTAGTCACTTCTTGCAAAATTAGTCTTCGTCTTCATAGCCGAACGGTGGAATCCGGCGCATTGAAGAAGCGCGCAAATCAGCCTCAGTCAATAGAATTTTTGTAGCATCATGTGTTAGTTTATTAATACAAGTAAGGAGTAACAAGTAAATGGAAAACCGCTGTTTTCTTTGATGAGCAAACACGTGTTTTTACTTCATTCTTTATTCACGGAAAAGCCGACGTTTAGGCGGATTTCGCTTTGCTCAGAAAGCTGAGGCCTGGAAAAGGTCAAGTTGACTGCAGTCTACCCAGCCAAACACCTCCTTGGCTAGAACAGAAAAACCATCAAACGAAGATTACAATCGTATTGAAAACAAAATAGCTCGTTAGCACATTCACCGCTTTTTATATGCGTTTCATTGAGTATTCCTCCAACGGTTTACCGCCTCATCGTGGCTGGGAGGTGTTCCTGGGTGTTGGAGTGCGATGTACAACGGAGGGATTCGTCCCCCGGCAGGGTCTTCCAAGCCGAGAAGGAATCCAGCGTTTCCATCAGGAAGCCAAGCTAAGAGTAAACCAATATCAGGACCCGCCACCGTCCTGGTATCAAAGTCGCATGGTGGCAAATCTCCCTCTGATCCACAAGGGCTGCGACGACTGCCCGTGGTGATTTAGACCTGGGGCAGACTTTGGCCAGGCTGACCTAGGGGATTCCACGGAACCACAATGGCTTAACCAACAAATCTCCGATAAATGGTGATTATTCTGGGGCCCGCACAACCAGTGAGGACGGGCCGTTCAAGTGTCAAGTGTGTCATTGAGTATTTAAGACCAGCTGCGCAGAATCCACATCGATGATTAATGTGTCACTCTTTAATCACTCTTTTAATCACTGTTTCAATGAATGAACAGTAGATTTCCTGGACATCATTGGTGTAGTGAAGGTGAGCGACAAGCTCTTGAGTTCGCTTCGTCCACTGAATTACAGATGTCTTAGGATTCGAAACGTTTCCGGATTGTGAACGTCTCCGCATTGTTTGACGGCAATTTACCTACAGTAAATTGATGCCGTGCACGGTCGTTCCTAACCCGGCGATTGCCAACGAATCTCCACCTGTCACCATCCACTGACTTCCAATCCACATCGTTACTGCTCGATTTTACGCCTTTTCTGTCAGGTCACAATTTAAGTTTTATTTCCACACAACTATCTTTGGCTGAAACTATGACCATTTTCTTTCACTAACTGCGTTTTTATTCACCGTTCTTAGAAATACCAGTTCATACTGACTATTCAAGACTATGACTACAGAAGAACTAGTTATCGGGAAGTACCCTTTCACATTATCACTTCATTCGTGCTAGTATACTTTTCAGCTCTCTTATTTGTGTAGTTCGTTCATACTTTTACTCGTTTAACTACTTAACACTTCATTACTGCTGTTTCTTCTTTTGTAAGTTTCTGGGTTCTTCTTGTCACCATTTAGTGTCTTTGCAAGGTCACCTCGCATGAATTCTACAGAGATGGGGAGATTTTCCAAGTTATGTTACGCAGTCACTTCTGCAGAATATTTCCTACTGTAAGATGTTTATTCAATGCAAATGGGTTCTTTTCTGGATGGTGGTCATCGTTTCTTTTGGCGGACGATTTTGGCGACTCAACATCGATTTCTTGGCAATTTATAGGCAGTGCGACTAGGACTTGATGGGATCGTTCATTTATATGAACTATTATGAGACGTGGACCGAGAATTCGACCAGCACCCGACTCAAATGCCCTTTTCGGGAATCGTTCATGTGGCTCCTTTGGGAATAGAAAAAAATCCGCCAATAGTCACTAAAGCATGCCCAAAAAAGTGCGCCATATTCTACCTCCTACCACGTTTCTATTACCATGACAGTCTTCACTTTAGCCGCTATGAGGACGGAACATCCAAGTCTTCATATTCTTTGGTTTTTGTCAATCTTGGTTTTTACCTTATATTTTGCATGAAGGATCACTTTTTTTCCTTCGCTTTATAACGATAAGAAAACGGAAAAAGAAGATTGTTCCACCGTTACATTGCAATGGTAGATTAAAGGCGTAAAGATAGCGGATGAGCACATCGAAAATTCGAGCATCTGAATCGAACCAACCTCTCACCATTCTATGCAATTGGAATGGCCTCTCTCGAAAGAATACTTGAATGATGTCTTGAGGAACTGTCAGAAATCTTCCAGTATCCCCGGCTAGGTCTTGAAATTTCAAAAGCACTATAAGGTTGAACGCTCTTCACTGAAATTTTATGCTATTGAAATGAATATTGCTTGCTACAACATTTTTTCTTAACTTGTACGTGCGGTCCGACTCTTCGATTTCCCACCTGACTCGCTGCCAGTCATTGTTCGTAAGTTTCCTGTGGACGGCAAATTCGATGCTTTTGTTTGCATCGGCGCTTAGAACTTTTTCTAGATGCAGTATCAAATTGTTTTTATTGCACAGATGGCGTTTCCGATACACTCTGTTGACTGTTACACAGTCAGCAAAATCGTCGACGATGTCTTCGTATCATGAGACCCTGCTGATTTCCACAGCAACTACAACCAAGCTTTCATCTTCCTCAGTCACCACTCTGCTTTTCTACCTTTTCATTACCAAAATAGGTTAAAATGAGCTGTATAATTATCAAGAAAACTTCTGTAGCATTTACTTAGTAAGTTCACTTATTTTTCTGGAACGTGAAGGAATGTAAGGTGTTCTTTTGAGTTAGTGCATTCTCATGGTCGGAGGCTGCCTTACACTTTCAGTTCTGATTCTGTTTATGGAATGGCCCTTAACTGCACACAATGCTTGCTGCCATTATAGTCAGTCCTTCATCATCTAGTGCACTGTTTAGAGCAAACATTTTAAGCTTCTATTATTAATTTCGAGCACAGCTGGCTGTGCTACGTCATTTTTGCTACATATTTTATTCAGTGTTATCAATATTTCGCTCTTCGTTCACAGTTTTCACCTATGCATGAGTTTCTGGAACTGCGAGAGAGCATTTACTTTGAAAACTGCTATGGAGTTGTTCTTTTTCTATTCCAAACACTACTTTTTTTCACACGAATCAACATTATATGTCATATGTGTTCAAATTGTTGAGCTTACACGAGTTTCATAGAGATATTTGTTGGGCTAACGCTTCTACGTCTTCGTCTTCATCAGAGCCGACGATCCTTGTGGACGATCCACAGTTGTTCCTCTTCTCGACGTGGTTTCTTCATTTTCTGGTACACCTTGCTAGTTCCAGCTTGCAATAGAGGGAGTGGATTGGTCCCAGACGAATCTCGTGCCAATTTTTTCGGGCCGCAAAGAGTCCGTGTGAATAGTGGCGTCACTATCACTTCATTACCCAACGCCTTAAACACCACTACTTTATCAGCTGTAATTACTTTTTTTTCTGCTTTGGTTTTTCATTTCTGGAACTTCTGAATGGTAGAAAAGGTATCATGCGGGCCCTAACACAATGAGGAATTGCTCCAGCATTTTGCTTTGGAGTCACAGTATAGTTGTGCGGTAGCAGATTATCACCATGAACAATGGCTTCCTCTTGACAATCGGAAGGTGATTTCTTCCAATATGATTAGTTGCTACCAAGAACGTGATAATTCCTGGCATTAATTTACCTTAACTATGCCTTAGCATGCAAGAGTTAGACTAGCTTTCGAAATAACTGACCCCCCACTGCAAGATGAAACCCGTTGATGGTAAAGGATTGGAGCTACTGTTCGTATTGCTTGTCACTTTTAAATAGACTAATGCAGTTATCTTTGCTAGCTGTGTTTCTTAATGTCGACAACTTTCAGTAGGCCATTCTGACCTATGTTGCTTTTTTGGAAAATCCTTATTGAGTGAAAAAACTTCATTAAATGCTCATAGTATTAATTTCTTCTGTTGTTTCCTACCCATACCTAAAGTTATTCTAATTCCTGATATTATACTTGTTTGGATACTTGGATTGCCCATCGTGACTGGTTGTGCGGGCCCCAGCATAATCTCCACTCTTTGGGAGTTTTGTTGGTCCAGCTGTCGTGGTTCCCTGGTGTCTCGAGGTCAGCTTCACGAGATTATTCTTGATATAATATCACCAGTAACTCACCGAGGCTGTTCTCACTTCCGCTGTGTTACTTTCGACCAAAATCTATAAGCAGAGAATGATTAGCATTCTATGCCAATATCGCGAAGATGTGGGAAATATCTTTTGAATCTCGCATAGTATTCATTAGTAATGTGACCGATTCATACGCACACCTTACCGGATCGTTTAATTTTCTTCTCCACAGAAATCTGCTGCTTCGATGTCTGCTTGTCCGACGCGACGGGCAACAACCGCTGCAAAAGCGACCAGACCAGTAGTTTCGCAGTAGTCTATCGGAAATAAATACTTCTTTACGTAGAATATTGATGAAAAAATTCATGTAACTTAGCACAATTTTTCAATACTTGATACCTGTACGGTTGTGCTGGCTCCAGCATAATCACAATTTTTTCGGAGCTTTGCTGGTTAAGCCATTGTGGTTCCCTGGAATCTTGAGGTCAGCCTGGCCAAAGTCTGTCCCAGGTCTTCACCACCACAGGCAATCACAGCCCTTGTGGATCAGAGGGAGATTTGCCACGATGCGACTTTGATACCAGAACGGTGGTGGATCCTGGTATTGGTTTACTCTTAGCTAGGCTTCCTGATCGAAACGCCGGACTCCTTCTCAGCTTGGGAGACCCTGCCGTGGAGACGAATCCTCCCGCTGTGCATCGCAGTCCGACACCCAGGAACACCTCCCAGCCACGATGAGGCCGTAAACCGTTGGGAGGGCATACTCTTTATTACAATTAATTACATTTAGTATAACATTATTTGAGTGCGTTTGTCGTAGTGATTCGAGATGATGTGTAATGCACATTCCGTTAGATCTCGCGCCTCGGGCTCAATAAGGCTTATATCCCAACAGGTTCGCCAAAATGGCAATAGACTCATATGGGAGGATAGCCGCACTGACTTGATACATCGATAGAGCATCGTAATTAATAGTGTGGAGCAAATACGCTTTCAATCACCTCTGTAATGCATCGAATGGAGCTGAATTCATGGCGCATCGCTCAAGTTGTACTTTATAACAATATTCGATCGAAATACATTAAATGCTTAGGCGACTCTCATGCCCCTGTGGTTAGTGAATTAAAGTATGCACTACCCTAGAGTTCGTCAAATTGAAGCTAATCTGATTTCGGATCGTCTAATAGGCACACTTTTTCAAGTTGAATACCCTCGAATTGTCCGTGCGGTTGCTCTTCGCTTCGCACACAGTGAACACTTGTTTGCAATTGTCGAACACTTCAACTTCGACGAGACCTCAGCAATTTCTTTCGCTCAAATTCCCATCGATTATTCCAGACCATCTGTTCATTCACTCTTCGTATTCTCATTCAAACGTAACGCTCGCAAAGTACTGAATTTTAAGAGAACAGTTCCTTCTTGCCTTGTTTGATTTTTCATGATTTGGTCCTCGTCAGGACATATTTTTGGCCAAGTGTACGATTGAGATCAGGCGCTGACCGACTTCCCATATCAGTGATAATAATGGGATCATGAAGTGTCCCATCGCACTCTCTAGAAGGTCAACTAAGAGCTGCATGTTTTTTTTATAGAGAAAATTGGATTATGGAGTGATTTTGTTTCGGATATTTATCGATTATTTTGGCACTAAGGGCAAAGTTGAAAATGAATTTTCATTATTCCTTAAGAACATTTCCTTGGCTTTGCTCTCTAAAGTGGGGACATTTTTTAGTCCATTTATAATATAATTTGAATCCAAATCATTGACAACGTCGTCGAAAGCCTCTATGTAGTCCAATATCGTTTTTTTTTCTCCTTCAAGAACTCATTAACTGCTTACGCTACCACTTTTTATCTTTGGACACACAAAGGGATGGAGGTAGCAGCAATGAATCTCTTTACTACTCTGTCTGTTCTACTGCTGGATTCTACCACCGACGTATGAAAACACCTTTAGCAACCAAATTTTTCTCACGATCTCGGTACAATTAAACCACTTAAAGTGGAATCACTGTTTGCCAGTGAAATCGTTTCTTTTTCGAGCTTAATGAAATCCTTCGTATTTTCCCTACCCTGACTTTGAATTCTGAACTCCCGCATCTCCATTCAAAGGTAGACATATTTTAGTATTTGTGTTAACCTACAAAGTCAGTAATTTTGTTTTCTGTGCCTTCTCGTTAATCTTCTCATTTCTCTGGTGTTTATACTTTTGTTTCATCCATTTTCATGTGTCTTATCAAATTGTCAATCTTTCTATGCGGGCTTGTTTTGTGCACCTTTGGCCTACACGTATTAGGATTTTAGTAAATTTCGCAAAATTCAGTCTTTTTGATCCTCTGGAGATATTAGGTATACAAAGGAAAAAATATGTTGCAGCTCATACGATTTCACATTACTCTGATCAACTGATTGCCACCGCTACAGTAAATGAACCTGGAAATGTCAAAGGTCAGTAGGGATCGTCAAGAAGACAGTTGGTCTCCGTATTTTTCACCAATTTAAAGGCATTTTGAAAGTTGTGCCCTACTTCGAAAAGTGTCAGATCACTCCGCACTTTTCTCTAAAATCTTCGTTTGAAGTCTGATTTGAATGTTTGGAATTATATACGAAAGTAATCGCTCCTCAACGTTCATATGAATTTGCGAGGGCTAGTTCCGGAGTGGCTGAACTTGTAACTAAGCAGTAATGTCGATTTCTTAGGCTTCTATCCTAAATTTTAGGAAATCGTAAGATCGCATGCCTTCACCAGTGATGACCTTTCTTGTTGTGATGCCGGCCGGAACTTCCTTGTCACGACGCTCAACCAACTCGTGATGCGGGAGAATCGGCCAACCGTGTCGTAATTGGGCACGTAACCGATATTATCTCACCTGTCGTCGTCCAATGCCGTACTTGTAAGACCTGAGAAGAAAACGACTCAACTATACTTTGGGACTCTAGGAAATTGAGCTGCTGAGCAAAGAAACCGCGACAGAAAAAAACAGCATTAAAGAGAAAAGCTTCTCTTTAAACAATTTTAGATACGGTGTCTGGCCACAATATTGCTTCATTTATGCGTTCAGAAAACGAAAATGAGACACTGAATTTTTTCACTTACTACTTTGCAAAATAGCCCTAAATTAATCAATTTATCTGTGCATGAACTCGCTTGGTTCTAACAGATATTGAGCTTTAAAATTTCTTCAGCGTAAGACCGAATAACAAGTTTGTCATGTGTCACTTAATAGCACTTTACCATCTATAAGCAGTCTCTCGTTTTCTAGGCTAAATGTGGTCCAAATCCTTATCTAAACTCTTATCTACCAAATTCATTTGTAAATACTAAGGTGTAGATGATTTTTATGTACAGTTGCTACCGTACTCAGGAGAGACTTCCGTGAATGATTTGCGTTCTCGAAGAATCAAGGATACATCTGAAATTTTTTCAATGTTTGTTTAATATAACAAGATGCAAAATTACACTTAAAGTTGTTAGTTGCAAGCAACGTGCTATTTACTTAATTATAAGTTTGGTTCTTTTTGTACGATGAAGTGCTATGTTTCTGGAGTCTCACATTCTTTTCTTTTTTTCGTTTAATGTCGTCGAGTCTCGTATGTCGCGTAGCAAGAGGATAGAACAAGTATATCTGCTCAACCAGGATGCGATTCTGTTTTTTCACTCCACTACTTTCTCTAAACGAAAGTCCTCCACTGTCTTCACTCATGAAAATCTGTCTTCCTATCATCCCAGTGGCCAGTTGTCATCGTTCATTTGTTCCTTGCTTCCCCCTCTCAATGGCGGTCTCTCATTTATGTTTCTTCTATGAAAAAAAAGAAACGAAAAGAAAACAAATCACTGGGACATTTGATTGATGACGAACGAATTTCGTTCACTGAGAGCACTTAATGGAAGGGCATGTTAAACTAGAGGTTACTGTGGAAGTTTGTCTTCCAACAGAATAAGTCAAGCGGAGAAGGAATTTTTTCTTCCCATTTTTTTTCATTTTCCGTCTCCACTTGGAAGCCTGGCTAGGAGTTAACAAATGCCCGCATTCATCAACATCAGGATAGCAACCCTAATCGCAAAGTGACAGACCTCCTTCCGATCCACACGAACGGATGAATGCCTGTAATTACGATCTGGGAAGGTGCAGAATTTATCGGCGCTTCAGTAGAAAAAAATTACTGGTGGTCAATAATTTATTAGTTAAATGGAAAATGTATTGGACCTGCACGGTTCTTTTCAAATGCGAACCATTCAAGTACTTGAGTAGGTGTAAGATTTGTAACGACAACATGTTAAACCTAAACGAAGAAGGTTTCTTTTTTATCTAGACGATTTCATTTCTCTTTCTTCCCACAACGATGAAAAACTAATATAGTAGGAACTTCGACCCTTTCTATGATGCCTACTTTTGCAATCGATCTTCGCCCTATTTTTTTTTACATCGTCGTTTTACAATATTTTCACCGTTCCTAGACCTACATGTTTGTTTGCTGATTCTCTCCAGTTTGTTGCAAAACTGCTTTTTTTTCAGAATACGGAATTGTGAATAGTCTTCTAAAGACGACGTAGTTCTCTAAACTAAGCTGAAATGGACTGGATTTGGTCATGGAAGGACACCATGTTCTACGGGATATGTACATTCTCGAAGCGAGCTGAACCCTCTGAAAGAGAATCCGTTCCAATTGAAAAGTGAGTAGCAGATAATGCTTTCTCGTCATCCATTTTCCTTTAATTAAAATTAGTAACTGTTCTGCTGAACAGTAAGAGATGTGAGCACTTTATTAGGTTGCCTAGAATGAAATGGCTTTATAGCTCAAAATCCCACGACGATGGAATCTGATAAGTGGGCGATTTAATGTTTTGGCATCTCTTTCTGTCTGGCCTTCTACACTTAAGTCCTTTGCGCTTACATTACTTATTAAACTGTAATAACAGGTTCCACATTTGTGAATTTCAGAACTGTAATAGTTCGAATAGCGAATGTCATATTTTCTTCGTTGAAGTCACTCCATTTCAATCGAATATCCAAAATGCCATTCGTTGACATCGCCGTCCTTTGAATGAACACATTGACCCGGACTGGCCCATAATTATGTGGACTTAAAGGGCATCCACCAATGAATGCTTTACCGCCTTATAGTTGTCGGGCAATGGGAGTGTTTCTTCGTGTCTACCTAAGATTTGTGACAAGGTTCACCTCTATCACCCCTTTCCCACTACCAGAATAGTTTCCGAACCTGAGGAGTTCTCAATTTCCATAAAAAAGCTTAGCATGGAGTAAGCTTTTGCCACTAACAAACTCATGAGAATCTTCGGCAGTTACTTTTTCGCCAAAAAACATTGAAAAAAGAAGGCCACAGCAAGCGTATGGCGTTCTTCGTGTTTCTAATGCAATTAATTTGCAAAGTGAGGGTAAGAGGCAAACATAAACCGTCTGGAGTTGGTCAATGTCCTAGGGATGCGCCTCGCATTCGAATTCGTCAAACAACGTAGAAAAGATTGAATGCATATCTGGCCTTTACAATGACTCGCGGTGGCCCAGCAATGTATAAAGTCACTGCTGCTATCATTCCATACAAGTCCGTTAGCAATTCGCCTACCCAAATGGATGCGGGACTTTGTGACCCCAGGGCGCGGAATCGAACCAGCGATCGATCCGGTGTCTATTGTATTGTACCCTCTAACCACTGCTCTTCACGCGTTCTGATACTAAAAAGTGGATATATCAGAGGTCTATGCAAAAAATATGGCCATTCCCCAACATCTTTTCAATTCTGGGATGGACGGCGCGTGTAGCGCAGTGGTTAAAGTGTCCTGCAATGTGCACAGAGCCGTTGTTTCGACCGTGTTTCCCTGGCCAACCAAGTCAGCCCTTCTCCCACACGTGTCATGTAGGTAAACTGCTGTGGGTGCATAACAGCACTTACTCGATACATCGGTAGGTCACCGAAAGTTACTGTATAGGCCAGATATGTATTCAGTTACTTCTCACGATGTTCAATGAAGGCGAATTCCTCGCTTGTCATTCAAGGATTGGTCAGCGCCGAACGTTTTATCCTTTATTGTTTATCGCTTAATTCTTGGAGAAAATTATGTTTATTACAAGCGTATTGCTTTGAAGTGAAGCCGCATATTGTTAGTATGACACATGAAGCACTCATTTAAGATCGATGAGCTTTTGAGAAAAATTGAATAGATGAACGCGTACGTCTTCAGAAGCAACGATAGCATAGTCGTACTTGGTTTCACACATGAGATTGACTTTTTATTCCTGCTCAAAATTACGATGATAAAACGTACCTTTTTGAGAATATACGAAGCTGCAATCATTCTCTGGAGATCGCTTAGCGGCTTTCCCTGAAAATCAAATGGAACATCTAAAACCGAACCAATCTTAAACCCTAGAAACCTTTCAAACAAATTTCATGTTTGTAGTACAGTGTTACGCGTTGGCAAAAGGGAAACACTGGCGAGTTATGTTGAAAATGTGGAAGTGGAATCTGAGTGGAAGCATGACAGAATCCCTTCATGGCGAACTCGGCGGGCAGTTTAAAGAAAAAGGAACCAGAAATGGAGTTAAGAATGAGTACTTTCCACTGACCCCCTGCTTGCTGAGCAAATACTAGTATGTGACAGAGTTTCTATAAACAATTTCGCAGTTAATGTTCCTATTTGTTCACGATTTTCCCACTATCGAGTGCCCTTGTTGGGCAAGCTGGACCCCCCTTCCCTTTGGGTTGGGGAATTGGTGCCGGACTAGGGTGGGAAGCTTCCTGTAATCCACGTGGGAACACTTTAACCCGGCTATTACAGGATTCCACAGGTATTAGGCTCGAACTGCATTCAACAACACTCATAGAGAAGGCCAAAAATTCTCGAACAGCAGCGGAACGCATGCGCAGTTTCTTTTACTAAGACTTACAAATTCCTGTAATATAGTCGAGAGTTGTGACTGCTTTTTATTAGTTTGGCGCAAATCGAATGACGAAAAAGGAATCTAAGCAACAGTCTGGAAACACCATAGTTTGGTTCAAATACGATTTTATTGTTTAATATCGCCGTTTCGGAATTCTTAAAGCAGCGAATTCTTTGAAGAGATTTGATGCAGCGGTTTTGTCGTTGAAGATCTACCAGCTAGTGTTTCTCGTGGTGCTTAGAAGATTATATTCCAAAAATTGCATTCGGAAGATTCGTAATTATTGAGCGAGTGATCCATTGACTATGATGGATGAAAGATTGAGGGGTACAAGTTCCAAATAGGGTTTCATAGCGCAACTCATTCAACCTTTCTCGAGTTAGTTGTGCAGCTTGTGATTGCCGTGCAACAAGATTAGACCTCTTCTGTTGGCTTCGTGACACCATTTCTCCGTCATAGGCTCTTAATTAAGACGCTTTTTTCACATGTTTTCTCTGCCGAAAACCAAAAAAAAATCCTCATAATCATCCTTTATTTGCAAATCTGGTCTGGAATTTTCATTTTCAAGGTTCATTTTGGTTCAGAACGTAGTCAGATTGTCGCACAGGATACCCTTTTTTATCGCATGTCACAATACTATCGAGAAGTGAGAGGTTTTTTTCGTATTAGCGCTGCGCATATTTCGTGACGACAATTTAGCTCCCATTCGGGCAGTTCATGCGACACCCATTTATCGAGGTTTTTTCACCTTACGTTTGTCTTTTAAGCGACAAATGTTGGTGACCGAATTATGAATGTTGAGTTTATTCCACAACTTCTCAAGTAGTTCGTAAATGGGCAGCTTCGATTATTGGTTTGACATTGTCGTCGTCATTTAGTGAATGGCGGGCGGTCAAGGACCATTACCACCGTCAAGACTCCCATTGCCGATATAAAACCTTGAGAAGCATTTGTGCATTTTGCGTTTGAAAGCCACTTACTTGTCTGTGCTTTGATACTTCGCGTTGCTATTATTAGCTTCATGTTTAGGTTTGAACTCACGAAGCAGTACGATGCGACCTTGACGCATTGAGAGGATCACTTCTGTCAACCTGTTAATAGAGTGTTAGGAAAAAATGCTACATAAAAAAATAATCGAGCAAGGATTAAGCGATTAAGCTACACACTGCATATCAATAAAAGTGGCAAATATTTGTTATAAAATCTTATTTAGCTGCTATAAAATCTTATAAAAATCCTATTTGTACAGTGATAGTGATTTCTGTCACCGCGAGCATAGTGCTAGTTCAATTCCGCTTTGGGCCAACCAAGCCTCTGATCACCCCGGGATCGGGAAATTGGTAACGGACTTGCCTGGGAAAAAGTCACTCTCTGCAGTTCAATTCAGAACGCTCCAGCCCAGCTTTCTCAGTAGTCCAGGGAGAATTGCTCGACCAGTATTCTACGACATTCAAGATGAAATGAAAATCCTCAAGCAGCAACCGAAGCCACACGTGAAGTTGGAAGATCTTCGTGGATAATGGATGCGAAGAGACGAATCGAACGTGAGAAGTTCTGGGATCCGCACAGTGCACGTGAAGACGGGTCAAATAAAGAAAAAAAAATCTTATTCTCCAAACTTTATAACGGCACTAGGATGCGGGCAGCGTAGTGGAATTGATGCCGGTCATCACGAGCACGGTGCTAGTTCGATTCTGCCCCGAGCCATCAAGCCTCTAATCCCTCCGGGTCTGGAAACTGGTACCGGACTTGTCTAAGAAAAAAAATCACCCTCTGTAATCCAATTGCGAACGCTCCAGCCCAGCTTTCTCAGTAGTCCAGGGAGAATTGCTCGACCAGTATTCTACGACATTCAAGATGAAATGAAAATCCTCAAGCAGCAACGAAGCCACACGTGAAGTTGGAAGATCTTCGTGGATAATGGATGCGAAGAGACGAATCGAACGTGAGAAGTTCTGGGATCCGCACAGTGCACGTGAAGACGGGTCAAATAAAGAAAAAAAAATCTTATTCTCCAAACTTTATAACGGCACTAGGATGCGGGCAGCGTAGTGGAACTGATGCCGGTCATCACGAGCACGGTACTGGTTTGATCCTTCCCCAGACTCACCATACTTCCCATTCCATTCCTTCGGGATGGGAAAATTGGTACCGGACGTGCCCCGAAAAAACCCATCTCTGCAATCCAACTGGGGACACTAGCTCGGCTATCTCATCTCTAGTGAGAATCGACTCGACAAGCATTCTACCGCATTCAAGATGAAGTGAAAATTTTTAAGCAGCAATCGAAGCCACACGTAAAAGTTGGAGTATCATAGTGGATGATGGATGCGAGTAAACGAATCGAATGTGAGAAGCGCTGGGATGTGCACAGTAGATGTGAAGACCTTCTTCACATAGCATTCCGCTCTCAGTGCGTCTTTCTTTGTGCTGCAAGTATTTTTTATTGAGCTCGTTGAGTTTGGATGTGGATTCAGCTGCGCCATAAAGCAGTGTGGTTTTCTCTCCCCACTGACCTTTCGAATCCTGGTTGATGTTGATTTCTAATGAGACAATTCGGACTTTGGGCGTCCTTGGATAACCATGCCGTACCTATTTGTTTAGGATCCATCTGGATATCAGACATTTTCAATATGCAATTTTACTTAAAAAGCTCTAAAGCTCTCGGCGTTGATCAATCCGTGAGGGATGCGCCATGCATTCGACTTCATTAAGTACCGCTGGAGGCGATTGAATGCATATCTGGCCTTTACAATGACTCGCGGTGGCCTACCGGTGTATCGAGGTAATGCTGCTATCCTCCCAGAGAAGTCTGGCACCAGTTTGTCGACCCTGGAGGGATGGAAGGCTTGTTGGGCCATAGGCTCGGGGATCGATCCCAAGTGTGTCGCAGTGGCGCCTCAGACCACTGTGCCACACGCTCCCTTTACTTAAAAAGCTAAGAAAACCAAAGCGTTTTCTCATCCGACGTAATCCCTGTCTGAAAGCTGATCGAAGAAAGGCGTCCGCGTCTCTAAACTAATTTTCCACCAGTTCTGGTCTCCACCATGTTTTTAGGGTAAATTTAATTATTGTGGGATATAAAAGCTGTCGTACTGCTCATATCTCTAGCATTTTCATGAGATATGGATGTCACGAAATTATATTTGGGCCATTGTAACCCGCGCTTTAGCAGTTGTTTGCTATCGAGCCCATTAATAGTAGATCTAGAGAACGATTCCGAATATTGCCTCCTTAGCTATCATCGAGTATTTTAAAGTGTTTACACGATGCTGTGCTATGTTTACATTCCAAAAACTCCTGAGTCGGGCTTCAAAATTGTTCATTCGAATCCTAACGACTGTGGAACAGATACGGGATCTATGTGCTCATCTTCTTTTTTTTCAGGTATGATGCATCACTCCGTCTCAAAAGCTACAGGTGAGCTTTACGCTCGTTTGCTCTTTTCATCCAGTAGTGACCTCCTCTCCTTTCTGAACATCTCTCTCAACGAAATCCTCTCAGTAACATGCGCCAAGGAGCCACTTGAACTGAAAACCTCCTTTCGTGACATTCGTAAAAATCCTCATATCGGTGTGAAGACACGCATCAGAAGTAAAAAGCAACCTAACGAAAAATGATCTGACCAGGACCTAAACAGTTTTCCTACCAATTGCGAGAAATCCTTGATTACTTTTGGATTAGTCTCACCTCCTTCTGCATCATTCATAGCCAAGGAACTTTTATGCCAATAACCATATTGTTGAACATCACATTTCTTTGACCCGAGGTTTTCGTTTAGTCATTGTAATTCCACACTTAATAACAAGCGTTAGGAAAACCCACCACGCTCCACTTACGGTTTCACTGAAGAATTCTGTTCTGTGAGCAATAGCTGAACGTATGAAATTCTTCAAAGCTATCAACAAAATGACAACTCAATGTTCCCAGTGACGCAGATAGCTGTCATTAATCATCTTCGCAGAAAAAACAGTGTACTTAAGTTTTTAAAATAGTGAAAAAAGACTGAATGTAACGTTTAAGTTGGATGTGAATATGGTCATAGCAGGCGAGAATCATTGAAACGATATCTGATTTTCATAGTGAGCTGAGCTTTCAGAACCTTTCGTCTTAATTTTTTTTCGTTTCTAAGATCTGTTGATTCCGTTCTGGCACCGTAGTGAATGCAGATAACCAGATTAAGTAATGACAGTTCTATCAAAAGCGGTGACTCCATAACCATAGCTAATCGTTGACTGGTTGAACGTAGAAACCAGTGCATTTATATAACCACATAGAAATGCTGAAAAAAGTGTAGATAGAAAGGATATGTTTCCTTCTCGCCGAAAGAAGCTTCCAAACGTGTTGCAATCAACGATAAGAAGCCGTCGTTGCTGGATTCTTCCAGAAATTCTTTTTTATTCTTCACACTTTCTTGTACACCTAGCGCTAATGTTAAGAAATCAACGGCTACTCTTGACGCTGTGCACCTCTGTCCTGCCTCACAGTTCGTCTCCGTCTTCAATCTCTTCCGGAAGTCGGAAGACGAGCTAAATGTAATTGTGATGTAGCCGAGATCTCGTCTAACCTATTTGGCGATTTCTTATGAGCTTTGCAACATTGCAATTTACGAACGACAGCAATTTTCAATTTGTAGCTGGGCTGTCTTTCGTCACGTAGTCAATAAGAGAAATTTACGGGTCACAGCAGAACGGCAGAGAGGAAGAGATTGAGAGAACGTTTCGTTTTCAGCGCCATTCTTCTGTTTTCTTCTTGCATTGAAATCAGCATAGAATCTGTGAATACGTCTTGCTACAATCACCTTCGCATCAATTCTAACAGGAAATTGCCTTCTTTTTGCACCTCATCAACCACCCATCACCGAATTCCGTGTGTGCGGTATAGGATTGGAAGAATAGGAAGGAAGAAGGACTCAGCTAATGAACTGCCTAGAGCCGGCAATTTTTTTTCGGTTTTCTTAGGCATAGACTTCCAAAATGGTGCTTATCGAATCGTCTAAACCTAGAAACATACGAGATATTCTTTATCTGAGATTTGAGAAGAAAGTAAAACAGTCATTAACACCAAACATACTTTAGCAACCGGAACCTGCTTCCAAGGATTCTTTGTAGAATTTGTTTCAAGAAATGGAAATGAATTTGGGATCCGACAATATCGCAGGGCTCAGTAGTTCTGGTTTCCTATTGGTTTGGTCTGCGGCTTCACCTTGCTTGATAGGTGTATCTTATCATAATCTGTTATAATTCTAATTCCACACCGTGCTCATCCAACAGCAGTTATTCCATACAACAATGGCCCACCAGAAATACTCATAAGCGAATTCTTTTCGCTAGTAAGATGAAATGCCTCTAACGAAAAAATATTTCTTGAATCTTACTATCTCTATGGATGCTCTATCCATAAAGAAGGCAATGCGGATAAATTGTCATTCCAGAAAAGCCTCGATTCTTGGCTGAACTCAGTTCTTTCCATTAACAGCATCAAAAATCTTTCAGTTTCCACTCACGCAGTTGCTGTTACATTGTACTAATACGATGACTTCACTAGCCAGGAGGATGACAAGTGATAATCCCAGCCCTCGATTGTGGGTCATTCTGATAGCAGAGTCGTGTACGAAGGATGAAACGACGTTGTTCGATGCCTGATACGTGGAATAAGAGATATAGAGAGCAGAACCACATTCAATACCATATCTGACCTATAAATGGCTTGCTGAACTGAAGGTGTATCTTAATCTAATTTACCAAAACCAGTATCTACATTCTTAGTTTTCGCGAATTGATGCCGTTGTCAGAGCGTTTCTTTTAGAAATAACGCCACTAGCCTCGCTACTGAGTTGTCACGATGGTCTCAACCATTTTAGATCTTTCCCTTTACCACATCCGCTTATTCCTCTCAAGACATACACATTACATCATAGTTGCATTACTTCTCCTAATATGTTCAAGCTCTTTGAGAACCAGAGCTTCATGACCAGGAGTCACCGAATGTTTGACGGATTCAGTTCTCTTAGTTACAAAGAAGCTGTCCAAATTCTTCTTTTATGACGCCGTTCTTCAACGAAAACCAGTTCGTGGGCGGTTCCGCTACTTCAGTTACTTGAGTTTTATAAGAATCAGTCCATAATTCCTAAGGATTTCTATGCTTTTCCAAATTATCTCATTGACTTAAAAACTTAAGAAAACGAGAAAACAACAGATTATTGACCACCGCCGAGGTTAAAAGATAGCCGATCCTAGGACTCAAGAAGTTTCAACGTATCTGAGAATCGTTTTAATAGTTGAGAAAAAAAAATCTTAGAGCTCTCAATTCGTCTTCTTATTTATCTCTGATTTTTCATTTTCGGAGGGAGTAGAAAGTTTGGAACAACTCGTGTAAGCTTTTGAATAGAACAAAATATTACTGATTACTCATACCGAGGTTAAATCGAAGTCGATTCTCAAAATTCTTTATCGTTAATTTAATCAAATGCTAATGTAGTTGATGGAGTAATTCGAGTTGATATCCGAAAGTTGGTGGCGATGTACCGAACGTTGATTGGTGAGCTCACACTGAGCAACTCTCGCACTTGACAACATGTCTGTCACCAGCAGTAAAGCGTAGGGCACTCATAGCAACAACCGCTATCGATTTGATCATGAACAATAACGTTAAGGTCTGATCCATCGTCTTGGAAGTCTCGGGAGCAGAGTCACTAAAAAGTATGAGAGAGAATGAGAAGAAAAAAAATGAGCGTATTGAGACGACTTTAATGGTCCGTGTGGACGGTAGATTTCCTGCACAGAAATGACGCCATCACTACGCTAGATGAGTACTGCACATGGACCGAAGCAATTTCTTCTCGTTGAATTCGCCGTTTCGTCTCGTCAAATTAATTAGTGTTTCTCTTCACTTATAACTAAATTTTTGTTTTCAAGGCGTTTTCTATTTGGAAAATTGTTAAATTATGTCTTCAACAACATCCTGTCAGAAAAGATTACGAGTTAATCAGTGGTAGTTCGCGTTTTCGCAAAATGAGGATGACTCAGAATTTTCTTCAGCCGATGTTGTTATGCCGTCGAGGTGTGCCTGCTATGGAATGACGAATAAATCGACTGCGGTTTATCTTTGAGTAAACCAGCATGCTCTTTTGATGTCATCTGTCTACGAATGAAAACGAAACTCAAGCTCGAAATTCAGTTATGTCTTAACTTCTGTTTTCGGACTTACATAATTACGTTGGAGACTGCACCTACATAGATGATCCGTTTTCATGAACAGCTAACGCTAGTGAACAAATAACATCTGCTCAGTATATATTGTCCATTGGGCCGGTATCTTTGCTCGAATTTTTAGATCGTAGTGCTGGAGTTTCTCAACATTGTTATCACAGATAGTCGCCAACTGCTTTGAATGAGAAAGAGACTCCTCACGTTTTGATTGAGCTTCTTTCTGTACCCTGGCAATCCATAGTTCTCTGACATGCTTTCGAAATCAAATATTGGACTGCTTCGGAACTTGGCTGGTGTTTCTGAGCAACGAACGCCCATTGTATTTCATAGTTCGACATTGTGGAATTTCCGCATCACTTGTTGCCACCAACGATGAAGTAAACCAGAGTTACTATTCTTCTGATTCTTACGAATTGTGTTCTTTCTTTCATAGTAATTCCGTGGAAATTCACTCAAGAACTTTTCCTTAGCCGTTTGCTGCTCCATAGATACATCACTGCGTGGGCTTAATTGATTAACATCCGGAATTACTGGAACTGACTTCGTTGCTATTGACACTAGCCGAACCCGACCTCGTCAAATGATTCAGAGTGCAGCAGAACTTGGCAAGATACTGACGAAAACCCTCTTTTTTGGGATGCCGTAGGGAATCATTTCCGTTTTTATGGGCAATTTCGAGCATTCCTATTGATTTCCTTTACTAATTCTTAAAAAAACCGCCTTACACATTCAGCAATTCTTCCAATTTATTTTATCTCCCAGTGATTTTGGTAAGTTCCCTTTTATGGTTCCGCCGGCTCTACTGCAAAGGCAGCTACCCGCTTTGTCTGCTAGGCATCAATTTATGTATAGTGGTGGAAGTTGAGAACGATAAACTGAACGGTTTCACATTGCCTGGTAAAGTAATGGTTTTGGAGGTGTTCGCAGTTAAAAAGATAAGAATATGAAGCCATTCCGTTTTTTTTTCCCGCTTACAGGGACTTCCTTTAGCCGATCAAGCGCTCAATCAGCAGGCAATCTTTTTTTCTGCTTTCTGAGAATACGATGGGTACCTTGGCGTTATTTACGAGGCAACATCACTTCATGCTTCTCGCTGAACCTGTTTTGCTGAAAGCGCTGCATTTCTAAGCAGTTCTTTGACCGCTGATCTTCTGATATTCTTTTACTGAAATGAACTTGCTTGGTTTCTATCTAATAGTCCCACTCAGTAGTTATATATTATCGACCAACGATTTACGATCTCGCCCTTGTGGGATACCAATTCCAGTAGAAGATCAGCTTCACTTTAAAGATATGATTCAGTTAGAATTGTTTATGGTTGAAAATCTTTTTTTTATAGCCATTGTTTCAGAGCGCCACCTCATTCTCAAGACTATTTTAGAATGGTTTGAGTCCTTACTTTGCATGCGTAAAACGGGACATCGGGATGCTGGCGCTCTCCACTAAAGCACCCGGACATAGTTTTTTTTCAGAGTATCGTATTTACTTGAACAGGAAATCTCATCTAGACGTCAAACACCGTGCAGCTTATGTTTCGGGTTTCACTAGGTGATTGTGAGTAAATGTGAATGACGCATGAGTTTGTCGAATTTGTCACAACGAGCTGACTGGGCAAGTGCATCGCGAAAGATGCCGGGTGTAGGTGAGATCGCAGGCCGAAGGCGGGCCGGTCCGTCGACGGAAGAACGCGAGCGGCAATCCACACGCACCCCCGATCACTGCCCTATTATTTCATTCCGTTGACACACAAGCTTCTGAAGAACTACGTTTACGTACTGACGACGGTTCATCAGTCTGTTGGACGAAAAACGACAACGCGATGGAATCAGACGTCGAGTCTCCCAAGGGCATTATTCGCAGGCAGGGCCGATATCAACGGCGATCGGCCAAAGATTTCTTTTGCAACCTGAGCAACGCCAGACGACTAGTCAGGTGAATCATAACATTAGTTTAGTGATGGAATGAAACTTTATAGGAACCTAAGCACCTATGGTATGATAAGTGTCAATATCCGTTCTTTCTATCGAGTGTTTGAGTAATCGTTAAGCAGGGGTTTAGAAAATGAGTGACAATATTTTGGTCTTGAACACTGTAGTCATTTCACTACTTAGATTTACAGCAGTTGGGTTCCAAACGAATAACACCTGACCTTCTAATGTGAATCTCACTTTCTTTCGTTTTTTTTCCCACCGCATTCTATTGTAACGTTTTAGCAGGATAAATAGTGTTACTCGATGAGTTTTCAAGACAGGCAATAGGTTACGGCTCGTTTCTTCCACGGTCCACTCTTTTGATAAGGCGGTTTTAGTTATCATTTAATTTAATAGCTTTGAATTGATCACTGTGTTTTCAAAGACAAAGAGAAATATTAAAAATCTCTAACTAAAAAATCGTATCTATTCTTCTCAGTCTTTCACCATTTAATCACCAGTCTCCTAGAGAATTCTTGACATGTCAAACTTATGGTTTTAATGCAATTTGCAGTAGCACTTCTTCTATGGTAGATGTATACCACCTACGTTATGTGCTTGGATGAAAAGTAGAATGTCTCAATCTCTTTTACTCTTTTATGAGCTCTAAACTCTATTTATCAAAGCTTTGTTTGGTAATACGGAATACTGTGGTCTTCCAGATCCATGAATGGGATTAATTCTCGTTCTGTTGTCGACTTCGTTGACTCTGTGTGACATTTTTCCCATAAATAGCCACAATTTATCTTGATTTGGCTCCCAGGAGTAAAGGTCCTACACAATGGGGGATGGGAAAAACGAGAAGTTACGTTTTTGAAACTCGATCTTTCATGTTGCAGTTAGTTCCAAGAAGAACTATTCATCTATTTGGCTGATATTAACGGAAAATATAGTCTGAATCATGGGTCAGCAACCCTTGTGAAAATATTATATTTAAATCGAGATAAAAGAAAAAGAAAAACGGGTCAAGGTCTGACATAGAAATCACTATGTCGCTCAATGTTTGTTGGAATAGCTGTTGCAGTGGAATATCTCTACATTAATTGCTCTACCTCGTCAGATCTTCAAGGATTCTGTGCATGTTGAACACATTCAGTTTGAACTTCACGATATCCACTCAACTAAACGTAGTTAGTTCACGAAACCTTACTACTTACTTCAGTATAAGATAAGTCATGTCATCTGGAAGTTCGTCGAGGGCTGCTATATAGGTGATTATGAATGACATGAGGAACAGCAAGTGAAAACGACATCGTTCCACTTCCAATTTGTCATAAAAGTGAATGCACTTCCTTTCATAGTTGCCTGTCAGTTCGGATGATAGTCTGCTAAAGTGTTATTGCTTAGGTCAGGCTGTGTTCGCCACCGTTGCTGCAGGTTGTCTTTTGAGCTCTCAAGCTCTTAACAAGTTATTTTATGAAAGGTTTCCGAAAACTTCGTCATATTCTGCTCATCTTCGAGCCATCTATGAAATTTTTCGTTGCCGACATGTTTCTTGAACGAAAAGTGACTTCTTTGTTTGTTTTTTTTCACTACTGTTTTATTTTCTAGTGACAAACAGTGAGTCATTCAGTGGTGACACAAACATCTGGCATTTTCTTCTTTCTTGTCCTGTATTCGTAACTCTAAAGAACAGCTTCTCTTTACCTCTCAGACCGCTGCTTTGAGAATCCCATCAACTTCTTGCCATTGCACATTCCGCAGCCATACATTCACTGAATCGGCTAGGGTAACTTAAAAAGTGTTCTTCATGAACACATTACACCTTTGGATACGAGTTAATCTGGTATTTTATGGCTGGCTGAGGTTTCTGTTTGCTCCTCAAACTGTTGATAGTACTGATCTCTGTCGCATTCTTCTTTCAATATCTAGGCTTTATTGCGTAATGGATTTTTCGAAGTAATCTGGAATGAATTTCATATGATCGGTAGTGCCAAGATCGTTCTGTGCTTATGTTTGAAAAATGACATACGGTACTATATTTCCGGCCCAGTGGTAGAGCAACTCCGATCAGGATTCAAATGATTTCTGTGGTCAAAATCGTCGATGTTGAAAAACCAGAAGGGTTAAGGTTTTGAAAAAATCCCCTTTTACCAGTTAATATATTTATCTGGTTAAATAGAACACACACTGTGCTCAATATTGACGTTAGTCTGTCTCCTGAGACCAGGCCTTCCTGTCAAGGAATCATGAGCTGAAGCTATCCCTATTTCAGAAAAGCTACGCACCTTGTATTGAAATCTCAGTTTTGATAATATTGTCCTGAAGTGCTTTTTTTAATTTTAAATGGCGATTTCACTACTGTAACGAATTCAAGCCCCTTTTTTTAATGTGAAGCTTTTCAGGATAACACCGCTTTTACTTTTTATTCTTTTCCTTTTTGACATTTCCACGTCAAAACGGAATCTCCATTTACTTCCATTACTGGTTACTGGAATCATTACTGGTACTTTTCGCAAGCTCATTAGTAGAAGTAGTGCTTCTTTCTAGGAATAATTTTCTTTCAAATTTTTTCAATGGCTCACGCCATTTTATTTCAAAACGTTAACAAGGGGCTCTCATCTAAAAGTCTATTTCTAGGAAGATGTGCGAATTTTTTCTTATGCCAACATTTTTTGCCACAAGTAGCGTAACGGTCTTCATAAATTCTTCTGGCTTGCTCTGGAGATGTTTGCATGCGTTCTGTAGTTCCTGATACCGTTTGAAACTTAGCTTTCCTAAAAGAATGTCACTGATACTCCGAATGGCAAAACCTATACGCGACACTACCCATCTTTCATATCTACTGTGCGGAAACACCCACGTCTTATTACATTCCATCCGTTTCCTCTCTTCCATCATCCATGAAGTTCTTCCAACTTTTGCGTGTTAGTTCGGCTGCTACTTGACGATTTTTCTCTTCTGTATGAATGTCGTACAATGCTGGTCGAGTCGATTTTTTCCCTGGACTCCTGAGATAGGTGGCCTAGAACGTTCCCACTTGGATTGTACAGGGTGAACTTTTTCCTGATAAAGCTTGTACCAAAATCTTAGCCCGGAGGTATGAGAGACTTGGTGAGCCCCCTGATGGGCTCAAATCAGCACCGTGCTGCTGATGAGCATCATCAGTCTCACTGTGCTACCTTCGTTTCTGTTGTTTTTTTAGCTATTCCGTAGTTCTCCTTTACCCCGCAATACTTCAATTTTCTATCAGGAGCTCATTTATTTGGTTTCTTTGGTACCATATGGCCCATTCTATCTCATTAGTAGTTGTTGCTTCCCACCGAGCACCTTTTTTGCCCTATTGGTGATTCTGAGCCTTATAATCCCATCGACGGCACGGATAAGTGCCCACTATCGTGTCTTTCGTCGACGGATCCATCAGTGCTTCGAGTCACTCGAGAATTTAATGTGCTTCTTCTCTTATCCTTATTTCCTTCACTGAATTGTTCACGAAGCCCAACATCAATTTGCCGCTGGCAATCCGACGACACGGGTCATCTAGAACTCATACGTGGTAGGAATTGGGTGAATATTTCAATTTTAAACAACCACATTTCGTCTCAGAATGGGCCCTGACTAACTGAAAACTATGACTAGATTCTGTTCCTTTAGAGCCACCAAAATAAACAAAAACAATGCTTATATAAAGGATAGTGAAGCGATTGAACAAGAGGAACCTCGCCAACTAGGACGAGATTATCTCCCAGAAAAATGTTTCGTGCTTACGGGTTTACTACTACGCAATCCTTGTTATAGAAATACTAGATTTCTACCATATTGTTTATAATTTTAATTTTTTTTCTTATTTTATATGACCCGTCTTCACGTCTACTGTGCGGATCGCAGCACTTCTCATACTCGATTCGTTTCCTCGCATCCATTGTCCATTCGATTGCTGTTTGAAGATTTTCATTTCATCTTGAATGTCATAGAATGCTGGTCGGGAAATTATCCCTGAAGTCCCGAAATAGACGGGCTGAAGGGTTTCCAATTGGATTGCAGAGAGTGGTTTTTTTCTCAGACAAGTCCATTCCTAATTTCCCGACCCCGGAGGGATGAGAGGCTTGGTTGGCCCTGAGCGGAATTGAACTAGCACTATGTTCGTGATGACGGACATCACTACCGCTGTGCTACTCGCCTCAAGCTTCTCAATTAAGGAATACATATTAAATCTTGCGCCAAGGTAACAGTTCATACACCGAAAACAAAAGAGTTAGCTTCAAATATTTGTTATTTCTAGCATTTCAATGATTTGTGCTATCCGCCCATAATATTTCAAATATTGTGTACTTTACCAATTTTCCTTATATGTTTTGATTCTAATTATGAAAGTCAAAAAAACAATGTTTCAGAGTAATTATATGCAACACTAGACTGGTAGAGCGGAATCTGTTCTCTGCACTAGGTTTCTTTGAATTGTTCTACTTACACGGGATTACTATATGAGTTTTAATCCGCCAACCTTTCGAAGTCTTCGTCTTCATCAGAGCCGGTGATCCGAGCCGATGTCCACAGTCGTTCGTCTTCTCGATGTGGCGTCTTCGTCGTCGTTTCAAGTCGAATCTTCTTCAATGGGGCGCCACTCAAAATGAACTAGTCCCACTCAGCAGTACTCCTTTATGCAGGATGGTTGTTGATTGTACTGATCGTCCACTGTAAATAACTTGTTCTTCAACAGACAATCCATCCTGCAGCGGACGGTGCTAGAATAGCTGGTACATATCAAAATAATACTGTTGCTAAACCTACTTTCACTTAACCTTGGCGTGAATAATCAATAAATTTCTTTGGATTGAAACGTCGCTTATTTACTTGTATACTTGGATGGCTCATCATCCCCTGAATGTACGAGCGCCTGCATAATCTCCATTTTTTTCCGAGACCCACCTCCCAGCCACGATGCTTAGCCATTATGGTTCCCTGGAATACCGAGGTCACCCTGGTCAAAGTCTGCCCCAGGTCGTTGCCACCACAGCAGCCCTTGTGATCAGAGGCAGATTTCCCACCATGCGACTAATTTGAGACCAGGACGGTGGTGGATCCTAGTATTGGTTTCCTCTTAGCTAGGCTTCCTAATGGAAACGCCGGACTCTTCAGCATGGGAGACTCTGCCGGGAGGATGAATCCACCGCTGTACATCGCGGCCCGGGACCCAGGCACACCTTTCAGCCACGATGGGGTATTAAACCGTTGGGAGGAGATTGAAACGCTAGCCAAATAAAAGGTGTATAACAACTTTGCGTAAACTGAACAATCGAAAGAAATTTATTCGTTCACGGTTACGATCATTCACGATTATCAAGAGATCATTCACGCCAACGTTAAGAGAAAGTCGGGTTAGTAGCCCTGTTATTTCACTATCTGTTCTCAACGTTTGTGAAGTTCTCAACTCTTAAATTGCTCTGGTTATCGAAATTTCTTTCCAGTTTTCAAAAAACAAAGACGGCATCGTTACGAATTGGTTAAGTGGACCGAAATCTTAGGAAATTGAAAAAATCGAACACTTCGAATTAGTAAACATTTTTTACAAAATAAAAAAGGTTCCTAAAATGAACTTGAAACCTTAACAGCAAAATTTGCTCTTAACATCTATACGTTACTTTGGACGTTGTTATTTATTCGCTACTTTTATGAACATCCTACAAGGCAAGTCAACAAATGTGCTCAAGGACTGGAACCAAATATTGAGTTAGGCGGAAACTTTTATACTGGTTTGTTTTAAAAAAATGTACCTTCACTATGAAAAGTTATGCATTGAGTGCACTTCGGAAACGTCGAGAAGGTTCTGGGGCCTGTCGCTATATTATTGTATGAAACCAATTCAGCAGTTAGTTCGCAACCAAGTAACGCCAATTAATGGACGAATAACCACGAGCTGTCATCCGCAAGCGGTGCGGCGGGAACCTCATCGCTCCTTGGTCCAAGCACTTCTCTATTCAAAATACTACTGTCGCGAACGTCTGGAATTTTATAGCGCTGAATTCAATGGGAGCACGCCTCTTTTTTGACGAGAAAAAAACATGATGATTTTGATTGTTTCATTTTTAATGTCGCTTAGTATGAAATAATGTGGGCCATTCTTAAAATCGAAAGAAAGATTATTTTTTTGGCCGAAACTACCAATTTTCCATACTGTTCATGCTGTCCGACTTAAATTTGATTCAAAAAATGAGGAGAACATCGCTGAAAGATGTGCACGCGGCTGTCGAATGACAAATGAACTTTTTTTGATTTCGAATTAAAATTTTCAATTTCTAAAAATGAATAGGGGTTGATTATAAAAGGATAAAGGATAAAGATCTCGGCGTCGATCAATCCCTGAGAGGTGCGCCATGCATTCGACTTCATTAAGCATCGTTTGGAGATGAATGAATGTATATGTGACCTTCACAATGACTCACGGCGACCGAGCGATGTATCGAGCGAATGCTGCTATCCTCCCAGACAAGTCTGACACCAATTTGCCGGCGCCGGAGGGATGGAAGGCTTAATGGGCCATGGGTGCGGGGATCGATTTCACGCGTGTGTTGCAGTGCTCCTTCGACCACTGCGCCACATGCGCCCTAGGGGGTTGATTAAACATCATAATACGAAAGCAAAAGAGACATTTGAAAGAAGCATAGTTTATTATTTAGGCAGAAAGATGGACGTTTAAGAATTTCTCAAGTTCGCTAGTGTAAATTTTTTTACAAAAGCTGCAAACTTTTTGTAAACTTTGTGCAAAAGCTTCCGCTATACTTGAGATTTTATGCTGAGAACTTTTTGTAAGTTTTAGTGCATTATTTGAGTACATTTAAATGCATTTGTATCCAGTTCCAATGTTATTTTTGAAGTAATCACTCTACTCGTATAAATATTGTTAAAGAAGAGAGATAGTACTAGCGCAGGGGATAAATAGAAACATGACCCAAAAAGCAACCAGTTGTTTCTTCATCACAGGGCTGAAGTGATCTCGACATCTTTTCCACTGTATAGAACCGCCTAGGTGGAATAGTAGAGTTTTTGCTAAGCTGCAGGTGAAAACCTGCTATTCCGTCCCGTGTGAGAGATGAATTCTCCTCACTTTGATGTTAATGGCATCAGTCGTCGGACATTTCGCCATCCAAGTACGGATTGTGTATACACTGAAATGTTGGGTCTCGTTCCCGCCTTCTTTCCGTTCTTAATATCTTAGAATGTTCGTTTTGCGCTGTATTTTTCAGTCCAATTCTCATGGCCTTGGTAACTATGCCGCTAAGTATAACCCTTTTACCAGAATTGTCAGTCACTCCTTTTCCCACGTCTCACCCGCTCTCCGCCGCCTCTACCTCATTACCAGCATCTGTCATATTTTGCTCGATTTCTGTAACAATGCATGACTGTCACCCGTTTCTCAATATCATCCATGAGAAAGACATAGTCGATTAAATCCTGAGAGAACAGTCATCTTCACCTGGCATTCCCGTGTTTCTTAAAAGTTTAAAAATCTTTTCACAGTGCTGCAGTCGTTTGCCCTCAAAGCTAGTGTCTCCTAAGGCATTGTTGGAAATCCCTTGTTTCCGCTACTGATTGCTTCCTGGCAGAGAATTCATCCCGCGGCAGTCACTCACCGATATCTCAGTATAGTATTTCGGAAACTTGTTATGATTTCTCATGTTTAAAATCATTTTCCAAATATACCCGTTCTTCGTCTGAGACTAAAAATTCTAAATAATTAAAAATTCTAGCTAAATTCTACAATGGCTACGAATCCTTCATTAATAGATAAACTCCTTCATCTAGTAGATAAACGCTTTGAAATTCGTATTTCATTTGTAACTTTACGAAGGCGAGGAATGTTGGGTTCAATACTTAACGACCTTGGGTGCACCTGATAAACACGTCAGTATTGTATCCTCGCCGTACAACGCTAAATATTACATCCAGTCATAAGTGAGTGAAGAGTTGTCGGTTCGATGATTCATATGCGAACCACCAGTGGTGTAGAAGTATTTCTTGCTATTCTTGTCTACATCATTCAGAGGTCTGCTGTTCAGTGTGATTCGAAAGTATCCTTCGAGGTTTTTAAAAATGTTTCCAAATCCAAATTGAATCCAAATTTCCTCATGCCTGCAGTTGCTCTGAATCACAAAGGTTTTTTGTACTCTGTTTATACTCTGGTCGAAATGAAAACGGATCACTTTATATAGAAACACATGTTGGTTGAACCTTTCTGTTAACGGTCCCTGTCAGCTGCTGTTGAACTTTACGTGCAGACGTACTATCAGCTAATCCTCGTTGTTTTTCATTTGGAGTGCAAGGTACGGTCATGCTTTCCGATGATTATCCCCTATACAGCTACCAAAAGTCGGAGTACTAATGCGAGTTTGCCGTAGTGGTCATTCTTGAGACATTCGAGGTCCTGCTTCGTCTTGTATATTAATGCCAGCTTCTCTTTCGCGCCTTAGTTGTTATTCCGCTCTTTCTACTCCCGCACTACTCAGGTCTCGAGTACCTTCCGAGTACCAAATTTGATTGCTGCCTTGAAAATCATATGATCACTTTAAGTTCGTGGGTCAACTTATCCGCTTCTTTATGGAGAGGACTCTAAAATATTCGCATTATGTATGTGCTCATATGAAAGCTCATGCTGTCTTACGTTCTCATTTATGAATTTTCCGCTTTGAAAACTAAAATCAATGCGGAAAATGCGCTCCCTGTTTTCTGCTCTAAGATATTTCATTTGGGTTATCCTGCTTATCTTCTATTATCAGTTTGATTTTCATTTAAGAAATCTGCCTGTGTAGTTCTTTATTTCAGGCGAAACTCTGTGAATAGCGACTTGTTTATTGAAAGCGAAAGGATGCGAAGTAGCGGACTTTTCACTACTGCCGTAGCCTATAGTCCTAATCCTGAGAAGGTAAACTGCACCATTTTCTCATCGATAACATGATATTTATAGTTTTGCATTGTGGTTTGGGTCATCTGATTAACGCCTTCCAACAATCTTATTCTGAACAATAAACACTTTTGCCGATAAACCATGACCTGCTGCTGTAGGTGCATCCGTTTGTTGCTCCATTGTAGCTCAGAGTGATGGCAGTTTCCTAGTTTCCTATCCATGGGGAATATTTTGATAGTTCATATATGGCATTTATCAGGGTTTTACCATAGACTTATTTCTAGTACTTTCCGCACTGATAGGACGAAGGATCGCTCGTTATGAGTTGTTTACTCGCTGCATCTTCCATCATCCATTGCGGAGCAATCGGACGAGTTTACACATGTCATCAGCTAAGATTGCGATTTTGGTCTAAACATTGGCCCCTGAATTTGGCCTCATCTGAATGACTATGGCATTAACGACATAAAATAATGAAGGATATAGAAGGCTATGTTCTTCTTTTCAACAAAGAATGCTTGGACATTTGTGAGAGTCTTGAAGTTTTATGTCCCGAAAAGACTGCTGTCTGGTACATGTAGAGGTTGCGTCCGTTGTTATGAATTTCTTGGAAAATTCTGTAATACTTTAAATGCATTAACGACCTAGTATATTTATCTACAGTACAATTAACATGGAAACCTACCATAAGCGTTTGACATTTTGAAAGCTTCTCGATGAGCACTACCGAAAACATCGTTTGGCTAGAAGATGGAAGATGCTCTATCTTAATTTCGAATTTGGAGAGGACATTCAGGCTTTTCTCTCATAAGTGATTCTTGAAAGCACGACATCTCGAAGATATGCTGGGTGCACTAGAACTTTCCGTGGAATTATGGTCATGTGTGTCCAAAGCTACTTTCGCAACAAGCAAACAATCGTTGTCGCTTAGGGTGACGAAGTTGCTGAAGATCTCAAAGTCTCTTTCGCTTTTGCTTTTCAATTTCTGAAACATCAGAATAGTCTGTTCCTGTGAATGTGGTTAGTGAAAACCTATATAACGCCACTGCTTCGGAGTCCAAACAACAGAACCTTCTTCTGTGCTTCAGCACCTGCCCCCATAATTCTGTAATGGACCACAACAGGTCTTTTCTTATGTTTGTCGTGCGAGTTATTCAACTATGATTTCGCCTAAAAACAGCGTTCAGTCGGTGCAGAGTCACGTTATTAGTAGAGCCAAAGAAGTGCGATATAAAATTTATCCAAATGTTTTGATAGCTAAGATTGAGTTAATCCCAAAATAAAATTATCGTCGAAACACTGGGACTAAGGACCGTCACCACTTCGGTTGAGCGACTATTGCTAATCAGATTTTATCAATGAGAACAATGCTACACTTCCGAATGGTTATGTTCATGCCAGTGCTTACTTTCCTGTAAGTGCGGTTGATTCATTCATTTTCAGAGTAACGACTTTTTGACGCTTCTTGAAAAAATGCAAAGTCAACGACTGAACGAACAGCGATGTGAGATGCCAGAAGTTCACGTGAGTGGCTCGCTTTTTATTTTTACGACACCTTCGATTGATTAAAGCCAAGGTTAGAGCTAACATGTGTCTGAGTCAGCAGTCGGTTAACCGTGAAGAGGTTTATCTTCTATAGCTCTACGAGCCAACGTTACCTAAATTGGGTTTGGTCGCCGCGGACTTTTTGTAAAACAGTTTTAAATTCTGAGCAGAGTGTTTGCTTAGCTGCGATGGTTACATTTTCACTGGCTCCCTTCAACGAGAAAACCGGGAGAACTGAGAGAACGCCGTTCCATGTTCTCCTTAATTAACATCTCTTCGCTTGTCTGGTGTGTCAGCAGAGCTTCATTCGAAAAGTTGAAGCGACAAACTTGCTGACAATCTAGAATAGAAATCAGTGACTATTGATCAGAATGACACCACTGAGTCGGAGCAATCTCGACGCAGTTTTAACTTCATTCTGCCATCATTTCCTATGCTTATCCCTCTTCCGGATTCAAGTCTTGTCCACTTACTTCACCTTTTCGCTCACCTTATGTTTCGCTCATCCGTTTCTCCTACTCTCTTCATCCGTATCTCTCATCTTTTTCATCGTTTTTCATTTTTGTAGCATCCTTCCTACTCATTCATCTCTTACTCTGCACTCTTCTGAACCGATCTATTGCATGTCATGTGCCATTGTAGTGATTTACCACGTCTCAGCGATGTTCTGGCGCACTATATTCTGGTTCCGCTTTATTGAGTCGTGTCCAGATGCACTAAGTGAATAATTCTAATGGTTTCTTGTCCACAACGTTGTCCATATTTCAGCAGTTGCACTATGATTTTCGTTTCAAAATTTTTTTTATTCGGTGCTGTTAGTTTTGTTTTACCATATCAAACCTCAAAGATCAACATGTACATTTTTTCCCAATGAAAAGCAACAAGGAGATTGATAAAAAAAATTCTTTACTCAGCTAACGCTTTGACGCATAGCCTTATTTAGAGCCAGATTGGTTTGAATCAATGTCCACAGCTGTTCCTTTTTTCCAATGTGTATCTTCGTGATCACTTCTGGTTGAATCCGTTGGAGTACCGCTCGAGTGATGTAACCTTAATCGGTAGCGTTCTTCTCCATAGCATGGTTGTCGGTAATGATTGTCCGTTGATAATCATTTGCTTTTCTGCTGGCAGTCCATCCTGCCACAGTCTCATTATCAGGAAGCACAGAGCAGATGAGCGACTCGACTTGCGCGGTGTTCCACTGAATGCTACTCGATGCGATCACGAAAGTCTACATCGGAAGAAGGAACAATTGTGGACAATCGACTCCGATCAATCCAGCTCTGAAGAAGGAGGCACCCAGACGTTAGTTGAACAAAGATTATTCTATCAAACTCGTGTTAGCTTATCAATAAAAGAAAGGCATGTTGATCAGTCTTGTCGACGTTAAGAGAAACTCGTTTGACCTAGTAAATTACATATTAGTGTACCCTTCCAGGCTCTGAACAAGGCGATACTGCCGAAACGTCAGCTACCGTTATGCTGTATATGTTATATTTGTGAGGAAGTAAAAAATGTGCTGAATAACAACCTCGCGATTGCTGTAAAAGAGAACAACAAATCAAAAATTCTTTTTGGGTTATGGTTTGCTTACGCATTCAGCCAGTTCTCGTCTGAAGAAAAATTGTCAGAGATGCATCAATTTCCAGCGATTCTTACTCTCTCTACTCCTTGACCGTTTGAATTCCTATTAAATTTTTCCGCTGAGTAAATCCACGTCGACTAAGTTTCCAGATCAGCGAATGCAGCCAACGCTTCCGCTTTGTAAGAGCTCATCGATTCATTTTCTGAGTCATTCAGGAGAGACGACGACGATATTCCGTAGTTTAATGCTTAGTGCTCTGCTAACAGCATTCCAAATTGCCTGTCCACCTATTTCGTGGAACATTTTGGCAGTCATTAGCAATCCATTTGAAAAAGAAGTGAAATAGTTGCCCTTTTCATCTATTTGCTGTTCTTGTAGACTTCATTACATACCACATTACGGGAGAAAAAAAGCCTAACTCGATTGTAATCGTTCGTGTTTTCAAGCATTATCCAGAATAGTATAGAAAACCCAACAAAAAAATCAATATTCGAAAAACCGGCTTTCCTTCAACTTCGGAATGACTAATCAACATATGTTTAAATTGTAGAGCTTGCACGAGATTGATAAATAGGGCTTTATTAGGGCCAACGTTTCGACGTCTTGGTCTTCATCAGAGTCGATGATCCGAGTCGATGGTCACCATGCTCATTGGTCTGATGTTGTTTCACTATTTTATAATATGGTATTGCGTCAACGAAGAACCACAGTTTCACTGAAGTGAAGCCTTTATACTTTAAATTTAAAAGGCGGCTTTTGAATTTGTTTTTTTCACCCATTCAAATGTCCCATGTAGATTTCGGATTTCGCCGCTGACCGAACAGCTCTTGCAAAAACTTCAATCTGCGATGATAAAAAGAGAAGCGATGGTTTTTCGTTCTATTCGTTTGTGTTTACTAACACACAAATGGCAAGCGAAGAGAGGAGTTTTGCGAAGGAGGTCACTAACCCGATTGACCATGAGCTCGCCAAGGCAAATCACACTGCTGTTTTGGTCTTAAAATGCCCTTGTGAGACCTTGATTCGCATTCTAATTAGACCCCCGTCTACCTCAAACCTTCCATTCCAATGACACATGCATCTCGCTGTCTTCAATCGTTTGTGTTAGTTCGATTTGACCTCACAAGAAGTTCTGCTACCTGAAGGCGACTGCTCTACAACTGCATTCGTTCAGGACACCATTGCATCCTTGTTACTTCAACCATCGAGAATCATCTCGTTTTTCACGTATTGCTAAGAGCACTTGAACTAATAAGTAATAAGCAATGAAAAGCAAAACTGACATGGTTATTGAACATAACTGCTTTTGAAATGAACTTGATTTTAAATTCGAGTTCTTCATTCTATCTGTAAAAATTCGAGGATAGTCTCTAGGCGATACTGGATTTCACTGGAAATCGAGGAACCTAACGTCCAGTTAAATCTTGTCTCCTATTATCCATCGTGTAGGCGGCCCTTCTTTCGTGGCTACCACTAAACCAATATTGTACATTTATCGAGATATGTAGTTAAACCCCGAGGTTTTTTTTCTTCCGAATAAAACGTCAATAAATTAGCATGTCAATGAGGCATTACACTCTCAGGATTTATCGTGAACGATTTTTTCTTCTGCTTTGCTTCAATATGACTCTGATTTTCCGTACATTCAACCGTGACCTGTTCTGTCCACGTTTCTTTTAAATTGAATAGGAACATGAGTAGTGCAGTGGTAGAGTTGCTGTCGAAAACGCACAAAGCTCTGAACCCCGACCAAGCATCCTGCCATCCATCAGAGGTCGGGAAATTGTTATGAGGTATTTTTAGGAAGCTCCCGCCGTTACAAAACGACAGCGAATTCATACTGTAATGCATATTGTGCAAATCTATGGATAACCTAGTCCGTATCCCATGCTTTAAGGGAGCATCAGTATCATAAACAACTGCCCTATAAAAAGGGGAGTATCATAAACAACTGCCCTATCATCGGGTAAGGCTGCCTCATTTGAGCGTTCCTCGACTGAAGTACATTCGACTCGATACGACGACAAGACACCATATCGAGAGTATGAATGCCTATGGACTATCGACTTGGATCATTCAACTTTGTGAAACGAAAACATCGAAACGTTAGCCGAATAAAAGTTGGGTAGCAACCTCGTGTAACTCGAAAATTTCAAGGAAATTTATTGATTATTCATGCCGAGGTTACCTAAAAGCCTGTTTAGTAAAGTATTCGAGGGAGTGTTCACTCGACCATCATTACCACTAGCATAACAAAATCGGGGAATTCTATAGCTGCAGCGGAGTCCACAAATCCGAAGATTTTCTGGGATGATAGATGCGGGGAAATGAACCGAATAGAAGAATTTTTGGAACGAAAATTGAAATTGAACAGAAAACGTCCAATTAACAGCAGATATGAGGTTTTCCGGAAATCAATTAATTTCACTTTCAAATCTTCAACAGCAAACGAGCACATCTCAAACCACGACGAACATTATGAACTGGCGTTAAGAACTACATGTTTTGCCAGTACAATAATAGAGTCGACCAAACTGTTCATTCTACAACCATTTTATTCGAGCAAATTCTGCCGCACCTTAAAATTCTTCGCTTTGTGAGTCCTCGATTTTTTATCGGACTTTTGGCATCGGCTTGAATTTCGAAGGGCATCCCAGTAAGTAGTTGGGAGCTGCTTGAAAAAGCGAGCAGGCGGATCCCTAACATTAGATTTTTAACAACCTAATACGAACTCAGGCGTTCTGTTATCAAATCCTGACTTAAAGTTCCTTCATACGCGCCACTAATTGTGAAGAAACGAAGGCGAAGTTAAATTGCAACCCGTTTCCATCTTATTCGGAAGTTTCCACTCATTTGTCTGTATGTTCTTCATCTTAAGAAGTGGCGTTAATACCATTAATGTGTTTGTAGTTCTAAATCTGAATACGATGTTTCACAACCGGCTATCATTTAATATCGGCATGAATAATCGAAAATCTAAAAATGTATTGGTTTTCGTTGCTCTTAAGACGTAGCACTAGGTAGCATCAGTCTGAGACCGTGATTTCAGTTCCTAGCAATTTACAGTGGCTTCTAGCTTCTAAGTGTTTCTGAGAGAAATTTGAGAACATTGTGCCGTGTCGGTTTTGTTCTTTTCGAAAACCTCGCCAATTAATGATCTCATCTCGCTATCTATAGCTGTCCACCTCAAACAGTTTCTTGCATTTGCTTTAAGTTGCCCTCTTGAAGAACAAGTTAGTACCTGCTTTTAGTTCGCTACAGTGAGAAATCACGTTTTCCCTGGAAAAAATTCTTGAGGAAACGACCTTGTTATGTGCCACGAAGGTATCATACTTGGCCCTTAGACTTGTTTGAAGCATTTCAGCTTAGTTGTTCGGGTAATACTTAGTTCGTCCTGGATCATCATCACTAAAACTAATATTTCTGTGATGTTGGGCATTCTGTAGATATGCCTGCTTGTTTTCCCACATAAGAGATGTACTTTGCTGACTTGATGTACGTGTTGTTTCGATGGACCGATTAAAAATAATACCACTGTGTTCCACTGCTTTCTATGGAATGGTAAAGTGTTTGTGGCCGGGTGCCATCAAATGATTGGAATGAAGTGATGTCGGCGAGCGAAGCTAGTTTGATGGTGACGGAAGTGTGCCATCATTGAAACCACTTCTCGCAATTGCTAAATGCTTCCTCGACGAGTCGACAATCGCCAACTATCCGAATTACTAGTTGGCTACTAACAAACTCCTAATTTATTCAGCACATTCCAACTCCATTGATTATGTAAAGTCACTCTTTAATTCGTTAGTTCTTCTCAACTAATTAGGCCTTTTCACTGGACGTTGAGTGAAGAATGTGTTGCAGGTAACCCCGAACCACCCCGATATACTTTCCAATCATTGGATTAGAGACTTTGCCTGACGTTTTCATGGCCAAATTACTCACTGAAATGGGGGAAGGGGACCTATAGATCTAATGATTATTCTACCACTAATAATAGAGAGTTTATAAAGTGGTATATCGCTGTAGTGCTTTATAGCTATCTCAATGGGATAAGTTATGAGCGTTCTTCTTTCGTAGATCTTGTATTGCGCCGCAAAAGAAATTGAAGAATCATAAAGCTAGAACTTGTGCCTGTGATAGGTTTTATAGTCATTAAACTCGCCGAACATGTTCTGAGAACATTATCATCCTCCAGGTAATTTTTTCACAAGCACATCTACCTATACGAAGCCTGTGTTCATCCGGCTTAAGTCGAGTTCACAATGTCGAAAAGAACCAGTGATATTAGATGTCTGAAATATCGCGGTGACCTCACTTTTTGTATTGTCCTACTGCATATCAGTATGGGCAGTATGGGTATTTTTTCTATGAGGAATTGAAGAAATGCTCCACGTGTTCACAAGGAGGATTGGAACGGATTGCTGGGCTGATTCAAACAGCTGAAACTGGTAGCTATGAAATACCTAACTTCACTGAAATCGATAGCGTTATTCACAAACGTTGATTGGTTTAGTTTATTCCGCAGTTGAAATCGCTAGGTCAGCGTTGTTCCACCGCGTTTGTCGTTAATCCATAGATCCATCGAATATCTGGATATTACACGATACAATATTACTCGGTAGCCTTCATGTGTGAGTGGTTATTGTTCAGAAGCCCTAATTTTTTCTCATAGGCTGCTTTCTGGGGAAAGTCATTGCGCTGACGATCGTCTACGCCACTAATTCTCGTCAGTATTATGGCGCTAAACGAACATTTCAAAGCTAAATTGGTGCACCATTTACCTGATCGAGGACTCACGGCACATATTCAGGTCTAATTACTCTGCCGACCCACTTTCGTCGTCCATCGTCTTGCATTCCGAGCTCGAATTTCCCAGCAACAAGCCGATCCACCGATCAGGTTACCTCATTAGGGTGTGCGGTGAGGTGACGTCTGTCGCGACATTTGACGTGCACGTGTCCTACTAAGCACTCTGAATCGTCTCATATGTTGTTTACGCCGGTTTTCTTTGCGCTATATGCAGTCGTTCAGTGTTTTTCCTATTGAAGAAACACGAGGTTGTTATTAGAGTAGTTACTCATTCACAATAGCTGACGCTTCGGCGGTTTCGCCTTCTTCAGAACCTGCAAAGGTCAAACTGACATGGCATCTACTCACGGCTATAAAACTTAGTACGTAATTTTTTTATTCACGTAATTAACAGTGTCAATTTGACCCTTCTATGTTCTGAAAAAGGCGAAAGCGCTGAAGCGTCAGCCATTGTGAGTGAATAAATGCTGTAATAACAAATTCGTGTAAACTCATCAAGAAAAACAGTGAATGTTTGATCACTGCCGAAGTTAAAAGAATGTCGGTCTCGGATTTTGCTATATCCGGTCGGTTTTCACACTTTTGTTCCTGCGACAGGAGTAATCTACATGCCTATATCACATACTCCTACATGCCCTTTTGAAATCGTAGTGAATTCGTATTGCAATTATCAAGCAGCTGTCCTGAAACAGTGATGAAACAAGGAGGAGATTCTGTGATTTTCTTTTCCTTTCACGATGTAGACTTTTAGACAAATTTTTATATGTATAGGAGGTGTAAAGCCTAGAAGTAGACAAGGTGAAAATAACTGCAAAGTTCGATTTCCTGTCTTTTGATGTCTGTATTTCTGTTTTTTGCACACCTTCAATAGCCTGTATAATCCGCAATCACACTAGTTAGTCGTCAAATAACTGGCTCGATCACTGGTATAACCTTCATTGGTCCCTTATGCACTGCAAAGCTGCACTTCTCATGCTTACTGTGCGTGGCGCTATATTTTCACACCTTCTATCGAAAGAGTATATTTTCAAACCTTCTATCGAAAGAGTGTGGACGTGCAGCTCAACGGAATCTGCCATGGCAACACTGTATTGTACCGTTCGACGCTTCTGTACCACAGTGGTAGCGTGTGTATTTCTATTGGAGTGGATGTAGGACATATGAGAAGTACGGAATGTGCTCTTGAATGTACTGCCATTCTCAGGTAAATTACAAGCTGTATCTGATTAATGAGCGAGTGTCGTGCTATCTTTGAAATAGCGCGGTCTTTCACTAAGAACTCCTGGATGAGTTTAGTTCGACCTCAAAATATCAAATAGGAGGTAATGACGAGATTATATAAGTGGTCTGTACCTCTGATGTTAATGAGTCTTGTATTTAACGAGCTCTGAAATGACCTTTGCTACAACGTCAATGTTTTTCGGAAACCGGGAATGCTATCAATTGTCTAAAGTGTCATACATTTCCTTCATTGAGAATGGACTTCGTTACTTAGTCAGCGAATATCAGTAGAACTAGGTAGAACTCAATACTGTCAGGTTTTCCCCCGAAATCGGCTCAGCTTAAATAAGTGGACTGTTTATATCCGGCTTGATAAAAGGTTTAGGGCTATAGAGCTACGTGTTAATAGAGGTGTATGAGATAGAGATGAACTAGCATCGATAGTCTCAACCTCAAACTCCACCTCACTGTCGGCTTGATCGCGTTTTACCGCATGTTTCCGCTCAGTCGTTGAAGTGCACTCGATCGGGCGATGGTCGTCGTCACGCAAGCCTCTACCAGACCCATGACACCACCATTCGCGCAACACGTGCTTTCTGTGAATCAGTGTGCTCCTAACTTAAGCAAATGAGTAAGGATGAAGTGTTCTATCTTCGCTTATCAAAAATGCGAACTACTTGGGTGTTTGAGAATCTGATAAGTCGAATTTTCACTCTGCCGTTTGGTTTCGACTGAGTCTAAATTCTGTGATCGAATAACAGAAGAAACTCGAAGATGATTACTGTATCTCGGAACACTTGTTAGTTTTTTAGAAGCTCTTCTCTAATTTCCAACGATTTGGTGAATTCACTTTCAGCCAAGCGATGGCGTTCTTTCTTCAACTTTAGAATTACCTGTTTTTCATTGATGTTTTCCTATTCTATCGCCATTAATTGAAGTTGTATACCTGTTGCATATCACTACCACACAAATATTACGCAGATGAAAAGTGTAGACTGTACTATTCGAATGTCGAAGGACATTTGAAAAGAAAGGTAGTCGATCGTCCGAGTTCTCGTTAATCTTGACGTTAGTCAGTGTCGAACTGCACAGTGTCGGATGAGACACAACAACTAAAATCCGGTTATTGAATTGGTAATTGCATCGCTTTACCATACTCGTGCACTAATCCAGGTCCGTTTCCCACAACAGTGCTTAATATGCCCGAAACAACTCGTCCAATTGATCGGGCGGAATTGATGCATGCCCTGGTCTTCACAAATGTCGCACAACTATGCACTACTCTGCATACCACTTCTGGCTGGTTGCATTGTTTCTTACTAGTTAGGCGGAGCAAAGTAATCATCATATCTGGACATCTGGTTTCATGCATGAAATCGGAACTGTTATACCACCAATTTGGAACCGGCTACCAGAACTATTTACTTTAATGCTCCTTGTTCAGTTCCCCACATTCGAGTGCTGTGAAAGCTGTTTTGTCGTAATCTTTTGTGTTGATCATTACCATTGTCGTTATCCACAATGTCAATTTTAGCACCATCTCTATTATGGATAACAGATTTCCTAAGTTCAAAAAGTCCTTCTGTCGAGGATCGAAGGCTGTCAACAGATGAAATCGTCTTTAAGCCCACTACCCCCTACATGTTCTTTCTTGACTGCTTTACTCGGAAGTATCATCGTTTTCGAGAACAGCGTAGGAAATATAAGTGAAGTTAACTTAAATAACATTAAAAAGTCCAAAGAACAATCAAATGAACTCCGTGAAAGTGCAGTTCGCTCGTCCGCAAGTCATTGGCAAGCGCAATTCATTCTGCTCAGATGCCTATTTCCATATTCTTGGCATGGTTTAAAATATTCTAACAATGGCTTAAGCATTCTGAATGAGTTGCTGGACTATTCTTTAGTACCCTCAGTCGAAATATGCGGATACTGTTTCTGTTCCCATTGGTGTCTTTGAGCTGGGAAATGTTGAGGGAAATAGATGTGACTAGAGGTTACGCTCTTTAAATATTACATTGGCGGTATCTAATTCTGATTTTTACCAGTCTGTTAAGTGGGTATCTAATTCTGATTTTTACCAGTCTGTTAAGTGATTTCCACCAAGCAAACTGCTTCTGGAGTTCAAAAACTGTCTCCATCTAACTCCTATAGAATGGCTTTAAAATATTCATTTCAATCAATGTTACTTTCTGGTTCCAAATTTTCCCTCATAGCTTACAGTTTCTTGGATTTTGCTCTGCACTTTTCACCCTCATTTGCTTCTGGAAGATTCTTGAGGTTATTTCTCATGTTGAGGTGCATTCAGTGGTCAGATGGTGCTGGCTCCACTCGGGCAAGCCGGCGATGATTATTTGTTGTGCCAGTTAATGAGGTGCCCTGTTCATAATGACCGACTGTGACTCTCACAATGGTAATTGACCGGACCGGCTATGAGACGCGGCTGATCATAAGCACACAAAATGATACCTCGTCGATCCTTACGACGTAATCCTACGACATAATACACCCCTTTACTCAGTCGCCATCGATTATAAAAACCCCCTGGACTCCGTAATGCACTCAGTGACAAAACGCATGGCCCTGGAAAGTCCCTTTCCATTATGCTTACGACGGTGCAGAGCTTTTTTTTTCAGCCACGTCTCCTTGTTTGCCTTGCTTTAACCTCGAAAACTCGAACACTTATCAGGATTAGATCAGTGCTTCATTTATTGCGTCGTGAACAAATTCAATAGGATGCCAAGGAGCTTAATCGAAATCACACAATTCATTTGAACAGAAAATCATCCGCAGTCGCGGTTAAAAGGACGTCTTTTAGCTCCTTTTCTGACGTAGATAACTAGTCACTAGGAACTTAGGATTTACCTAGCCAAGCTGGATAGGTATGCATCTATTTACAACGCAATGCAATTGTTGTGCGACTTGATTCCAACCATATCTATGACTTCCTGTAATTATTTACTATGCACCTGGCATTCTGTCAAATTCGCCAACGATTGTTGTCTGTCTGCCCTTGACGGCGTTCATCGTACGTTCGTTGTTATGTCATCAAAGTAGTCACTCAATTGCGAACACAGCCTTTCTATTAGCACTATGGTCTTTGAAGCCCCATTTTTTCTTCTTCTGCAGATTTTAGTCGTCTGGTTTCATTGACACGCGAAAATTCTTTCCACAACTGGTGGAGATGCCGTGTGACTAGATTGAATGCTCCTTCATTAATGGATTCCAGATCCAAAGTTTTTTCATAGAGTATATTAAGAGTCAGCTATCACTGAAGCCGAACTAACTTGATTTCTATCAACAAATTCGAATTCTGATGCATATCTGGCAGCTAGTTCCAATCTTTCGCTGCCTCCGTTTCCTCATCAGTGCTGTGTAGTTCAGATGAATAAACATGTTGATGCGCCTTTTAGTGGACTTAAATTGATTAAAATACAAGCATCTGCTCAAAGAAAAGTGTATTTCATCTGTCAATGGAAATACCTTCTCATTGTTCCGTCTTAGCTAGCACTATTGCCTAGAATTACTAATAACGTGTCGTCAAGGTCTTCATTGGAATAATTTCCTCATGCCGGACATGATTAGGTTGTCCAAAATGACAGCACGGACCCACGATTTGGGTCATCACTGGATTTAGGAGGTTTCCCAGAGATGACAACAATCCTATTCAAGAGTCTCTAATTCCACTCCTCTGTAACAAAATCTATTCCTATTTCTACTCTTACCTTTTACTTCCGTAATGCCACAACTGCGGTAAGTACTATGCACTTTGAAGTACTTTTGAACCAACTCTTTCAATCCCTAAAATCGTTTCTTCATGTGTTGGTTGGGTTTAGAATTTTACTGAATTGTCAAGCCCATGTCCTTTCTATGATAACCATGCAGATACTTACCGGAATGCGACAGCTCTAACGTTCTTCATTCCTAGCCTTTAGTAAACATTCAGAAAACTCATGACTTCCTGGCATCTTTGGATTTATCAGTTGTCGTTATAATCGTCTTCCCATTTTTTTATTTAAAATGTCTTTCTGGTTGCATTTCTCTTCCACTTGCCACTAAGATTTTAATTACTATTTAAGTAGCGTTTCAATTACATCAACCTGGAGTTTTACTGGCTTGAAACGAACGATCACTTCCTGATTTTTTCCACAATGCTTACTTTACGTCGCGTAGCTTTACGGGCTTAGTGATTTCACATGCAATTCTGGCGTTCATCCATTCTCCAGCACGTGTCATCTCACCCACAACTATTCATTCGGGCTCCTCCCATCAGGGACGCTATTTCCACCTCCGCTAGCCATATTTGTACACCTTTCCATTGCCGATAGTTTTGTGCTTGTCCACCACACGCTCCACATCATCATCCCCATTGCAATCGATTTCCGTTATTTCCACTTAATTTGTTCAGTTCATGGCTTTATCTGTTGTTACACGAATAAATTCTCCAGAATCCCATTCTTAAATTTCTCATCCGCGTCGGATGAGATTCATCGACAGTAGCGAGGATGAGGGTGACGCAGATGCTCGGGCAGCTAAAAGTATTGACAAGCCGTGTCCATCTGGAAAGCTTTCCCGTAATGCGTCGTGCTCGTATGACACCGTCATTGGCACCTATTCGAGAACCTCTCAGAGAATCATTACCAGAGAGCACATTTCCTACGCCGGCAAGAGCCATCTCGATGGATTGTGTTAATCAAGCGACTGAAGCAGTCAGTATTTCCAAAAGGCACTCATCAACGTTGTTAATTACTCCTGATAATGAGTTCAAGGCAATGGCAGCTGGAAAGCTTATAGATGCTTTGGAGAATCTCAAGAAAGCGCAAGCGATCGCGCGTAATGGTTCTTACGAATCGCTTCCGCCATCATCTCCGCGGAAGATTTCCAGCGGAAGATCGTCATTCGATCTTCTTAGCTACATTCTTGGTAAACGGAGCGAAAAAGCTGTGAGCAACATCGTCTCACCTCCAGTTCTCATCTCATCAACGTGTACCGCTATTTCTCTACAAGATATTCCGAGTGCTAATGGCGAGCGAAAGAGAGACTATCTGCAAACGAGAGAGATCATGAGAAAGATGCTCCAGAGATCAGGTCCCTATCCACAGATCGTTCTTCCACCAAACGGATTCTGGATGGATGGCGTCAGCCAAAATAACATGTATCTTGACCAAGAAATAATGGGGGTCAATACAAACAGTTGTGCAAGATTCAAACTGGAAACAGATGAAACTAGCCACTACTATCGAAGATATTTTTACGGCAGAGAACATCATGACTTCTTTGCAATGGACCCTACTGCTGGACCCTTAGTTCTGTCAGTGAGGGCGGAAGTGATCTCATCTCAAGATCATTTCCGTATCATGTTGCGCACAAAGAAGGGCAGCATGCATAAGATTATTTCAGCTAATGCATTGGCTGAGAGGCCTTCAGCGTCACGAATGGCACGTTTATTGTGTGAAGAAATCACCACTGAACATTTCACACCCGTAGCGTTTCCAGGTGGATCAGAGCTCATTGTACAGTATGATGAGCACGTACTGACCAATACCTATAAGTTTGGTGTGATTTACCAACGATTCGGTCAAATTAGTGAAGAGGAACTGTTTGGCAATGCCCGCAGTAGCCCTGCGTTCCAGGAATTTCTCGGAGTTCTCGGTGATACTGTGGAGCTACAAGGATTCTTGGGATATCGTGGTGGACTCGACACCGTTCACGGCCAGACGGGTCTTCAGGCTGTGTACACAGAATTTCGTGGTCGTGAAGCGATGTTCCATGTGTCCACGATGTTACCGTACACCCTTGGCGATCATCAGCAACTTCAACGGAAACGTCATATTGGAAACGACATTGTCGCCGTCGTCTTCCAGGAGCAGAACACACCTTTCGCACCCGATATGATTGCCAGCAACTTCCTTCACGCCTACATTGTCGTTCAGCCTATTGATCCTGTCACCGATAAAGTTCGCTACAGGGTATCCGTGGCGGCTCGTGATGATGTGCCGTTTTTTGGACCAACTCTTCCAGCGCCGTCGATATTCAAGAAAGGACAGGATTTCCGAAATTTCCTGCTCACAAAACTCATAAATGCTGAAAATGCAGCGTATAAAAGCGCTAAATTCGCAAAGTTGGCGGAACGCACTCGCTCTTCACTTTTGGATGGTTTGTTCGCAAATTTAAAGGGACGTGCAGAATTTTACGGCTCTCCTCTACTAGAAACTACCGAATCGTCTGGTGGCATCTTTAGTTCTGTGAAAAAAGCCCTCATCGGGAGATCGCGATCTGTCTCTCAAGAAGTCAACACACCGACACGAACAGTGTCAATGTCGGTACCTTCTCGGACATTCACGGTTTCAAAGCGACCAAGAAACTCGGACAGGGATAAAAGTTCCACATCGAGTGGTACAAGTTCCCTTCGCAGAGACAGCCTCACCAGAGACGACCAAAGCGAATCCCCTGCTGATGATGAAACCCTACCGGCCACTATTTCACCTAGTCGAGGGGTTCAGAGAAGGATTATTGGCAAGCACATAAATGCAAAAACTGGCTATCACTCAAGTCCGAGAATAGAGTGGGATGTGTCTTCAGTGGATAACGACTCGCCAGAAAACGAAATCGATTCAGATACGGGATTGGAGTCGATGTCATCAACTGATCAGCCGTCTACTCGACTTTCGTGCACGTTCTGTACAGATGACTATCACTCACCGGACACGAAGAAACTTGAATCGCTCCTGATGGATATCGACCGATTAAGCGGAGAAAAGTCAGATCTGCTGCGTCAGAACGTATCATGTAAAACCGACATCAAAAAGTTGAAGGAGAGGTAAGTTGGTCTATTTGAATCAAATTCGTGTATTTACTAAGTATTTGATGGCTTTCATTATTAATGTTTCAGTAATCTCAAGTTTATTTGCTGAAGATTAAGGTTCAACTCTTTCTTGTTTTAAGCTTCTATAAGGCGTAGATTGTTTAAGAGGAGAACTCGAAACAGTTCGGTTCTGTGTTTTGCTATCCTATCATTCCCGTTGACGAGTGATTGCTGACAGCACAGTTAGAGCAAAAAAATTGGCCCAGCGAAAGGCAAAGCAAAACCTACGGATGGAGTGGTAGGTCGCACGTCAGCCCCCGGTGAGAATAATCACGAGTTCGAAATCCATTTGAAGATTAGAGTTTTTTTCATTTGTCAGCACCTTTATAACTGAAACTTTTGACTGAACAACTCTTTGCATACCAAGTGACTCACGCGTGATGAGCGTGTAGTCGAATTCCTTGAGCCACATAGCTTTCGAATAGTGGAATATTCTATCTGTACATCTTACCTTCTCCCATCTAATAGGGAGTCGGTCGTAGGAAATACCTGCTATCGCTGTTTAATTTAGTGAGTTTGAATTGTTGAACATTTCAAACGTCCTTTTTTGTTACCGGCATAGTTTTTTATGCGGTATGAACTGTCAGTGATGCACTTACGTTCATATACTGGCTGTTTCAGCCTGTATACACCGTTTAGAATTTTCAGTATTTGTTAAGGGACTTTTGTCTCAATGTGAAGGTTGGTTTCTCTTTTCAGACAAAGCTGTCTGGCTGATGAATTGGACCGAGCAAACGAGGAAATCGCACGTCTTCGACGTCTGGTCAAGCAACCACCGCATCATACGACTGGTCTTAACCAGTTGCCGTCGACTCGTGAGAGGTCTTTCAGCGATGTATCCGTTTAACCAGATCGAAAATGCAACCGATCCGTACTGCCCAAACTCAGAATCTTTCATATATTATCATCATTTATTTGTATGTTAATATTTTATCCGACAACCCAAATTGTGTGTAATTAACTAGTCGTCTGTTGTGGTCATCTGTTCTCCTATGAGCGCACCTACAGTGTAGGAGTCCCTGATAGCATGCACTTAGCAGCTGTTCTTCGTTTATCAACGAACTTTAGCATAATTTAGAACCATTCATATTCAGGGTACATTATCGGGGTATTCGTCACATTACTACTCCATACGCAATATTGTTTTTCTTCATTTTTTCTAGTTGCTTATTTGCCGTGTGAAATTACTATGGTAAACAAAGGAAAGGATGTATTGAAAATAAAAACTGTTATTGTGAATTGAAGCACTCTACAAATTACAGAACACTTAATGGTAAACTCCTGTTTTGTTTCTGAATAGACACGAGGTTGTTAGCATAATACCTATTTCCCAATGGCAAACGATTCTGCGGGTTTCATCTTCTTCAGACCCTGGAAAGGGTGGAATTTGTACGCAATTTACGTAACCAAATGCTTTCATTACCCTAACAGAAAAAAGACTCAAAAACCCAAGTTTCAATCACATGGGAAATATTTCCTTTAAACAGTCACGCTTTTTTGCAAAGCCTCTCAATGTTGAGGGATGCACGGAGCTTACATGGATAAGGAATGTATTTGTCTAACGTCACGAAATCAGCTTTGTGTGAATAAGAGAATATACGTCATTACAAGGCATTTTAGGAAGAGTAGTAGGTAATGTTAGCCTCCGGGAGAATATCTAAACACTCTGTGGGCAGTGGCACTCTCCCCATCTGCCCAACGAAGTTGTGCTTCCAACCGCCTGTCGGAACGCCAATAGCAGAGTTCCTTAACTCGGTAACAGCAATGGACAGTTCCTTCTTAAAAAATAATACTCTCACAAAATAAAGGCATTTTTTTGATTTCATCGTCCATCGACACTTTATTCTCGGAATGAGTCATTGTGCGTCTCAATAACCTTCTAGAAATTTCACATAATAAAATCAACCATCTACATCTTGAATGGTGCATCCTAACATGTTGTGTAACCCACAGACTTCTGTTCGTTTTGTTGTCTCGTTACCAGCATCTATGGATGAAGTCGGCGGCGTATTTGGTTCCGCCTGCGACTGGAGGAGCTGTGGTCTGCTTTCCTCTTCTCTGTTGAGTGATTGTCGAGCATGTTTTTCCTTGGCATTCTGGGATATCCACTGCAAAACGTTTTCAGGTCTTGACTTACCACTGGGGTAACTTACCTGTGTGGATCGTGGGCGCGTCTACTTCGCTACCACAGGGATTCTTCTTGGATAGTAACGGCTCTCGCAATTTCTTACTAACCAGTTGTGTACCACAGAAGAATCAACTGTTACTTTCAACCGTTGAGCATTTGACAATTTGCAAAGGCTATTCGCGATCTGCAACAAACAAATCTTTCAGAAAAATTTTAATACTGCAGAATCTGCTGAGGTTGGGCATTACATTAGAGAGCATACAAAACGTACGACAGTTTTTAATGTTTTAGGACCTACTGATTTCTCGCCTAGCATGCACTTTGTGCTTTCACCAACATCATGTTCACAAAAGCTCATAAGGACAGTCGACGATCTTGCATGTTATTTAGCATTTCGAACAAAATCTATACTGTCACAACCAGTATGAAATTCTGACAAAGGAATCGGTTTATCTATCTTTGGCTGTAGGAAAGAACACAAATGTACGAAGTGGAATAAATGGAACGATCATCTCAGTAGAGTTCGTTTTTTAATGTTTTAAAGTTCTAAAAGTGATTCGTCATCTGTAACCCACATTGAATCGAACCATCAAGAGAAAGAACTAGGTCTGTTCGAATGCACATGCTGTTGCCAAAGTGTTTCCTACGGTAGTTATAACAATTGTTGGTTACTTATAAAACATAAAGGATAAACAGGCGTTGATCAACCACATGATGGGTGCACCATGCATTCGACTCCATTCGTAGCACCATGGAGTTGGAAGAATGACCAGTACAACGGTTTGTGGTGGCCCACTGATATATCAACTAGTGTTATCATCCTCCCACACAAGTCAAGCACCAATTTGTAGACTCCGGAAGCATGGAAGGTTTGGTGAACACAGGGTGCGGGATGGAACCAACGACCACGTGTGTATCGCAGAGCACCTCTGACCACTGCGCAATCTCCTTTCTTTTATCGGTTTCTAACATTGGCAAGATGCTGTCAAATTCAATGGTTCTGTTCTGAACCCACCTTACTATATTTTCTTAAGATTACTAAGCCAAATGAAGTACTTGAGCAATGTTATGTCATAATGAAAGTCCTATGTGACAAATTAGTTTTTCGCGCCCATGATATCAGGCTGATTATGCTAATCAGGGGAAGGTGAGAAAAAGCATCAAGACTAGGAGAAACAAAGAATATGGGAAGCGACAAGAATGAGAGTGACAATGAGAATTGATTATTCATGCTGAGGTTAAGCAAAAGTGCTTTTACAAGAATAACGCGAGAATGGGACCTCCTTTAAAGATAGCCGAATTTGTGAGTATTTTGAACGAAATCTTTAATACAGGCGTGAGGAGTAGATGAGCGCATTCTATCACACGACAGTGCAAATGGCAATATTCAGTCACCTTGTCTTTTTTTTCCTTTTTGAATTAACAAACTTAATTAACACTGTTCACTTTTTTATTTGCTGCCTACAACAGTTTTCACGGCAGCGTATTATACGATATCCACCACAACGATGATGAGGTATTCAAAAAACTTGTGCCCCAGGCCAGATCGAACCACAATTTATCTTTCCGAGGGCTCGCGCATTACATCCTGCGCCACAGGAGCCCTTGCTCTGCGTTTCTCTCAGCTAGTTTTTCTATCTATTGGTGTCATCAGCAGTCACCCGCCAACAGGATTGATCTTGGGGAGCCCACATGGGCACTGAACCCAGTTGAACTAAGGCTGCAGTCGAAATCACAATGTTTACTTTGGACAAGAAAGGGAATTGAAATCGTGGTTCGATCTGGCCCAGGGCCCAAGTTTTACGACTATCTCAGCATCGTTGTGGTCGATTAACATAACATCCTGCCGTGAAAATTGTAGCAGGCAGTAAATAAAAAAGTAGACATTGTGATTTCAACAGCAGCCTTAGCTTAATTGGGTTCAGTGCCGATGTGGGCTCCCTAGATCAATACCGCTGACGGAAGACTGCTGATGGCAGCGTTAGATAGAAAAACTAGCTCAAAGGAAGGCAAAGTAAGGTCTTCAGTGGTGCAGTGCGTAATACGCGAGCCCCCGGAAAGTAAAATCGTGGTACGATCGAGTCCAGACTCCAAGTTTTGCGCATGTCTGAGCATCGTTGTGGTTAATTATTATTATTTGTTCAGTTGTTTCAGTTATAAACTCATTATACGATGATATGACCTCTATAGAAATCATAAAAGCCAAAAAAAGGATGAAGCTCTCGGCGTTGATCAATCCCTGAGGGATGCGCCTTGCATTCGACTTCGATAAGTGTCGTTGGAGGTGATTGAGTGCATATCTGGCCTTTACAATGACTCGCGGTGGCCTACCGATGTATCGAGCCAGCGCTGCTGTCCTCCCGGACAACTCTGGTACCAATTTGCCTACCCCGAAGGGATGGAAGGTTGGGTGGGCCATGGGCGCGGGGATCGATTCTACGTGTGTGTTGCAAGATGCCTCCGATCACTGCGCCTCATGCGTCCCTTCATAACGAAATAGACCACATAATAGTAAATCGACGATTATGAACGACCGATGCCGCTTTTGCCTCAAAAATTTTACACAGGATCAGACCACCTCCTCCTTCATGCAAGATTTCATCGTTCCCTGAAAGCAGAAAAAAGGTGCTAAATTCGGAAACTTACTTGATACTTGATACTTGAACGACCCGTCTTCACTAGTTGTGCGGGCCCCAGCATAATCACCATTTTTCGGAGATTTGCTAGTTAAGCCATTTGGTTCCCTGGAATCCCGTGGACAGCCTAGCCAAAGTCTGCCCCCAGGTCGTCACCACGACAGGCAGTCGCAGCACTTGTGGATCAGACGGTTTGCCACCATGCAACTTTGATACCAGGACGGTGGTGGATCCCGATATTGGTTTACTCTTAGCTAGGCTTCCTGATGGAAACGCCGGACTCCTTCTCAGCTTGGGAGACCCTGCCAGGTGATGAATCCCCCGCTGTACATCGCAGTTCGACACCCAGGAACACCTCCCAGCCAAGATGAGGCGGTAAACCGTTGGGAGGAAATTCGAAAAACTAAGCCTTAAAACCACATTGAACTGTGGCTTATTCATTTCACCAGTCGGATATTGGAAAGATGCCGTTCTCCATAATATCGGTGCAAAGTACGATCGGCTCATTCAACATATTCACATTAGCGCTATGAATCCTGAGAGTTCGAAAGTCACCAAGAGACCTCTGTCTCCAGGAACACACGAGCTGCAGGCAACCCTCAACTCACGGCCCAACATGCAAAACAATGCAGACAGGCGATAAAAGAAGAGCTTCGGAAGAGAACAGCAGCTGTTTTTTCAAGATGATTGTACTCCAGTACTCAGACGGAACAGTTACGCCATCCAGAAAGCAATGGGGAAAGAATTTACGATTGCTGCTCGAATCTCTTTATTAGACATGTCCCCCCGTTTTCACATTAAATAAAGGAGGACAGCTATACCGTCCCCTGATTCTCCTTTCTGGAACCTGGCGTGCTACTTCGTCCATAGAAAAAAACATCTATTCTAGGCAGGATGGGGCCTTAAAAGCTGAGGAATATTCCAGCAGTACTCATCCACACACTGGCTCGGCTCTTAACAAAGTACCTGTCAGAATGCGAGGTATCTACTCACTGAAAGACAAGCGAGGCTGTGTTATATTGTTAAAGAAGGGTTATGTCCGCGATGTCAGCAGCTCTTGCCCAATCTGCCTCCCATCCATCTTCCACAAATTTTCCACTTGATTGATCCCAAACATGACCGTAAGAACACTGAAGGAGGACAGCCGCATGAGAAATCAAGGTTTGGGAAAGGATTCAGTACAATGGACTACATCCACACGGTAACAAGACTCATTGAATTGTGGCGAGAGGTCCCAAAAGGTAATGACTGCTTTCGCAATTTCCGCTCTTCAACTGGGAATCCTAAAACTCCAGCTCCATAGCAAGTCTCTTGGCCCACTTAATTCCAAACCTATTACGATCTGTAGTGCTAGCATAAATATTATATATGTCATTAGTGAAAAATTCAAACCTTTCCGACAAATCTATATAGTTCCGATCTCCTAGTATACTCTGGAGCTCTAAGCTTTTGGAATCACGCTTTCCTCCCTTATTTGCTCCGACAGGCTGCACACAAGTGATCGGCCGTTGCAAGGTTTGACGGTTAGATATAATCGCTAACTTCTTTGGTTGTTATAAAGAAGTCGTGAGGCTCATGTGTTATAGCGGGCCCCTCAACCACTTCCCATCTATTTCCCAGACAACAAGTTTCGGGCCTTTAGTCTGTTTACCTTGTGCTGCTAATGGAGACGAATTGTATTCGCTATGTAATCAATCTGAGAAAGTGATTAGCAGTGAAAAAACCTTTCTACAATATTTTTTTCTGAAACTTCCACTAGGGTGAGAATAATTCCATTGAGGATGAACACTTACTTGGATGATCAACATATGTTTAAATTGCTGACTGTAGACGATGTTGATAAAGTAGTTTTATTCGGCCAACGTTTCGACGTCTACGTCTCCGTCAGACCCGATGGTCCGAGCCGGTAGTCCACACCTGTTCTTCCTCTTAATGTGGAGTCTTCGCCTTCGTATCGAATCGAATCCTCCTTAGTGAAGCATCTCTCGAATAAGGCATACTCATTCGGCGATGCTCTTTTATACAGGACGGTTGTTATTGATATGACTAACCGCTGATAATAAGTTGTTTTTCACCGGATAATTGGCCCTGCAGTAGTCTACATTATGTTAGCTAGCACATAGCGAAAGCAAAACAACAAACTTGAATCCGACCGTCTTTCGACCTCGGCAGTAGAATAATCAATTTGTGTTTAAATTATTGAGCCCACACGAGGTTGATAAAGTAGTTTAAAAGCTTCATTTGGCTAAAACAAACTTACTTGGATACTTAGACAACCCATCTTCACATGTGTGGGTCCTCGCACTTTTTATCCTTTGTTTCATAGTCCTGCAACAGTTATCCACACCCATGTCCCGATAAACTGCAAATAAATTGCAGGCTTTGCGGACGTATTGACGCACCGGATGCGCCACGCGTTCACGTAAACACATCCACCCATATGGGATATTCATAAATACATGATTACTTGTATGCGAATGTGAATCGTATACGGTATAGAGAGACCAGTCCATCGCCTGGGAGACTTGCATTGGAGTAGGAGTGATACATAGAAGTATTTGCTCCATCTTCAACGCGCTCTACACCAACTGGAGATGTCACTTATCAGCTGTGGTGTTCAGGAATGGGTCCTTGCAGAACCCTTTCCAGGAGGCATAGCACTTCTGCTGACTATTTAAAAATTTAATTGACGAATCTGTGGATAGGTTAGACTTACCATAAGCCGACATGTTTAAGTCAAAGATTTTAAAAATTTGTTCTATGGTGTGAAAACGTGTGGATCACAACGCACAACATTCTTTTGAGGTTTCTATTAGAGGGTAAAAAAGCACAAAGCGTTCGGCGCTGATTATTCCATGCGAGATGAGCCAAGCATACGTCTTCATCAATCACAGCGGTGGAAACTAGATACATAAATCCCACGTCCGACTTTCTATTAACCTCGGCATTGATCAAGTAATTCTTCGTATTCTTGTTGAGCAAACACGAGGTGTTATTTTTATTCTTTATCCACGAACAAGCTGACGTTTCGGCGGATTTCGCCTTCCTCAGAGCCGCTTTCTATGAGTCTCACTGAGTATGTCGCGTGAAGACCAACCGCACAGAATTCACATGGAAGCGTAATGTTATGTACATAGATAAGATAAGATAAGATAGGATAAAATAAGAATAAGAATAATTTTATTAAAGAAAAACGAGGAAAGAAAATAATACCTCGTGTTTGCTCAACAAGAATACGAAGAATTACTAAATACATACGTTTTGATTTTACCAAATTAGTCTGGTGCCATTTTGCCGATCCCGCAGGGATGAAAGGCTTCATGAGCCCACGGTGCAGGAACCAATCGAAGGCCAATCATGTAAGTAGTGCAGAGAAACACCTCAACCACTGCGGTTCATGCTCCCTTGAGGTTTTTATTAATTGAAAAAGCATGATTTTAAAAGTGAGTAGGTGATCTAGTGACTTCAGATCCCGTATTCACTTGCGCATTATGGCTACACTCTGTCTTAAATGTGACCACGTTTCACATCTGAGGAAAAATGTTAACAGCCCTGCAATGCTAAGAATAAGGGTCGAGATGTGGATCAAGCCATGCTTTCAGTCGAGTCAGTTTTGTGGAGACAAAAGCGTAGGAATATCTTGAGTCTCATCAAAGGTGCTAATCAAATGTCAATACCGCACTGAATCTTTATGAGACGGATCAACAGTAGTTACGTGATTCACGTAGAAACCGTAGTTGAGAGGTCTGAAATGTAATCGCAGTAAAATCCCTATCGAACTCCTCCACTTGCTCACTTGCCTGAGTTCCGTGCAGTTCGTTTAATATTTGGTTTTACCGAAGACATTATAATATGCAAGAAATGAATGTTGCTTGTGATTCCCTGTTGGAAAGAAGCCGGTCGTAAAGTTGCCTGACCCTGATGCTGTCCTCTAAAATGGACTTCAAAAGGAAGAACTCATCCGGGTTTTTCTTCTGTACTGGGATTTCAGGATCTCGCACCGTAAACGGTGTAATGTGGTCGACAATACACCTTCTGGAGAACATTTCGAGAGCAGCTCCTAATAATGGATCATTTTTTGGCAGCTTTTGCAAAAAAAAGTCCGTCTTCTTACTTTGCTTCATGTCTTGCAAAGGTATTCTACATCCGTAGTTTCCTATCGACTCTCTGCGTTGTCCTTATTTCATTGACATTGATAAGCTGACGTGAGATGAGATCACGTGCAGGCTACAGCTACTTCAAGATCAGCTGCATCAGAGGGCTACGCGAGAAGAGTTAAGTACGGAAAAACAAAGAAAGGCATTTACACTAGTACCTTTCCCCACGAGCTCTCGACTTAGAAAATTAAGCTCCAGATAGAGAGCTTATAAACCCAAAATCTATCTGAATATCTATTAGTGATAAAGATGGGAAATTTGTAGTAATTCCTAGGCAGTTGAATGTCAGAATAACAGAAAAACGTCTTTACGATGTTTCTCTCTATCGACCATCTTCTGAAAAGGAATACAGAAGTCAACACCGAAAATTTAAAAGGGAGTGGGTGAACATATTTCTTTAAGCTAAAAAGTAACTACCTAATTTGTCTTGTCCAATAGTTGATCACTAAGACACGTAAGCTTATTTCAACTGATGATATTACGTCGACCGATCCATCATCATTTAAACTTAGACCTATTATTAGTTATATAGGTCGTTCAATAGATAGAATAGCGTGGTTCCTAAACCTTATCCTGTCGTTGTTGCTGATATTCATTCCAACCTATTTACCTAACACCGAAATATTTCTAGATCACCTACGGTGCGCGTAACCAGACAGCACCCATGTAATGTCGTCATTCGATGTTACATCACTTTATACCACGTGTGTTGAATGACTCCGCAATGCAAGCCATTTTCAAACTGCTTGCAGAACATGAAAAGAAAATAAACATGTATGGCTGGTCGATTCAACAACTAATGACTCTTTTAAAACAGTGTCTTAGTTCTTCAATCTTTAGGAGGTCGGGAAAATATTTTGCACAAACTAGAGCGTTGGCCATGAGACAGCGATTAGCGCCAAGCCTTGCTATCGCTTTCATGTCTAAGGTGGAAGCTCCAGCTCTCGATCGCACCTTTACTCTGTTGGCGATACATAGACGATTGCTTCATCGTCTGTTCCACATAAAAACAGATGGATGAGTGCTTCGAATTGTTAAAAAAGACAGTCAGGATATGTAAATTCACGCGGGAAAAAACCAACCAAGAACTGGCTTCCACTCTTAAACATCCACACGAAGCTTTCAAAAAGTGAGTATACAACAAAAATGGTACTCTAAGCCAAGTAGTAAAAATATAATAGCGCACTACTTCTCCTCTCGTTCTTTCCACATGAAAAAAAGCACTGATCAAAAACACCTACCGAACGGCTAGAAATGTGTGTACAAGAGAAGAGGGAAGGAAAGAATCGCTAAACTTGACAAGAAAAAATAGCCATTTTCTATGGCTACGAAGCAGAAGCCACTCGGCTCGGACGAAAAGGTAGAATTGTTCGCCAAAATAATGTGTCGAACCTAAGTAAGATCCTTTTCAAGCTACCAATCATATGAAACGAAATAAGTTCTGCCATTAAGAGGTGCCTAAGAAAAAGCGGTCTTGAAATTATGAGGCGGTCATTGACCTCACACCCAATACCCTATACCGTCAATTAGTTCGCAACCGCCTCTGTGATCGTTTGTGCAGCTCAGAAAACTGTATGATCCTTCACGGGAGAGACGGGGATTGCATGAGGTCTGGTACAGTATACTTGATCTCGTGTAAGCCATGCGGTAAGAAATATATTGGGGAAACGGGTAGACCACTTTGTGTCCGCATAAAAGAACACCTAGATGGGAAAGCTAAAATTCGACAAAGCACTCCTCTAGGTACACATAGGGCACAAAAGCACAATGGCGATGATTTTGAAGTGACTGTACGGATCTTGGCGCAGGAATCGAAAACATCAACGCGCAAAACTCTTGAGGCGTTTTGGATAAATTCCAAAAATCCAAAGATGAACTGGAAAGTCGAATTCCTCACTATCACACATGACTTGGCGCCCTATTTCAAAGTGATATTTTGACCCATGGGTGTGCCTAGCTCGCGACCCCATGTGAACAACGCGTGGGCCGGTCCCACTTGTAACATCACGGTGAGTAGTCCCTTTGATCAATATGGCATTCATTTAGAAGTTTGATCCTCATTAGTACTATACATGTCTCATTGAATATAAGGATACTGTTACGTAAAATACGTTCAGGCTCTAAAGAAGGCGAAATCGCTGGAACGTCATCCATCGACCAACAACACCAACAACGACGACACCCACAACGACAACAACGACAACGATAACTTATACCAACCTCGCATCAGCTCAACAAGGCCAGTTCATAAGAACATCTGAATAACATGAGATTGTTGCCAAATATTTATTCGGCTAACGTCTACGTGTCTTCTTCTTCCTCAGAGTCGAAGACTCATGTCGATGTCCGCAGTTCAGGACTCTGGGTGTGATCCTCTCGTCGTTGTATCGGGTCAGACCTTCTTCAGTGGAACACCGCTCAAATGAGGCAGTCTCAGTTCAACGATATTATTATGGTTTGTGTAAGCTGATAACGATACCGATTTCTGCAGGATGGATTGTCTGAGAAAAAAATTGCTATCACTGGCCAATCGCAGCAACAGCAATTATCCTGTATAAAAGAGCATAGCCGAGTGAGGATGCCTCATTTGAGCGATGCTCAACTGAAGAAAATCCGATTCGGTACGAAGACAACACATCGAGAGTAAGAAGAATGTGGACGTTGACTCGGTTCATTGGCTCTGTGGAAAGCAAAGACGTCGAAAGGTTAGTCGAATAAATAATTGATGACAAGATCGTGTTACCCTATCAGTGGAACGCGATACATTGGTCATTTATACCAAGGTTCGAGGAAAGTCCGTTTGCAATGCTTGGGTTGTCGTGTAATCAGATCCAGCTTCAGTCATGCTTTCTTATCTAGCAATTCATAGAAGGTGCTCGCGCTGTGGTGTGAACCTTAGTGAGTACTGGAAGGTATTCGGCACAATGTTGAAGGTAGTTCGATGATGACGACTTTTGAGGGCGATTCCTTATGCCAAGAATAATTCCAATGTTCAGAGTATGTTTCCATTCACAACACTATTTGAGCTTCCAGTAAGCCGTAATGCTTTTCACAGGCGCCCAGTGAATTTACTCCAATCGGTTTTCCGTTGCCTACTCTTAGAAGTCCCGATACTGCATTAATCTTCGGATTGACTTCTCATGTATTTCACGAGCAGACGTCTGACTAATTGCACGATTCGCTGCCGACGCTGTTTTCGCTGCCACCGTAAAAGAAACTGAGTCATTATGCAATAAATGTTCCTTTAAGCAACGAATGCTTAAGAGTTTCTGTAGCAACGACCTGGGAGCGACGTATTATGAGTATTTTAAGCTTCCAAGAAAAATCACACTGAAACATTATTTGGCACGTCATGAAGAATGAAGTCTGCAGACTCTGAATTCTGGCCGAAACCCAACCCGAATCCGAACTCTTTAGATGGCACCTGCAAGATAACAAAGCGAATAGAATAATGGTTAGGACCTGCACGACATCTAGAGACGTGTTAACTAAGTGTCCAGGTATTTCTTCATCTTCAGTAGACTACTTCCTCTTAGCGTTTAAGCCTCCAACGAGAAAAATTGCAGCAAGATTTTTTGCTGTAATTCATTTCCACCAGTTGGCTATGCATCGCTTGTAATTTCTCTCTACCAGAAGTACAACTTCAACAGACCAAAAGCCCACAATTTGTTGTCCGAGTAATAAATGGGAAGCGGTCTAGGGTTCACAACAGCACAAATGCTCCAGGACTTCTCTACGAGATCAAGAGAAGTAACCACTAATTATAGCGAGATCATAAACGGAAAATAAACGAGTTGGTCCTCTCTACCTTGTGGCGTTACCAAAAGTACTTTGAAAAAGAGCAAGGTTCACTCAGTGTAGCGCTTTTAGTGTTCTACAAAGAAAAGAAGACCACTAAACAGCTATGAAGTGCTAAATGGAAAATGGTAAAGAGCTATGGGATACTAAATGTAAAAATGAAAACTATGGCGGTGTCATTAAATGATTAACGAAACCAAAGAGGATACAGATGATGGATCGTTGTCCAAGCCGAATAGATAGGACAAAAAAAATAAAGCCGGTTACCTAAATGCTGGTGTTTTTGTTTTCGCGTCAGCTAACGCCATTAGGAGACATGGGTAAGAGGCCTTCTGTTATCACACAACAGTTTTTCTTAATGCCTCATCTTCTCTAACTTTTTCTCACCAGATTTCTTGGTAACAGGGAAATCATTTTGTTAACCAGAGATTCCTGGGCCTAAGTCCACAGCTGTTCTTGCCCAGGTTTTAGACGAAAACGCAACCATTTTTTTGAGCTTTTCCATCTTTAACGTAAGGAGCATGAAGACTTCTTCTGAAATCCTTTCAAAGGAGCTCGTGCAAAACTTTTCTGATTAAAAAAATCAATCTCACACAGTTAAACTTGGGGTATCAATGGGCCGGAAACAACGTCGTTGTCAAATGCTTGTTTTTAAACTCGGTCCACTTCGTTTGTGATTCTTCATGCTCCTTACAAGGATATTACAGTGTTAGAAGGATGCCTATTTAAACAATGACAAATTCCAATGAATTGCTATTGGAGTATATGAGACCACCATGACTCCGTTACTTATACAAGTGGACCCATCGCCACGAAATTTTCCATGGAGAAGTTGGAGCCCAAAGTCATCTCGACGTTCGGTACTGCTACGGAGGACATAATGATAAAACATGGGGAAAGAAATCACTAACAGACAGTGACTCCATCTTCTCATTTCTCATATTTTTATATATTCTTTCATTGACAATGTAATGCAAGGTTTTTAGCAAACCATTTCGACGTAGTGAGTGGGTGTAGCGCAATGATCGGGGGGCGCCCTGCAATACGCACAGGGATCAATCCTTGCGCCCCACGGTCGCCAAGCCTTCTTTCTCTCTGTGGTCGGCAAATCGGTATTAGACTTGTCTGGGAGGTTTGCGACACTAGGTCGATACGTCGGTAGGCCACGTTGAGTCATTTTAAGGCATTCTTTCTCTTCCAGCGATGCTTAATGAAACCGAATGTGTGGCCCACCCTCAGGGATTGACCAACGCGGAAAGATTTTTTCTTTTTTTATTTTATTCAACGTTTCAACGTCTTTGCCTTTATTAGAACCGGTGATTAGGCACAATGGTCCATACTCGTTCATGTTCTCGATGTGGTGTCTTCGCCTTTCATCGAGTCGAATTTTCTTCCGTGGAGCGCCGCTCGAATGAGGCAAATTCGCCCTGCAACGTCTTTTTTTATAGAGAACATTGTTGTTGTTGATAATGACAATCCCTTGACAATAATTTGTTTTTTCAACGGACATGCTGGAGCAGCCCATTTTAAATTAGTTAGCAAATAGCGAATACCAAATCAATATACTGCAAATCGACTTCCATTTACTCTTGGTGTGAATGATCAGTGTACTTTCTGTCGCTGTTGGCTGAGGTTGCCTCATTCGAGTGCTACGAAGATGAAGAGACCACATAGAGAACACAAATGATTGTGGGACTATCGACTCAGAAAATCGGCTCTGAGGAAGGTGAAGACGTCGAGACGTTAGTCGAGTAAATGTTTGACAGCAACTTCGTGCTACCTTGTCAATGAAATAAAACGTCTCTCATGTCTTAATTTACATAACATCAACAATAAGTGGGCCCATACCAAATACTGCTTAAATTGACCGGCTTATTGCTGACAGATATACGTCTATCAGAAGGTGAGCTACGTGTACCTGTTTCAACTAGTAAACAAAAATAAAACGCACGGCTTTTCAATTGTAGAAGTGAGCAGAAAATAGTTCTGAGGATCGACTTTCTATTTCTATGAACAGGTAATCTTACGTATCAAGGAAGTAGTGGATGGGCCGATGAACGTGCTTCACTTGTCGACTCTGCGTTTTTTGCTGCTTTAACAGAAACGTCTTCAACAGAAACGCGTAAGATACAAAAGCATAGCGGAGACCATTTTGATATAAAAACCGTCTCATCGCACAGGATGCTTAAACACCAACGCAGAGGCTTCTTGAGGCTTTTTGGATAAATGCCAAAATTCCTAGAATGAACAGAACGGCGAATGTCCAATCACTCTTGATCTGGCCCCCGTATCTTCCAATCGATTTTTGGTTGTTGTGGTGCACTCATCAACCATATGCGACTCTAATCGGCTGTTCTGCCTTTCTCACACCTGAGAAACGGTGGGTTTTTCTGATGCGCTGTTGATCACGTGAGTACCATTCAGATTTTCATCTTACTGTTTGTGTTACTGAAGCGTTTTCCATAATAAATTGTTTATCAATATGTCTTTCTAGGATCGCGTGTGGCGCAGTGGGTGCGAGCGCCCTGCAACACACATGTGGAATCGATCCCCGCACCCATGGCCAACCAAGCCTTCCATCCCCTCCGGGTTCGGCAAATTGGTACCGGACTTCTATGGGAGGATAGCAGCACTGGCTCGATACATCGGTAGGCCACCGCGAGTCATTGTGAAGGCCAGATATGCATTCAATCACCTCCAAACGATGCTCAATGAAGACGAATGCATGCTGCATCCCCTCAGGGATTGATCAACGCCGAGAGCTTTATCATTTTATGCCTTTCTAGGCTCTGAATAAGGTGATACTGCCGAGACTTCAGCTTTAATGGAATAAGGAATAAAGCAGCACCTCGTGTTTGCTCAAGAAGAACATCGAGAACTATTTGATCAATGCCGCGGTTAATGGAAAGTTGGTCGTGGGAAATACTACCAGAAACTTTATTCTCATCACTACGCAGCACGTTGTTCGCTAGGCAGACTCGAACTCACAATAATGCTAATAGTGCCCATATCATGCAAGCAAAAAAGGAGTCCGAAATTCTTATACACATCGATGACTAAGTATCAAGGACGCTCTCGGCAAAGTTATGGACAGTTAGGTGTGTCGCACACTAGGTACGGTAACCGTTTAACACATGTCATTAGCGGTTATTTTCTGACGAGTGTGGAGCATATGTATAACAAGAAATCCACAGAAGCGATATTTATGACCAACTGTGGGAAATATTACTGCTATTTGCCAATTCTTCGATGTGGGTGAACGCAAGATTACCTGACTTGAATTGAGATTATCCAGAGGTACCGTGTTTTCTGCTGGTGGAAATTGTTTGAAATAGAAATAACTAGGAAGAAAACAAAGAGAATGCTTTGTGGCTTGCATGATGAATCACGTCTCAATAGAATATGAGGAACTACGCATTGTTCGCGCTGTTCTACATATTCCTGTAGTGCTTACTTTGAGAAATAAAGTTCGGTTAGTGTTGTCCATTAGCGGCGAGTTTTTTGAGGGATTTCAAACCCATGTGCAGTAGGAAGTCCACCGACCCGATGTGACCAAGTGTGGGAAGAATTACTGCTATTTTCCAACTATTCAACGTGTACTTAATTCAAACTCACCTAAGATAGAGTGGATGACCCACAGGAGCAACGCTCTCTACTTGTAATAATGATTGTACAACATTCTTGTTGGAGATGAGTATGTGTGTAATTTGATTTTACTTTGAGAATGTAGCCGATAAACGATTTTAGACATTAAGCACTATTAACTCTTTAACTACAATGAACGTTTTTCGAAATTCCTTGTTTAGGAACGACCTTTTCTTTGAGATTTCTTCATTGCATCCCATTTTTTTAAAATAGGAGGTTCTACTTTTTTCTCGTTTTATTTCATACAACTTCTCTTGGCGCGTATGGCGCGGAGGTTGGAGGCGCCCTGCAACACTCACGTGGAATCGATCCCCGCGCCTATGGCCCACCAAGTCTTCCATCCCTCCGGGTTCGGCAAATTGGTACCGGACTTCTATGGGAGGATAGCAGCACTGGCTCGATACATCGGTAGGGCACCGCGAGTCATTGTGAAGGCCAGATATGCATTCAATCACCTCCAAACGATGCTCAATGAAGTCGAATGTACGGCGCATCCCTCAGGGATTGATCAACGCCGAGAGCTTTATCCTTTTTTTACGACCAGTCTTCACGTCAAATGTGCGGATCTCCGGGCTTCTTACATTCCATTCGAATCGTTTTCTCGCCTCCATCGCCCACGAAGGTCTTCCAATTTTTACGTGTGGTTTCCGTTGCTGATTTAGGATTTTTTCATTTTATCTTGAATGTCACACAATGCTAGTCGAATCGATTCTCCCTGAGGTTCTGAGATAGCCGGGCTAGAGCATTCTCAGTTGGTTTGTAGAGCGTGCTTTTTTCCCTGGACAAGTCCAGTACCGACCCCCAACCTGGCAGGGATGAGAGACTTGATAAACCTGAGGCGGGTCGAACCAGCATCGTCGTCGTGATGATCAGCATCCCCATATTCCGCTTTTAGTATCGCAAATTAAGTCGAAGAAACCGGAAGTCATTTAGTGCTGTGTAAAAAAAGTTCTTTGTGTGAACGCTAAAAAACTGTATCTTATCATTGGAATGGGTTGTTCCTACTGTTTTAGTCGTACCGCATGCTTTTCTTATTTGAGTTTTTTTCAAAAAATTTCTAATTAGAGTTCATAAACATATCGTCGAAATAAATTCTGTGCATAAAAGCCTGCGTTTTTTTACAGAGTTTCTGCAACTCGCCAATTCCTCCACTGATCATTCAATAACATAACATGCATTAATTGAAACGACAAGTGTTAAACACTACAGTTTCCTTCATCCACTACCGTATTGCTCGTATCGAACAGGTAAAGGGAATGGTTAGGGATATCGAATGGCTTTAAGGACACTGAGAGAGCAATCCGGATTTGAATTGCACGTCGCACGATCTGACACCGAACAACGCGAGCCGTTTATTACCCGGACGTTTTCCTTTCAACATTTCAACTCGGTTTTTCACTACGTTTTTTTCGAAGACAATGCCCATACATTTCGAATTCCTTTTTTACGCGATCTATTGCCTGACCTGGATAGTCGGAGTCAGCTGTGAGGACGACCGACATTTTTTTCCATTTTTTTTCCTCGTTCGTCCTCCGAAAATCGCTAAAAAAGGGACGCTGGGCCAGGTACGACTGCTTTCACGTCGTCCGTCGGCGGCGGCGACGGCGGTGGCGTTAGTTGGTACCATTGCGGAAAAAAACATCGCCCAAGAAAAAAGCGCAAAGAACACCAATAACTGATATTTTTCAACGAGACTACATGGATGGCTAGTTTGAAAAGAAACATAAGAAGAGTAGAGGACGATGATGAATCTGCACTTTGGCGCAAAATTTCAAATCACGACAGGGAATGAATTCGAAAAGCAACGAAAAAACATCTGAAAACGACACCTCGCAGATTGATGGCGAACCATTGGAAGAGAAGATTCAGTGAAGATGAATTTCAAAAACGATCGCTAACAAACCTTTCTAAAGTTCTTGCGTTGTTCATAAATATGGAGAGCGTAAAGTTCGGCTGTAAGAATTTGTAAAGAAGTTTGTAATCAATCAGTTCAGCTTCTGTAACCCAATATAGTTTGTGATTTGTAATTCATTCATAAGTGGTTAACCATTACACCATGTGGTTTAATATATAGTGTCCAGCATGCATTGGGCTCAATGCGTTCGGTACAAAAAAAAAGACTGCCTTAAATTAATAAATTTAAAGCTAACCTACCGCAGTATTTTTAACTTTCATTGACTGGTTTTTCTTTTTCATGGCAAAGTGCAATGAATACAATAACAGGTCAAAGAAGATATGAGCGGAGCAGCCATATCTCGGCATCCTTGTGCTTGCATTCATAACCCATCTCAATATGCACTGGATTTTATTCGTTGGCATGAAAATCATTTGAATCTGCAGGTATTTGCCCACAAATTGCAAACAATCCCATTCCACCAAGTTGAAAATCTGATTTTATAGATCCCAGGACTATCCCTATCTCTTCCACATTCTTTTTGCGTTAAGGTTCGTATTTGAAAGGCCAAAGCGAATGAACAAGTGAGGTTTCGTAAAGTAAATAGGAACGGTGATATTCTCCAATTTAGAGTTTATTTTTGCAGCAGCTGCATTTGTCTTGGGATTTTTAAAAGCCCGAGCATACGTTTTAAATCTTTTGGAAATCCTAGCTCTGATCATACTTAAAAATTAAAACAGTACTATATAGAAAACTATTATACATTTAAGATAAGTTTTTAAGTCTCCTCTCCAAATACGTATAGCTCAGAACTCCTCAAATTTCTGGCTGTTGACAAAATATCGTGAGTTCTCAAAAAGAATTCTGCTTTGGGAATCTAGTGCTTAATTTGCTGAGCATGAGAGGTTTGTTTTAAATATTAGTAACAAGGAATTAATAAGTTCATATCTTTACTTCTACTTCTAAAGCCGTGGATGTAGTTAACTCTCTTTTGCTTCCACATTGACAGAGATCAAGACAAACATTCATTCATAGAGAGGAAGTGCTGAAGTGCTACCCATTTCCTGATTCCCATATAATGGAACACTTGCCTGCAATATGTTCGAAGCCTTATAACGCGAATCTCTCCTAGTTTGTTAGAAACAAACGAAAATGGTATTTTCATAGACTTTGATAAAGGTCGCCCTCGAAATTAGGCTTTCTCTACGCCGTCTTCCTTGGAAGGAAGCGGTCGATTTGAAAACGAACTCGGATTCGAGTAACCAGTCCTGATTTACCGTAAAAATCTAGATTGTCGCAGATCCAATTTTTTTCTTTCGGCTTCAAGAAAACACATGGAATGGAGCGGATAGGATTTTCTAGGATGTTTTTGAGAATAAAAGCGCGCTCGAATTCATAGAACCAAAACCAGTCTGGTTTGATCCAGCTTGAATAGTTGCTGCTTTGTCAGCGCTACGTAAGACCTTTGTACTAAGTATAAATTTGTTTCTTATCGAAAGCGTAAGGTTCAGTCTAAATTAGCTTCTTTATTCAGAATTCTAAATATGCAGAAATTACAGGAGGGAAGTAGAAGGGCTATTAATTGGTGTGCAATGTATCCTTTCATTCAGCGAATCCTCGCTTGTCTACGATTCCTCTTCGCTTGCCCTTCTTTCATTGATGAGTTAACAGAACGACGATATAATACTTTCTTCGGCTAAAATTTCGGCTTCGTCCTCTTCTTCATGGCCGGAATGAACGTAGTCGATTGTCCACACAAGTCCGTCCGTGAAATCCGGATCCTCACGGTTGTTTCCATGTCTTCAGATGCCAAGCAATGTAAAGCAAAATCAGGCGACCAGATAGTAAGAGTCCTGTTTTGTTAATTTTTTTTCCCATACACATAATCGTAGCAATAACAAGGTTTCTAAGGTGACCACGTTAAGGATTTAGGACTACTCCAGAATTAACCACTAAATTTACCGTGCGCTCGTGGCGTATGACAGAAATGGATGGGTACTGGTGCGTTTTTTAAATCATTCGATAATTAACGGGATTACTGGTAACTCAGGTAATTTTGCTTTCTATATGGATCGGTGCCAAGGAACAGTTTGGCCGTGGAAAAACCATTCTACCCATTAGTACCAGTTCTTGACGGTCATCAGCTGCTCTTTCATCGTAAAACGATATGCTATGCGTGACATGGCCATTAGATGTTCCTCTTTTAAGAATCTGACTCGAAATGTGGACCTACAGACTGCGCGATCGCCCTCGCTTAGTGTTTATTTTCTCTGCACACGACATTCATATAGGCACGACTCTTTCAAACCCCTATAGGCTAAAAAATATGCATTTAAAATTCTCTGTAAACTTTCACGAAACAGAAAAAAAGTTGAGAGTTCATGCAGAGTTTCGCTCATTTGGCGTATAACATCGAAAAAATGCCAGTCTTTCGAAATCTGAGAATACTGAGTTAATAATATGTTTGAATGGAGTAGAAGAATTCTTGTCAACAGGTAATATATAGGAGCGTTCATTCAGCAACACTTCAGGAAAGAGGATTGTTGGACACATCCTAGCTTCCATTACTAATTTTTTTCATTATTTTCCAAGCGTAGCGCACTGGAACAGCGAGCGAACGGCTCCATTCAAGGCGATTGAACAAAGCAAGCCTTTCCAATATTTTCATATTAGTTCAACATCAGCTAGCCATCAACAACATTATCAATTGAAAACGGCCAAGTATGAACAAAAATTTCAACCGAAAAGTCGATTTCTCGATTATTTCAACCGAACGATGAATGAAGAGTTTTAATGTGTTTCTCTTAAGGTGTTCATGAACACTCTAACAATATTATTAAATTTCTATATTGATGTTTCAGAAACACCTAGTAGCACTGTCAACTTTTATATGTATTTTTCGGGTGATGCTCAGCACCATATCTATCATTAGACCTCCCGTTCGGGTTGAGCGACGGGTGTGGATGACGAGACGGATTCAGGTGCTTAGGCGCTTGAGGGAACCGCGGCCCCTTCGCGTACCACCCGGACTGCTCTGTTCGAAACCCCGTACACTGACCCACGCCCAACCCGTGCTAGGCACCAACCACCCGTTCCATCTCTCCACCGTATTGTTCGCACTCTTTGCCGGCGATTCGTGTCGTCTCTCCGACGGGCTGCGCTCTGTAGACGCGACATTGTCGTATGTCTCTGGTCGAACCCTCGCTCTATATGAAGCCCGTCTGTCACAGCACTCCATCCAGATGCGTACATCCTCAACGCTTCAACATCGCGAATCTCCGGATCGTCGCGGACTCTCCACCTCGCTCACCGTCCTTTCCTCTGCAGTCGTGTGCTGACTAAACGAATTTTACGCAACCTGCTCGCAATTGGCATGCTCTCTGCAGCTGGTTGGTGGTTAGTTGGTCAGTCGACGACTCGCATGTTCGGCCACCACAGCATCGCCTTCTGCTGGCTGTTCACCACCATTGTAAAAGCTCCTAAAGTGTCAATTGGACTCAGTGATCTGAACACTCATCATGGTACCTTTTGTGCTCTGCTGAGCCTTTTTTCTCTAACAATCTTTCAATTGTTTTGATGCGGTTTCCATTCCACAAATGTTGTGACACGGCTTACATTGACCACAACGACAGCATTGTCGACGCCTCGCAATCGTCTTAAGGATATTTCCAATCAATTTCTTTCCACTACAACCTTCCTTTTGCATTTATAACATATAATTCCCATTTATTACACTGTTAATTAAGAGCTTACATCTGACTCCGTTAGGTCGAAACATCATAATCGAAGTTGATGTCTCCAATTCAAGTTTACACTCACTTAGAAGTAAGAGCTCTCGATGTTCTCATTTCAGTACTTGTGGCCATGAAAAACCTGGTGGTACTTAGTTTCTTACGGGCTTACGGGATAGGACTCAGGATAGCGCAGTACATCGCTAATATACTGCTTCGAGAAGACGTGCAACAGAATTGGAACCAGCACGGAATTAGAAATAAAACGTAAATATGCAATCTACAACATTTTTTATGATTGCTTTTTTCACTACCGGCTTGGTGAATCTCCGTACTTCGACGGTACGGAAGGGATTGGTAGCTTATTAACTTACATGTAGATCCTACTTACATTTAGAAGTTATCGTCTATGAAAATCGCAACACTTGTGAATTC